>CM041739.1:2211611-2811611 GCA_023373845.1 Nibea coibor | reverse complement strand
AGGAGGAGGAGGAGGAGGAGGAGGAGGAGGAGGAGGAGGAGGAGGAGGAGAGCATCTTGAGTCCTCGCAGAGTAAACAAACTGCATACCACATGCAGATGCTTCAAACACACGGCTTCAACCTCATTGTAAACAGACACACTCATAATCTCACATCAGTGAGTCCCCGTCCACCCCGCTCCCGTTCTTTAAGCATGCGACGCGTCCTAAGTCACAGTTAACTATCGTAAATACCATTTGACAAGCTGACAGCCGTTATACGGCCCAGCGCTGGTGAGGGCATCTGCCTGCCAGCCTGCCTCGGTGTTTGCAGACCACCAGAGATGTTTGATACTCTTCACTTCTTAAAGTGCGTTTTCTCAAGCGTGGCAGCAAAATGTTAGAATAATATTTCTTAGTTATGGAAAAACATTTGACATTTGGCACGCACATTTTTTTTCTGCACGTTAAACCGTGGATGCTCGGAGGCAGAGGAGTCCTGCGGGCGTCTATTGTCTGCTGCACATGGTGATCATTTTGTCCCTTCAGTGAGAGAAAGGCAGCAACATTCGATGCATGTGTTGGTGTTTGTTAATTACATGGTGATTAGCAGACAAAGGGAGGCTTCAAAGGGCACAGATGACTCTGTCAGTTCCTCTTGTTAAATCCGAATGTCGGGCCAAATGTTTTCTTGTTTGGAAGCTGTCAGACTGCCAGAAGATAAAAGCCAGAAATAAGACGGATCGATCATTTTCAAACATAACATTACGCTCACACGTCACTGTCTGTGTTTTGCGGTCCCCAGAAACTGACTGATGAACACATTTGCAGGGGCTTTAAAAGGGCGGCCTGTCTCTCTCGCTTCCCACACCCACAGACCTCTGCAACCACTGTTCTCCTTCTCAGAGTTTTACAGGGCCCTGTTAATGTTAAAGGCTATTAGCCCACATTTAGATAAAGTCAATGTTTGCTTTGACTTCGCTAATGGTGGGGTAGTAATGGGGGGCTGTCTGGACGCTCTCTGTGGGGGTTGACGGCATGTCACGGTGATGTGAAGGTGGGATGTGTGTTTGTGGAGGGAGGGGGTGCGGCAGGGAGAAGGCAAGCAACAGGAGGAGATAAGAAAGAAAGAAGAAGAAGAAGAAAGCTTTGTGGAGAGAAACAATGACAGCCTGGCATGCAGGTTTAACAGCTATAAGTCCGGATACATTTTGTGCCTCCCAAACTGACAGCATCACACAGCTGCAGTCTCGGAAACCACTTTTTGAAGGTCTCAGATAAACAGGACCTGAGATATCACCAGTGTTTCCCATGAATCACTGAAGAACGTCTAACCTGTCCTGCTGCACTTTCATAATTTACTGAAAATACTTTTACACACACACACAGAGCAAAACAAGTGGTGGTAAAAGCGGCTGAGTAGTTGTAGAACAAACACCTGCACGGCACGAAAAACTAAAGGTCGAGCTTTAGCCACAAAAACACGAGCCAGCAGCTGCAAAGTTCCCCCAACAAATCAAACTCTGAAGCAGGTAAGTAGAAAAAATAAATATGAACCAGTAACTCTGCGACCTGTGGGCGAGTGATCGGGCCTTTTTGATATTAACCATCAGCAGTAGTATACATCCACATGTGTGTGTTGTGTCTTGTACTCTCTCCTCGTCTTGTTGCGTGCAGGTCTTGCTCAGATTGGGTCTCCTTTGTCTTCTTTTGATGATCATCAACATGTTTCAAAGTCTCTTGTCTCTGTAGTGCAGGGACGTGGCGCCGCCGTGCTGTATTCTGCTCTCAGTGGGGTTGGGGTATGTTTGGTCAACGCTACAGCAGTGAGGGTTAAAGGTCAGCCAGTGGATCAGGGAGGGGTCAGGGGGAGTGTGTGCGTGGGTTTGTGTGTCTGTGTGTGTGTATGTAAGGTAGGGTCAGAGAAAACACATGCCAGCACCAGAGGAGACTGTAATAACACACCAGGAACCCCACAGGACAACACACACTCTGCTTTCACTGCTTTATCTCCTCTCTGCCTCAGGTCAATAATCTCATTGACGGTCTCATTGAGATTTAAAATAGTTTTGAACAGACGTTCACAAATATGAGCACAAAACGCTGCACGGCAGTACCTACTCACCCAACTCATCAAATGAGCGTGGGCAGCAGAGCCAAGGTTATTGACTGATCTGTCTCTTTATGTAACAGATGAACGTTGATTATAGTGACTGCAGATAAGCAGATTTCTCAAACGGTCACCAAGGAAATCAGAAAGCGGCGTGTACTTCCATGAAAACACGTCTCTGCTGCAGCCCTGCTGCAGAGAGATTGTTCTTCTTTGCATCAAAGATGTAATCCAGGAACAGTGAAGTAATGTTCCAGGTTACTTTGGATAATCAAGACTTTGCAGCCAATGGTTGTGATCAAGAACTATTTTCTTTTAAAGGTGAAACCTGAACAGTAGAAACCGTCTGCGGTGTGTGACTGTCTGTACATCATCGTCTTCCTCTGAGCTGCATGTTCTCTCTGTCACTTTCTATCTCGCTCTCTGACATTTTAATTCCTCTGCCACTTTCTTTGTCTCTGCTTTCCAGCCACTCTACCCCCCACCTAACACACACACACACACACACACAGTCTCCAGCTGTTGCCGTTACAAATGAGACGTTGAAAGGTGATCGCTGGGACAGGAGACACAGACCCTTGTTTTCTTTGGGCTCCAGCCTGTCAGATTGGGTCTGGTGCACTCTGGGCAGCTGTACGTGTGTGTGTGTGTGTGTGTGTGTGTGTGTGTGTAATTGTGATAAAACGATGAAAACACTTCCCCCAAACCCAAAAACACCACCGTCCTGACCTCACTCTGAAATATGACTGACATGTCGTACAGTCAGACGCGCTCTCCCTCTCCTCGGTTGTTTGTTAGACATACAGATGACCTCCGACCCCAGGAAGTGGAGGCTGATCAGGGGCAGGATGTTAAGGCGACGGCTTTAGGAAATACTTTTTGTAAGCTTCTAGCTGTGACATGTTCAGCTCTTGGTCACATCACTCAAAGCGTACACTGTTTGGTATAAGGCGAGTCCTAGATGTGTGTTTGTACCAGTTTTGGATTATTTAATCTAAAATTACAGGATTCTCGGGGAATATGTACGACTTGTTTTTCACTGTCTTGTGGACAAAAGCAGGAAACGCCGCAGTATTTGTGATTTAAAGGTTCACAAATGTCAGTAGAAACAGCTCTGTGCTGGTTTTCCTTGTTGTGGCATGTGACCACCAAAACCTCGTGGCACAAAGTTGAAAAAAAAAACCCTCACACAAGGGGACACTGGTCTTTTTCTGCAGTGCCAGCTGTCGATGTGGAATCCATACTGCAAGGCGGGGGAATGTGAGAGGAGTGTGAGAGATGTGGGGGTGGGCTCAGCAAAGATGGGAGCTCGGGAGGGGGGCATACACACCGGCGACTGTGACCGTGTGGCCAGAATGATTCACAAGATTTACATCAATGCATTTGGTCTTGTTTGCTTATTGCGACGTCATTCATCGTTGGCCAACAATGGCTGACGGGCGCTGTTTACATTTCTCTGTTTTTAAGTGCGGGAAGCCGTGGAAAATTGCCAGGTCATGTGAGGGTTCGTGTGCGACGTGTCGTCCGACCACATCAGAAGGTGCGAGCGTTTGTAGCATGCTCTGAACGTCCTCACGCCCCGAAGGTGGAATAACAAGTCGGACGTCATCGAGGGAAGAGACATGATCATTGTTTAAAAGACGGGGATAACAGAGCACACTTTCAAACAGCCCCTCCTGGAAGACAGTCAAATATGTGGCAGTCGTTTGTACACACAAGGATAAAAACATGAGAGCTAAACAGAACCCCGGCTTTCTTTCTCACCTCCACACAGTTGGTGTGAATGTCAGATTGTTAGTTTTGGAAAGTTTCTGAAGCTGTTCGACCGTCTCTAAAGAAATATTCTGGCGCCTTTAATCTGACTTTATAATTTATGGATTTACATCTAGTGAATTTCACTTGAAGTGGTTTGAATCTGCGTGTAGAGGCTGTAAAAGTTGCAGGTTTTGATTCAAATCTACAATCTTGGCTTTAAATCGAGGAAGTTTGGCTGCACAGATGGTGAATTTGGCCTTAAATCGAGCCGATCTGGCTGAATTAGGCTCTGTACACATGAATGTCTGTCCATCCTCCTCTCCTGTTTCTTCCTTTTTAAAAGATTTGCTCACTTTGATCGACAAACGTTTGTAACCAAGAGACTGAGACGGTGTGTTATGACACAGTGTGGTTCACATGCAGCCAAAGTAGACAGTGCATCCTGTGTTGATTATTATTAGTAATTTGTAAAGCAGCAGATTTGGCATAACTGGCATTTCTTGCATTTTTCCCAAAGTAACAAAACATTGACACAATCTGTAAAAAATAACTCCAGATATTATAACCCGGGTTATTAATCCCCTGCCAGCAGCCACACGGTGCAGACATGTAGCTGAAAGGCCTGCAGACCAGTTAGCTGTGTTAATTATTTCCCACTACATGGGCCTTCATCACACCGGTCAGCTCAGCGTACGTATTATCCGGAGGTAATCCCTCTGTTGTGCTGGCACCATCATCACACGGGCACACAACAGGCCCATTCTTCCACACGTAATTAACAAAGGTACTTACGGGCTGATTCTGGGATTTAACTGTTGTGTTGTCGAAGCTTTAGAGAAGGCGGTCGGACGGAGCGGTGCGGTGAAGGTTTAGGTAGATGTAGCCACACTGGATTACATGCATTCACTTCTAGCTGGGAGAAGAAGGCTGATTAACCCCGTCACGTCCCTGTAATGTTTAGCTGTTTTCATACGAATGCACTTTTGTTTTACGGCTTCTTACTTACCCGGCGTGTGTGTGATTACTTTCCTTTTCTGGATCACACAGCATATAATAAAGTTTAGATTCGCTTCACCTCCAAATGCTGCTTACTTGTTAATAACATACTAATAAAACACTTAAAAGTGGCGCGTTCTGCATAATGAGTACTTTCACTTGTCCGAACACACCCACGGCTCACCTGCACAGGTGTTTTCTCGTACTACAATGCTACTTACTACAATATCCCTTATTACCTGCGATGTGTGGGTGTGTGCAGACGCTGCTCACTGCTACTTTTATTGTCATCGAACTATTGGCAGAACAATTTATATCTTTTATGATTTTTCTTTTATTAGTGGAGTTTGGTGGCAGCATGTAATTTCCATATTTCCATCATAGATCTGCCCGGCATCACCTGAGCTCACATCTGATAAGCACAATAATTGGAAACACCTGTGTGGGTGTGTCACGAGGATTTTATTGGATCGCATCCTCGTAAAGAGTTTGTCGCTGGACGAGAGAGGTAGAATTATGACACAAACACGTTTACACGGGAACAAAAAAAAAAGAGATGAAAAGAAGATGACGGAGATGGAGATTAGTCCTCGCAGGCAGCTAAAAGTGACACGATGACTGATTGATTTCAGGTGGAGTCTGCGAGTGCGTGTGTGTGTTTGACGGCGAGTGTCCACTATCAGTCAACACTTCTCAGGCTCTGTTCCTGGCTCAACCTGTGCGTCATGGCAAATACCATCTGTGCCGGGACAGCCGCTCATATTTAGATTGTAGTCGATATTCTGACTCCTTCACAGGCGAGTAAGAGGAGTCGTGACGAGCCTCGCTGTGAGCCGAGAGGTCGAGGTGGTCTAAAATGGCCCCGCTGCTTCTCCCCTCTCACCGCTTTGACGTTGAGATTAGGTGCATACAACAATTTTTGTAGCTTTCCAAATTCAACAGGCGTACCCGCTTCATGCAGCCAGGCGTGTAAAAGAGGAGAAAGTATGCACGTCTTGAACTTGTCTCTCTCAATCTGTCTTCCTTTATTGCTCATACATCTGTGTCTGTCAGTTTGTACAAACGGTGCGGCACCGTTACTTTCCTGAAAGAGACACTGTCCGTGTGCAGCGGTATCTGCGTCTGAACAATCATCACGCCTCCTCCCTCTTTATGACAGCAGAGTATTCGCTCCTTTCTCAAACAAGGCTTCTGAATTTTTTGCTGCTTTCACACAGACGTCAACTGTTTCTGTGCAAATCACCTGAAATGATTCAGTAATGCGTCGACTTGTCATGTCTTACGAGCATGCTCGGTTTGTAAATCCTCACGTGCAGAAGATTATCGCTCATTCAGACGTTCAGACGTGTCGGGATTCTAGTAGCTCTGTAAAATAATAATGAAGACATGAATCTGCAGAATCTCTTAATTGTGCTTCCATAAAGGCGGATGCTCCCCTTTCACCTCCACCTCTTTTACTGCGGTGCACATGAGGTTCAGTCCCAGCTTGGGCACATGTCAGCGTGGAACAGAGACGTAGGTGAAGCAGGTCGATCTGTGGAGGTCAAAGGAAACGGCGGCTGCGACGTCTTACAGTTTGTCCAGTTTGAAGACTGTGGGAGACATTTGGATGTCCATCAACACGGGGGAGATTAGAACAGTGAATAGGTTAAACACATGCAATCACACACACACACACACACACACAACCTAATCCCATCTCTCTCTATCACACACACAGTAGGCTAAGATGAGACAGTGACCTGAGCTGAACAAATGGACTTAGTCACGGCTGAGGATTGGTGTGGAATGTAGGAGGGGGGCACGAGTGTGTGTGTCTGTGTATGTGCATATGTGTGTGCGTGTGTGTGTGTGTGTGTGTGTGTGTTATGTGCATGCTTGGAATGTCTGTCTCCCCACCCAGTGAACCAGAAAACACACAGGTGGAGAAGGAGCGGGAAATGTTTCTTTTGTTTTTCACTTCTTTTTGCTCGTGGTGTCAATTATCACAAAGATTTTATTCTCCTCATGCTCAGACCTAATCACACCTGACACTAACAGAGATGTAAAGAAAAGAAAAGAAAACACACTTGACAGTGAAAAATCTGTAAAATATGTCAGGAAGTGTGAGCGTGTTTTCCTCCATACAGTAAAACAGTCTCTTATTTATTTTATATTTTTTTATACAGAATGAAGCTGTATTTTATATCAAAGACTTTTAATTGTACAGTAAAACACTGCAGTATGTCGACATTAAAATATGGAGTAATATACCAACTTTACACTTGAATCTTATTAACTTAATATTAGTTATCCTGTATTTAGTACGACAAAAATCTGCCACTGTTTTTTTTTTCGGTGCATGTCATTAAACAAATGAAAGTTTGTTCGGATGACGACTCAATAAGTGTTGATTGATTGATTTGCTGAGTTCAGGTCTGAAGTCTGCGCGTCTGTGTTAAGATTCAAACTTGATTGAAAAGTGAGTTTTTTAAATCTGAGGTTCAATTATATTTTTAATTATATTATAATTTACTGTAGCTGAGTGAGTTCGGGTTGGATAAAACCTTTCTGTAATTATTTAACTGCTGAAGTCAAATCCACCTGCTGATGTTTAGAAGAGAAAAGGTCTCTGCTGTTCTCTCCGTCTCCTCCTTTATGTGTTCTGTCAATATGAACGGCTCCCTTACAACAAATATTCACCTCTTTATATCTAAAGTGGACCAGAGCAGGTGGTGGTACAGTGTGTGTGTGTGAGTGTGTGTGTGTTATCACCGCTGTTAATGAGTAACAGTGTCTGCCTCCAAAATGCTGATAAAAGTCAGGTCGAGGACACCGATTTGCTTCACACACACACACACACACACACACTCAGGAGTGTTAACTATTTCTTATCATGCTCCAGCTATGTCGTACCTTATCTGCAAGGCACGAGACACTCTGCAGACACACACACACACACACACAGATGGATTTACGATGTTCAGTTTGTTGAGATCGGTGCAGCTAAATGTGGGTGTTTAATTGTACTCTGGTTCAGGAGGTCGTCGCTGGCTTGTGTGCGCTGCTGGTGACTGTAACAGTGACAGAATAAGTAAATTGGCCTGACCTCAGATTCCTCACATACAACCACAACACCTGCCGCCGCCGCCGCCGCCGCACTTTTTTTGGGAGAGACTTTGCAGCCTAACAAGTCGTTTGTTAGAAGTCATCGGTGAAGGTTGGCTGGAGGGAAACAGGGAAGCTGTTTGCACGTCTGAAGTTTCTCTTCGGGTGCAGCTATTCTAGTCTTAAAATATCAAACTCTAAGTCCTGAAATGCAAACTATGCACTCAAACAAACAGAATGTTCTTATTTTTTATGCCTGAACATGTAATTTTCAGATTTTGAAACTATTTCTGGATTTTCTGTCGTGCTAAATATAACTCTGCTCCTCCTCTTCAGATCATCTTTATTTTCTCATTTCAAAACATCTTGTTTATGCGGACTTAACATTTTTTTTGTGTATTTGCAGCTTACACTTTATTACAGCCTTAAAAATAAAGGTACAAGTCGGTCATGGTGATGCCGGGGGAACGTTCTTCAGTTCAGCAAGGAACCTTTTACCTGTTCTTCAAAGAACTAGATGCTGCAAGGCCGAAGAAACAACCTGTGAAAATCAGTGTATATATATAACAGAGAGCCTTTTAAAAGGAGCAAAGATTATTAAAATAGTGCTGCAGTTATGACTTCAAGAACTCTTTTTTGCATTCATTTGGTTCTCAGCCAGTTTTTCTGGGAGCGTTTGCTGATGTTCACTGTATTTAATATTAAATCCAGGTCAGACAAAGCTGCTTGAAACCTGCAGACTTCTTGATTCTGGAGCTAATGCAGCTGCAAGATTTATTTTTCAAATCTACACTTTTATTTCATCTTTCTGAGAAGTTTTAAAGGTCGGTGATTCAGGACGATCGTAAGCTCAGTATACCGTGTTGGTAGCTGGCTCTGGATCAGAGCGTCTGCTCCCTGTCTGTCTCAGGTCTTATTTTGCCCTAAAATGTAACCCAGTCCTCGGCCTCCATACACTGACCAGCCAGCAGCGATGCACACACTCCTATACACACACACACACACACACTGAACTGGAATAGTATTTATGGCCTTTGACCTACTTTCAGTCCAGCTGGCTTGTTTACTCCGTTTGTTAAATCTTTTCCTGCTCAGCTTTTCTTTCTTTCCCCTTAACCTCCATCTCTGTTGGGCACGGAGCTGTGGAGGTGACGGCCTGTGTTTCACTGGATGCTCTAATCTTGTCAGATGTGATTTATTATCTAACCAAAGCTTGGGAAAACAATTCCCTCTTCAGGTCAGCAGGCAGTGCTCTCTTTGTTTCTTTACACTTCAGAGAGTCGAGGTACAAAAAGGACGTTGTCGGGTCACGTGGATGTTTTGGAGACAGGTGTGGTGTTTTAATACGCTCGCTGTCAAACTGCGAAAAATCTCATTCTCCTTATCGAGAGCAACGACAGAGGAAACATCCTTCTTTCCTGAGCGACTACCAGATCAGTTTTCAACATGTCATGACTGCGATTTGTTAATGGGCCGTCGAGGATGTCTCTGAATCTGTCAGTGTGTTTTTTTTCACAGGATGCAAACGTAATACAAGGCTGCGGAAAGCAAAGTACATTCTGTTAAGTTTCTTTATCCAAGGTAGTCATTAAAATGTCAGTTTCCTGTCCGGTCTGTAGTTAACCTGTAATTCCTCACGTGTTAGCAGGTAGTTGTTTGCGTGGATTAAGTCCTCCTCTCTGACTCCGTCCCTTACCCCTCTGCACGCTTGTCTTCCCTGCTATCTTTCACATGTTATTTTCTCTTAATCTGCATTCATGTAATGACCCGAGTTGCTATTTCACACACTCACACGAGCGCGTACTGTGCATGATGTGGTTTCCGTAAAAGCCCCTTTATAAGCTTTAAAAGAATGTTCTAGGTTCACACCGCCCTCGGGTTCTTGGAGGTTTTGCAGAACTTTATGTTCTCTGTCTCAGTTTCCTCAACAGCCTCCCACTTTCCCATGTTCGAGTATCCTCCGTCTTCCCTTCTTGGGATGAAGCCACGCCGTGTTTATTTTGGGACGTTGCAGGTTTCACAGGTTGCCTTGACATATAATAAAAATAGAAATGTTCGTCATATTTGAGCATGATTTTGAGTTGAAGCAGGTATTTGCCTCAACCCGTCTCTGTTTTTTTCCGATAAACACTTTGACTAAAGATGCTTTTGCCAGAGTGGAGCCTGGTTTGGACACCGTCTTTCCATGAGTGGTTTCTTGTTCAATATGTCCTTTGTAAAAGAAAGCAGCAAACTGAAGCATGAACTCAAATTCAGGTTTTGTCTGTGACACCAAATTTCAGAGTGACATTTCCCTGAAATGTTGGTGGGTGTTTTAGGTCGCAGTAAGTCATGCAAAGAGTAGCAACAAGCCCTTTATTGACGTTTTAATAGCGGATCTAGACATTTTTCCCACAGTTGCATTAACACGAGGCGAGATTTCAAAGTGGCAAACTGTTCCCACAATTGCCTTTTCCTTTTCCCCTCAGTTAGTCCAATTAATCATTTTCATAAATCTTCCCTCCTGTAATCATTCGGGTGGAGTGTGTCATTAAAAGTGATTCATACCTTCTTTTTTTTTAGTCCAGGGTGTTAAACGAAGCAGATTTATTGCTCTTGCCAAGTATAAACCCAACAGGAAAAGGTCTGTGGTAGATTTTGCAGCTTAGCCTGCTGGTTTCAGAACATTAACATGAAGCTTGAACACTGCTCTCCGTTGTTGGAGGGAAGAGCACGACCGTGTGGTATAATTTTCACACGTTCGTGTCCATTCGGGGATCTGTTCCCGTGTTTCGGGAATTGTTTAAGGTCAAATCTCCTTGGCAGCTTGTTCAGTAGGTTTCCTCTGAATGACAGCATTGATTCTTGTTCTTACTCCCGACTTGCAGAAAGTTTGTCCTCCGGTGAAAAGGTGACAGGTGCAGCAGCCAGAAGAGACAAAAGGTGGAACAGAATAACCGGCTATTAGAAAAGCTGCGGTGAAAGGAGAAAAAAGCTGGGTGGAGAAAAGGGTAAATCACATTTCTCTGAAAGTCTGCGAATATTACCGGGCCGTAAAATGTCTGATTAAAACAAACGAATGAGAGTCACTGAAGTTTTCACACATTCGTGTGTGTGTGTGTGTGTGTGTGTGTGTGCGCGCTCTCTTAAAGCCGACGGTGTGAGTCGCTCAGAGGATCGGGTTGCCGTACCAACCACTCAGCAGATTCCTCAAACGTTTTCTGGCCGCTGTGTGTTTTTCTTTTGTGTGTGTGTATGTGTGTGAGATAAGTGTACTTTGGTTTTATGTGTTTAAGTGTGTGTGTGTGTGTGTGTCATATAGCCTTTTAAATGATGTGGGTATATCCTCCCAGGCCTCGGGCCTAGTGTTAACTGTCAGGACGGAGTAACAGCAGCAGTTGACCTATTGTTGGAGTGGAAGTGGCTGGGTCAGGACGTCTTTGTGTGTGTGTGTGCGCCTGAAGAAGACAACTTAATGTGTACCCATCAGTCTGCCTGTTGCCTCAGGCCAGAGAAAGGTGTGTGTGTGTGTGTGTGTGTGTGTGTGTGTGCGTGCGAGGAGAGAAAACTGTTTTCGTTGCGTTAAATCTGTCAGTGGGAGCAGCCTGATGAAAATCTTCAGCTGACGCCGTCGTTACGCAACGAGCGCTCCCGCTGGTCGTAATCAATTCAGAGAGCATCGATGTGATAACAGGATTCAGGCTTATGGAGAGAATTCAGATAGAAAAACACAAGCAGCAGGGGATTACAGGGTTTCACCCGAAGCACAGATTTACGGGTATCGGGGTAATTTGAGTCACGCACACGCAAATTCTCATTGAAGCACTTTAGCGAAGGATAAACCTCGTGCCTGTTTCATAAACTCCGAGCTTAGTTACAATTACAAGAGAGAAACAGAGAGGTAAATGTTACTTTTATAACTGATCCCATAATAATGATGACCTCTTGTCTTTCAGTGCAACACACAGCACAGCTCAGCATGCACACACACACACACACACCTCTACCTTGCGCAGTACATCAACGCCGCGTCCCGCTGTTAAGTGCTCTCCATCAAAAGCATTCCTCGGCTCTCCCCTCTCGCTCCAGTCTCACTCCCCTGCCAACAACAACGTTGTGTTGGACTCTGCAGACCCATCTGACTCTAAGACCGGTGGAACGTTAAGGGCATTGAAAACCCAACTCCCCGTCCAAAAAACTAAAACATAAAGGGCAGCCCCGGCTGTCACACACAGCCAAAATATGCAGCGGGGGGGAGAAGATGATGAAATTAGCAGGTATTGCTTCAGATTTTCAAGTATGTGGATGCTGAAATTATTTTTTAGCCTCACTTGTGTCTCATAATGGGAAGCAGGCGTCTTCTTATTTAAAATATATTACAAATGTTACTTTGTTAGCCAGTTATGGCATTGATTTCGCTCAAAGAATCTGAAAAAACAACACTGGGCTCAGACATTCGCTGGCAGCGCTGCTCTGAATTTAAAAAATGTCGAACGAAGGACCAACGAAAATATACCGAACTGCCCTGTGCTGTATCTGTTAATGTTAGCATGTGAAATGCAAAGGTTTACTCGTAGCACTTTGGGGCCAACGCAAGAAAAACAAGAGAAGATACTAAATACTCTGCGAGTCTCTGCACTTCCCAAGAATATGTCCAATTATGTCCAATGTCCATAAATCTGCTTGGAAATCATGGGAGGAAAGATGGAGATGGTTCTCACCTGCCGGCCTGAGAAGCGTCATCATCAAATTTATGCTAAAACACGGCTCAAGTTCTCCATGGCAACATTATATTTCCTGATCACCTTTCATAGAATAAACAAATGGCTAATTGTGAGTTTTTAAAGGTGGAGATGGGAAGACTTGCCCCAGTTTAAAGTCTTTACGTGAAGCTAAGCTAACTGCTCCATTATTGGATCCTCAAGCTGTGTATTGACAGTTGTTTTGGGAGTAACCGGTCAAAGAACGGAGTGTATGAACTAATTTCTGCTCTGCTTTGCTTGGCCTTCACACTCCTCTTCCTTGAGCCGCGGTCCGCGCAGGAGGATGTGCAGCTCCGAGCTGGAAGGCTCTGCCTGGCTCTGTGGGAGTAGTGTATGTCTGACGTGGGCTGCGTTTTCCTGTCATTAGGCAGAATACCAGACGTGCACGTAAAAACATACCTACGCACCCGAGAGAGAGGGAGGGTGTGCGCAGTGTGTGTGTGTGTGTGTGTGTGTGTGTGTGTGTGTGTGTGTGTCTGGAGGGAGACAAACAATCTTCAAGGTGCTGTGGATTGTTGTGGGGATTGCAGGCAAAAGAGCAACGTGAGCCCCAGAATGGACTAAACAGACCGACGTTTTAAAGGCCTGCAATTTACTTTTCTGCCCCCGCACACACACTCACACACACGCAGACACATACAGCGAGCTGAAGCCGTATATAAACAGACAGAGATAAGAGACAAAGACTGTAATTAACGTTATTTGACCATGTACAATATTTGTCGCCCTTTTCTTCCCGTCAGCGGCGCGTATTTGTAAAAAAAAATGACCCACATGTGTGCACGCTGACCCGGTGTCTCGTGAAAGAGAAGAATAGATTTTTTACTCGTTTCAGTTTCACCCCAAGAGACAGATTTAAAAAGACTTTACTTCAGTCATGGACCGTGGAAGAGGAGGAGGAGGAGAGGGAGGCGGAGGACCACGATGAGGAGGGGGGAGGCTGGTGTGTGTTCCCCTTCATCGGGGAGAGATGTAGGAGAGGTTAACTGTCGAAAGTTGAGAGGTTCAGGTAGAGGTCTTGCTCCTGTGATACTCTGGGGAAGAGAGTGGGGAAGTTTTGTGTGTGTGTGTGTGTGTGTGTGCAGGTCAGAAAAAGGCAGGAGACCAGTAAATCACCCAGGAGAGAATGAAGAGATGCTGCACCGAACGCAGAGGGATGGTGTGAATGAGCGCGATGAAAGAGAAAAGAGAGAGTGGGGAGTAAGAGAGCAAAATAAAGAGAGGGAATGAGTGATGACAGGGGAAAAGAAAGGATAGGAGGAGGCAGCGAGGGGGCGGCGAGGGGGTTAAGGGTAAGAAAGAGAGGTAGCAGGGGAGTGGTAAGAGTTCAGGGGAATGAGATTTCAATCTGCTGGAGAAAGAAAGAAACATTAAATGGACAGTTTCTATAGAGAAAGGAATGAAAGTGCAGAAAAGAGAGTGAGCGTGGGACAACAGAGGATAAGAAACGGGAGTTAAAGCAAAAATGAGTAAAGTGAAAGGAATAGAGGTGGAGAGCAGGAAGAAGAGGACGAGCGAGCCGCCGGGCCCCTGATGAGAAAGCCATACAGCCGAACGAACACATTCCCCAATGCAGGAGTGAGGAGGAGGGAGGGAAGGAGGGAGGAGGGAGGAGAGGCTCCTCTGAGTACCTCCATGTGACTAATGTCTTTTTCACACATTTCACCTCCATCCATCCATCACTGTGTCCACCTCCTGAAACAACAGCAAATACAAGAAGACTACTGTGACTGTTCTCCTTCGTATGTGAATATATTCTTCACTTCACCTTAGTCTTCGCCCTACAGCTGCGCGTCGAGAGACTGAATCAAGTCGCTTGTTTTCTTTTCTGACACCTGGTCACCTGAGTCACACGAGCAGCTCGTCATCCCTCCTGATGTATTTTGATGAGTAATAAATTTACAGACCGACTTCCAGATTTAACTTTGAGCTACTGTACTTGCCGTCGATCGTTCATCGGATCGGATCAGCGGCCGCTCAAAGAGTCACAGTTCGAGTTTTTGGCACTTTGTTGCTGGCTTCATTTCCCAGCCGCGGAGGCTGTCGCTCGCTGTGTTTTCAGATGTTAAAACCAACAGAAAAAGAGGTCGTAGCAAGCTGGAATTAAACTTTAAGTCTTCTTCCCTGTGGCCACGTCGCTTGCTTAAACCACCAACGGCTGACAGAATACTCAGACAACTTTCTGCAAGGGCGAATTAAAGGACTCACCGGGCTGTGTTCATTCTCCGTGATAAGAAAGTATCAGACAAAGGGAGTTATGAATTAAACTCAGCTGTGTTTACATGTTTCTAACCTTTATCTGACCATATGTATTCCTCCAGATAAGCCTCCATCGGGCACATTGTTTAAAATCAAGCCACCCTTTGTCCTTCCTTTTAAATCTCTGGGACGACAGGACATGACCTGACTTCTGATGCTTTTCCATACAATTGCCTTTTGAGGTCTGTTAGGACCGTGACGGTCCATTATGTGATTTTGGTTCTATATTTGGAGGTTATTGTTGTAACTCAGGAGGAGTAATGAGATGTACAGAAAGCACCGAGCCCTCTCCATCTTGGTGTTTTTCTTTCTTTGTTCTGCTCACCTATTCCGACATGTTTTATTCACTTTTCTCTTCTCAGACTCACTCCCTTAAATTCCATCCTCCCTCATTCCCTTCATTTCCTTCCTTCCTCCCTTTCTCCTCCTCTCCCCTATTTGTTCTCTCCATCACCCCCACTTCTCTCCATCACTCTCTAATTTCCACCCAGTCAGTCATCCTTGCTCCTTCAGCCCCCCCTCTGTTTTTCTAGTCTGCAGTTTCACAGTAGACCGGCTACTGAGCGGTCAAGGTCACGCCTGATTTTATGTCTCGACACGACATCTCAGTTCATATTAGCTGGGCTTTGTGTTTGCTCCCCGGGGAATCTATTGTTGTCTGCGTTAAAATGTCAGTGTTTAAGTGTCAGCCATTCAGAACTTCTTAAAGGTTAAAGGATAATTCCTGCGTTTTAAATTCCACCTTTTGGAAGCTTCTTTGGTTCTGGCAATCAGTAATCCTAACCTCCATCCTAAACCTGTCGACACACCTACTTCTCACAAAATGCCCCCGTCCGTCAACTCAACACATCGCCGTGTCAACGCAGGGGAAACCGCTCATTCATTGTGCATGTTACGCTTCAACGTCAATGATGAGTATGAAAATGAAACATCTTGAAGAGATCAATCGATTAGCCAAAAAAGAAAAGTACCTGGAAACAATGAGTTACTTTAAGGAAGGACTTTGTCTGACGATCTCAGCATCTCTCCTCCTCCCTCTCCTTTAAGGTCCACCCAGGGTGTCGGAGCGGGTGGCCCACCGGCAGAGCGTCCGCCTGGGCCGCACCATGAAGCTTCCGTGCCCCGTGGAGGGCGACCCCCCGCCGCTCATCATGTGGACCAAAGACGGCCGCAACATCCACAGCGGCTGGACGCGGTTCAGGGTGCTGCAGCACGCTCTGCGTATCAAAGAGGTGGAGACTGACGACGCGGGGACCTACATCTGTAAGGCTACCAACGGGTTCGGCAGCGTGAACATCAACTACACGCTCATCATCATAGGTACGTGGTGTGTAAAGTTAAAGAGACACAAACTTACTTTGGAGGCAGGAGTGTGTGTGTGTGTGTGTGTGTGTGTGTGTGTGTGTGTGATGACAGCTTGATAAAAAAAACAGCCATCCACCAGTAAAACCAAATTTTTTTGCTCTTTTATTTCTCTAATCTTCTCTTGCTTTCTTCCCATTCATTTAAATTTGCATTTAGTCTACCGTGCTCACGTCTTCTCTCCGTCATTACACGTGATCTTTAAGTCTTTATTTTCCCTTCCAATAACTCTTCCGTGACAGTTCCTAGGATATAATTAGCCAGGTTGAGGCTGGTGGGCCCATTGTCTCTCTCCAGACAATGAAGCAATGCTTTTGTCTCAGTTTTCCTGCTTGTGTGTGACCACAATTGTCGTGTTCCTGTGTGATCATGAATGAGAGTTTGTTGAAGAAGATGCTTTTGTTTGTGTGTAGGACATTGCGTCAGTGTAGTGTGGAATGTCATTTTAATGTCTCTGTATAAAGGACTCATTGTTGTGCCTTTTCTCGCCGCCGTCGGTGTGTGTGGATGTGTTTGTCTCAGATGTGGTGGCTGTTGTCTGTGACCCCGTGGAATCAAATCCAGTTGTGTCTCTTTCTATACTGGGACTCGAATATCTGCTTTCCTCAGTTCCCGTCCATGTAAACAAAATACCTGGAGGGATGACAGCGTGTCAGTGCACATTTACACATGCATATCTGTGTGTGTGCTGCAGTGTCTCCACACCCCTCTGCCTGTGTGTGTGTGTGTGTGTGTATCATTCCATGTGTCTCTCTACATGCCATCCTGTGTGTGTGTGTGTGTGTCAGGTTCCAGCGATCCAGAGAATCTGACTAAAGCATCTCGCTCTGACCAGCGTCAGCACTTCAAAGACAGGCTGGAGTAAAAATGCTCAGATACAGATATCAGCCGATAATTTCTGCGTTTTTCAACGAGTACAGATGATTTATGTTAACAGAGTACTGATGAATCTCTAATTTAAGCGCCGTGACCAAAAACAAGGCTGCCAACTGAAATGACTGAACGGCATCATGGGTAACTGATAAACAAAACAAAACTTAGACTTAATTAACGTTTAAAGCCGTTAAGATATTAGAAACACTTTGTTTGATGATTTGTGACATAAAACCAATTAACAAACATGCAGGAGTTAGAAAATGTCGTTAAAATCCTGCATTTGTTTGTATCTGCAGTATTATTTTCATGTTTTTTTGCATCCATCGCAGCATTTTTTATCCCAGTTGCTTCAATAAACTGGCAGAGTAGTATCCTTTTATCCCTGGTAATGATTATCGGCATGCGATCCAAAGCTGTATCGGTCTTGACCTGAACTTCAAAGGCGAGCTGGCATACAGGGGGCAGCGGGGTGGAGGGTGGAGGGTGGAGGCTCGGTGGTGGTGGTTGGGGGGGGTCTAGCAGCTGCCGCTGAGGTCATCCAAGCAGACAGCTGCTGCCTCCCTCCCTCCCTCTCTCCCTCTCTTTGCCTTATTCACTCACTCTCATTCACTGTACCCTTTATTCACTTTCACACACACACACACACACACACACACACACACACACACACACACACACACACGCATGCTTCACAAACAATGGATGTGGACGAACCCACAGGAGCCGAGTTTGTCATTTAAGTTTCATCGTGAAGACGTGACACCTGCAGTAAGAAACAAAGGTTTGAATGTGACTTCATTAGATTAGTTGGAGCTTGTTTTTCTGCCCCTTCTGCATTTAAAACTACATTTTTCTGAGATGTTGTGCTTGAAGCCACATTGTTGGTGCTACACTGATAAGTAATCAGGTGAATGTTTTCTCTGAACATGGACGAGGAAGTCTGGAAACTACAGTTCAGCGACAACAGGCGAACTCCATCTAATATGATCTAAAGAACGGAAACAGCCACTAAACAGACCCTGACATGAGATCGATTTGTCAACTCCAGTTTCAAAGCTGAAGAATGAACTTTGAAAGTCAATATACAGAACCCGATCGGATCGAAGATCAACTGTTAATATCTGTTCTTTAGGATCTGATACGTCCCCTATCCGGGGACCATAATTAAATAGGTTTTTGGAACAGGAAGGTGGAACGGGCCACTCCACGCATCGACCTGGTGTTGCAGTTTCTCCGGGAAAGGTGCAACCCCCGGGGCGTCCGTTAGGGACTTGGCTTAGGAACCGCAGGGTTTCCCCTTGAGGGATCAATAAAGTTTCTATTCTTTTCCAAAAATGCTCAATCGTGCGCTTCGACGAATTCTGGTCAGAAAACACAAAGATTAGGACACATTTTACACGTTAGCAAAGATTTTGCGTCTCTTTTCACATCCAAAAACTGTGATGAAGGAAAACTTGTCACCGAAAACACAAGATCACGTTCTGTAGAAGCTTTAGAGGCTACAGCACTACATTTGAAGATTACACAAATGGTACCCAGAGATACCTTTGTGTGTGCCCCAACAGGTTAACCTTCAAAGATGACCTCCCTCCCTGTAATTCAAGCCAGGAAACATGCCACAGCATCTCCTCAGAGAGGCAGTCAGTATGTAAAACACTGTTTTCATAGCTGGAACAATCTGCATAGGCAATGATGTCCAGAGCGTGGTGGGAACTGATGGACACGTCGGGTGCAGTTGTCTCCGTTAAAGGAGCGACGGGTTGAGTTTTGTTTCTCGGTCTTTTAATCTGCTTCACTCCTCCGCCTCTCCACTTTTAATCTCCTCTCCTGTGTGGTCCCGCTGTAATTATTCTGTGCCCGCTCCGTTTCACAGTAATGAGCCCACACCTGTGTCTTATTGTCTTTGCCTCTCAGTTTCTAACCCAAAGTATCTTTAACACCTTTTTCCTATTAGCACTCAATCTCGGCTCCTCATTCCTCCTTCCTCAGTCAGCTGGCTCGTTTTTCTCCGGCCACGTTTTAATTTGTATCAATATTTTCACAGTTTTCAGTTTTTTCCCCGGACGTAATAGCATTTGATTGCCATAAAACATCCACTGTACCGCTGCCCAGTGGCTGGAAGTGATGGAGATGGAGAAGGCAGGCTTTTGTTGGCGGGGGAAATTAGAAGATTCCTGTGTGTGTGTGTTTGTTCTTTTGTTGTGTGTAGGTTGGCAAATGTTTGCACGAGTAAATAGTGCATGTGTGTGAGTATACGTGCTTGTTTATCTGTGGCGCTGTGTGTATGCATGCGTCGGTGTGCGCGCAGATTTATGGGACCACCAGTAAAGTGAAACTGCTCGATGAGCCTCGGCGTCCTTCAGAGACCGAACTGCCAGGAGAGCTCTCGTTTCTTCCTCCCACTCCCTTCTTCTTTTCCTCCGCTGTCTGTCTCTGTATGAAATTCTGCAATCGTTCCTAACCCTTCCAGAAGACTGAATGATAGAAAAATTTATAGTTCAAACCAGATGTGATGACAGTGGGAGCGTGTCTGGAGCAGAGTCGGGAAGCCGTGCGTAAGAAGGAAGGAAGGAAGGAAGTGGTTTGGAGTCGTGGCTGTTGGTGTGTCAGAGTGTTTTTTAGTTGTTTCTTTTTATGTTCATCACACTTTTGTCCGGGTGTCTGTGTGTGTGCATGTGTGATGATTGGCCATAGAAGCTTGACATCTGGTCATAATTGGAGAACAAAGCGATGCAGAAAAAGATATCAAAGGTTGACGTGTTTAAACTTGTTTAAATAAATGAACTCGTACGTGATTCATGTACATCAGGCAGGCGGATGCATAACGAGTGTTGAAATGAGAAAAATGGAAGCGCGGGATGAAATGTGACAAGCGGGAAATAAACCCAAAACACGACTTGAAAGTGGGTTGTTTTAGAAAAATGATTCGGCTCTACATTTTCTCACATTAAAGTGTGCGGTTTTATGTCCGGGAACGCTGCTAAACTCAACTGAAATCACTTAACGCAGGCTGACATCCTGACGTCACGCAGCTCGGTCCTGCATGCCACGACGACGTCAGCTCGAACAGTCGCTCCGCTCTGCTTTCACCTCACAGCGAGGATCCACGTACCTTCACTCTGCCTCCGCTTCACTGTGCTGCATGTGTGAGGCTGCAGCTGTCTTCCGGCCAAAAACTAACACATCAGATCGGGTTGCAGATCAACATCATCTCCTCGATCCCTCAGTTCCTCCATCCTGATACCTCCTCTGTTTTTGTGTTCTCATATTACGTTGTTTTTAATTGAGATATCTGGTGCCTCGTCTGGAGAGGATGTAGAGGTGGCCAAGGTTTGCACTCTAATTGGTGTGAGTCATACACACACACACACACAGAAATGTATAAGTGTGTGTGTGATCGCACAGTGCCGAAAAACAATCTCAAATAACTCTTTCACACACACTCACCCACCTACTTACAAACACACCAGGGCAGCTGTGCCTGTCTACGCTGTATTTTTCTGAACGTGTGTGTGTGTGTGTGTGTGTGTGTGTGTGTGTGTGTGTGTGTGTGTAGGTTTAGTGTTTTTTACCGCCAGATTCTTCTGCTCAGGTTACAAACGCAGCACTTTCTTGCTAATGGCAGAAAAATGCATGGAGTGAACCTGGAGCTGCAGCTCGCCGCTGGTTTGCAGGAATCGCTCAGTTGGTGTTCGGTTGAGGGTTTGAGGCCTCACAGGGGGAGGAGAGGGTGGAGGGGGTGGAGGGGTATCTCAATCATGATTTACTGAACATGAAAAAGATTTTTAAAAACGGAGCCCAGAAATCATCGTGTGGTTTCGAGCCCCTCCTCCTCCTCTTCAACTATATTGCCTTTACGAGCCTAAGAATCCGCTCTGTTCCTCCCTGTGCGTCCCCTGATAGAAACATACTGAAAGTTAATGCAGAAAACATTTTAGACCCGAGGTTCTCCTCCTCTGCTGCTCCACTGTGTCCAAAAAGCTGGCACACTATGTCAAAAGTTAAAATAACAAAATGCGATGATGTGCAAAGGATTGAAAACTCATATTTAATGGAAAATAAGCTTGCAGAACGTTATCTACTCTGCAGCACATGCTGCTCCAAAACCTGTATATACCTTTCAGATGTCATGTCACGTCATCGTGCCACGTGCACCAATAAAATGCAGCACTGTTGGCTCGGCCTGCCACCAGCACGGACACAGGAAGCGTCAGAGAGTGAGGGGGACAACTAAAGCCCCCATTTTGATGCTCTGATGTCCATCTTAGACCACTACAGCAACTAGAGATGCTTCAAAAATGTGACAGACTGGACAGACTGCACACAAAACCTGACATTTGATTTGTTTGAAAGTTAAAACAAAGTGCAAACTCTTATTTTTCAGTCATTTCATGCGACATATCAGACCCACTCAGTTCATGCCGGTGCTCCGGCTGCAGCAACATGCCGCCCTAGACAAAGCTGTTTCTCCGGAAATCAGGGTGGCACTGCAGAGAACAGACATGTAAACATGCTGGTGAGTGTGTGTGTGTGTGTGTGTGTGTGTGTTCATACTCTTGAAAAAATGGAGTCAAGTTTCAAACGCTGTTTTCTGCCTTGTTGTTGCGACTAACACACTGAGATGCACGAGACGATATAAGTGCCGTATAACATTATTTTTCCATGCACACACACACACGTCATGGACAGATGTGAAGAAAATACAGATGCACACACACACACACACACACACACTCCTCAGGGCCCCTCGCCTCCATTTCACGGCTGTCTGTCCCACATCCTCTCGTTCTGCCTCGGTTCACTTCCAGCAAAAAGACGGAAAGAAGATGGACAGGACGGATACACGGAGAAAGAAAAGAATAAAGCTTCTGTTATTTTTTTTTTCCTTCCTGGCGTTCAGTCTGAAGATGTCAACAAGTCCAGAGAACAAAAAAAAGGGAAATAATGGAAGCTTTGGAAATCCAACAGGTTGAGATGTCACGCTTGAATCCAAAACACTGTTGGGATCAAGAGAGTTGTATCTACTGTATCTAAAACAAAACTCAAACCTCCTCGAGAGGGAGAGGAGAAAGGAAACGACTGATTGACGGGCCTGTGGAAGAACAACCAAATATTGGAGAAATTGTTTAATTTCTTACACTTTACCACCTCCTCTTAGCTTTGGCTTTGTCCTCCATCGAACTCAACTCCTGTTCTTCTTCCTCTCCATCTCATGACCCTCCTCCTCCTCCTCCTCCTCCACCAGCCAACAGAAGATGCCTTTTCTCTCGAGCGTCTTGCAGTTCTCATTCTTCGCCCTTCTGTTTGCCTTCATGCTCCATTTACACTTGTGTATGTGCACTTATGTGTGTGTATGTGCAAGTGTGTGTGTGTGTGTGAGTAAGTCAGTACGGCTTGCATCTACTGATTGTATGCCAAGTCAAGCTCTCATAGACCCCTAATGGCTCTTAAATACCCTCTGCTAGCTTTAACTTCAATTCTCCGTACTAGTTGCCATCTGTCAGTCAGCGGGCCTTTTTCTCCAGGCCTGAGCAGTGAGTCACTCTGGAGTGGAAATCCACCCTAAAATGCAAACATTGCACATGTTCTCTCTGATTCTGGAGAGTTTTTAACTATAGTTTCTCACTGCAGCTTGAAATCTTTGGACTTCAGCGTCCTGATCTCCGATCTTCCAGCGACTGCGATGCTTTGATCCGTGGCCGATGGTCATTTCTTGCACGGCGTGTTGTCGTCCTCTTTGTCCTGCTGGCACTCTCTCTGCCTCTTCCTTCACTTCCATCTGTTGTAAATCCTCTTTTAGGGTGGAATGTGCCTTTAATTTCATCTGCCAGCTGTTCTCCAAGCGTAAGGCGAACGTGTTTTCACTCCGAGTTTCCACAGTTCCTCTCTCATAGCTAATATGAGGTGTAACTTTACTTCTCTTTGTGTGTTTTGGCACAGTGAGCATCCTCTGAGTACAAAATATAAGTAACAAATGTTGCAGCATTTAACACGGGTCGTTTGGTGAAGTAATACTCGCGTTATGAAGTACACTCTGTCCCCGGTTATGAGTACAACTATGTGAAACTTAATATTTGAGGATGTGGGCTGCTTTAAAGGATCGTAGTTCCTCAGTTTGTTCTAATGAAATGAAGGCCACGCTCGTCAGCGCGGGTCCAACAGCAAGAAAAGACGGGAAGCAGAAGGGAGTGAGGCGAAAACGACAGAGAGAATTATGGGTGATGATGAGGAAGTGTGCAAGTGAGAGCAGAGAAAGCCGAGCTGAAAGTAAACATGGCATCAAACTTCAGGTGACAGGTTTTAGTTACGTACTTCTCCCGACCTGGAGCCCGAAGTTAATGTGAGAACAGACATTCACCTGATCACAGGTCAGTGTGGAATAAATATGATGTGTTATTTTATGGTAGAAAAGTTGCACAATGTTGCTTTATATTAAAGTTTTGCCGTAGATTTATTTTGGTTCTTTATCTTCTTTATGTAAAGAAACAGGTATAAAGTATAAGTACAGTGTATTGAACTGTGAACATAAATGTTTGTTGTGCCAATCGTGTGAAATTGTGAAGAATCGACCGGATGAGTAGTCAGGAGGTAGTAATCAAACATGGAGAGGGAAAGCATCAGCAGAAATCCTCTCAAGGAGACGCTCACAGCTCTGAGTGGTGCTTAGAGAAGATGTGTCCTGAGCCTCCCAGCACACTTAACAACCGCCCACCACCCAGCAGCTACGCCCAAACCCCCACCCCACCTACTACAGCTGAAAAGGAAACGAGGTGCTTCAGCAACCCTTCGAGGCATAACTCCCGGTCCCTCACATGCAACAACAATGACTCTACATTCTCACAGCGGAGGGGTGAACCTCTCCAGAAAACCTCATCAGTGCAAACACACAGGAGATGAGGAGAGGAGGCGAGGAGAAGGATTAAGGAAGAGGAGAGGGAGGCAGGGAGCGTGACAGATGCAGGAATAGATTAATAAATTCATATATATCAGGCCAATTTTAATAGAATTTAATTCATTTATGGTGACTATGTAAAGGCTATTAATAGTTATTTTAGCATAAACAAACATAAATGACATTTATGTCAAGAACTGTGACCCAGGAGGAGCTTTTATTTCGTGCTTAATCACTCGTATTCCCACATTTCTTTGATAAACTAAAAGTGGGCGATGATGCCAGTGCTCGTAAAGAGATAGAGGAGGAAGTCAGAGAGAATGATGAGCGGAATAACAACAAAGAAGAAAAAGATTGAGAAACTTCGAGGGGAGGCGGAAAAAGGAGTGTGAATGGGCGAGCGCGGCTGTTCGTGTCTGATCAGAGCAGTTAGCAGGGGGGCTGTGTACTCCTGAATAGACAGCTTAGTGGCTATTATGCGGTCTGGAGGATTTGTCCTGTTCACTATTGTTACCCTCAGGAGGTAGCAGCACACACACACACACACACACACACACAC
The DNA here is from genome assembly GCA_023373845.1 of Nibea coibor. NCBI lineage: Eukaryota > Metazoa > Chordata > Actinopteri > Sciaenidae > Nibea > Nibea coibor. Next base: position 2,786,995 of record CM041739.1, on the reverse strand, counting down.
ACACACACTCACACATACTTTCATGCTAATACATGCACCTAAACACACACCGCTGCTTCCTATTTCTTTCTTTGATTTCCTATTTCGTGCTCTAGTTTTACTTCACACACATGTACAGATGCACCCTTGACTTTAATGCCAATATCACACACACACACACACACACACACACACACACACACACACACACTGAACATGCCCCCCTCCCTCTTCCACTCTGTAACTCCATAATAGTCCAGTCTATTGACAGACCTGCTTGTGAGTCTTTTCTCATTAGGGTTGGGATTTTGTCACCGGCCCTGCAGGCTCCATTGTGCCGCTCAGAGCGGGTTATTAGCCCCCCCCCTCCCTCCCCGCCGCCTGTAACAACCCCCCCCCCCCCCCCCTTTTTCTGAATAGACCTGAGAGGAGTGGAGAGCCTACGAAGGGCAGAACCGGGTCTGGCAATTAGCAAAGACATGTTTGAAGAGCGAACGGAGAGGGAAGAATGGAAGGATCCAGGAGAAAGAGCGAGCGGACCTGCGCTACAAAAAGGTTCTTTTGAAGTTTTAGAAACTTTTGTCTGCTCCTTTTTTTTTTTTTTTTTTTTTGCTGCTACACTCTTGCACCGCCATCAAAGACTGGTTCTTCAACACGCAACCTCCCTCCTCCGCCTCCTCCTCTCCCTCTCTCTCCTTTCTTTTCTCTCTCCTGCTCCTCTCTCATTCGTTACTCCTCTCTTACCCCGAGAATGCATTTGTGTCAGCGCTGAAAAGCTCTATATCTTCTGCAGCCGCTTTGATGTCTTAATGACGACGTGAAGAGCGAATTATGCTCAGAGCCCCCCCTTCCTCCTCCTCCTCCTCCTCCTCCTCCTCCTCCTCCTCCTTCAGTCTCCTTTTGTCACTCTTCAGATTCCAGCAGTTACATCTGGCTTTTCCATTCTCACCTCGCTTGACAACAAGCAGGCAGGCGGGATGCAACAGAATTCACAGCGACTTTAAGAAAAGCAGCAGGCATGGAAAAACTTGTTCCACTTATCAAACAGTTTATCACAGTTTCAGCTATGTATCCCAAAGTCGGCGTTTTATCTGGGTTTGATAAAGCCTCGTTACCTATTCAATGCTTTCTTGTCATGCGGTTGCAGGAGGAGGGCAGACTAAACTGCTTTTTTTGCCACCGCGGCGTATCGGAGCTCCAGGAAGTTTGATAAAAACGCGCTATCGCTCTGAGTTTTAAACGTTTAACATAGCTGAGGTGAAAAATGTCAGACAAAGGAAAGAAAAAAAAAGTGATTACAGAAAATGAGTGCTGACTGAAATATCTTATGAAATTATATGTAATTTGAAACAGACAGTGTCACTGTAAGAAAAAGAAGTGAGCTCTAACAGACTGCTTTTGTTTGCGGCCATCAGGTGTGTGTGTCTGTGTGTGTGTATCTGCGTGTGCTTACTTGCATGTCGCTGCATTCCTCTGCATTATGTTTCACATAAATGCATGCACAAAATGTTTTCCCTGTGTTGTCTGGATAAGGTGTGTGTGTAGTTTTTCCCCCGTGGCTCTTACACAAACACAGCGATGGTTGTGCGGCGCCTCTGCTATCAGCCTGAAGTTTGATCAGTGTGACAGCATGCTGAAAACTGATACACACACACACACACACACACACACACACACACACACACACACACACACACACCGTGACCGTAATCTCTTTTCTGCATTCCTTTGTTCTGGCTCTTATTTTGCGTTTGTGTTTATGCATGTAAACTTCATATTTAGGTCTAAATTATTCATTTAACTTTAATTTCAGCGCCAGCTCGAGAACATCTGAGCTGTTATGAGACTGTGTGCACGCTTCCATTCAAGGCTAACGTCCATAGACAATGCGAGCGCTGCTTTGATGGAGCGCTTCATGCCAACATTGGTCTCTTCTAAGCCGTCGCGACGAGCCGAGTGTGTCCTCTCTGGTTCGACTTGGCCCGCAGACAAAAGCTCTCACAGCAAGTGAAAACAGAAGGAAGGAGACTGGAAGGGAGAGACGTGAAATGATGAGAACAAGGCCCGAGTTAAACCTCTGTCAGCCCACACAGAGCCGTCTCCTCCTACTGTGACACAAGCATGAGGTGTCCTGAAAGCCACTGTGTCACAGGCTAAGAAATATCCCATTGTTTTTACTGTGAAAAAATTCCCTCGACCTGTAGATGACACTGGGTCGAAGGCATTTTGTATCTGCACCAATGTGCACATTTCATATTTCCTCAAATACACTCCTGACCAGCCGCCTGATGCACTGAGTTACCTAATTTTACCCTAAACCTGGAGCAGGCATGTACACATACGCTCCTCGACTACAAGACCAAACATATGCAAGCATCTGCCCCGCGAAATGTTCTCCAGCCAAACAACGACTTTTAGAAGTGAGTAGGCAGCAGCAGCATCCCGCTGGGTACAGAAAAAAAGAAAACTTACTTTATTATTATTTTTTTATTTAATCCACGAGCAGCTCTTAAAAAACACAAGCGAGCGCTGAACAAAGCAGACATCGGGGTGAGTCATGTTTGAAATGTCGCCCAGCGGCGCATCGTGATGAGCGGGGTTAGTTTTACATTGTTGTAAATAGTTGTTCATCAAAGACGGGCTGTCAGCGTGTAGCCTCACACTGCAGAGCGTGCCAAAATCTTTGAAGTTAAACAAGATGAGCGCGCCTCCTCAGCACATGCACGCTAAAGGGCAGGTAAACACAGGTTGGCACACTTTGTGAGCACACACGCAGATTTTTTATGGAGAAACAATCGTACATGCGAGTGTGTGCAAAGCAAACAGGCTCATGCATACACTTGTGCACATGCATGCGCTCGCTTTGAAGCGGGACTTGTTTTAAGGACATTTCTGCACAGATCACAGGGGAGTTCAGCTTTTAGCACTCAGCTCTGAGCAGCAGCACAAAGTTGACCTGGGTTAGATAGAAGCCACTAATGTGGATTATTTTCCTAAGAATACTGAGTCAGCGGTCATGACTGCAGAAATATAAACTGTAAAACTGGGCAGTGAATCTGCTTCCTTAATAACGGAGGGGTTCATTTAACACTCATGTATGTATTTATAAGAGAAGAACTCTTTCAAAGTGAAACATAAATCAGGTCCAGTATGAGATATAATAAGCACAAATATGTTTTAATGTGTGTATATTAACCTAAATTAAGAATCATTATGTTTTTATCACCTTATAATGAGCATTATATATCGACAGAGCGGCTCCTCTTCCTCTGAGTCTGCCATGTTTCTACAAACCCAGAACAGACAAACAAACACTGGCTCCAGATGTAGTTTATCCTTCATGCTTGGAGCTGCAGGGTGAGGTGAGCAGCATTCAGCTGCATGTTCAGATGTTATGCATAACTAAGAGTACACTTAAAAGGCGGATGCCATCAGAGGCGGCTTGTTTAAGCACCCAGACTTCACGCAGCACACCTCAGGTCCGCCTGCACGCCACATCTTTGCCGATTTTTAGATTACCCGGGAAGCAGAGGCAGGAATGCAACGATGGCGACAGCAGGAGCTACCACAGATACTTCATCCATGTTTTATACAGTCTGTTTGTGCAGTAACTCACAGTACACTCTCTACAAACTGTCCTTTTTAATTGTTTTAAATGTCATAATAAGTGAAGCGGATGAGATTAAGGAGGGAGAACTTCATTCGTAAGAAAACCTCCTCCACCTCAGGCGGCCTCGCAACAGTCGCGCTCGTACCTCCGGCACCTCGACACCTGAAAAATAAATTCAGTGTAAGATGAGAACAAAAAGGTCAAACGGGAGAAAAACTCCTAAAGTACTAATGAGAAGATATTTAACTGGAGTATAATTTGACACAGGGAAGAACAGGGTGGGCGAGGGAGAGAATGATTGAGAGTTCAAAGACCTGAGCCGAGGCCGGCGGTGTGTGTTTCAAAGGCGGCGCGTGGCGATGGATGTGAGAGATTTGTTAATTCAGCAAAGCGAGGCACTGCCTTGATGTTTACTAGAGTTACACGGGCAGCAGCTGGACGAGCACACGCACTCACGTATACGTGCATACACACACACAGGTACATTTACAGTACACACACACACACAAAGAAATGCACTTGGATACAGTTCAGGCAGATACACAGATAATTGCATGCAGATGCCCTACAGTAATACACACTCATGTTAACATTTAACATAGTTAATAATAAGATAATCCCGTATATGATTTACATGCGCACAGCTGCTGCAGGGCAGTTAATGATGATATACAGGAGCGAACACAATCCATCGTCCTGAAGATATTACTGTAATGTTCAGTGTTCACGCCTCCTGCTGTGCAGTGGACCTTCACACAGCAGAGAGGCCACGCTTGATGGGGACATCACCTATTTTTGGGATATGACAGTAGTTTTTTTTATAAGCCAGGATGCTTTGAGGTCGGAGCAAATTACTAAATATATCCGACTCGGTGCATCTTAAACAGATGCAACCTTCTGCATCCCCTCAGGACATGACACACACACACACACGCTGGGTGTAGAAATTCTTGGTTTACAAGTAAAGAGAATCTGTGACCTCTTTGTAAGAGGCTGCATGTGTCTACATTTAATTTTAGAGCCTCTCTCAGTGTTTTCTCACTCGTCAACAGGCACGAGTCTGCAGAAAGCTTTTACGTCTAGCTCTTTTTGAGTGTTAATGGGTGTTTATGCCGTATCTCATGATCTGTGATGGGTCGTCCCGTGAGATAAGCGGCTTCTCGTGCCTCTGCCTTTCAGTAGTGGAGTGTTTCGCCCAGCAGACTTTGTTGCTGTCGATGTGTTTCGACCATGAGAAAGCAATTTGTTACAATCTGCACAAGGTGTTTTATTTTGAAAATTCACCAGATTCTCTCTGCTGTGTGTGTGTGTGCGACTTGTAGCCAGCTCGATCTGCTCTGTGCTGCTTGAGGCGGCCGGTCAGCACATCTGGCAAAAAGCAGAACAGCCCCGTCATGTGTCGCAGCGCTCGGATTGAGCCGTTACTGAAGACAGCGGCCACGGGATTAAATCTGAAATGACAAAATAAAATCATTTTAGGGAACGTTGTGTCATGCACACCTGGTAGACAAGTGGGAATGAGAAATGACGCCATGCAGAAGAAGGTAGTGATCTCCTGCACACTGGAAAAACGGCTTCGCTTGTAGACGTTTGTCATATTGGTATGAATCATGTTGTATTATACAGATGTTGGAATTTTTTGCTTGTCTCATTTTATGTGAAAAATGTTTAAACGTGGCTTCAGGGTGAAATTTTCCTTTAAAAGCATGTCTGTGCCGTTCATTTTAAATCATCTACTTCCCCTTTGGGTCACACAAAACCATCTGCAGCTCTTTACAGACCGTCTCGAGCGTTTGGATTCATCGTCTTCGACTTCATATATTATCTGTGTGTCCTGCAAATACTGTACTGTTGACACACACTGTGTTTCCACTCCTGTGATCTCAGATCCCCCCTGTGAGCAGCGGACGTGAAGTAATTCAGTAATTCCACTGAATCATTTCTGTCCTTGACTGGATCACCTCCATCACGTTAATCCGCCGGGTGGAAGGGGTCAAGGCTTTAGGCCACAGCTGTACGTTCGCCAGATTCCTGCGTAGCGTCCATATCATCTCCATTTTAGGCAAATTTGAGTCCGTGTTCTGCACTTGACCCCGCTGCTCCGTCAGTGAAGTGTGAACAGTGATGTAAAACAGCTACGTGCATAAGCACACGCACCGCACATGCAAGGATTAATGTGCTGTCACAAGCATGCGCACGGCGCGGCACATGCACATGGAAAAGAAGAGGAAGGCGTTTAAAAAAATGAACCTAACCAGATGCTTTTGTTTTACAAACACACACGCACACGTCTGTATTATCACACACACAGAAAGCCGAAAACTTGATCCCTGACTGTATGTTTTCAGAACTCATAAACCCCATCATCATGTGACGTTTATGAGCGAGTGCGTGGAACCGCTTGTGCTTCATCCCTGTATGTTATTTCATCACTCTGTTGATATTTTACGCTTTGACACAGTCCATGTTCAGCGTTTTGAGGAGGCCGGGCTGCTTCATGTATTTTCTCACTGTTGGTTTTCTCAACATTTTTCATGTCATAACCAAACCCAGGCCTTGTTGTTAACCTAAACCTGACCGCCAAGGGTAAATGGCCCGTGCCTGGCCACAGCATCTGAAAATATACCAGAGCTGAATCGAGGAGCAACTCTGCTGGAAAATGGATCTGGACTTATTAACGCCCCATAAAAATGTGGCATGTTAATCACACATTGTGTATTTGGATAATATCAGATGGAGAATGAATGGCTGCAGGATTTGTGCTCCGTCAGCTGGAAGCGACACAGTTGAACTCTTCTCTTCCTTCCCCCCGCGTTGCTACAGTGAGACAGCAGTTGCAAAAAGATTTACTGAAATACTTGGAGTCAGAATCGGTGTATAATGTGATACTTTATTGATCCCTCGTGGAAAAATTACCTTTCTTTTGGCTCCGTGCAGCGAGGTCAGGGGCCAGGGTCGGCAGCAGGAAAGCATACAGGGATTTGGTTCCTTACTCAAGGATACTGAAAGGAAAATCTACCCTCAAACACTTTGAGAGTTATAAAAGAAGAACTATTGTTCCTACGTTACATTTCTGTGCTGCTAAAAATGTTTTCTCCTGCGGATAATTGGCCAGATGTTTACATTTGATGTTTCCAGCAGCTACAGCGGACTTTGATTGCCAAGAATCTGTTAGCTATCTAAAGGTATAAAGGTTAGTCTGCCTATTCTTTAGACTATTTGAGTCTTCTCTGCCCTGATTGTGCTGTTGGGGGACAGATATACAGCAAGCTAAACACACTTAGAAGTAAAAGTTGAGGACAGATTTTGATTTTCTTACTGAAATCTCTCTGAACTTTGTCCTCTTAAGACCAATTACTGCTTTCCACATCACGCCAGGCTGTGCAGGAAGAACAGAAAGTTCAGTTTCTAGGTTGTCTGCAGCTCTTTATATAAGCAAAGAGTACCTAAACAGAGCTATTGCTGCAGATGTGCATGAATCACATGAAATGGCGGCTTTGCTCATTGACTCCATTACCTGCACCTCTAACCGGCTGGAGAAACAGCTGAGCCGCTCAGGTTTGCCTGCAGGATGAAGCCAGTCTAACTTACGGTGAGATTGTAGCTTGATGTTTCATCACCTATGAAAATATCACTTCATGTTACAGATGTTGAAGTTGACTGAAAAAGACTCTGCTGTTCATAATGAGTCAGTGTGGACAAGAGCAAGAGCACTGTGAAATATAAAGTGAATTAACACAAAGAAGGACGTGGTTAGAGGTGTGAAGGCACAGAGCAGTGCAATATAATACAGCTGTACAATAGATCTATAAAAGTTTCAGTGCCGAGGGGTCTGGAACTATTTTCAGCCTGTAGGGGTGGTAGATTTTACTTCCTGGAACAGACTTTTATTAGCAGTTTCATCTAAAACTCTGCTCCCTGGCTTAAATTAGTTACCTGGAAGCGTTAGCTTATTGTAGATTTTATCAAGAGGAACTGGAAACTTTTGGGGCTTTGCTGTTCTCAATGGCTTTTCTTTTTTTTTTTTTACCATTATTCAACACTCAGACTACTGCCTGACCTTCATCTTCAGCCAACTGCACTCTGAAGAAAAAGAAACTTAACAGTTGCATTGTTGAAGAGTGAAACCCGATAAGGCCAGATGTTTGCAGCTGTGATCATATTAATATTTACTGCGTTTGCTATGAATCAGAAAGGAGTGCGTGTAGTTTGCAGCTTCCTGATCAAACACACAAGCAGTCACCTGCTGTCCATCTCCTCTCCATTCTCTCCGTCTAATCTCGGACTTGCAGATAATTTTTGTTTGATCATTTTCATATCATCTCTCACACACACACACACACACTGGAAAGGTGAAAGCGTGCGTCATCAGGCTTTGTTGCACGCGTGGAAAAACATAGCCTCAAAGCAAGCAATTTGTGGTGAGCACAATGTCAGCGGTTTTTTGATGGATCAATGAAACAATTGCCCCAATCTGTCAATTGGCCCAATTCCTCCAGGGCGTGAAGAGAAACCAGTCGAGCGCAGGCACGTGCAAGCCTTCTAAACCTGTCCCGGGTCTAGAGAGTCTGGAGCGTCTGGAGAGTCTAGATCTTGCTTGATTAACGTAACGTCTGCAGTCTGTAGATGACGACAAATCAACTCTGTTACACCAGCTCATGGGGCACCGAAGACGACCGTCATTTCCACTCAAACCCACACAGAGCAAAGAGGTGTGACGTCCACCGGCAGTTTCCTGATGGACAGTGAAGTAAACTGCTGCCAGCTGTAGCTGCTGTTAGCTAATGTTAGCTCAGTTTGTTAGCCGGGCTAGTCGGGATAGTGTTAGTGTTTGCACCACAGGCGTTTTGGACCACCGGAAAGAGGAGGAGGGTTTCAGGTCCGGGGGAACAGGAGATTGTACAGAGAGAGAGGAAAGCCGGTGTCGTGCCAGAACCGGAGCTGTGCAAGTGTTGATGGAGGAAGCTGATGGAAGAAGGCTGTAAGACAGACACCGAGCTGGGCCGACTGTTGTTGGACGAGTCTGCTGTTGAGAAGTAAAGACGCTGTAGATACTTGGCAAACTCCACAGAAACTCTTATGATGAGGAAGGAAAGCATATTAAACTAACTCGATAGCTGCAGTGATTAAATTAACTCACAACGTATCATTGGGTTGCACAACGCACGCAACACTTTAACGATGATGTGAGTCACTGCGATGATGGCGACGATCCACCGTCTAATTTGAGAAGTGTAATTGTCCACTTTCACTCTTCCATGCATGATGATGCATATAAATCATCTTCTGGTGTGTCCCTGGTTTTATGGAGTGACTGACAGCTGGAGAGACAGACTCAGACATGCCTGGTTGTGAGACGCTCACAGCTCAAGTGAAAGTACCATGTCAACACACACACACACACACACACACACACACACACACACACACACACACACACTGAAGTTAACCTAAAAGTGGAAAGCAGCACCTTTACCTTCTCTAAATGTGTGTGTGTGGAAACTACACGTCCCTTTTTTCATGACCATACAGTCACCACCCCCCCTCCCATTCAATCATGCAGCAACTCATGCCTCACACACACACACACACACACACACACACACACAAACACAGGTGGCTGTAATTAGTGTGTTGAGCCCATTCATGGCACAAGATCAAACTGCGGCCCGCTCAGCTTCAGGAAATACAGAGCTCTGCTCAGAGTTAAACACACACACACACACACAGATGCATGCACCTTCACTCTTTATTTTTTTCTCTTGTTCTCTCACTAACTAACGTGATGCTGGCGTACAAACGGTTTCCCCTAAAACTGTTTTTGTTTAGTCTGCAAGAGAAACAGAGCTCTGTTTGACTTGACTGTAGAAACTTACACACTCAGTGTTTAACTCCTGCACACAGAGCACACACAGGGAAGGTGGAGAGCAGGGGATTATGGGTTAGATAAGCCTGAAATGTTCTCCGATCTGACTTAAGAATATACACGGTCGGGTTTTTGCTGCAGCGCTAAGCAGAACTTACACAGCAGAACCAGCACGGGCACGAGGTTATAAAAGCAGTAATAATGCTGCAGGAGGAAAAGCTCGTAGCTCTGAGCAGTCAGCGCTTCGTATTGATGACCAGGCGGTTTGTCTGTCCGCCGCCCCTTTCACACTTTGTTACTTATTCAGACTATAAGACAAAAGAATGGACATTTTGTCATGAAATCATGAGCTGATTCAGGTCTCGGCCTGTTTTTTTATCCTGGAGAACTTTGTGGCGGGGAGCCTGGGAACTGTGTTCACATCCAGCCCGGTTATTCAGCTCTTGATGAATTTCTTCAAGGTGGGTTAAATCTGGGGCAACTGGGGTTGATTGTGAAACGCCTTCACGAATCCACAGCCGAGCACAGTCGCCCCAGATTTAACCCTTCGTGAAGAAAGATGACCTGGATGACTGAGAACCTTCACATCCGTCTGCACAGTCTGACAGAGCTGCAGCGATTAATCGATTAGTTGTCAGCCATTCAATGAACTGCCAACTGTTTCAAACATGAATATTCTCCAGTTTCTTTCATCCGTTATGACAGTAGAAATTTCTTTGGGTTGTGGACAAAACAAGACATGTGAGCATGACAGACAGACAGCCCTAGATGTTGGCCTCTGGCCTGCAGGGATTGGTGTATGGCAGACGGTGTGGTGGCTGGAGAATCCCTCAGGAGGAGGATGTAAAGTTTGTCTGCAGTGTCTCCAAAACCTACTTAAACAATTTAAATAAAATCTGGCGTAATGTTTGGTCGTGGACGGAGAGAGAACTTGTTTTGAATTCAGGGATTTCCATTCTCTTTTGTCAGCCCTCCAAAACATTTTGCGCATTGCGACCGAGCTGCAGGGAATTGTAAATTGACTTTGTTTTCTTATGCAATCTTGCTTCTGCTGCCTTGGAACAAACACTGGGGTTTTGTCTGACCAGCAGAAAGCTTCACAGTTACTCTGCAACCTAATTCAATTGTGACTTCAACAGTGAACATTTTGTTCCACTTAAAAACAAAGTTTAAAGGACTGATAAGAATCGATGAGGAAAGCCTTTCTGGATTCGGTGACTCTGGAGAACCTGAGCTGGTTACTCGTGTCAAGTGCACTTCTGATCAAAACTGTTGAACCTCCTTTAAAAAACAGTTAAAATGCACGTTTTAGTCACTGAAGTGATTATTTTTGATGTCATTATACATCACACAAAACTCTGGATAGTCTCTGTAGTTTTTTACCTAAACCTGCAAAGAAAAGAACAGTGTGTGTGTGTGTGTGTGTGTGTGTGTGTGTGTGTGTAATTGGCCGACACACACACGCAGGTTTGTATAAAATAGGTCAAAAAGCTGGAAGCAATTCCCAGCCAGCCGAACGTTGACGTGTGTTCATCATATTTCAGAGAGCCGGAGCCCAGAATGGCACAACATGTAATCGCATTTGTAAATAGCCTCGTAAAATTGCACTCGTAAAAAGGTTTGCTGTTGTCCTGGCCCGGTCCGGGGGCGAAGCAGGAGGGATGGAGGAAGGGATGTTTGGAGCAGAAAAGCCTGTCAGGTGTTGGTTTGTGTATTTAAGTGTGTGTGTGTGTGAGTGTGTGTGTGATGATGAGGTCGATAATGAGATCAAATGTTCCAGAAACATTTCGGAGCAGAAGACATTGACCTTATGAGGACTTTTTTTCTGCAGTGATTTAATGAACGTTGGAAATGTCATCACCTCAAACACACGTCACCACCGCGTTCACTGCCCACTGAATACTCACACACACACACACACACACACACACACAAGCTGTTAATCTGTCATGTAAGCAAGCGTTGTCGCTCACAGAGAGTAGCCGTTAACCGTTCGTGTATGATTGTCTGCTCCGTGGTTACACTTCATAAATCTCTCTCCGCACTGTCGCCTTTTCTCTCCAGTTCTTGTCTTTTCATCTCCCTCCCGCCGCCTCTTGACCTCCTCTAAAAAGTCAGTCAGTTCCCGTCTTGTTCCCTCTTTTTCTCCGTCACAGCCCCTCGCAGCGTCTTTCTCTCATGCTGTTAATGGAGGACTGTGTAGCAGCGCAAGTTATAATGATTTCCATAAGGCTACACAGCCACTCCACAGGCGAGAGAGTAAATCACAGTGACATGTACGTGTGTGTGTGTGTGGACACTGTGGAGTACACGTGTGCACACGTGGACGCTTGCCTGCACTCTTGAGAGTCTGACAACTTTAAGCAAGGAGATTATAGCAGCGTTTCCACCCAAAGTACCTGGAACTTTTAGTCCAGGGAACTACTTTTCAAGGAACTAAATGGTTCCTATGGTGCGCAAAGTTTAGGTCAGCTGCAACTCGAGGACTGTACGACAGCGATGATGTTCAGGCCAAGTTCTTTTGGCTGAACTAAAATCAATCAGACGTGTTCGGCGCTTCAAGTCCCATCTCCAAGGTTCCTGTACCCCCTGAGGAGAGACTTTTTGTTGGGGGTAAAATAATGTCTCCAGAAGTTCATTTAGACCTTTGTCTCTGCGGTGGAAACACATCAAGGTCCTCCAACGGTTCCTGCTCCCTGGAGGAAAGCTCCTGCGGTGGAAACGCGTCTCGTGACTTCTTTTTTTTCCACTTTTTTGTGGACCATGTGTCAGAACAATGGATGTTTGAGTTTGTGAAGTGGCTTTTAAGAAGACAATCGTACGGCCAAGCGAGTCGTCTTTGATTTGATTTAAAAAATGCTCATGACAAGTTTCCAGAGCCCGAGTTGATGTCTTCATCCTGCAGTGATAGGCCCCAAATTTCTGCTCAGAAAATGATCAAAATTAATTCAGCTAGTCGCTTTTTTAGTGAATCGTCTGATCGTTTCAACCCTTATTCTTCTTTCTTCATCTTAGTTTGAGGAGACAAGCCCGTTTTTTCCCCGGAGCTTTCAGCTGTATCACACAGTCTTCATCAAGCTGGAGTTTGCTCAGCGCAGTAGCACTTTAAGGACTTTTCGATCCAACGCTGTGACAACTGAGAAAATTCCACTGAAGAAGATTGTTTCATACAATTCAAAGCTCCAAGAAAATCTCATTAGTTTCATTAAAACATTGTCCTTTTTGTTCATAAATGTTTTGTATTATGATGCCTGAACTCCGGGCTGACTCACTGATTGCACATCATTAGCTTTGTCACCATAAAACATTTAGTTTCTTGTCCACATCCTTCATATTCATGTCACGCTGCACGGTGTGGTGGTTTGGCTTGTTCCCACGTACATTAAACACCTACCGTCCACGGAGTATTACATGAGCTGCTAATTACATATGAAACATAATCCATGCAGCAGACAGAGAGTTTCCACAGGACATCTACGGCATTACATGTTGGATTTGGAGCCACAGCATGTAAATCTAACCATTTATTATAATAATGTGTAATGTTGCAACTTGTGGCAACTAAAGTCAAATAAATATTTCTAAAATGGCTGCGGCTAGAGAAAAAAGGTTGCGTGGAACAAGGGGGTCAGCGCGCTGTTTGTGTGTGCGTCACGCTGTAAGAGTCAGACAAACACTGAGAGATCTTGGATGTCTCTTTCTTCACCCACAAACAAATCCCCTCCGGTGCAGAAAACATTAAATATCTTGTGTTATTCCACCAGCAGCAATAATGGCATAAAGAAAGAACCACATAACATGTGGCTTCATTGTTTCCAGAGTATCGGTGAACTGATGGACTTATAATGACAGTGTGTTTTAGTAGGGGGTCAGTGCACTGACAGGCCAACAAACTGCTGAAGGACGGGTTGGTGTTTATTCTGCTGGCTGCTCCAGTAGACGAGTTTGCAGGAGGACAGATGAACGGGGTTCTAAAGTTCATGTATGACACCCAGATACATTTTCATTTAGTCATTTAGCTTTTATCCAAAGCGACTTACAGAAAAGGGAAACAATGAAGTCCCTGATCTCGTAGTAACCTCTGTGGTAGCCATCATTGCGACCAGTGGTCGCTTGTTGAACGAGTTATGGTTCATAATGTAAATGTTAACCCTGTGGTGAGATTGTTCTCTAAGATCCTCGAGTCATGGTTTGGTTCATCTCCAAAGTACATTATGAGGTAGATTAACTTAAGAAATGAAGTGAACCAAATTACATCTTAAGACGTCAGAGTTTGAAGTGTTTCCACAGATGAACCCAGCTTCTGTTGGACCATCAGTGCACAGTTTGACACAAACCTTCAGTCTGTTTTCACTGGAACTATCTGGGAAACACTTCATCTGGTTAGCCGAGCAGCACGCTGCAGCTGATAGACTGAAGCGCTCCCAAAAGATTCAAGGTGAAACTCGCTCTAGAATTTCTGTTCCGTGCGTGCGAGTCCGTGTGTGTTTGTGTGTATTTACAAAAAAAACAGCTGGTGCCACGACTCTGGAAGACGGAGCCGGGACGCGAGACCTTGGACATTTGTGTCGTGGTTTTGGTCTGCGTTTCAGAACCGCTACACCCCTGCTTTACAGTAACTTGCTTGAAACATGCCTCAGGGTTAGGGTTAGGGTTAGGCAGTAGATCAAGTTAAAAGGAGAGCCAAACTGCAATCCCTGTGACATTTTGAAGATTTCATACCAGTTCTGATCATTTACATACAATACGGCTGGTTAAACATCATCTTTGGTCAAAACTGCAGTGCCCTGTAATATTTAAAGCGAGCTATTGTTGCTGAAGCAAAAATAAACCCCCCTGGGACTCAGGTTTAACTGAACAATGCCTCTTGTTCCAGCACTTGCAGCAGCTCCCGTTGGAGTCAAATCTGGATGAAGTGTGCCTGAAACTGTGACCGTGGTCAGTTTTTAGAGGACTGACGGTGGTTTACTGGGTTTGTCAGATACACAAACTCCCATCAGGCTGGTTTTTGGCCCTGATGCAGTAACAACCAGCGGTCAGTAGGAGCTGACACAGAAACATTTCTCTCTCCCCTCATGCATTAGCTTTACCACATGCACACATAGAGGTTCTGTCCACATATCCAGTGTCTCTATATTAAAACCTGGAAGGACATGACCCTTTAGGAAAACACTGGCCCCCTGGACACACTCACACACACTCTCACACACACACTGGACTGTTGGGACTCATATTTCTGAGCGTGCTTATGTCCAATTGCTGCCTTTTCTCTGCAGACCTAAAAGTAAATAGAAGAAGGGGTTATACAAATACACACACACTCACTCACACAGGGGTACCCCGAGCCAGTGAATGTGTGAAATGTAGCACACTGAACCATTTCACCCCCCCGCAGATTAAAAGAGAGAGAAAGGAAACAAAGGAGAAAAGAGGCAGAACTGAGACAGAAAACACACGAGGAGAGCGCGCGAGCGAAGGTTCGAACAAGAGAAGAACGTAAATAGCAGCATCGTAAATGATAAAAGGCTTATTTCAATTATGTTTTATACCACGTGCGGTTTGCAACTGCGAGCAAATGTCTGTATACAGTGCTGTAATGATACTTTATACCAGGTCACAGAACTACAAATTATGTACTTTGGGGGGGCATTTGCTGTCTTTATAGTCAGTGCTCGCACGAACACATAAAGGAAGATCTTCTGCAAGTATAACTTCAAAGTAACACATCTGCGACTACGAGACAAGAGCGGACTAGAGTCGGAAACGTGCTCCAAAGGCTTCCTATATATATATTTAGCTATACCTGCTGTAATCTGCCACTGGCAATGTTCTTTTTAGGTTATCTTGGGGGATTTTGAACCTTTTGTGTGATATAGAGACAGCTGCAGAGTGGCAGGAGGTTCAGGTGAGAAAGTGTTGGGATGATGTGCAGGAAATGGCCACAAGTCGGAATCGAACCCTGCGCCGCCGTGGCGAGGACTGAGCCTTTGTGCATGGGGTGCACACTGACAGGGTCCACACACTGATTTTTTTTTTTTTTTTTTTTTTTTTTTAATGATAGTACAGCTGAAGATAGACAGGAAGCAGGAGGCAGAGAGAGGGGGAGAGACACGCAGTAAATGGACGTCCGATGCGGGAGTCGAACCGGGGCCAGCTGCAGCGAGGACTGTAGCCTCTACACATGGGGCGGCTGCTTAACCCACTACGCCACCGACCGCCCCCACACACTGATTTTCATTTACATCTGGAGAGAAAGCTGCAACACTCAGGCTGCGATGGAGAACGGCACATAAAGGATCGGAGTGTGATTCAGACCCACAGCCTTCTTTAGCTTTAACCATTATTATTGAATGTGCATAGTGTGTGTGCGCGTGTTGATTAGTTTTCGTAATCTCCAGCCAAAGTATCTGGCCGAACATTAGAAGGTGGAACGGGATCAGAAGAAAACATTTTGTTTATTGAAAACAGCTGACAGAAAGGGAGGGAATATGTTTTCTCCTCTGTGTGTGTTCAACTTGAAACAAACAAGCGAAACATTTAAGTCTACCCCCAACCTGCACTCGTATAACACAACCCGAGAAAGAAAGGTGTAAAACTTTGAGTCCGCTGGCACAAACACGCAACACCTAACATGCTGACAGACGTGTGATGTGAAGGTTTCATAATGAAAGGTGCCGTTAGAGTTTAAGTCTATACATATACATACTTACAGAGGGGAGAAGTAGATGTCTTATGTACAAGAATTTGGTGCTAATAACAGTAAAGTAGGTAAAACTCTCCAAGTTATGAGTGAATAATGGTCAGCCGGTCATATGTGTGACGTCATGTGTTTATAGTCAGATATTAGCTCTCTCATCAGTTGCTTGATCTCTGTTGTTGGAGTTTAAAGTGCCGAGATCCAGAAGAAGAGCTCCCTCTTTCACAGCTAAGAAATCTGTCTAAAATGATTTGTGCTCTCATTTTATGGATCTTCTTCGACGTCCCGGATAGCAAAACTACTCAACGTCGACCTAAAATAATCACCTTCACGTCTCTGTTACGGTGCAGTCATGTGATTGAAGACATTTAGTCCTCTTTTGACATCTTTATAACTCCATAAAAACACTGTTTCTCCGCTCGGCTGATGTGATGTTTTCACACACACACTTTACTATTCAGCGTTAAGTTTAAGTAAGTAGTAAACTCTTATTTGAAACAGCTTGTGTGAAACAGCTCGTTAGTCATCTTTCATGAACTTGATGTAAAAACCCAACTTGAATTTGATCTTTTTCGTCGAGCATCCGTCCACTTTTAGCATCCAGACAGACTCATCCTCTGTGATCTATAAAAAGCTTTTGTATACAGGACGTTGATACACATCCAGGAAGTATGTAGACACTGTACACTTCTGTAATCAACTGCAGACTATAGCTAAAACTGTCTATGTTGGGATTCAAAGAACGAGGGACAGAAAGGAAGATGCTGCCTGCATGAAAACACGCGAGTACATGTAACATTCATGATGTGTAGCTCTTTGTTACCTCTCTCTGAAATCTATTAGTGTTTAGATTGTTGACGAAAACACATGCGTTCCTACATTTCCTGTCGCTGATTTGTCTCTGCTTCGGTGTCACAGAAAACAGCTGTTACACATTTACATGTTTTGGATTTGGGGAAATACTTTGGATGTATGGCTGCACGGTGTGGACAGTGGAAGAGGTTTACGTGCTCACCGCAGGCCCGAGGGAGAGTTTTCTAGCTGTTTAAGAGTGCAAAACCACGTCCCACCCCCTTCAGATCAGACCCCCATGCCGCTCGGGCTTCAAACGCGTTGCCCTTTCTCAGAACACGGCGTGCATGTGGCAGGAGGGAGGCACGAAGGGGGCGAGTCGGAGGAGAAGGGGGTGGGGGAGTGAGGCGCAACGAGAATGCCGGCACCTCAAGTTACCACTTAGTTAAATAACGTCAGAACACATGCACACTGACACACCCATACAGGAATTCATATCACACACACAAAGATAGACACAAACACACACATGCAGGGCCTGCACCACGCAGACTTGCCAGTGTGCTATTAATACCAGCCCTGAGGATGCAGGTCATGCCTCCTATTTGCATTTCAAATGCGTCTTTCATTCCATCATCCAAATAGTGATGCTTTAAAGACATTTGGCGCTGCATTAAACACTCTTGGGCTTTCAGGTGGTCTTCTAAATTCTATGCAGGGATCCGTATATGTACCAACATGCACGATAACCATATCCATTTACAATTCACGCACACACACACACACACACTCGTGTATTTCCTGCAGGTGGTCCAAGGTTGTTTGGTTCCCTTTTCTTTACTTCTTTTCTATTTTCTTTCCATAAAAGCCATCAGGTTTTGGTTGAAGTTTCAGGTTCGAGCCAAGTTAACCACACACACACACACACGTACACACACACATATTTTGACAGACCTGATATTGCACTGTATCAGCCCTCCCCACCTCCCTGTTTAAGGGCCTCTCGGATATATTGGTTCCATCTTGAAGCGGTTCCTAGCGTGAAGGTCCGGACAGATGTTTGTATCTTTTTGATAATAGATGTGGGAAGACACGCTGAGGGAGGAAAACTGATACACTAGCATGAGAGTAAAGGCAATATGATACTGCAGATATGATATAGACGCGTACAGCATAGAAGTATTCAACAATAATTTGCCGCTTGCACGTTATTTTTTTTCCGGAAAGGTGATTTAAGAGAAATTAAAATGTCTTCTTATTTTTATTTATCTAAGGCAGAAGCTTTGGGTAACGTTCTCCGTGGCGTGAGTTAATGATTTTGTGATTAAGCGTAGAGGAATGTTATGGGACTTGTAGGATTCATTTTACAGCTTTCATCGCCAGTGAGTTGAAGCGAGTCTCTGGCACGGTCACGCTAATGGACAGACATATCATATTATTTGGCATTTGGCATGGTCTGGGTGTTGAGGGTAGAGTGCTGTGTAGAAATTAAGTTTCTGGGAGCCAGAAGGTTCTGTACATGCCTTCAGTTATGTGAGCTGCGACGCCTCGATCTCGCTGGACGCCGATGAAGCGATGGTGTTTTCCTACGTTTTTACTGTTGCAGAGATTTTGCCTTTTGAAAAATCTGTCAGGTCTGAATATTTTAAAAGCGTTCATGACAGCGATACTTCATCTGCATCCAATTTGTAAGAGCAGACCAATGTATCACTGATATCTTGGATTTGTGCTGTACAAACAATCATACATCACAACCCTGTGCTGAAGCGGCTGCATCGTATAAAACCACTGTCAGATGAAGACAGAGAAAAAATCCTTTTAACGTCCAGACACTTGTGACATTTGTTTTAAATTTGTAGCTTTTTGCTCATAATTTATGTTTATTTTACTCTAACTGGAGCCATAAGTTGGAGAAATAGAAAGAAATCATGACGTCAAAGGCAGCTGGGTGCCGACAAACGAAGCACGGGTGAATATTTATCTGTCTGCTGGTTCGAGCTTGATCGCCTCTTCAGTAATCAGCTCACTCATCGTCTTTCCCCTCTCTCCCTCACCAGATGACACCGGCTCAAGAGGTGGAGCAGCGACGACCAATGGTGACTCTGAACATGCCCCGGAGCTGGCTGGGAAACTTGGTAACCATTCATAACTTCTCTGATCTCATCACTACAGTATGAAAATGATAAGGAAGGCTCAGAGGCGACACTTTAGATAGCTGGGAGTGTGTAAACGTTTTAAAAAGTTCAGTAGCAGATCGCACAATAAACACCTTGCGCCGCCGTCAGAAGGGGCAGAAGGTGAGGTGACCACACACAGACACACACACACAGAGGCACACATCAGGGTGGTTGTTTGCTCAGATAATTGGCTCTGACAGAACGGAGAGCGGTCTATTTGTGTGAGGTGTGACACATTCCAACACCTCCCTGCCCTCCCAAGTCTCCCCATCATGTAACCTAACCCTTCTTCTTCCTCCTTCCTCTTCCTCCTCTTTCTGTCATGAACTAAACATTCAGGCATAAATGCAGACAAGCGTTTACTCTTTCGCTGCGTGGTCGAAGGTCTTTATCTGTTTGCGTCTCAGTGCTCACAGCTCCTCATTTATTTGAAGATCGGTGTGGCGGCTTGTTGGGAGTGCCAGTACAGACGGCTGTGTCCAAAGAAAGAAGAAGAAGAGGGCAAGTCCTGGCAAAAACTGTGATCCAGGCTCAACTTCACCCGTTCCCATTTTTAGATTAGCCTGGAGGCGGCGGAGGCAAGACTGCCAAATTGGCGACGAGCAGAGCCACGACACTCTCACACCGCGAGCTTCATAACGGCTTTACAGGAACCCACGGGGGTCATCAGAGACCGACCACGGCGTGTTTCACACAGCACATGACTCCAACGTCGCGTCACCAGGCAGAGGTGGCTGCAGCATTTTGGCCGTTTACGTTGAGATCACTGAGACAAAAGATCAGATGATTCTCTCTGTTCCAGAGTTGTGAGTCTTACAAGTTGATGTGCAGTGTTTTGACGGTGATGAGCCTTTACACACATCACTTACTCTAATTGGACTCCCTGCACTTGTATCTCATTGATAAATGTCCTGATAAATCTTCAGCAGCTGCAGAACGTGTGTAAACTCAACCTTTCGATGAGAAGATTGACACCGCTCTCTCACACCTGTGAAGGGAGCTAGCGTCAGGCAGGCAAATGAAACTATATTTCAATTCCAATTCCTGAAACATTCGTCTTAAACTTGAGATAGATGTAATCCTAATTCTAACGCTCACCTCACCTAAACTCGAGATGAACCAAAATTACCTCACTTAACAAAAATCTGTCTCAATCTCAGGATCCAAGTTGGAAATCACCAAGCCGAGTCCCTCCCTCCCTCCGTCCCTCCCTCCCTCCGTGCGATCAAAGGCAGTCGGTCGGAGGGTCAGCAGTATTTTTACACTGTGAAGTGTGGCGTTGAAGTGGCCCCCGAGACCCAGAACAAGCCTGCCCTTTCGACCGTTCTGGCTCTCACCTTCTCCCCTCTTCCCTCTCTCTCTCTCTCTTTCTCAGCGCTCCTTCACGTCGCCTCTCTGTTTTTCTACCTATCCGTGTGCCCTCTCTCTCACCTTCACTTTTCTTTTACCATCTTTGTTCTCTGTTTCTCTGCCGTCACTCCGGTTTTATCCGTCTGCTTTTAGCAATCTGTCAGCCGTCCGCGCGTTTTAACCTTAATTTGAACTTCACTCGCTCTCTTTCTTTCCATCTGGTTCCCCCTTAACTTCTGTTTGATTTGGTTCAGCTTTGACAGTTCGTTTCAGTTGCACTTTGCAGTATTTTGCTCAGTCTCTGGTCTCATCTTTATTCAGTCCGGCTCAGCTGCACTTTGCTTTGGCTCCTGCTTCGTCTTTTCAATTAATTTCAGCCTCGGCCAGTGCAGTTAATTTACGTAATCATCGAGGTCGGGCTTTGCCAAAACAGTAAAGTATTAATCTTTGTCTTCTCCGTCCTCTCCACCCTGCTTCCCCCACTCTCTGGTAGATCTATTGACTCATTCTGGTCACAGTTCAGCTGTAGTCCAGTAGCTTTTCTTAGCCTCTGGGGGGGACAAAGGCGAGACTTAAAAGCCTTTCGGGTATGTTTGTTTTGTCATCCAGCCCAGCTTTCTGTCGGTCAGCGGAGAACTATATTCCGCTGAGTAATGCAGCCATAGTGAAATCTCCACATTTTAGCGCGCGGACCCGTCACATAACTCTCCCCGCCTGTTTGTTTACCCGGAGCTAGAATAATAACCGTGTCCAGAGAAAGAGACACAACCGCGGTAGTTTCAGGGTGATTTATCGCCCCGGTTGATGGCTATCTGCTGTGGCTAGAACATGAGGGCTGTAAAATCAAACGCTCCTGTGAATGATTTCCTCTCCTCCCTCCCTACTGAATACTTTTTTTTGGCCTCTTTGATCTGGTTTTTCACTGTTCACTGATTGTTGTGCAGGGGTATGTGTGTGTGAATAGATGTATGGGTTTATGTTAGGCTGGGTCAGTCATGCAACTTTGTGAAGGGATGTGGATGTTTGAATAGGTGTATGTGGTTAACTGGCCGTTTTGTGTTTTCTAAGAAGAGGATTTGCATGAATGAATCGATGTTTGCCGTGATGCTAAGTCACTGTCTGGCTTTTTTATGACTTGTGCACAGATATGTATTCATGACCGGATATTTACAGTGATGTTACACGCTCGTCTGGCTGGTTTCTGCTTTTTAACGGTGGGGGATGCATAGTTTGAGGTTTTGTTTTAAGAGCAGCAGAGGCGTACAAAACCTGAGGCCAGAGGTGCTGGATCAGTGGAAAATAATATACTAGTAATAGTATACATGTTTT
The DNA here is from genome assembly GCA_023373845.1 of Nibea coibor. NCBI lineage: Eukaryota > Metazoa > Chordata > Actinopteri > Sciaenidae > Nibea > Nibea coibor. The sequence continues at coordinate 2,765,195 of CM041739.1, read as the reverse complement.
GTGTGTGTGTGTGTGTAGCTTCCCGGTCATGTGAGTAAGTCTTTTGTGTCAGAGAGAAAAGGAAATGATTCAAACTTCTTTTTTTCTCAAACCAAACAATTAGGTTTATTACAGCAAATTAGGCTGCATATACCGAGGGGCACGCTGCCATGTGTTGTTACAGCACAACATGGAAATTCTTGGCACTGCCTCTGTCCATGACCTCAGTCTGTCTGACGCTCTTTCCACTGCAAAAAAAAAAACAACAACATCATAACGAGTTCCCTCAATCTAAAAACAATATTTCTCTGCAGAACGAGATGATTGAATTTCTTCCTAATTCCATTTTCTGTGTTTAAGTAAGTTTGTGGAAACACATGCTGTAACAAGGAAAACCAAATCCTTTTCACACCAGGCATGAATGGGCTTGTGTGTGTGTGTGTGTGTGTGTGTGTGTGTGGATGCAGATTATTATCAACTTCAAAGAAATTGATTTCACGGTGTGTAGTGGAAGGTCACGCACCACTGCAGAATATTCGTGGCGCAGAAAATTAATTTGCAATCACATTAGTGGCTGCGGATGTCTGCATGCGTAAACAGAGCCCGGCCGATAAAACATGAGATTGAGTAACAAGGAAACAACAGTTCATGAAGCCGAGCAGACAGGCGTGCGTTATTCGATTATAAAGTGTTTCTGACAGCTCCAGAGGAACCTTTGGTGTATTTATATCATTAACAAACCAGAGTTTGTTCTTTAAAAGAGTTTTAAAACCTCTGTGGCTGTGATGTGAAGCCAGAAACTGCAGTTCCTCTAACGTCCACCTGAGGCTGGCTGCAGAAGTGAGTCAGTCTCCATAAGTCCCCATGTTAGACAGCAGAAATAAACATGTTTACAGCCTGGTACAAAAACAGTTTTGGTCTCTGTAGCTAATTTCCCCGTTCATGACAACTGTACTGAGGGTGAATTTATATACAACTCACCTGTTCACATTATATTAAGGCTTAAAGTTATGCAGGAATCATTTCTGAAGCCTCCGTTTGTGTCACAGCCTCTTTAGCTAAGCTTTGATCGCTCTTTACGTCTCATAAATGTCTCATAAGATGAATTCCACCATCTTTGTCGTCCCTCTGAAGAACAGAACACTGCTTGTAAATATAAAACTGCTCTGTAAACCGTTCGTCTCTGCTAATAACTTCTTCTGTTCTCTTTTTTCCTTTCCTGATTTTTTTTCCCATCTATAGCTGACTGAGGGGCAAGAAAGTTTTAACTCCATAAGCAGACAGTAGAAACAAAAATGTCTAATTACCAAATCTTCTTTCCCCGCAGTACGTCCGCGTTTCACGCAGCCGTCGAAGATGAGGAAGCGCGTCATCGCTCGCCCAGTGGGCAGCTCGGTGCGCCTGAAGTGCACGGCGAGCGGCAACCCTCGCCCCGACATCGTCTGGCTGAAGGACAGCCGGCCGCTGGCGGATGAAGACGGAGGAGCAGGAGAGGAAGGGAAGAAGAAGAAGTGGACTCTGAGTCTGAAGAACCTGAAGCCGGAGCACAGCGGGAAGTACACCTGCCAGGTCTCCAACAGAGCAGGAGAGATCAACGCCACGTACAAAGTGGAAGTCATACGTGAGTCACCATCTAATGCTGATGAAGATATTTAATGTTATTTATGCTGAGATTCCAGCACCATCTGCCTCAGTAATCTTTAAGGCATGTGACAGTAGGAACTTAATGTACTAATGCTGACCACATTTGAAGTGTTTCCACCTGAACATGAGTCACCTGCATGACTCAGAAACTCTGAAGAAGGAACTTTAGGGACTTTTTCAAGTTACTTTTCTCATTTTTATTATCCTTTAATTCATCAATTATACCATTTTAATTAGAATATGAAATGTCAGATAAAGATAATAAAGACATAAAGACAGTCAGGTATCAGTGCAGTTATTTAAACTATGAACCTGAGTAAGCTGCAGCATGTTTGTGATGTTATAAACTTTCTGTGGACCACAGGGAGAGCATCAACCAAATTTAAATTTTAATGCTGCTTGTATTAATTGGTTTTATGCAGGTCTCTTAGGCATTGTGGTCAGTTGCAGAGTAGAGCCGTGCAGCAGTGCGCCGGCTAATGAGTTGCACCGAGAATAAGACGTTTAAAATAACTTTTTAAAAGCCTCCTTTTACCTCACTGGCATTTATTGATCACCACCAGTCTTGTCAGTAAACATCAGTCAAGCGAGCGAGGAATGTTCGGCGGGTTTTTTCAGCTTGGACGACGGCGAGCCGGCTCCAGTTTTTTGTCTAAAAAAGGTTTAGTTTCACTGTTGAGAGCCCAAATGTGTGTTATGATGAGTTGTGAGTGTTTTTCTGATGTATTAGGTTGTGTTGGAAGGCTGCAAAAGCTGTTTTGGTGCTGGATGATTTAATGTTAAGCTGTTTGGTTGTGTGTGTGTGTGTGTAGGTTACTGAATGTGATAGCTCTGTTGAGAGTCTCAGACTAGCTCCTCTCACTTTACTCGCTACATCTGTTGTACATTAAAGTACAGCTGTAGTCTTTCCTGAAATACACAGACACAGACACACATACACACACAGACACACACACAAAGACACACACACACGGAAAGGAAGTAAATCAAACCGCTGCTAGCTTATGTCAAATGTGACATTTTCTCTATCAGGAGAGATTCACTCAGCTGTCAGTCATTCACAGCTGTTAGACAGAGAACCAGACCAGTAGCCTGAGGCTTCCATGAAACATATATAATCCATAAGTTAATCAACAGAATTCGTAAATATGATAATGTAATCTGATTGGAAGAGGCTTGCACCTGTTTGAGTGCCATCCATCCATCCATCCATCCATCCATCCATCCATCCACTTATCCGAGTCGGGTCATGGTGGCAGCAGGTTTAGCAGGGTAGCACAGACGTCCCTCTTCCCAGCACACATTCCAGCTCCTCCCGAGGTGTTCCCAGGCGAGATGGGATTTGAAGCCTTGTCCTCTCAGTTAGACATGCCCTGAACACCTCCAAAGGAAAGCGCCCAGAGGCATCAGATGCCCGAACCACCTCAGCTGGTTCCTTTCAATGCGTAGAGCGGTTTCTCCGAGCTCCTTCCTTACTCTGTCTCTAAGGCCGAGCCCAGCCACCTAGTGGAGGAAGCTTTTGTGGCAGCTTGTTTTCGCGATCTCATTCTTGTCACTACCCAAAGCACCTGACTATAGGTGAGGGTTGGAGGGTGTAGATGGACTTGGAAATCAAGAGCTTCGACTTCCAGTTCAGCTCGGACTTCCCCACAGCACTGCAAAACACATTTTCCCATCACTCGTGAAGAAGACCCCGAGATACTTAAACTCCTTCGCTCGCGGCAGCAACTTGCTGACCAAAGATTTCCCAGAAAACTTTTTTTTTTACTTTAAATTTGTTAGCTGAACGAGCTCTGGCAGCGTTGTTGTTTGTGTGTGTGGTTCCTTTGCAGTTTATTAGCCCACAACAGCGCCATAAAGAAAGCCTGCCATTATGCCGGCTTTGCTTTTTCATATCAAAGAAAGGCATCATAGAGTTTGAGATAGCATGACTCATGACTGCTTCGTTTTCCACTGCGGATAGCTGCTCCTCAATGCAGTCAGCTCTTAGAAAAACCTGTGTGCAACACTACACATGCATTGAAGTCAGCGCCACAAGGTGTTGTTAGGTGAGTCAAGTCAAGTCAAACATACAGCTGGAACCACATGAGCTTTTCTGAAATCTTAGACAGTCCGACTTGAATTGATTAATCCTGTAACAGCCAATACCGAAGACGTCAAACAAACTTTGGCAAACAAACTTATTTTCTCTGGTTAAGTTCTCGTGAGATTGCATTAACAGATCCTTTAAAAAGAGACTATTGAATGTCTGGCAGGTGTGTTTATTCTGCTGTATAAACTGAGAAAGAAAAGGCAGGAGCTGCAGATAAGGAATCTGTTTGTGTGTCTTCAGCTGAGAGGGAGGATGTGGCGCTGAATACAGCAGATACTGTGCAAACAGTGCCTGCAAACCACGTTACATTCTCTCAGGGCCTGTGTGATCTTTTCTAATCGAATAGAAAGAGTACACACTCCTTCCTCACGGTGCTTCTCCCCTCATTTTTGTGTCTGCTGTGTCTCTTTTTTCAGAGCGTACCAACTCTAGACCCATTCTGACCGGCACTCACCCCGTCAACACCACCGTGGACTACGGAGGAACCACGTCTTTCCAGTGTAAAGTCCGCAGTGACGTCAAGCCGGTTATTCAGTGGCTTAAAAGAGTCGAATCCGGTGACGAGAACAAATTTAACTCCACCATCGAGGTACAAGCACGTGCACTACTTCCACAAATAAACACAACTGTCTAGTAATGTTTGACTGCACTGATTAATAAACCTGTTCTTTGTATGATTGTACTCAAAGGTTGGAGACCACCGCTTCGTAGTCCTGCCTACAGGGGAGGTTTGGTCGCGTCCAGATGGATCCTACCTCAATAAGTTACTGATAACCAGAGCCAAGGAGGAGGACGCTGGCATGTACATTTGCCTGGGAGCCAACACGATGGGCTACAGCTTCAGGAGCGCCTACCTGACTGTGCTGCCAGGTGAGAGGAAGAAGAGATAAACTGACAGAGGAAGATACAGCAGGTGATGAGGGTTGCAATAATAATATTATATATAATTTCCTCATCTCTCACTGTTTTGCAGATATGAAGCCTCAGAACAACGTTATCCCCACAGCGACGTCTCCAGGCCTGCCCTGGCCCGTCATTATTGGAATACCAGCAGGTGTCGCCTTCATCTTAGGCACCGCCCTCCTCTGGTTCTGCCAGTCCAAACGCACCTGCTCCTCTTCCTCTTCATCCTCCTCTGCTCTTCCCGCCGCCCAGCGCCTAACTGCAGCAAATCGCGACCGAGCCTGCCAAGCGCTGCCTCCTCAACCTGTCGGCGGGGATAAAGATTGCCTTTCATATGAGGACTACGTTGCCCACCAGCAGCTGCTTCTGGCTCAGGGAGGCACCGGAGTGGCTCCCAAGGTCTACCCGAAGATCTACACGGATATACACACGCACACGCATTCGCACGTGGACGGGAAAGTACACCAGCACCAGCATATTCACTACCAGTGTTAGCAGCGAGGCTAGCAGCAAGGCTAGCAGCGACGCTTTGGTGTCTCACATTCAACTCTTTACATGAACATGTTCCCACGCATGCAAACTCATTCACGACAGTCCGTACTAACTGCTGACATACAGAGCAAAGAACAAAGAAAGTTACATGCAAGAGAGATCCGTGCGGATTCACGTGCAGAGACATGGGATCACGCGACTCTTTCCTCATTCTGCTGGACTTATTCAGGACACAAACAATGAAGAATGTAAAGAAAAGAAGATTTTTAGTGAAATCTATGAGAGAAAAACCACAAACATGTTTCACCCAAGCCTTTTTATATGAAATCTTTTCTGTAGATTTATTTTTTTTTGCTCAAAGGCCTCATTTGAAGCCACGGTGAACTCTGCAGCTTCAAGACAACTTCAAGTGGACACAGCAACCACAACACAACTCCTCAGTAACCCTACAGGCCTATCGCTACTCGTGTATATAGTGGAATATGATTATACGGCATTTAGCACGCTATACTTCATCCTGGGTAATCTATAAAGAGCAATATAGCATGTGTGTAATGTAATAGCTTCATTTCAGAGTATATCTCAGGCGTCAGCCAAACTGAGCCATAAGAAACACAAATCAAGACAAACTCCTCCCACTGTATCCACACCCTCGCACCCTCGGCTGCTGGTTTTTGCTTCTGCCGGGTTCAGCTGCTATCTGGGTACTGTGTGAAAAAAAAAAAAAGAGCTGATGTCAGACTGGGTAACCGAGTTCAAACAGCACGGAGCTCTCTAAGTAGATCGTAGCAGTAGCTGCTTCTACTGACAGTTTCTGCTCCTGTGCTTCCTGATGAAAGCTTCCTGTGTCGCCTCGTCTCCTTTTTCAGCTTTGATTGATGCTCGCTGACTTTACAAGAAAGTGATGAAGGATATCAGTTCTCCTCGTGTCAGTCGCTCAGCCTCTTTAGGCCGACAGCACGAGGAGTGATCATCAATGCCTCGGTGTAAAAATGGCGCCTTCTGAGAATTGTTTCCAGATTTCGTGGATCTCTGTTGGATCATTGGATACATCACAGATTCTTGATAATCCTTCAGGGCTTAAAAAAGAGGAACGCACTTAAAGTGTGTCAAAATATGACCTCACGTATAGAGGAAGAGGGTTTGCATGTGCTCTGTCCTCACATGTGGTTTGTTCTATAAGTCTTCTTAGACCACTGACTTATTGACCACTCTGAGACATTTTGATCAATGAGATTTTACAGATTACACAGTTAAATGTGGATTTTAGGTCTTTGGTCATGTCACTTGAAAGCCGAGGCCTCCGTGTAGACCTCCACAGGTGTTTTCACTCCTTTTGGCTCATTAGATCTCCTCTCTGGACTGTGTGTGAGTATCTACAAAGAGTGTTTGGTTTCTGTTTCCTCCGCTCTCGGGTAGCTTTGTTGCACCTTTCAGTGTCCCGGCTTCATCCTGAGCCGAGGTCTCATCAGCCAGATTAACTGGAAACACCTGTGTGGCCGTCCGGGGACTTTAATCTGCAAACGAGGTCACCTGACAGCTGCGAGTGAAGCAATTAGTACTCTATATAAATGATCCATCAGGAAGTAAAGTTGGAAAGAGTGGACATGAAATTAAGGTCATAGTTCTCAGTGTTCTTGTGTTTGGGAAGGCATCATGAGGGATAAAATCCCAGTGATCATCACAAAAAGAGGTCCATATCATTTCTTCACGAGCACTAAAATCCAGAAAACGTTTCTCTGAGACTGATTCCCATCTCTTCTTGTTACTTTGTTTGTTCATATATTTATGTCGTTCTTTGGCTCTCGTTGTATGATTGCGTTTTGTGTTTTGCTCGCGTTTTTCTCACATTCACCCAAATCAGCCCCCGAACAAACTCAGCCTCAGTCCACGGCCTGTTACTTTGTTTGGCTCTTTCTCAGGTGTTCGTCTCGTCGTTCCTGTGTGCGCGCTCACTGAATCTGACCACTATATGAAATCTGTGTGAAATGATATGCTAGGCATGCTCATGCCATGTGTATGCTTCAAAGCAGTTGGGGTGACTGTGTCCGGAGATGTTTTAAAAACCTTTGTTTCATTGTGTTAAGTCTGTTTCTCTGCAGACCTTCTTCAGGATAAGATACAACAGTGAGAACTTTACAAACAACCATGTGACAGGAAGCGATGCATGGAAATCCCCTGGTAACTGTAGTTACACACATGCTCGTTCTTTAGCATTTTTGCACAAAAATCTTTAAACTCAAGTAGGAAAATGTACAAATGTTTTTAATAATACATTGTATTACATGTTCCCGAGAAGACCTTTATCTCTGTGTATTTGAGTCCCTTTTATTTCTTGCCTGAATGAAACTTTTAAGAAGGTGGAGCTCAGAAAACGTGCAGCCTTCAGATAAGATGAGCCGATTCCAAACAGTGACCCGTGTTCATTTATTTGTCTCTGGAAGCAGCTTTAGCTGAAATTATTCTTGAAACTTTGCATTAGTAGCTTCCTCTTTGACATGTTCTTTTCTGTTTTGAAACATCTGTTGACAAAGTCACCCCGAACAGCTGGAGCGTGTTCTCTTTTTTCTTCCTCTTCCAATGAGGGGTGGAAATCAGCGCTATATGCTCCACGTCAGCTCGGTTTAAACTTTCTTCACGTTAAAAACCTGTTTAAGTTTGTTTGTTTTGTGTCAAAGCTAATGGACTGCCAATAGACAGACTGTGTACTTACCACTAGCATGTACATGGAATGACATTAGTGTTGAAATGATGGTAAGAGTTAGATAATTTAGCGAGGAATGCTCTGGACCAGGCGGTAGCTCTAGCAACACATTGGCCCACAAAACATTGTAAATGCTGAATTGTCTCAAGATTCAAAAAAACAAAGTGTGTTTCTAATTTATTTTCTATTAAACATGTTTGTTTTATAATAATTGGGCATTATACTGCATGAATGGATTTTGTGTTATAGTAATAATGTAAGCTATGTAGCAAATACCACGTTCATGTCATTGTAAGATACTGTATTTATACGTGCCGACGGAATATACGAAATTTTATCGATAATCTTTGTATCGACAATCCTGTACAGTCTATTGTCACTTAGGTTAAAATTGTTTTCTCATTCATTGTAATCATGTTATTGGTGCCATTAAAAAAGTTCAATCTATGTATTGTTGTCCGTCGTGCCTCTCTCCGTCACCTCACTCCACTCCAGTCCAGCACAATGCCTCTCTGTGTCATGGGACCGTCTTTAAGTGAACGTCCTTCTCTAAATAGTTGTAGCCCTTCGACTGTGAGAGCTGCAGCCGGCGTTTCATCTGTCAACATGTCTGTCTGCAGAGATGACAGATAGACGCGGTGCGTGCAGATGGAGGGTGTGAAGGCCCGACATCTTTCTCTCTTTCCCCTCTCTGACTCATTTAGGAGAAGACAATGAAAGAAAACGCTGATGAAAGGATGGAGCGCTGCCAAAGGGTGAAGGTGGCAACAGGGAGCAGATAAGATAATAATAAACTGCATGGAGTGCTGTTCTGAATGTTCTTCAAGTGTAGCAACATGTTGCTTTTCTAACTATAGGTGTATTTGCTTGAGCTTTGACTTGATAATAATGGAGCTTCAGCATTGTTTTCATCGTCTGCATGTTCTAAATGTTCAACCGTGTTCACGGAGCTTGGTGCTAACTTTGGCTGCCATTTGTTGCTGAGCAGGTTAACGAGGTTAAAAGTTGCAGAAAGTAAAACAATGAGCTGAAAGATGCTAAAAGAGAGAAGTGCAGAGTCAAACAACATATAAGCAATCCTTTTCACTTCATGCGTAATCATTTGATCCATTGTTGACATAAATTGATAGAAATATTGAATAGTGACGTCTGGCTGAGGAGATCTTGACCCCTTGGGTTCCTCTGCCGCGTTTCAGCAGGCCTTTCCTCATGGAAACATCACATCACCTCTTGCATGGCAGTGGATATTAGCAGTAACAGACCTACCAGACACAGCGTGATGATAACAATAAAGATTTTATGATTTCAGTCATTTCAGAACCATGAAATAAAAGCCAGTTAAAGACACTCTGTTAGAGTTATAAAGGGAAGGATACAAACTGAAACATCCAAAGATCTGCCCACATTTTGTAATTGTTTTGAATTCCTTGTCTCACCAAATTAAATTAGATCAGCCATCACGTATGAAATGGATATGACCCATATATATCCAGTTTCCCCTCAAATATTGGCTGTTTTGACCAAAAAAGGATCATTAATACCAGCAATGCTGCCTCATAACTTTTTGGATCGTAAGGTTGATGACTGAGTTGAGGGATCGAGGGGCTGCGGGGAAGGAAAAGAAGTTTGAGAAACACTTTAAAAATTAAACAAAGAGGAAAATCACCTTACAGGAATCTGCGGTTTTGAAATGTTTGCAAAGTCAACAGTTACTCATGAGTATATGACCTAACCCGGGGATTTACAAATCCTGGATCATGTGGATTTCTGTGTCTGGTAAGCTTCACTTGTGATAAATAAATAGTAGAGGTGTAATATTGAAAGCTATGAAAGAAATATTACGCTCTACGTGATTGTAAGTGTGCGATAAGGGCAGGAAAAATGGCCTTGTACATGGCAAATATGTGATTTTCCACCAGTTCACATCCTTGACATTCAACTCTCATTCTTTTCTTATCTCGGAGATTAGCCTTTTCCTGCTTTTTTGTGTCCCCGGTTATCTCCCGCGAATTTGATTGACTTGAAGAGCTGGAGGGGGGCAAAGATGGGGAGGACAGACAGGGGAGGAAAACATGAAGAGAAGCAGGGAGGAGGAGGATGACACAGAGCCGGACTGCTGACAGATGTGTTGAGCTCACTGCTGCTCTGCACCGATGACACGACATGAGAAAATGGAGAGGAGATCAGTGAAAGAGCGTGGAAGTGGAAATGTGCAGGAAGGGAGGAGAAAACATGACGGAGGGTCGAAACCTTCTGTCCCATCTGTCTGTTCTTTGATTTGTCACTTGATAAACGTGACAAATGTTTAAACATTTAACAAGTTCTACAGTTTCTCTTTATTTGCTTTCAAAGCATTGATAACTAACTTAAATTAATTAACTATCCACTTAATTTAACCTTGTTTGACCAGGTAAAAGTCCCATGAAGATTAAAGGTTTTTCCAAGAGAGGTCAGGCCAAGAGGTCAACATACAGCTAAAGTATATTATATCACAATAATAAACATTTAAAGTATCAGGCCAAAGGTTCAGTTACATAAAGGAGCAGAGATCATCCTGTGAAAACAGCACATGCAGGTATCTGAAGTCTCAAGTGACAATTCAATTAACTGAAACAATAACAAACACTGTTAATCAGTGAAGCTGAAGCTGTAAAGGACTCTGTGCAGTCGGCTCACATGAATCCTGTTTTTCTTTTCAGTTTTCATGACATCAAATATTTAAATGCAGATGTCATGAATGCATCTGAACCTGGTTGAACATGTAGCCTCACATTTTGTGATCTGACAAGCCTTTTGTTCGCTGGTTTCAGCGTCTCCGTGGGCCGTTGTTGGTTTAGTCGACAAGTGTGAATCTACTGAAATCCTCCCACTGTCTGCGGAGATATTACGCAGTCATTCGAACATCTCACGCAGGACAAATGTTGACTGTTGTTGAAGAGAGACGTCTTCACTCGGCCTGACTCAAAGGGGAGACACTTAAGAAGTTTCCAACAAAGAGAAAAAATGTGCTTCAGCGTGAACCATTGTGTGGCTGACGGAGCAAGAAGGGTGTGAATTCACTGAAGACATTCCTGAGCTGCTGAGACTGAAGATGTTGGTGGGCTGAAGTTACTCGTTTCATACAGCAATATACAGCTTCACGCAGGGAGAAACGTCTACTCAACCTTGTACGAGCAGAAATAATGTGCTGTGTGTGCAGTTGCCTCATATCAATCGATACTCAAGAGACAAGAGGCTGGAAATTAAGGTTTAGCAAGTCGAATTTCTTCACACTTATGGTTGACGGTTTGCTCTTTGTTGCAGCCCCACTTCATCCGGCCAAGAAAATGGCTCCATTTTGACTAAACTTGTCCATTGCCAGAACAAATGTTTAGTCCGTTGGACCTTGAAGGTCTTGCAGGACCCCTTTTTCTCGCTCTTAGAGCAGGTTCTGGTGTGTGGTTGGCTGGGTTGAAAAAGGGTGTGAACCCGTGGAGGAGATTCCTGGGCGCTTGAGTCAATAGCAGCTGTGGTTGGTGATGAAGAGGAGCTGTCCAAAGAGCTTTTTCACCGGCAACTGCCTTTTCACTGTGAAAGGACGGACTCAGGTGAATGGAGTCAGTGACCATGAAGGGCTCACACACACACACACACACACACATGCACCTGGGAGAAAACATACATCCGCATACTCATAGAAACCCGAAGGATACCTATACATACACCTGGAAAAGTGCACATAGCTTCACACACACACACACACAAAAGCGCAGATGCGTGCATTACACACTCGCTCACATAAGCGCAGATAGAAACAACACAGACACCTGGCGGGCATTGAAGCGCTGTTCTGTTTGCATACCTCTCCCTCTCTGCACTCATCCTCCACACAGCCACAAAGCCGCCATTAAAACTAGGAAAACAAAAACACACACACACAAAAAAAGAGGCTAAAAGGGGGCAACAGGCGGCTTCCATCCTTCTTCCACCCGCGTCCCTCCCTTTCCACCCTTCCTCTGTCTCTCTGTACCAAATGTTTACCTTCCCCCTCTGTGAAAAGAGAGGGATGTGGACAGACAGGGTGAGAAAAGAAAGAAATCTGGCAGAGGGGAAGGGAGCCAAGGCCTTTAAAGTCTGCCACAGAGCCGTGACAAAAGCCTCCTAATCTCGGTGTTGTCTTTCGGCCCCCTTTTTCTCCCCGCACATCCTGCCAAGTGTGTGTCGCTGTGTGTGTGTGTGTAAGAAATAAAAAGAGAGGAAGAAAGTCAGAAGCAGTGTGTGTGTTATGCAAGAAACAGTGTGATTTGCAGAGTGTCTGTGTGCTTGTGTGAAAAGAGATTGTGTGTGATAAGGAAATTCTGTTTGTGTGTGTGTGTGTGTGTGTGTGTATGACAGGAAAGGAATCTTTCCACAGCCGTGCTGACATCACTCAAGCATGCATGGGACAGTTGGAGGAGGCCGGGCCCCTTCAAAGGCAACAGGCTGCCTGCCTTCACATGTGGGATGCCTGTTTATGTATGTGTGTGAGCGTGTGTGTGTGTGTGTTGAGCATACGAGTGGTCCAGGTCCTCACCTGTTCCTCTTTGACTAATAAACCCCCTCTATTCAACCCTCTGCTGGTAAACTGCATCAAAATTGCCCGTGGGTGTGTTTTTTATGTGTGTGAGCAACAATTCCTCGATTTCATCCTTTACACCCTCTTCAAATGTAGCAGGTGTGTGTGTGTGTGTGTGTGTGTGTGTGTGTGTGTGTGTGTGTGTGTGTGTGTGTGTGACCTCCTCAGAGGTCCTTCCTCATCCTGTCGATCCCAGAGGCAGCTGTGGTCCGAAGGCCTTCACACACAGCAGAGGAATGCATACTGCAGCTATCGTGATATATATATCAGGCTGAGATAGACTATAGTGCCATCTACAGGACAACTGGTTTAATGTCAAGCCCGTGCAGCGTTCAGTCACTCTAATTTGCTTCTATAATTTCTTAAATGCAACGATGGGAAAGTCTACGGAGCTCATTGGAGATCTGAAAAAACAGCTACAGGTCCCAAGATCGACTGTGCAAACACCGCAGCACCGCTGTGTCACTGCCCTCATCAGGAAGAAAAAACAAGTTATCACCTTCTGCTCAGAGAAAATTGGTCAAGACGGTCAAGAGTCAAGACTCAATAAAAAGCAGGTCTGTGACTAATTAAGAGCTGCTGGAACAGAGGTGTCAGCATCCACAGTCAGGCGTGTTTTACACCGCTGTGGTCTGAGAAGCTGCCGTGCAAGAAGGAAGCAGATGCTCCAGAAGTGACAACTTAAGGCTCAGCTGAGGTTGGACAAAGAAAAGGCCTTCTGGAGAAAAGGTCATTGAGCTATTTGGCCACAATGACCACAAATATTAAAGAGAAGAAACCTTTAACCCAAAGAACACCAGACCTACTGCCAGTCATTCCTCGTGTGTTCTGCTCTGGGCTGTTTTGCTGCCTCACAGAGAGTAAATAGAAGAATGAAGAAGGAAGATTACCTCCAAAATCTTCAGGGAAACTTAAAATCATCAGCTAAAAGGTTGGGTCTGGGATGCAACTAGGTGTTTCAACAGGACAATGACCCCAATCTTCGAAGGTGGTCTAGAATGATATTATCCAAGCCTTCATGAGCCCAGACAAAACCTTAAAAGCTTTGTGTTGTTTTGTTATTATATGAGCGATTTTTGGATCTGTTTTATTCCCTGATGTTTCAGGTAACATTGGCAAGAATTTCTTTGTGGCAGGATGTGTCATGTTGATGACGGACAAGAATGCTCAACCTTTTTGGCTCATGACCTCTAACAGCCAGGGCACGCATACCAAAGAGCGATCAACACTTTTCATCTTCCAGGCTTCCAGACCTTCTTAAACATCAAATTCAAGGACTTTTCATTGACTTTTCAGTCAAATTCTAGGACCCAATACGTTGAGACTGAGATATGGTTCAAGGCTATTTATTGTTACAACACTGAGACTTTTTATAATGACAATTAAGACAGAGGCTTCGATCAAACCATGAGCTTCTTCTGCATGTTCTTCTTTTTTTATTGATCACATCAGTATTGACGATCTCTGCCCTTTACCAATGGTTATATTTGATACACATGAGGTATGCATGGTCGATCATCAAACAAATTAAAAGTGGATACTAAAGGTACAGAACATTAGTAAATTGTGAGGTTAGAATATGAAGAATATGCAAATAAGGGAAGTATATCCAGAAATAAATCTTCCCGGTGGGGGGTATTTTAAACAAAACCATCTTCATTAGTCCTCTTCCGCTCGATGTTTAACAGTAAAGGTGATAGGATCTTTCGGTGCACCTCAAAAAGACAAATAGCTCCAGTGTGAAATCATTTAGTTCATGTCGTGTCTTGCCTAGAGGGGATTACACTTACAGCACCAAAAGGTACAAGGCTGAAACACTGAGTGACAAAGTGTGAAATCTGGAGAAGATTAAGAGCGAAGCTTCTCTCTCTCACACACACACGCAGAAAGATGGAGATAGAGATGGAGAGACTGAGAAAGAGAGAGAGAGAGAGAGAGAGAGAGAGAGAGAGAGAGAGAGAGAGAGAGGTGAACAAGCTGTGGGAACACGCTGCTGAATAATTACCACTGACATCAGAATAGTTTTCTTTAGCTCTCTGAAGTGGCAGGGCTCATTTGTACAGCCTGGAGCCATGCAGAGGTGTGTGTGTGTGAGAGAGAGAGAGAGAGAGTGTGCAGGGGAGAAAGTAAGAGAGGGAGAAGGAGAAAAAATGGTGTGACTGTTTCAAAAGAAAATTGCAATATTACTGTAACTGTAAGAGAGAGAAGTACAGCACAGATTACCCAGTGTGTGTGTCTGTGTGTGTGTGTGTGTGTGTGTGTGCATAAGGGAGAGATTATTTTGATTTAGTCTTCTCCCTATCAGTGTCTGACACCATGACAGCTTAGTCGGCCCCAGGGAGTCATTTCTCTCTAAGTGGACCTTAAAAAACAGGAAACGACTTCAAATCCCAGCGGAGCGCAGAGGAGGATCAGGCCTACTGACTCTGTACAATACCCTTTAACTTCACACACACGAATATAACGTGCACATCCCCAGAACACACACACAGTCACACCTGAGCCCTCTTCAATAGACACCATTCAGCACCCTGACAACCAGGGACAATAGAGGCAAAATGCAGGTCGACAGACGGAGAATCGACCTGTCTGAACACATCTGGCTGTCCTCGACACCCGCGCTCCAACCGCACCAGCCTTTCCTTGCCTTTTGATGACTTCAGGTGATATCATGTTCCTATTTGGATACACTATGCTTTGCCTTCACTTGCAGCTGTTTTGTAACAAGATTTGAAGGTGAAATCCCGAGTCATGTTACTGAAGTTACACGCAGCAGGCCAGGAGGGCAGAAACTATTGTTGAGGGTAGTTAACTAACTTTCGTGATCTTACTGCAGTATTTTCTGTCAACCTTGAAGTCTAGTCTTCTAGAATCCAGTAAAATGAGGTTGTTGTTTTTTTTCTCTTGAACGTAATCCCAGTTTATCTTTGTAAATTGAACAGGTGCTGGCGTAGCAGTTTGAGCGTCACGTTAAATGGTGCCCTCAGGAAGAGGCTTGTAAGGCTCTGTGGGTTGAGGCCTGTGGGTTTCTCTGCTGGGATTAGTGAAAGTAATTCACTTTCAAAACAACTCTAACTGTCTCATAATCCAACAAGAAGATGCGTATTAGATTTCATGTGGA
This sequence comes from Nibea coibor, assembly GCA_023373845.1. Lineage (NCBI taxonomy): Eukaryota > Metazoa > Chordata > Actinopteri > Sciaenidae > Nibea > Nibea coibor. Next base: position 2,749,666 of record CM041739.1, on the reverse strand, counting down.
TTAATTATCCAGTATTATTCCAGGACGATAAGACGACGATGAAATTTAAGCTACTGTAAAGCAGATTTAATTCAACAACAACTGATCTGCCATTTACAGATCCTGACGTTAGTCATCAGTGTACAGTGTGATACCTCCCGGTACATTTAGCTTTCAGGTTGTCAGAGACTTAAATACTTCTATGTACACGTCAGTGGCCAGGTGTGTTTGCTCTAAAGGCTTCCTGACTTGTGTGTTTGTGATGAAGGAGGGGGCTACACGAGGGAGGACCGGGAGGGAACACCATGGAGTGTCGGAAGGAGGAGGATGGAGATCTGAAGATGGGTGACTTCCACCCAGAGGTCTGGCCGTATGGAATATCAGGGGTCACCGGTAGTCCTTGAAAACGACTAGAAAAGAAGAGAGAGGAGAGCTCAGTCACACTTCAGGTGTAGAAACCAAACTCATGCAGGAAAAATACAGAAATGTGCTCAAATGTGTAAACACGTGCAGCTGAATCAGCTTGATCTAGGTTATCTCATGTATTCTGATTATTCTGATTTTATTATGACACATTCAATTCATGAAATGAGTTTAATGAAATTACCTGACCGTGGCAGAGCGAGCTGAATGGTTGGGCAACGTGCTCTGATTGGACGACCTGTGAGGGACGGTGCCTAAACAGAGACAGAGTTAATCCTTAAAGGAGCAGTGTGTAGGATTTAGTGACATCTGAGGTGTGGTTATGATTGCAATCCCCTCGTCTCACCCTTGTCTTTACTATATTATAGTGATTATACACTAATAAAAACATAGAGTATTATATTCCATTTCTGGCATGTTCTGTAAACAGAGCCCCTGAAATCTGACACCCTGAACCTTTAAAAGACTGCTCATAACAAATTTTAATATATTTCTGGGTCATCATGGGCTTATGTGTATCTCTTTCCATCACATGAGCTGGCAGCAAATTGAATTTTGGAAAATCCTGCAGATAGGGAAGATGAATGGGTGAGTGATCATGTTTCAGAGTATCTTTCATTTTTCCCTCCACACAAATATGAATGTTGCTAAACAACGGTACAAAACACCTACAGCGTGTACACAACCCTCTGCCACAAATCATCCTTATCGAGCTGTAGCATCACATTAAGTTGTCTTTTAAACATTAAATGCTCCAATAAATCTTCTCCTAGTCAAATATTTTGATATATTTTAATATTAACTTAACCAAACACTCTCACATATGACGAGGATCTACACAATCTTAACCATATTTGAAGGCTGTCATCTTAATTAGCTGACACAATGGAGGTCAAATCCTTTAAGGGACTCAATTACATAATGAAAGAGAGAGAGCTCAGGAGGTGTAATCCCAAACATAACAACAGCCATCGTCTGGATTGGTTTAATCACTGTGGGTGGTCAACCGCAGAGTCCATAACCTCCAAACGAGGTTGGGTTGCAGGATGGTTTTGTCAGGTGATTATACTGCAATTATGTCTTTGTCAGCGTGACACCCTGTTTATAAAAATGCAATTTTAGATGCCAGAGAGAGACACTGAGACTTCATTGTCTTATAACCTAGGTAACACAACATGTGTGTGTCTTTAGAGCCATGAGGGGAGTTCAACCACTAACCCTGAATTCACCTGTATAATGCTTCATGTAGTGATCTAATGAAACAGAGTTATGACTCAGAGTGAAAGCAGATCCAAAGTTATGAACAAAATCTGGCAGCAGATCTTCCTATAGAGAGTAAAAGCAGGTTTTATGATGCACGTACCCATTCGTCCATTCTGTGGAGGACTGATTAACGACAGTCTGGGGACAATGTGAGGCTGTGAGACAGAGAGACGTCACAAATCATGACGTTATATTTGCTAGATACTCAATACTTTGATTCTTAAGGTCTTAAATTATCATTACACAAATTATATTGCAGAAAAAAAAACTCACATTCCTGTACAGACCCCTTTCATCCACCTCCATGTTTTCAGTGCTGCAGGAGAACACACGTCATTAGCAGATTAATTTTTTATCACAAACCGAACATTTCTATATTTAATTTTTTGCAAGACAGATTTATTTAGATTAAAAAAAATGGAAAACACTTCAATCAAAATCCATTTATCATTATACATTTCTGTTTGAGATTTTTTTAGTCTGTTTTGGCAATAAGATTTGTTAAAAAGCGTCTTTGAGGCATTGTTTCACAAAATCAGTTCTGGAAAAGGAACAGGGAGTTTTTTTGTCAGTTTGTTGTCCTACACTGGAAGTATACTGTCTTTTCCCATTTATTTGTTGGTTGCTTGGTCTGTTTTAATAAAGTATTTATGTCTGGGGGAAGACAGAAGGGTTGATTAAGTTTGGATGTGCTGTACTAGTGCTGGTTATTGTACTCTTTGACTCTTTATATGTTCTAAATTAACTTCAACTCTGCAAATCTATCAAGAACTTTTTACATTAAAACTGAATCTTCGGTCGTGGCGGTGATAGAGGAAATGGGGTTAATATCTGCGATTTCTTCATCTGTACTGCGTTCACTTAGAAAAGAATCTAAAGTCTAAAGGTGGATAAAAGAGCATTTGTACTAATAAAGTCAAACAGCCAATCTATCTTATGTCCACAGTGTGTAGGAAAGCCAATAGGGAATCCTGACTAAAACCAAGCAAAACGTCGCTTATTCAGGTGTGTGTGTGTGTATGTATAGACAGCCGCAGGGCAGGGCAAAGCAATAGAGCAGCTAAAGCTAACATAAGCTGAACCCAGGATATAGCTTGTTTGCACTGTGAAAATACTCCTACATTCTCTCCCGCTCTCTCTTATGGTGTGAAGTAATGAAGGGCAGAGTGAAGAGAAACAGACTGAGATGAGGTGAGTAGACCTGGGAGGGACAATACTCACACATTAGTCACTGAGGAGTGTCTTGAGAGGGACATGGGGGAGTTATACGGGATCTGTAGCACTGAGAAACAGGAAGAAACAGGAACATTAACGATCACTGTATACTATTATCATGATGATGGGACATTAGTGGTAATGCAGGGAATGAATGAAATTACATGGTTCAGTAATACGGTCACAAAGACATGACTTGAGCCAGTTTCATGGTAAGTCAGCTGCCTAATTTGACCAGAGGTTCTGGCTACAGAAGCCTGATAAATGTGCTTTTTTAGCCACTAGTCCATCCTGCTTGGCTGAAGATTTTCTTACTAGTACATTACTGTTACCGGATTTATGTCCATGTGAGGTGTGGGAGCTGTGGCTCATCTGAGGCACCGATGAAACTTGTACGCTGTGTGAGAACATGGTGAAACATGGTTAATCAGTGACAACAAAACAGACACTCCGATAGTTCTTGGTTTGAATCCTTAAAGGTGCACTCAACATGTCTACCATTACTTTGTATTCAAGCTGCAGTGCTCATAAACTAGAGAGAATGATGCAGAGCTGTATGAGGATAGTCTGAATACTTTCTAACACTGTGGCCGGGGAGTAGATGTGCCAGGAGTGACACCTAGTGAGAGATGAAGCGTAACAGCCAGCTGCTTGTAAATAACTTCATATGCTGAGATGCTGTCAAACTCAAAGAAGCACTCACACCACCACTATTTAATTCCAGATCATTACAGGATTTATTTCCTCATAGATCCTGATTAAGTCTTATTTTAGTCTCCTGATAGTGTCATGATAACTGATGCATGTATGAAACAGCCTTCGGGATGGTCTGCTTTATAGAACAGGCAGAGCGGTCGTGAACGAAGCCAAACCTGCAAACTACAGATCAAACTTACTCCTAAATTAACTTGACCTACAAACATTTGGAATATTACACACACACACACACACACTCTGTGCTGTACCTCTGATGCTTAAGAGACATTTCCAGCTTTGCAATGTAGGCGCTCTGTTCATTCAGCTTCCTTTATGTGGAAAAAACATATAAAACTTTTCATAAAGTGAAGTGTAGAAATATGAACTGTAAACCTGTTTTAACTCACCTTGTCATCTGCTTCATTTCGTCTTCTAGTTTTTCATTCTGTAATTTATAACATGGTTTATTCTGGATGTAGCAAAGCCTCAAAGACACACACACACACATACACATCAACAAATAGCAGCAATTTTTGTACAGACGACGTCTCTCACCCTTTGCTGGTAGTAAGTTAGCAGTCTTTTTTGATGTCTTGCCTGGAACATTATAACCTGAGAAAAAGGTCAAAAACAGTGCTCACCGTGTCTGTACTAATAAATTATCCACAGGCCGGCTAGAAAGACTTATATTTTATGATGTGAAGCTTGAAAATGACCAAACTTTGCTGATTTCCGTGAGGTGTTTGGTCGCCACAACGTTGACGTCGGAGAAGAGGGCCTTCACCTCTGAGCTGCTCTGAAATAAAGACATTTCACGTGACTTTAGCCTGTTTCTAACATCATAAAGTGTGATGTTATCCCCACCATGAGGAGAAAGAAGCTTACTTTGTCAGAGAGAGGTGAGACTTGGCATTTGGCATTGCATATTAAACACTTGCCTTCTTTGCCTGGAAAAAATCAAATAAAATAAAATTACAAAGCAGTGAATAAAATGTGCAGTATTGACATGCATGCTCTGAATCCAGTACAGCGACTCAACAAAAAGGAGTTTTTCCATCTGAGACCTAAAATTAATTGACTCTAACCCCTGGGTCTAACCCTGCGAGCCAGCCTGAATTAAAACATAATCAAACTCTTGAGAGTTTGTTCGAGATTAGACCTATCAAGAACACACCCTGCGGCTTGTGAATGTGATCAGTGGCTCCCAAAAGTGGGACAGAGGGACCTCGAGGAGCTCTTCAAGAGGTCTCACATCTAATTCTGAATGGTGTAACTTCACTGTGATTACATGTGAGGATATAACGCTGACAGAGCATGACCGATATTGTGGATTTGACTCCCTCTCTGCTTTAATGTTTATTTAAAGACTCATTTATTGAATTTAGACATGCAAAAGTTTAATTAGAGATTGATGGAGCTTGGGTTTTTGCTATTTTCTTGATAGTATAGTCACACCTGAAACCATCATCCTTTCTTCAGGTAACCGAGAAGCTTTTTTATTACTGTGAATCCTGGGCAAATGTGAATTTAAAGCCTTGAAAGGCTGGATGTTGGGTTTATTTTGCTACATGCCAACAGGTTAAATGTTAAATAAATGAGTCACCAGCTCTGCAATATCACTGAAGTCCAACAGATGTCCCTGTGTAATCAGCTTTCAGCTGACAGAGGCAGCTCATGAAGCGAAGATGTGAAGCTGTGCTGCTGCTGCTTCAAGTTTAAAAATGCATCCAAACACACACTCCCCAGCTAAAACCCCAACACGTCTCTACCTCTCTGATAACACACGCTGCAGATGACATGGCCGCAGGATGTGACAGCCAGCTTTCGGTCAGCAGCACCGGGAGGAAGGAAGCAGGAGTTGCAGCACATCCAGTAAGCCATGTTTGAAGACCTGCAAGGAGGGCCTCCATTTAATGAACATGCTAATTTACCAAGCTAGGAGAGAACATGTATAACAAATACAGGCAAAGTCATCTCCATTGAGTGCTTTAAAACACTTTCTATGTTTAATTTTAGTCGAGGACAGCTTTATCAGACGGTTTATCCCCACCTTCAGTTAATTATATGCAGATTTATTACGTTACCTGTCGTGACCGTTAGTTAGCCAGCCAGCTAGCTAACGGCTAACTTTTGAACAGTAACGTCGACACAGCTGCTCACCTAACGGTCATACCCTTTATTTTTAATCAACTAACGACCGCAAATAACTATTTAAATATTACATATTATAAAACTAGATGACTATTAACTACTATAGCTGTTTTTAACGTTACTAATAGTTAACGGCGTCACAGCTAGCGTTAACTAGCGAGCTAATTTGCATACCTGTACATAAGACTATAGCTGGGAGATGAAGTATTTAAACCTCTTATAAAACGTATTTAAATATGAGTTACGGGTGTTTAGAAAGGTAAATAATCACAAAAATACTCCTTAAAGATAGTTTGATTGTTGTTGTATGTTTATCTCTGATGTACATTGTGCATATTGGCTTGAAATGGAGATAAACAGCTTGGCATATCAGTTTATTTGAACAGTTACAGATGTTATATGAGTTATAGTTTGTCCATCAATCTTAGCACATCATTGTTCGACAATAAGAAAAGAGACCTTTTAATTTTAAAGTGTTTGTATGCATAAAGCGTGCATACCAGTCAAAAGTTTACACACAACTCTTTATTTTTATTATTTTCTACATTGTACATTAACAGTGGACATATCAAAACTATGACATATGGAATTATGTAGTGAACAAAAAAGCAAGTTTGTATTTTATATTTTAAATTATTTAAAGTAGCCTCATTTTGCTTTGATTCCAGCTTTGCGCAGTCTTCTCTCTTCTCTGATCACCTGGAAAGCTTTTCAATTAACAGGTGTGCCTTCTCAAAAGTTAATTATTGGATTTTCTTGAGCTCTTTCTCAGACGTCCATTATTACTTTAAGACGAGAAAGTGAGTCAGTCCAGAAAATTTCAACAACTTTCAGTGTATCATCATGTGCAGACAAAAAAAAAAAAGTCAAATGATGTGATGAAGATGAGTGGTCTGATCTTAATCTGAGGTCCTGTTAATTGTTAATTTCTTAGGCTGGTGATGCTAATGAACATATCCTCTGCAGCAGAGGTAACTCTTGGTCTTTCTTTCCTGGGGCAGAGCCAGTTTCATCACATCATGGCAAAAGTCTGGCAAAGTAAACACTTTTTTGTTCACTGTATATAATTCCATATGTGCTCACTTTTGACTGGCACAGGTGTGGGCAGGACGTGCTCTAAGGTCATCAGGGTTAGAGACCCATCAGACCAGCTTCTTGGCGATAAAGAAGTCCTTGAGTCGTTTCATCTGCCAGAAACCGACCGACAGCAGGATGGAGGTCTGCACCACGGCCCACCACAGCACTTTACCGTTGGTGTTCTCGCTGATCTGCCGAAACACCTCCTCTTTCTCCTGAATGAGAGGGAGGATAGGAAACATAGAGACATGAAGGCTTGGACATCTCTTCCCAAACAAATCAGAGACTACACTGACCTGTATACCCTCGAAACATGACTCAAAACTGAGTTTTAGACCTGTTTGTAATGAGTGATTGTATATTTTTAACATGTACCCTCTGGTACTCCTGCTGCCTGGCGATGTATATCATCTGATCTATGAGGTGGCTCAGGCTGTTCTCCAGAGTTTCCATGTTGTCTTTGGTCTTTACAGCGTGGTGGTCAATCGAGTGCTCTCCCATCTGAACGTCCAAATGTAGCTTCTGTACACGATGGATGAAAATTATTCGGCACACAGTTTACAGACTTGACTCATATGATGTTATAATACTGCGATACTGCATGTGTTGCTGCTTTTTTTTCCTTTCTGTTTGTGTCCATAGGTCTCACCAGCCTCTCTCCAGCAAAGACAGAAAACCTCGTGGAGTTGGTCTGGAAGCAGAGGAAGTGCTGACCAGAGGCGTGAGCTGTGAAGGTGAATTTACCAAATTTACCGTAACGCTTGGACATCTGGACCTACAGGGCAGGAAAGACACTGTTGGGACGACATTTTGTCAGGTGCAGGGATGTGCATGGTCAAAAAGCTGATGTGAAGTTGAGACAGAGATCGTAACACTGTTAAACACATTTCATCCTCATTTGGGTTTGAATGAAGACACCAGCCACGCAGTACCTCATGATTCGGGTCTCTGATTGTCGCAGTGACGCCGAGGTGAGCGGAGTGGGTGAGAGTGTTGAAATCCCATGGCTCCAATAAGAAATAACCTAAAGGTAAGATACAGGTAACACAAGAGTCCATTCACACACATAATTGCACACAGTTGTAGTCAAGGACATCACCAAGCTTCTAACAGTTGAGATAAGGATTAGATTGAGCATAAATATGTCAGATTTTACATTAAAACTCATCATTTTAACATATGATATTGACTCTTAAATCAAATGCCACCAGAGTACATAAGAGATCTTATTCCTCTCTGTCTGTCATTGTAGGACTCATTTTAGGAAGAGGTTATCACTTCTGGTTACAAAGAGTGGCGTGCTCTTTACATTTTTATTAGTATTTGCTGTCGCTTCAGTTTTCATAAAGATTCGACTGAATGAGGCCGTTTGAACGTCATTAATGGCTTTTGCACTCGCTGAAATAAGAGACGCGCTCTCATAGAAGGACATTACTGCGTGATTCCCGAATAAATCACATGGCAATTCACATTACAGTCTGCATAATTTAATTCCACATTTATTACCCACTGTTGAGATTGTGAATGACACTCAGGAGGAATATTCCTCTCTCCAGGACTCACCGGTGACCAGCGTGTCTTCAGGAATCTCCTCGATGATGCATTTTTCCTCCTGCTCTCCAAGATCAAAATACATGCCCGCCGCCAACATCAGGTAACACTGGAGGAGAAAGCCAACACCTCGCAAACCCATTTTCAGGTAACGATAAATGGTTGAGTTACAATACACGTGACGGTGACGATGACCAAATGTTTGGCCTGGAGTTCCAGTTGACTTTTTTTTTTGTCGGTCTGCAAATCGAGGTATTTTTTAATCGGCTATAGCCAAACACTCACGTCCTATCGCGTGTATTTAAAGTGGAAGTCTATGAGGGACTGTTTGCGTGTGAGAAACTCACAGGTGCTGGTTTGCGTGACGAGACATTCTGGTCGTTTTGTTACTGGTTAACCTGTGAGCCAATAGCAAGGCTGCCGAGGATAGTGATTGATTCATAATACACCAACATGGAAGCAGGAGTTGCTCTAGGACCTTACAGACATCTGTGGCATGTGCAGTAAGTGTCTGTTGCCATTAAATAGTGAATTTATACAGCACCGAATCACAACAATATGATGATGCGTTAAAAATAGAGCAGTTCTAGAGTGTACTCTTTATAAAATCATTCAAATTGGCTGTGGTGTGTTTTTCACGCATGATCTCTATAGAGGTATGGGTAGCTCTAATGGAAGCATAGAGAAGCGTGCAGCACTGCAGCTCAGGTCTCAGCTCCTGGTCTTAACTTTTAATATTTTTAGTTATGAGGGCCGCCCCATCCAAAGTGGGATGAACGCTGTTTCTCCTAATCAGACCAGGTTTTCCCCAGAAAGTTTTCCAATTATCTATGAAGCCCAAATCTGAATGTCAACACTGCAGTAGACTTGTTTCCACCGTAGGGCCAAAGTGCTTGCTCATATTTACCACACTAAATTAAAAGCGATAGACGCTGAGCTGCGCCCTAAGGGAGAAATCACTTGCTATCAACACGATACAAGAAGAGCGAGCAGCATATTCAAGGCCATGTTTATCTGCTTTGGTTGTCCCTCAAGGGGGAAAATATGTATGAGCATGCTGTACTACAGTACAGCTCGTGTGATGATTGTTAATAATGTTGACAAATTAGACAAATATGCTTCTCATCTCTCGCTGACTGACATATTTCTTATTTCAAGGGGATTTTTAAAGTCCTTTCAGAATAAGGCGTTCACCTTTTCACCTTCTCAGCAGTAAGAATTACCCGTGTCACAGCGTCAGTATGAAACAGAGATCAAATCTCCCTGGAAATCAAGTGGAAATTGTAATCCAAACCATTACATACAATAGTTGCCATATGCTCACCCTCGATGAGGTCACTAATAAAGTAAACCCCCACACACAGAATAAACCCTTCTCATATTAAGCATCTGCAAAAGTTGTTACTCCTGGAGTAAGTCGGTAAGCAAAGACTCCAGTTCCCTTCTTCTCCCACGCTGCAGGCGTTTCACAGAAAGTGTGAACACTAAATCAGCACATTTAATATTCCTGACATTAAAATAGCAGATTCATTTTTTAAACTTAAACTGATTTATTGTGTCTACAAAAGTCTGTCCAGTTCTGTAATTTATTCCAAACATATCTGATAGTAATATTTAATATAATCTGCATGCAGTATTATACAGTAGTATCCTGCCATCTTTAACATATTTTTCTCCCGTGATAATAATAATAATAAGTTCATTTAGTATAGCACCTTTTACAAAGTGCGTCACATGAGCTATATAATTATAACAGAATAAATCAATAATGGAACATGAAGAAAGTATGCAGCAGTCAAGAGAAAGGCCAGTTTGAGTAAATGTGTTTTAAGCAATGTTGTGTCACAGCTTGTGTAGATAAAGGAAGTAAGATAAAACCAGACGTTCTTAGTTAAACAGCTCCATGCACAAAAACAAGCCGCCCTGACTGTCGGACAGTTCTAGTTTAAATAGCATAGCCCGTCACATTGGCTGGGGATTGGTGAGCCGGGACAGGTCCGCTCCAATCATGGACTCTCCAGGCCTCAGAGAAACACCTCCTCAGCCGGGACCAATCAGGGCGATGACCACACACCTAAGTTTACATATAAAACATAAACACTACAAGACAAGTCACAGAATGTGCACGATGGTGGCAGCTGTAACAAGCTACAACAACATAAGTTTACAGGAAGAGTATTCCATAAGTGCTGGAGCCGTCACGTCAAAGGCACGATCACCTTGTGTATGAGGGACAACCAGTAAGCCCTGGTCAGAAAATCTAAGTGAGCAATAAATATTGTATATTAGAAACATTATTGCAGGGGGTCAGTATATGCCCATTTGCACTTTTTTCATGCGTTCTGTGCATACCTGAACAACTTCATAGAGACCTGGATGACATTCAGATGTCTTGCTGTGTGTACACACCATAGTGTACTCTTACCTCACTCAGACTGAGCTGATGGAACTGGATCTGTTAGTCTCCTGCTTCTCCTGAATCTCTGGCCCCGTAATTTTCCTCTCCCTTGTCATTCAAAACAGAAGTAGCTCCCTCATGCACCAGATGTTAAGTTCTTATTGCTGTTCAATCCGTCATCTGCAGTATAGTTTCTGTGTTGCATGGCGGGAAAGGGGGTGGAGGTCATATGTGATTTTTTTTTTATTTTTATTATCTGTTTTACATATTTACACCAATATCTTTCACTGAAGAAGAATTTTGTAGTCTTCATCGTGCCCAGAATCCCTTTCAGAAGAGAAGAGGTCACTTTATGTGTAACTGGTGTCTGTTCTGCCTATTACTACTGGGATTGTGCTCGCACTGGACGTCACAGCATGAAGTGAGATTTCATGCCTCGTAATCTAAATCAACATTTGGTGAACTGTTTTAAATACTTGGTGAGCACATTCATCCATTTTATGACCAACACTTCATCAGGGCGAACGCAAGCCAACACCGGGACTTGAACCCAGGTCATCATCCAGCTAAAAGCTTTTCTCTGTACACTCAATTCGATCCTGCAGCCCCGGTGTTAGTGATATCACCCCGGGAGCCCGAATGTACGGTTGAGACTTAAAGGTCAAACATTGCACTGAGCAGAGGCGCTAAAGAAGATTTAAATTGATATAGAAAACACACGATTGTCATTGAGGTTATGTGCTATGTCTATCGTCAAAAAACCAAGAAACAGTTAACAGTGAATTCACGATCTTAAGATATATTTACACTTTATTGACCATACATACAACATACAAACATTTTTTTGTACATTTTTAGTATTTTTTACAAAAAAAACACATTTTCTGTACTGAACTAATATCTCAATAACATAAAGGAATACAAATCATTACTTTCATATTTGATATACTGTACACTACAGGTTAAAATCCTGTCAATAAATATATTCTTTGTCTTCAGGAAAACAACCACAATGTAAACATTATGTTTTAAATGAGGGCCGTACATTAATTCCTATGTCTGACTCACTTTTTTCTGCTAATGGAACAATTGAGGCGTCTTGTTTTCCCCTGTGCCGAAGCTGATATTATGAAGTATTTCTTGGTTATAGGGATTTTAGATCTTAAGTATCATTTATATGGATTTATTTTGAAATCCGCTGCTGGGAGTTATAATCCACTGCGGGCAAGCGAGTGTCTGTGATGTTTAGAGATGTCAAACCAAACAAAATTATAATGTGAGTGTGTTTTTCTTTCTATCCTCAGACAGTTTTGATAATCTGCCCAAACTGAACTGGTGTCTAATGGCTGTTTTTGCCAAACTACATCTCTACAGTGCTGTCAGATGTATCAATGTGACTTGAGGATGAGACTCTTCCAGAGAAAGAGAGCACAGTCAGGGTAGAAAAGAAGGGTTCGTCCCGATTATGCCTCGTGTGAATACGCCGCAGACCTTTTACTGTTGTTTCTCCGTCTCCGTCCCTTCCTCCCTTTCCTCGCTTTCCTCTCTTTCTTCTCTCTCTTCTCCTTCCTCTCTTTCTTCTCCCTCCTTTCCTGGCCTAGTCATAAACAGTTGTCTGGGAAGCACTTCCTCTCTTCCTCCAGCAGGGGGCACGCCGCCCCGTTGTTGGCGGGGTGCATCAGGATGTAGCGCGTGCGGTGCTGCACGCCCGAGTCTCCACACTTGCCTTTGCACAAGCCCCAAGGAGACCACACTGACACCTCACAGTCCAAAGGGGTATCTGCAGAGAGAGGGGGGGCATTGTAATCACATTAACATTTAGGTTTGAGTTATTGCTTTCCAGCTCTCGTGTTACCTAGTTTTTAATTTATGGCTTGGAAATGGCAAATGGTTGACATTTGTGAGTTGACATTGGAGTTTCGTTTTATTAGTATGAATGGAAAGGAGCTGAATTAGTCATAATAGGGAAAATCACTGCTCTTCCACCCTTATGTGTCTTTAAAAAGGCAAATAAAGCAATGAAAGGGATTTACAAGAAATGTGGCGTGCTTCCTGTTATAGATTCTTGGCTGTGGATTTGCTGCTGAGCTTACATTCGATTGTGGCTCTGAATTTTTTTTAAAATCTGCATTTATTGAGTGATTTTGCTTTTGCTGACTGTGCTCGCTCTTTAGGGGATTTAGAGCCTTGCTAAAAGGCACCTCAACCCTTTTTTTCATTGATTTCTTCACTTCCCTTTCTCCTTGGCCACCTCAGCCTACCTTGTTGTGAGCTAGCGTACAGCTGATATGTATCACAGACCTTGCTGTCGGTTAAAGAGTAGAAAAGCAGAAGGATGGGAGGCAGTACGGAAGTTACATGGATGGATGGATGGATGGGCGGTCGGATGGAGGGATGGAACAAGCAAGTCAGATTAAGGCAGTGATAAAAATTCTGCAAAAGCCCAAACTTGATTTATTTGTCTTATTTTTACATCAGTATTGAGTTTCACAGACACAATCCGGAGCAGGTGATTGCTAATCTGTAATGAAAGCTGTTGTTGGAGCCTTGAGGGAGAGGACATAAAAGAGATGGAAGGATTAATGGAGACAGGGAAGGATAACCAGATGGAGGGGTAGGACGGAGTATTGGGATCAAGGCAGGAAACCCCAACAGATTCTTGGCCCCTCTCTGTTGTTTGTTGATGGGTAGTCAGGGGAACGGACTTGTAGTCTGTGATGCTGAGTCAAACCTTTACAGTTACCCTGAATCTGATTACCGCACTGTCAGCTCTGCTGCCAGGTTGACACGCTATCTACTTTCTGTGGTGAATTGTGTTTTTCTAAAAGGTTATTTTTTCCCCTCCTTGTCATATACATCAGTCGCACACACACAGGTTGTTTGACTACTGCAGTGTTGGCTTTACTTGTAGTAGTAGTTTGACACACTCTTCATCTTTATTTTTCCAAGCTGTCTTTCTATTTTTCCTTGCAGTTGGGCTTTTTTTTTTTTACTGTTACCACTAATCTGTAAAACAGGGAGCCTTAAAGTTTAACAGTCTAAGAATCAACATTAAGTAAATCCAGCTTCATCTTATGGATCCAGCTCTAAAAACATACGTGTCTACATCCTATATTTGGTCATGACCCAAACGTTGCCGTACATAATTCCTACATCATTTTCTTAAAAGCTCTTTCCTTTTGTCCGTCTCTCATCTTTCTACTGTTCCACTGGATGCCAGATGTGCCCTTGGCATTTTGCGATGCCCTACCCTCACTTGGCTTCTCTGGTTTCTGGTTGGGAGTAATTGAGTTTGTGTGTGGCCTATAATGTTTCCCAAATGCTTTCATATGAGTCAGCAAAAAGACTTAAGACCCAAACTCCTACCATTGTGTGAAATCTTAGAGTAGACGTGGAGTTTTTTCTTTTAAATGGGTTTATTATTTGATCAGTGCAATGATAATAAAGGCAGCTCTTGGTAGTAATAATGGGCGCAAATACAGTAGTATTTGCAAGAACATCATGTTGATCTTTCTGATCCATATTTGAGCACATTGTGCTGGCTATGTTTAAGTGCCTGTACTCGTATTTTTTTTTCTTGAATGCCTCATAAAATATCAACAATATTTGAAAGTTAAAATAAATTATGTTTGTTAGCTCGTAGTCTTGTTCCTGACACATTATGATTCTCTGAGCATTACTGCCATCTACTGATCAGCAGAATAACCCTACCAGAGATCTGTATGTTAGTATTGTAAACTCTTTTTTTGGCATCTGTTAAGTGTTTAAAATACAACTGGACTTCCTGGGTTGGTTGAGTAGACTGTCAGTGAGTATTTAAGCTCCTCCGACTTACTTATGAGCTTGTCCTCAATCTCGTTTCCTGTTGGTAGCTGGTTGGATTGGGTGGGCTCCACTGGCAAAGTGATGATCTGGTTGGTCTTCTTTACCTTGGTGAGCGTTACCTTGGCAATGGGTGGCAAGTGCTTCAGGCGTGGGTAGAAAAAGGAGTTGGCAGGGTGGCTCGGAAAGGAAGAAGTGATCTGTGAGGTGGAAATGCACAGTGTGGGTGAAGGGGGGCGTCAACCTTTATCGCAACGTCCTAGTACTACAATGGAAGTATGGCAGCAAAACCTTCAAGGCATTTATTTTATGTTCTGTTGTCTAATTAATTTGAGTTTGCTTCTTCTTTATACAGCAAAAACCTGGTTTAATCAAGCCGCCTTAAGTTCATGTCCCTGTTCACATGGGAGTTTGAGCTTTGGATTAGTGGATGTTTCACTTGGCTCAGGCTGACCCACCTGTGTGATCCTGTCCTGTGGAATGGTCTCGAAGTTAGGAGAAGAGAACGTGAACCCGCTGTCGGTTCCCGCGTCGTACGGGAAAAGCTCCAGCGACACGTTCTCTTTCCAGTTGTCGCCATCACACAGGTCAAAACTGTCCACACCCACGAACCAGTCCGGGCTCGGAACGATTCGCACGATAAACGACAGCTGCAGATAGAGGGGAGGAAGTAGACCGTGGGGAGTGAGATGGAGCGTAGAGAGAGAGAAAAAGAGGGAAATGAGGAGGTGGGACGGAGTGACAGATGGAGATAAGGAGAGAAGAGGAAGAAGACATGGGTGGGAAAGAGAAGGGAAGAGTTGTTATTTTATTTCACCATATATGATTTGGTCTCAGTGTTTGTCTGTGGATAACTGTTTTACCTCATGTTGTGTCAGTTGGGCAGCAAGTCAAAACCACAGAGGAAGAAGTGGGTTGAAATAATTTCATATTTATCAATTTAAACATTTGATGTATCCATTTGTTTAACTTCTATAACAGCAGAGGAACTGCTAGAAATATTTGGATTCCTTTGGAAGTTACAGTCAGGTGTTCTGTTTATTGTCCAGATTTGGGCTACAAAACATCCTTCCTGCAAAGTTAAAGCTCTTCAGTGATTTAGTCTTTATCCCCAACCAAGACTGACTCCAGTGACATTATGTGAGGCAATTAATTAGACCATTTGGAGCTCCTTCTTGGGTCCCCTTTAAATCAGCCATGTATATCATATAATGTGTTATACTGTGCTGTAAGGTGGGTTGGATAGTTGGGATTCATCGTCCAGTAACTCAACCAGCTCTCTACACGTGGTGTTATTTCAGTACCAGAGTACAGTTGGTTTTGTGTTAGTGAGTGTCTTCTGTCTCCAGCTGGCTTTTTTCCATTTCTCTCACCCTCCAGGACGCTCCTTCTCCACCTCCTCACTCTCTCCTTGTCTCTTGTCCAAGCCTAATATTGTGTTTGTTCAGATGTGTGCCCAACTTTATGACCTATCCAGACACTCATCAGTAGGAAGTTTAACAGCCAGCTCCTGCAGAGTTTTACATAATTCGTAGAGACATAAATTAGGCTTGTTACGTTTTAGGAAGCTCTCTTTAGGATGCAGCATATGGAAAAAACAGTCTGGACCTGGTTTTATGGTAGCATTGACCTACTTAAACTGGCATAATGGAACTTCTTCTCATTATCTAATACTTTTTATGGTCAGCAGTTAGCAGCACTATGACAACTTATTACTTGGCTAAAAAGACACTTGGGGCTTTAACTATAAACTTACGGTAATTTTAGTTTTTATAACCCTGGTCTCATTTTTTAAGTTTTGGCCATTGTTAATCACAATCGTAGTGCTAGGACATGCAGCAACCTCAATGGAAATGACTTATTCTGCCATTTAGGACAACTGCAGAGCTCAATAGATGTTTCCTTAATAAAGACAAAGATAAATACAGACAGTTTATTATATGGTCATATTGGAAATCTGCATGATCTATATTCTGGATTGTAAGCCTGGTTCTATTAGTAGTCAGATGTTCTTATAGATGGTATAAAACATGGACGTAGTCTCAGTGATGTTTGAGCCGTTGTGAAGGTCAACGTGGGCTGACTTTGGCTACTCTGCTGGCTCCCCACTAATCCAAAATTGGGCTGAGGGGGAGCGTGACTGGAGCTGAACTGGGCTGAATGAAGCCTAGTTGCTCAAACAAGCCACCTGTAATGGTGTATCAATGGCCCTACCAATTGCTTCTGCAATTTGGCAATTGTTCAGACCCCATGGGGGGTTTATGGAGACGAACTTGTTCTGTGGGCCTGCAGTTTTTAGCACTTGGCTTCATTGCACAGCCATGGAGTTTGCCACTTGTTTATATCTAATAACAATGACAAAAAACCTCTCCTTGGTGTTCACAAGAGCTATGATTGACAACATATTTTGCTATCTAACCTGGGCTAAGTACAGCTTTGCATGACCTTGTTATTGACCCGTCAGAAAAGGTCTTCTGATATACTCAAGGCCTGAATCTGACTGAAGGAAACCAGGTGTTGAGTGACTTACATAGGAGTGCCTGGCAAAGACCTCAAACTCAGTGCTCATCTGGCCTGTTCCTCCCACAACAGCGGGAGCGGAGAGGATCCCATAAACACTCTGGATGCGTTCGCCGGCCGCCTCGACTTCCTTCATGAGCGTCCAGGCCTCGCCTTTCTCAGCAAACTCCCTCACTCCGTTGCTGGCAAACTCATTACGCTGCCAGATGTGGTAATCAGAGCTGTGAGTCACCCCTAAGAGCAGAGAGAGAGGGAAAGAGTTAGTTGTTGCAACCGGTATTAATCTGCAGTCATCAGAGATATAAACTGGATTATTCAGCTTATCTGCACAAGGATTTAAAAAAGTAGGTTGTTATTAGTTGTGTTACTTGGGATCGAGTTGTGGATTACTGAGAACATTACATCTATGTTGACTCAACAATCAGTGGAAGTCAGTATGCAACATTTTTGACATTTACTTCTATTATACTGACCAATCAGGACATTCTTCCTGTCTACATCAAGATCCAATCAGTATACTCTCCCATTCTGTGAACAGTAAGAATATGGCTCAAAGCCAGCTTGCTTGCTTGCTTGCAGCGTGCACGTACCGATGATGTTGGACCACTGTGCAGGGGGGCGGTAGACCGGATACTGCTTTGGGAAAGCTGCCTGGGTCCACTTCCCAGTAAACGTTAGCCTGTACTGGGCAGTTTCCGAGGCCGTGCACATTGGGACGTCGGTAGGAACAGGCATCGACCAAACACCTTGGCTTAGTGCCAGTATCATGACAATGAGGTGGCAGAGCGCCTCAGAGACGGAGAGGATGTTCATTGTGGTGTCCATGATAGTGAGGGAGGATGAAGGACCTGAAGGAGGTCTATACAAGACAGGACAAAGAACAGAGAGGCTGAGTCATCAAGCTGTAATTGTGAAACTACAAACTTTGTCATGCTTTCTGCTGTTGCTGCACCTCAAGACATCGGATCTAGGGCACATTTATCAACTGTTATAAATACAGTTTAACTCATTTTATTCTGCCAAAGATGATTTCTTCACTCTTTTTTCGTACCTGCCTCTAAAGCTTTGCAACTGAGTGAGTTGCAGTTAGTTTTCGTTTGTCTTATTTACTTTGACGTCTCCACTTGCAGTTGTCTTCTTCCTGTCAGATCTGGTATACTACAAGACTGACGAGGAGAATTAGTGGAAGGGCTAAGAGCCTGGCTGCAGCTTCAGTGTCGAGTTAACAAGTGGGGCATGTGAGTCAGAGGGAAACATTGTTTTTTGTTCTCCACAGTTTTTCCATTGTTTAGACTTGTAAATTCAGTTAAGCAGAAGGAGACCTTGTATTAATTTAGATGTGACAGTTTGGTTTTTGTTGTTGCCGTTGCTGTAGCCTGGAGAGCTCTACATTCCTCCCTCAAAGATATTTTATTTAACAGGATAAAACTATGCCAGCTGACATTCCCAAGTTTGGATACCTCCTCACTAACCTGTATTTAATGCTGCAGAGAGGGAGCAGCATCATGGCACTCACTCTGCAACCTCCTTGAACTCACAGGATCTCAATTCTCTTTCTCTTTAAACACTATGATTTAAAATCTGTCATGGATATGCATGAGCAGCCGCTGACTAATGAAGAGTCCTGCGGTTAATGTTCCCCCATGGGACATGCATTAATTTTATATGAAGCACATCCTCGCTTCTGAGAGATGTACATGATCAGCATGGACACGTTAAACCCTGCTTAATGCAGGTTACCTTCATTTTATGAAGGTAGGTGCTATTGCAATTTTACAAAAGTAGAGCAGGATGTATTCAACGTTTGCTTGCATGTATTTTTTCTAAATATAATCTCATCGTCCACTCTTTAGTTTGAGGTGTTTGCTTACTTAAATATGATTGCATATAATTCCGCACTTACAGAAATAATTGGCAGTAATTATGCATGCATGCTTGTTATAATGCAGCTGTCATTTCCATCAATTTTAATGCCGTCTTCCAGAATGTAAGCACCTTTGTGCTGACAGGATAAAGATGCGGTGCAGAAACTACTCACTGGTTTTTGCTCAGGGTTCCAGGTGGATGAAGGGTTGCAGCAGATGAGTGGAGAGGAGGGCTTGTAGGTGGAGGAGAAGGGAAGAGGAGAGCAATGGATGGCTGTCGGGAAGAGTGACTGCGAGGCTCAAAGTTCTCTTTCGCCTATTTATGTCTTCCAGGAGGTTCACCCCTCTCTCTCCTCTTCCCCCTCCTTCCCCCTTTTTGCTCCACTCCCCTCTTAAACTTGTTTGACTTTTCTCTTTCTCTGCTTGTCAATGACTTCCCTGCCCCCTTCATGCCCTTTGACTTTGGCTCTGCCTCCTTTACTGTCCTCCTCCTCTCTCTCCTACTCTTTTTAAGTAGCCCATTAACTGAACTAATGTGTTCAGCAGTTCTGGATGCACAGCCAGGGGTACTGTGCAACTCTGTGGGAGTGTCATTTCACAGTGTGATACTGTAGGTCTCTATACCTACAAATATGACTAATGAATCTTCTGATGTATTCCTAGAATTCTCTAAATGTCTCGTCGTCAGGGTTTTGACCTGCAGCCGAGCTGCTAGATCCAATCATAGCCCTGCTTTTTAACTCACGTTGGAAGTTATATTGCCTGTGTCACAGTCAATTTGCATAACTCCTTTGATGTGTTTCTCGGGGTCTTATAAAGCCAGGCGAGTCGAGTCATCATCCAACAAAATGTCGAGGAATTATAGGCCTTTTAGACACAAAGAGACGATGTGTTTGATGGCGCTGGGTCAGGACTTAGCAGGAAACTTACACCTTCAAAACATTCCTGCAGCAGCAGGCGATTTCAGGTGTTTATATTACTAATGACCTTTTTGATTTGTAAAGGACCCAATTTATTCCATTTACTTCATGCTGCATGAACCTCAGTGTTTCTAAACACCACCACCACAGAGTTTTTGTTTTCCTACCTTCCTGGCAGCAGTTCACATCCATCCAGTGTTGTAAAATTTAGACAGTTGTCACCTTGTAAAGCAGTTGGGGATGTAACTAATGATTTTCCTGATTAACAAATTTCTTTTTTGTGTCAAGAAATAACTAATCAAATCAATCATCCATCCATTAACCCTATCAGGGAGTCAGGAGAGCATTGGACGAGAGGCGGGGTACATCTTAGACAGGTCACCAGTTCGTCACAGGGCTGACAACAGTATTTACGATCAGACACCTATAAGGTTTACATTTTCTGTTGATCGATAAATAAATCAATCAATCCACTTTAAATGCAGGAACAAATTGTGGAAATCTCTTTGGTGGTGTGTTTGAGATTTGACAGTTGGAGTTCTATGTATAATTGCATCAACATTGCATATTGTGAAAACTTGAATGTGACTTTGGTCATGTGTCTCAGCTGCTCGCTGTGATGTATGACATTGAATTGGATGGAGCGGTCGCTCAGTGCTGTTTCAAATTACTTTCTCAAGTTTCACAAAGTAATAGTATCATCATGTCTAATTTAGTGGAGGTTGAACACGGCTGTCTTTTGCAGTCTCACCTTGTGGTTAAAAATGATGAGGCATTTGTATTTCTATAGAATCTCTTGACATTTTACAGCTCTAACAACAACAAAATTCATTAAATTATCATGACAGGATCAGCAGATTATCGTCCTCTGAGCAGTGATTTGTAGCGCTTAATAAATGCACATAAACAAATGAACACTAATTACTGTAAGTGAACTTAAAAACAAGCATCGCTACAAGCACGAAGTGTTCGTGGTCACGTTTGAGTTTCCAGGTTCAGACCGGACACGAACAGACGACGCAGTGTGTTTTACAGTGTGTGATGTGTGACTACCACACCTGCAGGCAGCCATGATAACAGCTGCTGTTTTCTCCTGGATCCCGTGTTGTGTGTCTTTAGTCTCTCAGCCAGGTTAAAGGAGGTATGTGACTGTGTGTGTGTGCGTGTGTGTGGAGGTCGGGGGCGTGGTGCTTGACTTACTGAACCTGGAGGTGGCAGACAGTACTCCATATACTCGCGTGCAAACACACAGATGTGCCAGCATGCTGAATCAGCCCACATATAATGTTTTCCATATGGTCACGTTTTTATTTAACAAACACAAACTAACACACCTACACACACACACACCTACACACACACACACAAATACACAGGGACCAGTTGCCCTCACTCAACCTCTCTCAATTTCCAGGATTTATTGTTTGGACCTCAGACTGCAGTGTGCTTTCAGTCAGCGGTGTTCGAAAAAGGGAACGTTAACTCATCACCACCATCATAACTCTTGCACCCTGAACAGAGCTGCACTGTGTTTGATTTTTATCGAGGGGAGAAAGTAGAAGCTGGTTTTCAGCTTTGGTAGCTTGGACTCCGAGTACTGCTGGCTTTCATTCACAAGGTAGATTCACAGGTACCATCTGTAGCGTACCGGATCGCGTCTAAAAAGGCAGCAAGGTGCCATATTCACTAGTAAAATCATGCTTTATGTGTCTGCGTGCGCAGACATCCACACTGCTGCAGTCCCTGAAGCTCAGCTCCTGGTATGTTGCTCTGTTGTACACCTCCAACCTTTGACCTCCCCAGGGATCAATAAAGTATCAAGTTATTTGGAGTAGCAGTTGGCATCTTATTGACATGTAGACAGGTTGACCTATGACTAAGCAGAGTGACGTCACCCTTAACTTTTCTGTCTTTTCCCTTGTTGTTGTTTCTTCTTCTTGCTGATCCAGACACAGATGCTTCAGCTCATGTTATTGCATTATTGCCTCCTCTGTTGCTATGGCGAGGGACAACTTCAGAGGTGAACCATGACCTTTTTTTTTTTTGTTTTTGCTTTATGTCTTCAGCATGAATACAAGTGACCTGAAAAAGCGCACTGGCATCGGTGCGAGATGAAACAAGTGGCCGTCTGTTGCTTGAAAGGAAGCTGTAAATACCAAGAGGAGAGGAGAGTCTAAGAGAATATAGGTCAGGAAACACCACGAGCACTTTGGGCCAAAGAGGCGAGTCTGGCACGTGTCTGCTGCAGATGTGGTGGGAGTCGAGGATGTGGGTACAGATTGTGGTGGAAAGGTGGGAGTGTCAGCATCTTGTTTATTTCAGTGGTTGTAAAAGTCAGCTCTCGAGTGTAAGGTTCAGTATAATGGTGTGTTCACCTGAGACATAATGCTTCATAAATGATACATAAAGGGACAAATCTGACTTAACTAGTTCACCTGTGACACATTTCTGATGAATACAGGCTCATGTGATGTGTCATAATTTCATCTTACTTATAGAAGCCTCACTCATCACCGATTTCTCTCCTAAAGTACTGTACAAGAGAATTCGGAATTACTGATAGTGCAGTTTCTTTATCGTGAAGCAGCCACAGCAAACCAACAGACAGTCACAGCGATCTTACTACAGTTTGAGAGAACCAGCGACATCGTTTGCAGTACTGTCATGTATGCAACACTTGCACATCCTGGTTTGGCTGCACCCACCGTAAAGGCATGTTCACCCCTCCCATTTTCAAGCAGCACTCAGGACAGTCAATGAAAGCTGAAATCTAAAGCTCATCTATACCTTTAGCTAAATTATATTCCTGCTTGCTGATTTAAACGAATCGGTCTGGATTATTAAAATATCTATGAGCTTGTTCGCAGATTCCAGTCCTGTGTTTTCACTACACTACTTGCCCTTGGCTGCACCCATTACCCTCTGTGCTGCTTCATATCAGTCCTTTTTTTATGTGCAGACACAAACTTTCATTGCTAAGACATTCATCCAAAACTGGTTTACAAGCTGGAATCATCCTTTTTTGCCAAGTAACATCAGTGAACTTTCTAACAGAGAGTAGGAAGTGAGGCTGAGCACATGGATATCGGTGACTGGGGTGAATGTCAAGACGCTCAGGGCCGCGGAGGGGCCACCATATTTCAACCCAATGGACCGGAAAGCCTGTAAACAAAACAAGAGAGTTTGTTGTTGTTAGGGCAATGGCCAGTGTTACTATGGTGACGGAGGGTGAAGTCATTGTTTTGACTCTCTGGCTTCGTTTAAGAGTGGTTCAGCGCTGACCACAGTGAATCTGGAAATACTGATAAACAGACATGCATGCACGGACTGAAAAAGAGGTTGAGTCATGTGTATTAAGGCCAGACACACACACACACACATAAAAGCTCACACACAATAAATAAAACAAAAGACACGTCAGTCACATGTCATCTATTATGAATCCGTCACTCTCTCCGTGTTTCTCATACTTTCCCTCATACACAAATACACTCTCGCACTTTCTCTCTCATACACACAGACACTCTTTCTTACTCCTCACACACACCTGGTCTTAACATTCAACCTTTTTCACACTGTTCACTCCCCTAACATCCACTCAGCGACTCCCCGAGGACTTGTTAGAGCAATAATCACCCCTGATTTCCGAGAATAATTTCCTCCTCTGTGTGGGAGCAATCTGTGTACATGTGCGTTCATTTGCACATTTCTGGAGAAATGGTGAGTGTGTGCGTGTGTGTGTGTGTGTCCTCTAATGGAAGCTGCAGGCTGATGGTGATATTTTATATCCATGGCTCACTCTGGTTTGGCCGAAGCTTTACTCGTGTTTATGCTAGTATAACTTTTCTGTTGCTGTTGTGCTTCTTTGTTCAGCATTGGATAAATATTTAGTTCTCCCACTGTAAACGCACTACCGGTTTCACCCATGTAGGCCTTAATGTCGGTTTTACAGGATATCAATCACATGAACCGTCTGACCTGCCGCAACCCCGCGATGATACATTATCTGAGCCCTACTGTTTGACTCTGCAGAAACAGACGGCTGGTATTGTAACTGACTTTGTTGAATGTTTGTGCCATCAATCATCGAAACCCACCACAGTCAGGCGAGCCAACATTAGATGTCGAGACCAAATTTATATCTAAGAATTATGGATGAACAGCTCTGGTCCAGGGTATTAGGTGACTGCAGAGTATTAAAACACGACGCATATAAATTTAACTTTAGGAAATCACAGCTGCTGAGTTTGCTGTTCTCGCTCTCCCTCTCGGTCGCTCTTATGGTGATTTGGCGAGCAGTTGGCACCCGGATCGCATTGTTCAGTTTTAGCAGAAAGGCCTTTAAAAGCTGCACAAAGCAGATTTGTGCATGGGCAATGCCAAGTGGCAACAAAGGGTCACGTGAAGGAGACAGGCAAGAGATCGAATGGTGAGTGAGTGAGCCATCACTGTCTGCCAGATTTCACTCTGGAAAAAAAATAGGTTACTGCAACATAAAGTTGAACAGATAGGCCCATTTTTCCTAATGTTCTTATGACTTATTGGTAGGTTTTCTTTGTCTATAGAGAGCTTCAGCTGGAGAAAGAACTGTCCCAACTAATGTGGGCGGTGTGTAAAACCCAATGAGATATTATACCTCATTTCGTGCAACACAAATAAATTCAAGTTAATCTACAGCAGTGCTGTAGTCAGGACCACCTAAACCAAGAGCAAGACCAGCATATACCACAACTGATACAAGACCAAGAGGTTGAGACCAAGTCAAGACCAAGACAGGACAGCATACCTATCGGTAGATAACTTGAGACTGAATTAAACATGAGCAGTTCCCGCTTGCGTCTGATATCTGTCACTGAATTACTTAAGAATTACTGAAGAAACCTTAATGATTCTCAGGAAAGTTCTGGAGTCTGTTTCCAATCATTTCTGAGTTGATTCAGGAACATTTATTCGTGATGAAAAGCGTATGCATGTTTGTTCAAGTTTGATTTTGTTGCAGCAGTCAGGTTATAATTGTTTTAAGGCACTTTAATTACCTCCATTGTTTTCATGAACACCAGCATGCACCTGTCTGTTTCACCTCACCACCCCTGGACTCTCTCACATCGTCTCATTTTGAAAGGTTAAACCTCACACTGACAGATCTACGTCTGACTTCTTTAGGAGTGTGTGTTGTTACATAAACCCGGGCCTAGTGCAGCTTTCAGAGGCGGTTAGGCCCCCAAATAGGTTCCAGTCCTTTGTTTTCTTTAAAAATGAGCTCTTTAATGAGTTTTGGTCACAGGTTAAGAGGCAACAATTACTTTGAGTCTGAGTATTCAAGTCACACTCTCTAGTGTTGGAGGTCAGCTTGTTTAAAAGGCTGGTTTATTGTGGGTGAGGCTGGTGAGACTTACATAATAAGAGAGCAGTTGGAATGACTGTCATGTACTGTAACTAATAGAAAACAGATATTTGCTCCAACTAAGAGTCTCTGGCGAGGACACTAAACTACAGACTAATTGAAGACTGAGAAAAACAAGTATTGACATTTGAGAGACTAGAATCTGATCGTTTATGGATTTTTTGCATAAAACAATGACTTCAATGATCAGGTAATTATTTCAACTCGACTCTGACCTTCCAGCGGTGCATTGATTGTTACCTTTAGAAAAGGGCATTAGCCAAAATACTGTGCACAGTCTGTTGATAAACATGTGAAAGAAAGTGCATCGTATTGTCTTCAAACTATCTATAAAATATCCGCAGCTGCAGCCGTTCTCTTTACTGTTCCTTTGCTAACAAGTGAAGAGAGCTGTCATTATGAATTTACGCGTTTTATTGCTTTTAATTATGTGTTTATGCCCAGTGTGGATTTAGGTCTCAACCTTGCTGTTTGCTTAAAAATGTTCTGAAATAGGGAGTCTGATTTTTATTGCTGTTACTGCGGTTTTATGTCTTCATATTCTTCTGTTTTTATTTCTATTTCTCCGCCCGACTATATTTCAATATTTTACCCCCTGCTGTCTCTGCGTCTCTCTCTCATCCAGTGTAGACAGATCCTCCTACCTCCTTCACAGCCCCTCATTCTCTTTTACCCTTTTCCTTCCTCCCTGTCTCTCTCCTTCTCTCTCTGACCCACTAAAGTGATATCCCATCATGTTTTTCCCATCATGCTCTCCTCCCACCCTGCGGTGAGGCGGTGAACCCCCGGCCGGAGGTATAAAGGACATGATTTACAGGGCCCCTTCGCAAACAAAAAAAAAGAAAAAAAGAAAAAAACATTAAATGAGAGATCAGTTTTCCAGCACAGTAGTCCTGTGCTTCACTGCAGATTTCAACCTTCAAAGTTTTGACTTTGAAATATGGCGACAAAACAGTGTGGTCCAATTTTTGTCAGGTTACAAAAGTGCCAAACTGTTCTTCCACGAGAGACGAAAATGCGCAATAAAGCCGGTGTCGGTTTTCTCCATGTGTGTTCTGTTGACCTGTCTGGATGAGAGCGACAGGGAGATCCAAATGAGGGAGGAAGTGGTAGCAGTTAAGGCCCAGGGCTGCGGTGTTGACACATTGTAATCCTCTGTTTTAATAGAAAGCATAGGATGTAAAGGCCCAATTAAACCAAGTCTGGCTTTTTCATCTCGTTAGCTAATTGTTTATACAGTTTAAAGCTGAAACATGAAAACTCCCGCAGTGAGTGTTGAGTCACGGGAAGATGGTATTGTTTTTGTGGAAAGTCGTTTGAAGGATTTATAATTAGACCTTACGAAACTTGTTGCTGCCGGGCTGTTGTTGAATCTGAAGCAAGAGTGTTTTTTAAAGCAGATGTTATTGGCACTGTCACCGTGAACATGAGCAACATTTCTCAGTAAACGGGCACAAAGAATAGAGAATTGCACAATGGCTGTTTTAGTCAAAAATATTTTGTACTAAGAGAGCAAGTAATATATGATTTCTTATGACTCTAAAAAACTTTTTTCAAAGCATAGTGAAGTTGATTACACAAACCTCTAATTGCTCTGTGAAACCCCCAGACTGTTTTACTCAAGAATCAATTATGGATTTGATCAAACCACTCATTCTATAAAGCACTGTACTCAGTAACCTGGAAGTCAGAGCATCAGGCTTGTGGCTGGAAAGTCACTAATTTACATCCTGGACGGAGTTCAGAAGAAAAATGAACAAAACTTTCCACTCCCTAAGCAACCGAGGCATTTTAGTCCCAACTGGTCTGGTGGAGCAGGTCCATAGTCAATAGGAGAAGACTGTTTATGCTGGAAAAGCTCGCAGATATAAGTATGGAGCAGGTTGTTTCTGAAAATGTAGACCGTCCCCAGATTTTGGTATCACAGGCTAATTGTGAAATTGCGCAGAATTGGAGCCTCTGACCTCTAAACGCTGAATTTAATAAGTTCTGATATTTCACAAAACAGTGGCTCCACTTCGTTGAAGCTTTTTACAAATGTTCCATATCACATTTACAAATTAACATCAAAACTGAACAGCTACCCTGCTTGGGCTGCAGCTGCAGCGGTGACTGTTAAACTAGTATTGTGTGTCTGGCTTTCCTCAAGAAAATCTGCAAATTGCAAGAATTGTAGTTGTCTTCTTTTAGTTATTACTTTATGTGACTACAATGGAAATCATTTTGATGTAAACAAAACAACAACGCTGCAGTTTAAAGTGTCCACACATACTCTCACCTTGAGCACCTACCATTGCATCCATGGTGTTGTAAAGACTCAAACATGCAACCTGTTGGGTCCCAGTTGGTCTATCTGCCAGTCATCGTGTTGCAGCATAATCAGAAACAGTGGTCAACATCTCACCTCTCCTGTCAGTTGAAAACAACAGTGCCCACAGTCGGCCTGACACAGACCATGTAAGACTGAGCCCATAAATTCCACCTCTGGATGCACACCAGTACATCTGTACTTCAGTGTCAAAACAAATCCCAAACACACATAAATAAGAGCTATTACACTTGCATAACCACAACTAAGAGGAAAGCTAAGATAATGAACGAGACAGTGATTTGTCAAAGTCAACCTCATGGTGACTCTAGAGGAACGGTTGGGGGATCAGTCAGTAGGTTACATCATCTGGGGACCATGAAAGTCTTTAGCATACTTGTGGGTTAGTGGGTTAAAGTTGTTGTCTGGCAACAACAGAACTGACCGGGTAGAGTAAAGGGTCAAGTGAAACAGGTTTACAGTTGGCACTGGATGGACCAAATCTGTTTTTTTCTCATTAATCCTTATTACATAATCAAAGGAGTAAACTGGTGCTTTTTCTAAACACGATGTGGTAAAACGATCAGGGTTTGTGTGTACTGTACACCGAGGCCTTGACTGGAGTCTGCTTCTACGTGATTGAATGCCGGTTTGAGGATTGAGGCTAATTATTAACATCAAGGTCTGAAGCAAACTATAATGCAGAGGTTTATTTAACAGGACGACTGATGGGATAAACACACTCTCTCTCACACACACAGATTTCCATTTAATACATCTGAAGATTTTCAATATGCATCTGAATTATATCACATCATTTGGCTGTTGCAATGTTTCCAGTGTGAACTATTACAGATGTTTGTCACAGCTGTGAACATACTAAATATAAGAGACATTTGATGTCAACAGCTGGCCGTCACTGCAATACATCTGGATTTATCTGAATTTTGAACATGATGAGGACCCAAATAATGAGGATTATATCTCATTGAAACACATTTTTCACTGAGTTGTCCTGAGTTGTCCAGCTACCTGTCATTTACTACCAGGCTGCAAGAACCTCCACAACTTCTTTTTGACCCACCGTCTAACAGCATCGCCCTCAAAGCAGGTTTATTAATGCATAATAAACGCTGTATGTGTTTAAAAGTTTAAAAGGTGAGGCTTTTGGAAGGAGCCCACCGCTCTGTCTAAGACATACACATAAAGGCATAAAGAGTAATGGTGGATCACTCTATTTTTCCACTTATGCTATAGATATATGGGAAGTTGTTATGCTGTCATGTTTTCATGTACCTGCGTTGTAAAACCATCAGCGGTTGTAAGTATAAGTTTCTGCAGGTCTTATTCTGCATACGATGATGGGAAAGCTGGAGCATTGAGAGAGTAACATCTGTGATAATCGTGCATGCACAGTCTCCAGAACGGCAGCCCACGAAAAGGAAGTTCACTAACAAAGACCACTGCAGTAAGGATATGGATTCAGAATGGTTTATTGATTATGAGATGAGATGAAGGTGAACCAAGATGATGTAGTGTAGAAGGGATGACAGGTGAGAAATGAAGGGATAAGGGCAGGAGGGGTGAGGGATGCAGGGATGAAGGGGAAACTGTCGTGCACTGCTGTAGTGAAGCTACATCAGACTGTAGCCACCCACAACACTAAACAGCTCATGTTCAGACTCAATCATTTGTCTTAAATAAAGACTTAAAAGCCATTCATTTATGTATTTTGAAGAATAAGACATTTAACAAATAGCCCGAGAAGTCCTATGAAC
Source organism: Nibea coibor (assembly GCA_023373845.1). Taxonomy (NCBI): domain Eukaryota; kingdom Metazoa; phylum Chordata; class Actinopteri; family Sciaenidae; genus Nibea; species Nibea coibor. Next base: position 2,720,296 of record CM041739.1, on the reverse strand, counting down.
ATTTGTCCTTTAATTGATACTGAGGATACCCACAATTGAAAATCAGGCCAATGCGAGGTACTCTGTATTTTGACTTGTGATTGTTGGAAGAGAAATCATTTGGACAGAAGTCCGTCCCGCTGTCAGGCTTCGATGCAGATGAGTTACTAATAGTTTGGAAATGAAGAGACAGGGGAGGATATTAAATTATCACTGCAGTCAAAAGAAAACTCCTGAATCTCTAAAGACGTATACTTTTCACCCCGGGAAAAAAAAAAAACATCCATCTTTAAAATCTGGTCTACCTTAAAAAAAAGGTGAAAATGTGATATAACTTCACTGGTTTCAAGTGTAGTTTTAAATGTTCTTTAACAAGTGATGACATTGTGAAATAGTAGGCATGATATCGCTCCACAAATATCAAGATAACATCGCCTTAAAAATTTGCTTAAACAAGCCAGTTTGCTTTTGTAACAATGACCTCACCCATCTGGCAGATTTTTATCTCCCTTACTTTTGGAGAAATAAGATTTTAAGACTCAACACTACACTGAATGACTTGTCAAGATGGATAGTTTTTGCAGCGCTGGAGAAAGAGAAAACCGATTCTCATTTTCCAAGTGACGCCAACAGATTTTTTTAAAAAGACTACAATTGGCTTTGAATTGTTTCCACAGACACAAAGGTCATATCACTCCCTCAGCATGTTGGAGGATGATGTCAACTATAAAGTCTAGGTGAAAATGAAGCAAAAGCCAAAAGCGAAAATGTAAGATTTGCACACGATTTTGGCGTTGCATAACATCGCTTGGACACTTGATTCTTTCTCTGATATCCCCTTGGGGCATATGAAACTCTGGCCAGTTAGCTCTGCAAATCAAAGCCTGATTTGGACTGAAGTAACTGGGATACACACACACACACACGCTCAGATGACATCGGGTAAAGTACCATGCATGCAGAATAGCGCATATCACACACTTTTCATGCATTCGTAGTGACACGACTGCACTTATGAATAAAGAACAGGATGAATTAAAATGCAAGAACACATACAGAAACAGGGACGTTGTGGTTTGATATTAGACCAGATGTCTGCGCAAAGAAGAATTTATAGACTTTCTGTTTTTGTTATTATGTGAAGGGAGATTCGCACTGCAGAAGAAGTACAGACACATTCACACACAGCCATGCAGTCCCATAAAAATACAGACATTTCTTTATGGCATTAGAGACTTTAATACACAGCACATACATGCACACCTAAAGTATACCGACACTCTAGCAGCCGTCACACACACTCACACACCTTATCATCTTTCCGTAAATCCGCCAGGAAATTCATCTTGTGTTCCTGGTGTCCCTCCCTGTTCAGGGATTTACTGCCTCTCTCCGAGGAACCGTTAATGCTTCGCTGCTTTCCAGAAATCCTGTGATTCCTAAGAACACAGCCATATACCAAATGTAGAAAAAAAAAGCAAAAAAACAACCAGGAGCACCTGCTGTTTCCATGAAACCGGCTGACCAGGTGAATCCAGGTGAAACTCTGATCCTGCACTCAATTCACCCAATAAATCGCCTTCCGCCATCAAGAATTTGGAAAGGTTGAAGCAGGATATTTGAGCCTCGAGATGATTCACATAGATGGATCGCGTCAAAGCAGGTGCAGGTCAATACCACAGTCACCAGAGCTGCCAGGTGCAAGAGATATACGGGTATTTGTGTTGGTGACATTCTGAAGACATATTCATGGTGTGTGTGGCATCACCTATAAGTGTCTGAAGAAAGCCATAGCTTTTAAAGGTTGTTGCTCTGGACAATTTGAAATTTGGGCAACAAAATGGGTGTCTGGCGAGGCAAAGAAGCTCAGAATGAAGAGCTATATTTATATATACCAGAGTCGCAGTGTGTGTATGCAAGTATTGTTCCTTGTGGCCGTCTATAGATAAGTTTGAACTCTAGGTGCTTGTTTCTACCTTTTCATTATTTGCCATTCGTAGATCAACAACCATTGGATGGATTGCCAAAAAATGTGGTACAAACATTAATGTCTCCCTCAGGATGAACTCCAATTATAATTCATGATCTCTGAGTTTTCAGTTAGCGGCACTGATGGGTCATAATTTCACTTTGTCCAATACTTGCAACGACCAAAAGTCACTCCCGGATTTACTCTTGTCTGGTGGCTTCTTGCTCAGTGCTTCCTCCGCCAACGTCCTCTTTGGTCAGCCGATCATCAACAGCACAAGACATAGCAGCTAGCTGATATAGCCAAACAGCAAGAAGCCCAGTCTGTCTGTCTTTCAGCCTTTTATTTCACAAAGCACTCGCCAACAACAACTTAAAGTCAGTCCCAGATTTACTCTTGCTCAGTCTCTTTTTTCCTCCTCTCAGCTTCTTCCATCATCGTCCCCTTTGGACTTTTTGCTTCTGTCATTATGTCAATAGAGGCTGCTGTTACATTGCCCGCTTGCCCTGTTCCAGTTCTGGCTAGATTTCGGTCAGCATTCCCAGTGCCCTGGGCCTGAAAACTCTACCTGGTGGTCCAAAATGCCTGTGGTACAAAAACACTCCCCTGGTGCCCTGAGCTCACAGTTTGCTATGCAATAAGACGCAAAAGAATGCCAGTGTTTGGGTGTCAAAGGTTTGATCGCAGATTTGAACACATGACCTTTTCGTAGAAAGTTTCCCCTCTTAACTCCAGAATGCCCCCCGACAGTTGAAGTAAATTTACTCTCTCGTTTTAGTGGGCGCAGTACTGCCAGAGTTGGTTCTGGCCAATTTCTTTTGTAACCTTTTTATGTATCACTGAGACGTCTCTGTGCCAAAAAAGCATTAGCCCTGATTCATGTTGACATTTGAGGAAAGTTCAAGGGAAAATGATGTAAAAAGCTGTGAGTTCAGTACTGTATAACCTTTATCAGCACTAATAGGCACACTGAATGTGCACACGGTCAACATTTTTAGTTGTTTTTAGTGACAAAAGAAGCTTTAATAAGCAATAAAATGTGTCTTTTTCCATATAGAAGACTTAATTTAACATTTAACGCTCAACTTTTAGTGCGTTTTCTTTCTTGCCACGGTTTTCTTATATCCTTCTATATAATTCAGGTATTCGTTTTTTTAACCATTGCTTTCCTCTAAGCCTTATAAGAGGTTTTGAGACAATTCATCATTGATAGTTTTGAGTGCATAGAGTTACATTATATCATATATTATGCAATATAAGGTCAATGAATTCTAGCAAAATTGTATGATACTGCTGCCCTTATATACCTTCATGGGGTTTGTTCGTTTCCTCCTGTGGAAAGTTAGATAAGAGTTATTATGTTTTAATGAGATTACTGTAACACCATAATCCATTTCTTCCTTTCATCGGTTTCCTCTGACGTCTTGACAAGGTAATCAGATCCACGCTTTGTTTTCATAGGTGTGAGCGGTTACAGCAGAATAATCTGTGATGGCCTTGCCAGCCGGTGTCTCTCAGGTTTCTCATTTAATGAAATAATGATGACGGATGTGAGACCCGCTAACCAGAAATCTCACAGCTGAGGGTGGCGATTGAGAGCAAGACTCCTCTGTTTATGTACCTGCCGGCCTCTTTTCCTACCTTAGCATACTGAGATTTTAATGAAGACAGAATTAAAAGATAGTGCAGCACCGCCGCACATGGCAATGATCTTTAAACTGCAGCTGTTCACATTTGCAAACATTCATTTGAGTCTTGCCCCCTGGAGTGTTCATTAGCTGTATGATACGAGAGCAAATGAATCACTCCTGTCTCACCTTTCAAAGTACCTTATTATCAGCACATGACCAAATGATGCAGATGACCTTGTCAAGGACAGTTGGGCTCTTCACTGTTAAACATTTCAGCTTCATGCTTGGCTAGGAAGGTCTGGTTTGACAGCATGGAGGTGCACGCTGGTATATTTTCATATACGAGGCGATTCAAGGGACTTCTTAGTTTTAGGTATTTATACACTAATGAAAACATGGTTATGAAGATTACATTCAGATTCTGCGAATAGAGCCATGTAAATCTGATGTACTGGGCCAGCAACTCCATATTTAAAGACCAGGGCCCGGTATTTCTGATCCTGAAGATCAATTTTCAATCAATTTTTGGCAGGTGAAAATGCCCATTTTGTGTTGTAATGTTCCTTTACAAGAATTCCAAGCTGTCCTATGAGCTCAGATCTTTATATTATGAAGCTCTAGAATCAGATCAAGTCATATTTAGGCAGAAATCACCTTTCATTAACTGCATTCGGCCTTCAATCAATTTATGGCAGGTGAAAATGCCTTCAATCAATTTTTGGCAGGTAAAAATGCCCATTTTGTGTTGTAATGGTCCTTTACAAAAATTCCAAGCTGTCCTGTGGGCTCAGATCTTTATATTATGAAGCTCTAGAATCAGATCAAGTCATATTTAGCCAGAAATCACCTTTCATTAACTGCATTTGGCCTTCAATCAATTTATGGCAGGTGAAAATGCCCATTTTCAGCAGGTGAAAATGCCCATTTTGTGTTGTTATGGTCCTTTACAAGAATTCCAAGCTGTCCTGTGAGCTCAGATCTTTATTTTATGAACCCCTAGAATCACACCAAGTCCTATTTAGGCAGAAATCACCTTTCATTAACTGCGTTTGGCCTTCAATCAATTTCTGGCAGGTGAAAATGCCTTCAATCAATTTTTGGCAGGTGAAAATGCCCATTTTTTGATGTAATGGTCCTTTACAAAAATTCCAAGCTGTCCTGTGAGCTCAGACCTTTATATTATGAAGCTCTAGAATCAGACGAAGATATATTCAGGCAGAAATCACCTTTCACTAACTGCATTTGGCCTTCAATCAATTTTTGGCAGGTGAAAATGCCCATTTTGTGTTGTAATGGTCCTTCACAAGAATTCCAAGCTGTCCTGTGAGCTCAGATCTTTATATTATGAAGCTCTAGAATCAGACCAAGTCAAATTTAGGCAGAAATCACCTTTCATTAACTGCATTCGGCCTTCAATCAATTTATGGCAGGTGAAAATGGCCATTTTGTGTTGTAATGGTCCTTTACAAGAATTCCAAGCTGTCCTGTGAGCTCAGATCTTTATATTATGAAGCTCTAGAATCAGATCAAGTCATATTCAGGCAGAAATCACCTTTCATTAACTGCATTCGGCCTTCAATCAATTTATGGCAGGTGAAAATGCCTTCAATCAATTTTTGGCAGGTGAAAATGCCCATTTTGTGTTGTAATGGTCCTTCACAAGAATTCCAAGCTGTCCTGTGAGCTCAGATCTTTATATTATGAAGCTCTAGAATCAGATGAAGATATATTCAGGCAGAAATCACCTTTCATTAACTGCATTTGGCCTTCAATCAATTTATGGCAGGTGAAAATGCCTTTAATCAATTTTTGGCAGGTAAAAATGCCCATTTTGTGTTGTAATGGTCCTTTACAAAAATTCCAAGCTGTCCTGTGAGCTCAGATCTTTATTTTATGAACCCCTAGAATCAGATCTAGTCATATTTAGGCAGAAATCACCTTTCATTAACTGCATTCGTCCTTCAATCAATTTATGGCAGGTGAAAATGCCTTCAATCAATTTTTGGCAGGTGAAAATGCCCATTTTTTGATGTAATGGTCCTTTACAAAAATTCCAAGCTGTCCTGTGAGCTCAGACCTTTATATTATGAAGCTCTAGAATCAGACGAAGATATATTCAGGCAGAAATCACCTTTCACTAACTGCATTTGGCCTTCAATCAATTTTTGGCAGGTGAAAATGCCCATTTTGTGTTGTAATGGTCCTTTACAAGAATTCCAAGCTGTCCTGTGAGCTCAGATCTTTATATTATGAAGCTCTAGAATCAGATCAAGTCATATTCAGGCAGAAATCACCTTTCATTAACTGCATTTGGCCATCAATCAATTTATGGCAGGTGAAAATGCCTTCAATCAATTTTTGGCAGGTAAAAATGCCCATTTTGTGTTGTTATGGTCCTTTACAAGAATTCCAAGCTGTCCTGTGAGCTCAGATCTTTATATTATGAAGCTCTAGAATCAGACGAAGATATATTCAGGCAGAAATCACCTTTCATTAACTGCATTTGGCCATCAATCAATTTATGGCAGGTGAAAATGCCTTCAATCAATTTTTGGCAGGTAAAAATGCCCATTTTGTGTTGTAATGGTCCTTTACAAGAATTCCAAGCTGTCCTGTGAGCTCAGATCTTTATATTATGAAGCTCTAGAATCAGATCAAGTCATATTTAGCCAGAAATCACCTTTCATTAACTGCATTTGGCCTTCAATCAATTTATGGCAGGTGAAAATGCCCATTTTGTGTTGTAATGGTCCTTTACAAGAATTCCAAGCTGTCCTGTGAGCTCAGATCTTTATTTTATGAACCCCTAGAATCACACCAAGTCCTATTTAGGCAGAAATCACCTTTCATTAACTGCGTTTGGCCTTCAATCAATTTATGGCAGGTGAAAATGCCTTCAATCAATTTTTGGCAGGTGAAAATGCCCATTTTGTGTTGTAATGGTCCTTTACAAAAATTCCAAGCTGTCCTGTGAGCTCAGATCTTTATATTATGAAGCTCTAGAATCAGATGAAGATATATTCAGGCAGAAATCACCTTTCATTAACTGCATTTGGCCTTCAATCAATTTATGGCAGGTGAAAATGCCTTTAATCAATTTTTGGCAGGTAAAAATGCCCATTTTGTGTTGTAATGGTCCTTTACAAAAATTCCAAGCTGTCCTGTGAGCTCAGATCTTTATTTTATGAACCCCTAGAATCAGATCTAGTCATATTTAGGCAGAAATCACCTTTCATTAACTGCATTCGTCCTTCAATCAATTTATGGCAGGTGAAAATGCCTTCAATCAATTTTTGGCAGGTGAAAATGCCCATTTTTTGATGTAATGGTCCTTTACAAAAATTCCAAGCTGTCCTGTGAGCTCAGACCTTTATATTATGAAGCTCTAGAATCAGACGAAGATATATTCAGGCAGAAATCACCTTTCACTAACTGCATTTGGCCTTCAATCAATTTTTGGCAGGTGAAAATGCCCATTTTGTGTTGTAATGGTCCTTTACAAGAATTCCAAGCTGTCCTGTGAGCTCAGATCTTTATATTATGAAGCTCTAGAATCAGACCAAGTCAAATTTAGGCAGAAATCACCTTTCATTAACTGCATTCGGCCTTCAATCAATTTATGGCACGTGAAAATGGCCATTTTGTGTTGTAATGGTCCTTTACAAGAATTCCAAGCTGTCCTGTGAGCTCAGATCTTTATATTATGAAGCTCTAGAATCAGATCAAGTCATATTCAGGCAGAAATCACCTTTCATTAACTGCATTTGGCCATCAATCAATTTATGGCAGGTGAAAATGCCTTCAATCAATTTTTGGCAGGTAAAAATGCCCATTTTGTGTTGTTATGGTCCTTTACAAGAATTCCAAGCTGTCCTGTGAGCTCAGATCTTTATATTATGAAGCTCTAGAATCAGACGAAGATATATTCAGGCAGAAATCACCTTTCATTAACTGCATTTGGCCATCAATCAATTTATGGCAGGTGAAAATGCCTTCAATCAATTTTTGGCAGGTAAAAATGCCCATTTTGTGTTGTAATGGTCCTTTACAAGAATTCCAAGCTGTCCTGTGAGCTCAGATCTTTATATTATGAAGCTCTAGAATCAGATCAAGTCATATTTAGCCAGAAATCACCTTTCATTAACTGCATTTGGCCTTCAATCAATTTATGGCAGGTGAAAATGCCCATTTTGTGTTGTAATGGTCCTTTACAAGAATTCCAAGCTGTCCTGTGAGCTCAGATCTTTATTTTATGAACCCCTAGAATCACACCAAGTCCTATTTAGGCAGAAATCACCTTTCATTAACTGCGTTTGGCCTTCAATCAATTTATGGCAGGTGAAAATGCCTTCAATCAATTTTTGGCAGGTGAAAATGCCCATTTTGTGTTGTAATGGTCCTTTACAAAAATTCCAAGCTGTCCTGTGAGCTCAGATCTTTATATTATGAAGCTCTAGAATCAGATCAAGTCATATTTAGCCAGAAATCACCTTTCATTAACTGCATTTGGCCTTCAATCAATTTATGGCAGGTGAAAATGCCCATTTTGTGTTGTAATGGTCCTTTACAAGAATTCCAAGCTGTCCTGTGAGCTCAGATCTTTATTTTATGAACCCCTAGAATCACACCAAGTCCTATTTAGGCAGAAATCACCTTTCATTAACTGCGTTTGGCCTTCAATCAATTTATGGCAGGTGAAAATGCCTTCAATCAATTTTTGGCAGGTGAAAATGCCCATTTTGTGTTGTAATGGTCCTTTACAAGAATTCCAAGCTGTCCTGTGAGCTCAGATCTTTATATTATGAAGCTCTAGAATCAGACGAAGATATATTCAGGCAGAAATCACCTTTCATTAACTGCATTCGGCCATCAATCAATTTATGGCAGGTGAAAATGCCCATTTTTTGATGTAATGGTCCTTTACAAGAATTCCAAGCTGTCCTGTGAGCTCAGATCTTTATATTATGAAGCTCTAGAATCAGACCAAGTCATATTTAGGCAGAAATCACCTTTCATTAACTGCATTTGGCCATCAATCAATTTATGGCAGGTGAAAATGCCTTCAATCAATTTATGGCAGGTGAAAATGCCTTCAATCAATTTATGGCAGAGACTTACATGGGATCTTATAACTGTAAATGCAATTGGCTACAGCAATTTATTGCAGTGACTGGTATTGGTATAAGTGGTAACATGAAGAGCCGTTTGGCAGCTGAAAGATTCGGCTCTTCTTGGTGAGCTGAGCCAAATGATCCGGCTCACAAAAAAGAAACGGAATTCTCATCACTAATAATCATCATCAATATTATTATTATTATTATTATTTTATATTTTAAAATGTTGTTATATTTTAGTTTATTTTCGACATTGTAAAGCACTTGCAAGCTGTGCACAGTGCATGCTGTGATATAAATAAACGGCTCCCTAAATTCATAAGGTTCATTTCAAAGATCCGGCTCTCCGCACGACACATCACTACTACAGACATGCTTGGTGGACGGTTGCCAGTTAACGTAGTCACAAGTTAATATGGAACACCGGGTTAGCTACTGTTAGCACGCCACGGCTCAATTAGAGATCGCTACGGCCTGGTTTGAATTAGGTGACAATTCAACAAGTTGGTTTGCATGATATGTTGGTTGACGTTCATATGGTCTTAAAACCGCTACACATTAGACGACGGTGAACTTACACTTTCGTGAGGTAGTCTGCCATGTTTTCGAGAGAGATTTGGAAATCCGTATCCGCCCAGACCGGGATCACGGTGATCCACTCCGCCAGTGTTTTGAAATACTCAGATAAAGTGAGCAGGATCACCTTGATCCATGACTGAGAAAAGGAGGATTTCATTATCCGGATTATCCTGATCCAGATCACAAGTTTTGAAATACCGGGCCCAGGAGACAGAATTGTTGGATTGTCCCTGCTTAAACTGATTGGATTGTTGGATTCATGGCTTGTAGTTTGGTCAGGACTCCATTTTAATCTCAGTGGTGCCATTCCTGGTTAAATAAAGGTTAGAAAATGTTCACAGCATATGGATGGTATTTGCTACATCATTGCATGCATTTTCCATTTTGACATTTTATCTAGAAAACTAACAGACATACAGACATAGAAAATATCCCTTTGATACTGTGATCTGTGGCTACATATTGGAAACATTACCAGAACACAGAGGTTGTTGGTTTCATTCCCAGTGATAAGACAACTGTAGCAGCCATTGCTGGCAAATTGCATCAATCTCAGTCCTTGTCTAAGATGGATCATACAGTAGGTGAAACGTCATTCTCTGTGACACTGCAGGAGGTTGTGTAGCTACCTTGATACTCGATCAAATTTACTTTCAGCTAGTGCAATACGCTTCAGCTCCCTAAGCAGGTCACAAATCAACAATCTTAAATTATTTTGACCCCGTTGACCCTCAAGACACCTGCTTCATTAATCTGGCCGTAGAGGTCTCAATGGAGTACAGTTGCAGGATGAATGCATAATCCTGGATCTCTACATTCTACCTTATCCTGCGTGCCTGCCTGTCTGTTTTGTGTTTCCCTGTGAGTATAATATTAAAAATCATCTGCACTGGCCTTAACACACTAAGTCATCTGAAGGAGTTGTCTCTCAAAGCTTCCTGGATCAGCGTTCGGAAAACAGGCTGTTATTAATCTATGACGGAATGAATCACTGCCATGTGATTTGAATTTATTCTCCACTGATTCCTAGAAGAATGCTACTCTTGATTTGTTCAAACACAATACTGGACACTTCTGCAGATGTTTAAATGTTTCTTGGAAATATCCCGGTTGGGATTAGGTCGAACAAGGCTGGTGTGGTTTTACTTTGGAGAGACAAAGAAAACAGGATCTTGTTTTTGGGCATGGGTGAAGCTGGAAGTACGTAAAACGAGCATCCAAAATATCTTTAAACTAAATGGAGAGTTTTAATACCCCCTAGTCACTGGCAGGAGGTTTTCTATTATAAGTAGATAAACTTAAGTTATCCCACAAGTACTCAGAGTTTTTAGGATATAGTTCTGTTTATTCCACAAACAGAATTACATTGCATTTAGACAAAACTTTGACAGAACTACCAGCACAGAAGAGGGATCTTACTTGAAAAAACTGATTTTGTTTACCAAATATCAATATTTAAAATGTGTGCACAGTCTGTGCCTCTGCATGCAGTCCTACATCGACTTGTGTGTGTTGTTCTCTACCTCATGGTATCTGTCAAGCATCAGCTCCTCCCACCTCAGGCACGTGCGGTTCAGAGAAAAAAAACAGAGAAAACACCAGAAACCTGCAGAAACTGGGTCACCACCTTCAAACACTTGTTTGGGAAACACAAATAAATACACACACACACACACACACCACAACACGTTGAGGGAATATGTGGAAACGTGACCAGGACTCGAGCTGAAAAATGTAAACAGAATGATTCCCAAAATGAGAGAGATTATTTCTCCATCTTTCCTCTTTTTCATTCCTTTCTTCCTCTATCTTCTCTCTCTCCTTTCTGTTTGTATCTTTAGCTGTCTTTCTCATAATCCTCTCATTCAATTCCTTGTGGTTTCTCCTGCAGCATTGCTTCAATCCAGCAGCAGTCTATTTATTTTTCATATAAACTCTTGCGCAGTGAAGATTGTATGAGTCTAACAAAATCCATTAGGCCAGAAATAATAATGAAATCTTTCATAGAGCCTCCTGTGGAGTTAGTGCCAGTTTTTTAAAACTTAAAACCACAAATATAGAATTGGGCATTCAGAAGCATCAGATCAACAAAACTCAACATGTTTGGCGTTATGGCCGACAGCTGCAGTCAAAGGCTTTAAATCCCTTTTGCAAATGGACTAACTCTTGCATGAGCTCTCCGCTGTATCCCCCATATCATAATCTTGGTAACAGTTGCTGCAAAAACTTGGAAAAAAAAGTGTTTTCTCAAGCTGACTCCCATCTGTTGTTGACATACTACAATCCATTTTAATGATGTAGCTTGGCTGCGATATCACAACACATTTTTGTACATTTTTTACATGTCTGACATAGTGGTGGACAGTTATGACTGTAAAAAATGATAAATTGAGACAATATCGCAGATACTTTGGAGGTGCACCGTTTCTTTTTGCTTTCCACCAACAAAATAATGGTGACCTGCCAAAGCAGCCGAAGGAGTTGGCACTTTTCAGGCAGCAGCCAGCATTTACAAGCACGTGTCTGGTGTTTATTAACCACCAGACATTTTTCTTGGCAGGGTGGAAGGGCGCTGTGAAACAGTATGTGGACCCATTGGATACTGAAACCCACCATTGAAACAAAAACGCTAATGGAAATCCTGCATTTTGACGGGGAACTCGTTTTAGCAGGGTGCCTCACCTTTTCAGTGTTAGGGCGTCCATTGAATCCCACCACATTTTTGTGGACAATAATCCTTTGTTAGGCTCCGTTTGGACCGTGCCCAGTCAAAGGCAGAATAAAAAGCAGGGGAGAGAAAATATCAGAAACCACAGTGAGGGGAGAGGAAAGGTGAGAGGAAAGGTGAGAAGAGCAGAGGGAGTGGAAAGGGAGACGCAAAGAGGAAGTGTGAAAATCCACCCATTTCCTCCGTGTCCATCATCGACCAGTTCATCTGTTAAACCGGGGACCCACCTCATGCAAACACACACTTTTAACAGAGTCCGACACATCAAGAAATTGACATGTCATGAGTGTGTGGTCTAAAATTGAAAGCTTCTTTTTTCATCGTATGAAACTCACTGAACTGGTAGCAGCTGCGTTCAGCAGGATGTGGAGGCTTAATGCAATTCAACAAAGGTTGACGAGTTGGCAGAAAAATTTGTCAAACTGTCAGTCTTCTACATTGTTCCTTTTGGAAAAAAGGTATCATAGCATCTGCATTGTTGTCACTCACTGGAATTGCACATAAGCAAAAAATAGGTCAGTAAATACGGCAATACCTGATATACAGACCTTTAGACTGCAGAGTAATCTGGAAAAAACTGAAACTGGAAAACTGTACCACAAAACAACAAGTTCCAGACCCAAAATACTAAATCACAATGAATACCAGAGAGGCTCATAAGTTCGAAAATCTGGAGATGTAAAATCAGAACATTTCAATAATGTCACCTTGAAGGATTGTCCATAGTCTAAATGCCCAGAAAGTGACAGGATCATTCCGCACAGGATAAATCTGTCAATTAAATCTAAATTCTGCATTTGAGAACACCAAAACCACCAACACTGTCTGTGCCACAGACTGGACTTAAATAAAAACATTTTACAAAGATGCTAGCCGAATCCTTTAATACAGGCTGCAAGGGACAAAACAATAATTTAGCAGGGTCAGCAGTGTCAGCATCGTTAGCTCCTTGCATGGGAACAATAAGGAGAAAATCTATAAATTGTTAAGCAGATGTTTGCTTCAGTGTGTCCTCTCTAAATTAACTTTTAATCTCAGTCTGCTACAGAGATCCTCTTTGAAAACAGCTAATAGTAAATTTAAAGTTTAATTCAGGCTGATAACAAAGATCATCTTCGTTGACGAGCGTGCTTCTTCATCCTGTGTCTCTTCCCTCATCTGTTTCAAAGTACCAGTAGCAATAACAAACTTCTTAACAAGTAATTGGAATAATTTTGACACAGTTAAGACTACAGACAATTATCCTGATCCTCAAATCGTGGTTTCTGCAGTATTGCGGACGCTGTACCGGACCGTTGTGGGGAAGACGGAGCTAAGCCAGAAGGTGAGGCTCTCGATTTTCCAGTTCATCTGCGTTGCACGCCTCACCTTTGGTCATGAGCTTTGGGTAGTGACCGAAAGAATAAAATGCGCTTCCTCCGCCAGGTGGCTCAGCTTTAGAAATAGGGTCAGAAACTTGGACATACGGAGAGAGCTTGGAGTAGAGCTGTTGCTCCTTCACGAAAGGAGCCAGCTTCTGATTCAGGCATCTTATTAGGATGCCCCCTTGGTGCCCTTTCCAAGCACGTCCAACTGGGAGGAGACCCTGGGGCAGACCCAGAACCCGCTGGAGGGACTATATAGCCCATCTAGCCTGGGAACGCCTTGGGATCCCTGAGGAGGAACTGGAATGTGTTGCCAGGGAAAGGGATGTCAGGAGTGTCCTGCTAAACCTGCTGCAACCATAACTCAACCCTGGATAAGTGGAAGACAAAGTTATTTCATTGTCTTTGTGGAGAAAAGAACAGTTTACTCTAATGGCTGCCATATTGCTAGCTGGTGAAACTGGTCTCGGTCTAAAAGATCCTACATCGGTCCTGCCCTAGTTGAAACAAACCCAATGAAATTTGATGTTTTAAGTGGAAATTAGACGTGTTGAAAAGGTTTTTTTTTAACTTACCAGAACCGGCACGATCTGTCACTGCCACTTTTTCCACCATCCATCAAATTTTTACAAGTTTACTGTTTGGAAAAGGCGTCCCTTGTTCTCTGTTCATGTGCAAGGCTGCTTTATTTAAATTTAGACATTTTTTCCCCCCCTTAGACTGTCTTGTCTGACAGCCAAGGCTTTAACAAGGAGAAAAAACTTCCACTCTCCCACTTGGACCCTCAGCTATAACATGGATTAATGTTAAGTGTCTTGCCCAAAGGCAGCTCCTTGGTATTTCCTGAAGGATCGGAGAGCGTTAGTCATTCACCTGTCCTTTCCCTGAATGTTCCACTTCTTCTCACTCTTAGCCCATATTCACAAATGAAGATGTGATTGCTTAGAACATTTTGAGGTTTTTGCACATCTCCAACGTTTGAATTCAGGCCTGATGGTGGCCGGTACAAACACTTCTGGTCTTGTGCGTGACACATTTGCTTCCTTAAAGTTCCAGCAGCCTCATGAAAATGTCTCTTCCCGTTTGCAGAGTGCCCTTCGTAGGTCCCCAAGCTAGCCGACTAAAACGTGCCCTCTGCCTGCTTTCGCTCTTTTTTCACTACATCTGGTTCCCATCCTGCTTCCTGAGGTTTAGATTAAACCATCTTGAGTTTCCAGCTGCCGGAGAGCCCGTTCCAGTGGCTGTAACCTTGAATGGATGAACCAGAGAGAGGAAAGAGGAAGGGACAAAGAGAAAAATGGAGCGTGATGGAGTGATTTTGGGGGGATGTCAGGAGCAAAATAAAGAGAGGTAGATGAAGAGAAAAACAAAGACAAAAGACATGTAGTAGACTTCTTTCCATGTCCAATGTCAGAAGTCAGCTACAGTCAGTTCAAGATGAGGTCTCACATGATTGGCAGCGCACACCTAACAACCATTTCTGTTCCTCCAATAGACATAAACAACAGCAGAACTTGAACTTTAAGTGATGTTTGAATATCTGTACTCATTATTTCTACAGTAAAGCTAGTTCAGGTCAGATTCAGGTGCAACTGGATAATCTAATCTATATTTACTGAGCGGCCTCTCTCTAATTGAGTCTCCTGATTCATCTACGCTGTTTTACATGCAGGACCGCTGTTCACACAAGACATTTACTTTCTAACTAGAATCAGATCACTTGATTTTAAGAATACATACTTTGAATAGGAAGAAAATCTGACTTTATTTCACTTCATTAGCTCAGTCCAGCGGTTTCAGTGTTTTGTGGTTACATTTATATACATGAGACCTTTAAATCATTGACATATTCGGTACAGTGCTGTTAATGTTGACGCCCAGCTCACTTCTGGATAATCCACTGTACAAACAATAGCAGCGTGTATATGTTTCATACATCACATTTCCACTCCACATCTTATTGGTTCATATTCCATATTGTGGATTTTGCCCTTCTTGTATGATCTCTTGATTCAATGACGCCCGGCTTTATGTTTGAGCACACGATAACTTAAAGAAGTGTCGACAGCTGCTGCACTAATGTGACACAGGTGCACTGTATATATGTCGAAGGACACAAAGATCACTATAGATTTATTGCGGGAATAAATTAAACTGGAAAACAGATGCAAGCGGCAGAGGCATCGTGGATTCAGTTGTTACAGCTGGTCTGCATGTCTTCATCCACAGTATGACTGCTGCAGCTGTACTAGTGACATCTATTGGAATCAGCTAGTAACTTTATATTCAGTCGATGGATGCAAACTCCAAACTTCCAAAACGCCACAATTTACATCCTAAAACAAGAAAAACAGCCTCATTATCGCAGTTTTGAGCACATATATTATACATAAGAATAATGTGTCATTTTCTACAGTCATAGACAGCTCCTAGAGTCCAAAGTGACGTTTTCATATGTTTTATTTTGGCTGACCAACAGTCTAAAGATATTCAATTTAGACAAGCTGCAAATGATCAAATTTGAGATGCTAGAAACGCCAATTTTATTGATTTTATTGATTGATTTCTAGATAGTTGCTGATTCATCATCATCAATCAATTTTTACTCAACTATTCCAGCTGGAAAGACATCTGCAGAAACAACAGGAAAACCAAGATACAAAGTATTAATTCAGATATCAGAAGTCACACATGGAATGATATTCAACCTCGTGTTTTGGATCATTGTTTAGTGTGCAGTATTTTGAAGATGTGTAATTGATGGCTTTCAGACTCTCATGTATACCTGCACAGCTACAAACGTTATTGTGGACTTGAAACTACGAGACGAATCAGAGACGAGTTCACCTTTCCACAGTTTATTTCCTTTTAAAATAATTCATACAAATGCATACAGTCACAAACATATCTTTGTCAGGTTGTCAGTTTTGACCAAAAATAATGATATTTACTGTAGAATATAGAATATGTATACTGTATATTGCTACGCCTACTACTTTACCATAAAGGGGACCAAGGTAGGCAACAGTGGACTGTGTGTTACTACCAGGGATGGAATTTCAAGGAGCACCTTCGACTCTTTAAAAGCTAGTCTGTTGTTGTTGTTGTTGTTACTTGCGGCAGCCATCTGTCTGAATGAGGAATGCTTACAGTTTCATATTAGGAAGTATTAGCAAAGAGTTTCTCCTCCACACGACGACAGGCATCTGGTGAGGGAAGAATAAGAGTGAGATTCGAAATATTCCAGCGTTCCTGTCAGGATTTTTAGGGCTCTAATCTGACAGTGATATTTTGATATTTGAATGTCACCTCAGTACCTTCTAAACTAGACACCCCCTTCAGATTCTGTGCTGTAAAAATACTCACCAGTGGCTAGTGAAATTTCCATCCCTGATTGCTACTCTTACTACCTCACCATGAAGAAGACCAGGTAGGCAACAGTGAACTGTTTGTACTACTCAGCTGCTGGTAGAAGGGGGATTCCAAAAAGCACCGTCACTTAGCTGGCCTGCTAACATCAACTACACATGAACTGGAATCAGTACTAAATATTCCAGATATTTTCGTATCAGCATCTCGTTTACATCGCGGGAATGTAACCAGTAAAAGTGTAGATTACCGGCTCAGTTTGCTAGCTTAGATTTGAAGCTTTTTTTGTTTCATAGTGTTTAGTTGTGTATTTAGATGGCAGTCTTTGCAATGATGCCTTGTGGAGAGTACTAGCCGCCCACCCCTCCTCCCAGTGCTGCTTTTTTAGACACAGATATAACCAAGTCACATTGACACAGGCAGGCAGAACACCATATGTACACATAGACACAGAGGCCACAGGGGGTGGCTTAATGGTATACTCAGGGAGGACGCATTGTGAAATGTCGAAGGGTTACTACACTGGAGAAATCAGTACGTCCCGACATGCTATCACGAAACTTCAAGAACATAACTGCTCCTCGTCAGTCAGTGGATGCGACGTCTGTACAAGTGAGGAAATGAAAATGCTGGAGTCTAACACTAACCCGATGTTTTTACAGTTAAAAACAGAGTCTGCTGGCTGAAAACGCTGATTTAGCAGCATGAAGCAACACACCGATTCGCCAATGTTTGTGCATCATTTGTAAACCTTAGTGTGCTGAACTGAGAATACCGCGACTGGAAGCTGCTACAAACTTTTTAGTGCATTACCCTCGTCCACAGCCTGTTTTGTCCTTCAAAGTAACCACGCTAATTTATGAATTCAAATCACGACTGCTGATGAAGTCGTCCCGGCCAAGCATACCATCGCGCCACCTCCCTGCGGCCTTTCCTCCCGCAACCCCCTCTCGATTTGGGTCAAACATTTACACAAGTCCCAAGAGCAAAATCACATGCCCCTTTTTAAACGTAACGAACAAAAGCAAACATTAGATCGACTCGTTCAAAAGTTCTTTTTCTAATGTAGCGGGACACAAAAAAAGGCAAGCAAGGTAGAAAAACAAAAGCACTAAGTGGCATAAAAAGGACTTTTTTTAAAAATTAAACATTTTAAAAAATAAAATACCAACTGCGGAAACTTGATTTCCTGAGATGGTGTGCAAAAAGCTGCCTCTTTTTTTCGGGGGGGACTTTGTTAATTTGGGGACACATTTAAAAAAACAAAAAAACAGACAGATATTGTATTCTCAAACCAGTTTGGCTACATAAAGAGAGAGATCACATAACCCTTTTTGTTTTTGTTCAGACTGGAATACAGATATCAGTATCTTCTAAAATCTGTACACGGACAGGTTACATTCATTTCATAACCTACTACTTTTTGCTTGTACATCAAACTAAGGAAAGGACACAGAAAAAGAGAGAAAGACATGAAACAGGCCCCTCTAACTTTGGACACACTACGTCTAAGACAGCAGAATTTGATTCAGTATTTTTTTTCTTCCCAAATCAACAGATTTGTTCTTTTTTTTTTTTTAAACTTCTGGCAGAGAAAACGGTTTAAAAGTCGACTACATGTGAAGATAATGTGGATCTTTACAGTCTGTCTCAGGACTTCAGCTTCAGGTTGGAGCAGAGGACAAATGTCTTGCTGTTTTAATCAAAGCATGCGACAGCTGTCCACTCCTCCTCCTCCATCTTCTTCTTCTTCTTCTTCCTCTTTGGAGTGCGAGCTTGCCAGAGAGTTGTGAATCAATCGTTATTGGGACCTCAACCTGTCGATCTGACGCTCTGCAAACAACTTATCACTTGGGGAGGGAACCCGGTTGCCACGCCAACCTCCTCCGGTCACCAAACAACACGGGCAAGAGTGAGAGAGTGTGTGTGTATGCATGTGTGTGTGCGTGAGCTGAGCATGTGTGGCTACAGTTGGTCGTTCAGATGCTGCTCTCTGTCGCCCTCTGGTGGCTTCACTGTGTTTTGTCCGGGGGACGGGGCATGAGGAGGGTGTGTGACGGCGGGCGGGAGGGTGTGTGTGATGGGCACGGCGCTCGGCACGATGCCTTCGACGGGGGGCGGGAGGCCGCCGGCAGGCAAGCTCACCACTCCTGGGGGATACCTGGGGGACAGAGAGAGGGAGAGACAGAGACCGAACTGAGTCATCGAAGTACAACCGAAACAACGACATGTTAACATTTAACATACGAGTACTGTAGTACACTTTAGTACCACAGAGTGTTGTACCTCCTTAAAGTAAGTACATGATGATTCAACTCAAAGAGGAAGACATTATGACCAGTAACACTCCAAAAAATGCTCGATCCTACACTTCCCATACATCCACATTCTCTTCAACCGCTCATCCTTATCAGGGCAGCCATAACGCAATATATATATATTTTTGCATAAAGAGCGTCAGTACTTTGTATTAAAGGTCCAAATCTTTAAAACTGCAAGCTCCCTGTTTGGACAACAGCATTTCCAAAAGGTTGTATTCTCCAAGCTGATATCAAGATAACCCGACGATACTGTCAGCTTATATTTACGTTTAAGTCATTTAGCTGACACTTTTATCTGATTTGGTAGGAGCTGGTAAGACGCTCCACCAAGGAGGAACAACAGACGAGAAAAGTCCGTATTGCCTTGAGTGTACGGGTGACGGAGCCAGGCGTCTTGGGCCCTTATCAGACTTTATTAATCTGCAATCTTGTCAAACATTTAATAAATTATTTGCACTATTAAATCTCTAAAAATGCTCAAGCATGGCCAGCACATAGTCCCAGATATCGTGGATTCTTGTTGGGTGTATTTCAGGGGGATGGGTTGTTGTAGCAGTTCTATTGATTTTCTGTCACAAACATACACAGTACAACGCATAGCGAAATTCGGACCAGCAGGAGCCAACTGCATTTCATGGCACTGATTGGAGAGTTGACGTAACATACATGTTTTTGATGCAAACATGGGGAGAACATGCAAACTCCACCTGCACTGTCCACTCAGCAGTGTCATTACAGATTTTCTTGCTAGCAGTAACACATCAGTACAGTAACATGCTCTAAATGTCAGTCATCTAACAGTGGCTGGCAAACATTTGGCAAAAAAAATCAAACTGTACTGACCACTACAGCTTTCTTTATCCTGATGTCAGTTATTACCTATAAGCCCCGTTGAGCTCGGGGTGGACGGTAGCTGGGTCGACTCCCGCCCAGTGGTTGTTCTGAGTGAGGAACTCCTTATTCACACAGTTCTTCAGGCTGTCTGGGATACGACCTGAAAAAATAAAGAAAGAGAAGAGAAATGAAGTGCTAAATATAGAGAGGAGAAATAAAATGAATGGTCCAGTGTTCTACGACACACACCGGGGATCTTCCTCGTGTATCTGTGTTTTAAAGCAGGTGTGACTTTTTTTTACCTCATTAACCCATTTTCTACAGAGACACCAGAGTTAGACTTAAAGAGGACAAAGGTAAAAAGACATGGTGTGTCTCAGATCAGGTACCTCCTGTAGTACACTTATGTAGTACACTGTGTACTTGGGTGTAGTAGTGTCGACTCAATTCGAGTACGGCTCCGGTGTGTTTCATCTTCTTCGCCGAATTGCAACCGGGCAGAGCATTAGAGTGAACATTTGACTGCAAGAATCTAAATATAAAACATATTTTGTATACAGCACCAGCAGCTTCCACGGTCGCCATTTCTATAGCGAAACGACGAGAAGTGTCCAGCGTTCCACACTCAGCTTTTTGACTGTTACGAGTGCACCATCGGGGTACTCACAGTACACGGCATCTCACCATAACAGACAGTGTGATCACACTTATGTACCCAAAATAGCAAGTGTAAAAGCAGAAGTATGCGTATTGAGACAGCATCAGTCTGTGAAAGGCCTGCCAGTCTCTCTTTGCTGAAAGGATAGGAAGGATGTTTCGCGCTCGACTGCAGCTGAACACCTAAAAATATCGTTCTGTTTCCAGCAGGGGTCATGTTTCCCATCAATGCACATGTGTTTGCATGTGTGTGTGTGTGTGTACACACTACCTGTGATAGCCCTTCGGATCTCCCTGGCTGCCTCCTCTCTCATCTCCAGCGATGCCTGTTCGCTGTACCAGGCAGCATGTGGGGTGCAGATCAGGTTGGGAGCGTCCTTCAGCGGGCCCTGACTGAAACTGACATGTACAGACAGCGCAATCAGTCACAATTAATATGAAATGTTAGAGAATAATATAAAAAGTCATTGTTACCTAAAAGGCTCTGTCTCGTGAACATCCAGAGCTGCTCCACGTATCCTCCCCTCCTTCAGGGCCTGAGCCAGGGCCTTCTCATCAACCAGACCCCCTCTGGCTGTGTTCACCAGGAACGCCCCTTGGCGCATCTTTAAAACACAAATACACACGTATACTCTGTGATCTAATGCAATTTTACACCTTATTCAAACTTTATATTGATATATTTTCTCTTCACTTTCCACCTCAAGCGAGGTCAGAAACACTTAAAAAGAGTGCAGCCTGCGTCTCGGGATGAAAACCGGCTCCAGGCTGAGCTGTGAAGACGAACAGCGGTCGTCATATGCAGCGCACGCAGCAGCAGAGAACCTCATTCATCTGTATGTATGTAGTCTGCTTCCTTGGGTGTCCGTCTCTTTAATATTCATGACCACGGGGTGTAGTAGTTGATGTAGGGATAAATAAATCATTCAAGTGTGTGTGTATATGTGCTCGGTCATGTGTGTGTGTGTGTGCCTCTGTACCTGTTTGATGGTGAAGTCGTTGATCAGGTGGTGGTTGTGCTCGTTGAGGCTGCAGTGCAAAGAGACACAGTCGGAGTGGAAGAGCAGGTCCTGAGACAGAAAGAGGTGATAAATCCAGTTTATATACGAGTGCTGTGGTATATTTGTGTTGTTGAGTGAGGCCCAAAAGCTGCATAACAAACACACATATTTCATGGATGATGGTGGAGAAAGCTGCGTTTTGTCAGCAGAGAGAAAAATGGATTTTTCCTCTTTCACGGTAAAAACAGATTTAGTCTGAATCTGTTTAAAGTCCGTGCTGCCGTTGTGTTCTTATTGGATAAAAACCTAATGGGAGTCTGGAGGAAAATGTACTTTGGTGACAGTCACATCTATCGCTGTCAGGGGAGACGTACTGTGCTGATACCGGCGTTACGTGCAGAGCAGCTTAATAAAAAACTGTCTGCATCCTCCTGAGAAAGCAGTGTGAGTGTCAGGAGCTGAAACAGGACCTGGACACGACTTAATGGTAAAGTAAGAGGTGTAGCAATATCCTAAATGCACCTTTTTTAACTAACAATTTAAAATCAGTTTTAGGAAATAAAAGAATGAGGAGAGTTTGTGTTTGTTAGCTGTGGCAGTAAAAGTTGAAATTATCACTCTACAAACAGGATTTAAAGCTGTACATGTATGGACCTACCCATAACAGACTGTGTGTGTTTGAGCGTGTGTTACCTGTAGTGTGGTGACCCTCTGTAGTCCCAGGGATCTCTCTACGCCGTCAGCCAAATAAGGGTCATAGAAAATCACGTTGAAGCCAAAGGCCTTGGCTCGCAGGGCGACAGCCTGGCCGACTCGACCTAAAAAAACATGAATACGCACACGGATTAACAAACACAGGAGCATTCAGAGGAGCTGCACACATGAATACACATTTAAATGGGACATAACAAACAGAGCTGTTGACATTTTTCTGCTTCTAATATTCCCCTTTTTTGACTTCTGCCTCGTACAAATGACATAATTCTCCGGTTACACACGTCTGCTCATTATGACTGAAAAAGCCTCCAGACTGTGCCGGGGAAGAGATTTGCATTCTGCTTCGGGTTAATCCGCTTATATTTTATTGGCAGTAACTCTGTAGGAAGCCAATTTAGCTGTGCTGAGGACCAAACTTCCAAAAATGAAAATGGAAAAGGGAGAAAAATGCTTTGATTAAAAGCTTCAGCAGACCACCTCGTATCAGACAAAACGAACTAAACAAAAACATTTTCAGCCACGTCAGCTCTGGCAGTCCAACGCTTTGATTCAGACTGAAAAATCTGAACAACTGCCGAAAGATTGGCATGAAATTTGGGGCAGACCTTTGTGGTCCAAAGAAGATGAATCCCAATGATGCCGGTAATTCTCTGACTTTACGTCCAGCGCCACCAGCTGGTTATAAGTTTGTATTTGAGTGAAATGTTTCAACCATGAAGTTTGGTACAGACGTCTGTCTCTATGGATTGATTGGTAAAATACAAGTATATAATAATATTCCCTTTTTTACTCATGACAATTAACACCAAAAAAATAACATTATTCCACCCCCAACCCCTCTGTGTTATATTTATTACATCATTCAAATAGTTTGGTATTAATAAAGGTAGAAATACAACAAAGTATGATAAATAATCATGCATTTAATGACTTGAAGAACTTATTTTTTTTATCATCAAAGACCTCAAACACAAACTGAAGATATTGCCGTACAGAGCCGCTAGATGTTGAAGGTGTCACTGCAGATATAATAAGTGATGTGTGTGTTATTTACCGAGCCCTATAAGTCCCAGCGTCTCTCCTCTGATCCTCGCGGCTCCCGATGCCACCTCTCGGATCTGCTCCACGCTCTGAACCCGTGTGCCCTCCCGGAGAGCCTGGTGTGAATAACAATCACTTATTACACGCAAATGTCACACAAACAGCAACAACAGTTTACAGTCTGACAAAGAAAGCAGGCATGTTTCATAAAGTCTGCAGTTAATAACCAAAGTCTGAAACCTTTGACATGTTGTGATGTAAGTCTGAATAATTGTTACTGATTTGAGGAACAAATCATTTTACTGTACCTTCTACATCTTACATCAACGTCTTTCAAATACAGCGACGTTCTAAAGAAAACGAAACGTTTCAATTTTGCTGATCTGTCAGTAGACAATTATTAATAATCGAAATCGAAACTAAAATTGTGATAACTGCACGTGCACCTCCAACCAATACATTTAGAATGAGCTCAACTTCAATCCAATTTATTTCAGCCCCTTTTCTATCAGCCACTTGAGGATACAAACCTGGTGCAGCCAGGTGGTACGTCGGTACAAGGTGAGGATGTGACACAGCGTCGAGTCCGCCGTCTCCTCCACTGAGGCTGCCGGCATATTACATACAGCTATGCCTGTTGGACCAGAGAGCAGATAAGGATTTGTAATAGCTTTTTTGGGGGGACGGGGGGTGAGATGAAGTTTGGTGAGAGTTATTTTGGTGAAGACGTGCAGACTCAAGACGTGGTGTCAGCAGTTTTCTATACGAACATTGCTGGCAATTTTAAAAATAGGAGACCCTCTCGGTGGAAGAAGATAGGGGATGTTTGTGAAGCTCTGGCTGTTGAATTTTAAGAAAAAGCTTCACTTCACTTTAACACAAACATTACTGACCTGTTGCAAACGTGGCAACACCTACCAGCGTCCGAAAAGAAGGTTTTGGGGAGATAGGCAGTTAGTTATTGAGCAGCGGAGGAATGTAAGGAATCAGAAAAGCATGTTAATCACATACTGTACACGAATTTTGAGTTACTTTTTATGCCTGTTCATACTTTTACTCGTCTTGTGAAGAGCTGTAGTGCTTGAGAACTCAAGACCACTTTCTGAAGGTCTCTGTCTTGTCTCGGACCGCATTTTTATTTGGTCCCGTCTCGGTCTCAGACAAAGTGGACTCAGGATTTTTATTTCAAGAAAGGTCAAGACCACAACTGCTGATAAATTGCCTGTGCACTGTCGGATATATTTGTTAACACCATTACTCTGATTGGATCCAACGCCGACTGCTTAAAATTCAACCAACATCTCGACTCATTCCTAATGAAGGTGTCACCCCTTCCCGTCCGCCTTCATGCTCCAACAAAGTGACTGTGGGAGACTAAGAAGAAATGTCAGCCAAATCTTCTCTCTAATAAAATTTGGCTTGTTAAAACACAAAGAGTTCCACTGCAGAACAGCGTCCAAAAGAAAATAAAGCAGTGTGTTAATCCTGTGAACTGACACGATGGGGACCAGGTCAGACTTACAAACAGCACTTAAGGCTAAGTTAAATGTAAGTGACACTAGCGAAGATTTGAGCAATCTGCCTCTGGTTGTCAAGAGGTTTTGGTACAAAGAGATTTACAAATATTAGCTTTATCACAGCAGAGTTTGCATGTTCTCCCCGTGTCTGCATGGGTTCTCTCCAGGTACTCCCACAGTCCCAAAACATGCACAGGGTAATAGGTTAATCTATGTGCCCTGCGATGAACTGGCGACTTGTTCACGGTGTCCCCTGCCTCTCGCCCAATGTCAGACTGGATACGACTGGATACACAACCACAGTGAGGCTAAGCAGTTACAGACCTGTATGTAGCTCTATACATTAGCTCCCTCTGTGTATACTGTCAGGTCTTACTGTCAGGTACTACTTAGCTACTACTTGAGTAAAAGAACTTCTTAAGAATCCAACCAAACTGGTTTTATATTTTATAGTTTGCTGTTAATGCAAATCAAAGCATCTAAAAATGCTACCTATAATTAGAATATTCAGTATTTTCAACAGCTTCTTACAGGAACTGTGTCAGTGTATGCAAACATTTTGGTTGGTAAGCATGAGGGCTCCTGAAGCAAATCATCTAGCAGAGACAGTACATGACCAATACTGACTCTCACTTCCTGTGTGTGTGTTCTCACCCAGTTCCCCGGCAGATTTGATGTCGATGTTGTCATATCCGCTGCCGATACGGACGATGATGCGCAGAGCTTTGAACTTTTCCAGGTCTTCTCTCATCAGGGTGATGGTGTGATACATCAGAGCTCCTACTGCTTCATTCAGCACCTGAACACACAGACAGCTCAGCAATGTGTGTTTGTGTGTGTAATATCTCAATCTGTGCAGCTTAACTTAACCTTTGTGCTCACACAGCCGGGGGATTAAACAGACAATCGCTCATGCATTAAAGTGTGTCTGTTTGCAGAGCAGTATTGGCAGTGCTTTGAATACAGACGATACATATGGACAAGTGTAAAGGTCAAGTCATCAGCATGTGTGTGCAGAGATCTCTTTAACCTCGTCACATCTGCAGCGGACATTACTGTCTTTCTTAGGCGGTAGCCGGCCTTAAAGCTACAAATCTCCAAATGTCAAAAGTTCTTGATACCAAACCACAGTATAATTTTATTTCTATGATGTTTCTGCAGGTCTTTGTGTCTTAATGTGGAATCTTTAAGGGACTTTGATTATTTTTATCAACTTTGGAGCCAGTTTTTTCACCATATCTGCAACGACTAATGATTTATAATGTGATAAACCTCTACACAGTCTCTAATCTTTCAATGTCTGAATAGGCGGCTCAATAAAACCAGATGTTTAAAGCAAAAAAAACATGTTTGTTATGAAGCAGGTTGGAAAGGAGGTGGAAGAGTTCACTGCCTGATATCTGCAGAAATCTTTATGGCTTCTGATCAAGATATAACCGCTTATTGTCTTGATTAAAGATGAAATATTATGACTCCAAAGCTTGATAACTTGCCTGCCATATAGGACAGTGATATACGACTGTGTGTGAAAAACAGTTCAAACACCTTTTAATTGGTTCTCAGTTAATCTGACAATCTTTTTTCTGCCGCTGCCAGCCGTCCTCTTCATGTGCGTGAGAGAAGATGAAAATGACATGCGGTTCAATTACAATGTATAAGCCCTTTTAATTACAGAATCAGGTGGCTGCTTGCTAGAGAGCCAGAGAGAGAGAGAGAGAGAGCAAGAGATAGATAGCGAGTGAGGGAGAGCCATCTGTTTCTCCTACGCTGTGGCCTACTGAGCGCGCTCTCAGAGAGAGTGTGCCTGGCAGACACCCAGAACGAGACCTAACCCTGCCAGACATACAAACCCATTTACAATCCATAGTGGCAAGATCCGAACCTGACCCACATTTTAAGCTGTACTCTTCTTTAATGTTCTTTCCTTTGACGACGACTTCTTCCTTTTGATTTTCATATACACAGGCAGTATCGTTTCAATGCGGCAACTTCAGATTCGTAAGTTCAGATGGTATCTGAGGTGCTAATTCTGCATTCATACAATGTCAGCAGACTGGCAAAACAGGAAAAACAATGTGGAAGCGCTCATGCATCATTGCAAGATGGTTACTACCACTCTTATTCTTCTATTTGCACAGTTTAAATAGCCTAAATTAGCTACATTTATTGTGTTATGCGTTCAGACATTGTCGCAAGAAATTCCTGATATGTCCAACTCAAAGTTGCGCTGGTGTTTCTGACTCAGTTGCTCACTGAACTGTATGAGGCAAACGTGGCATTAATGATGGTTTTCCAGATCAGAGGGCTCATATCAAAAAGATGTTTAAATATAGTTAATAAAAACACAGGTTTAACATCTGTGGTATCAAAGAGTTCTGAGAGTTCTGATGTCTTTAAGCCGCGAGTCAAATTCTCGGATCGGTTCGACCTCGTTTCACTAAAGCCCAAAAAAAGAAAGAAACGTGCACTAAAGTGTAAATCAAGGAAAACTTCTAATAAAAAACTCAGCATAAATTAAAAATATTATTATTTCTATCTCACTCTTTATCTAACTCCAGACTCTTGCTGAATTGGCGTCAGAGTTCAGCTCTTGTGGTTGTTTCTGGGTTTTTTTGTGTCAGCCGTTGAGTTTCTGGGAAGTTGTACCATTAATTATTTCATGCAGCTCGATAAAATGTAAAATAAACTCACTAAATACTGCAGAGGATGTTTCGCATGCACCATACAGAAAATGTTTTTTGCTGACCTTTCATTAGTTTATAAGAACGAACCTTCAGAAAAGGTGGTCCCGTGTGTGTTCGTACATGATCTGGTGGAGTGTGTTACCTTCTCGTGGATCTCCTGCGTGGACTGAGCGTCGCAGAAGGCCACGGTCGCTACATCTTTCAGGATGGGCATCTCCACGGTGCAATCACGTCCGTCCAGCAGCGCCACCAGGGGGCGTGGGTGCATAGGGCCGTTCATAATGGGTGGCCTGATGCCTACACACACACACACACACACACAAAAGAAACAAAAACAAAGAGTCAGATTGGCAGAACAAAAGTGGCAATAAAGAGGACAAATTGCTTTCATTGTTGGAGGCGGTACATTTTATCAGCATAATTTCTTATTGTTGTGATGGAACACCTACACAGCTGCAAATTAGAAATCTTTTTTGGAATTAAAAAAAAGTAATTTTTCTGCCGTAGATTATAAAACCTGCAGGCGTGCATTAGTTTGCTTTCTTGCAGCATTTCTTCAGTCGTTGTCTGTTATGAAATCTAAAACCGAAGATACTTCTGCTGCTGCCGGGCACAGATGAGGTCCTGCTTCATCTGCATCCCATAATGTTTGTGCTCTGGACTGATGCGGTTGCTATGGCAACTGTGACAATAAGCATGGAGGGGGGGGGATTTTCCCCGGGCAGCTGTCTATCTGCTGAAGAGTTAATTCCTGTTGCGAGAGGTCATGTTTCCCAGCTGTTTTTCGCTTTATTACTTACTAAAAGATCTTATTGTTTCAGTTTAATTAGCACTGTTTTTTAATGACGTTTGCTGACTTTGAAAAGAGGCAGTAATTGGGAGAAAATAGCTCAGCGTATTAAAAAAAAAACGTTGAGAATATCCCTGCAGACTTAAAAACGATGAGGCAAAAACACCCTGATAATTAGGAGTCTCCTCCTGTTTTTCTTGTCTTATGTTCACGGTGGAAGTGCTCACCCCTGTGGACTACCGATAGTCACTTCTGGGAGCCACTTACGTGGAAAAAGAACAGAACAGTCTTGACCAGAAAACAACTGAGCATGCAGCCTGAAACTCTTATGCAGCACACCTTGGATTATATACAAATATGAAACATTTCATAGCTCAGAAACCATCGAAAAGCCACAAAAGTCAGGAGACAGGTGGGTAAGGAGGCACAGCAGTCCCTATAGGGTGGTAAGATTTGTGTCAATCTGACTGGAATATGCCAATAACTGAGTAAGCCTCCCTCTTTAACCTTTCTACAGGATGTTTTATTAAATCATCTCCTCTGGTTAAACCATTACCCTCAGAGTGCTGCCAGGCCTTACAGGAGGATAAGTGGCATTTAACAAGGCGGATAGACCTCACTCGTGGGCCTTTGTGCAGCTTTAGAAAGAGCGGTGGTTGATGGGAGCTGCTTTTATCCCTTTTCCATTTCATCCCACTGCAGTCTGCCCAGATGTACCTCGCCTTTCAGGCAACTGATGGGTTAATCATTCCATATTACCGACTGAGGAGCAAGACGGGCCGAGAGACAGACAGATGTAGATTGAGAGTAAAATCTAAAGCAGTGAATGTAATTGGTCTCTTTGACATGGAAAGTTTTGACAGGCTTCAAAAACACCGTAGATAAAATAAGTGCAGAGTTATTCCAGTTTCTGCTGAGACTGACTGTACCCATCACTCAATCCTGACTTATTTCCATCCGAGATGTTCAGGCTGACATCTTATATAAGCAAACAGCTCTGTCAGTTCACTCAAAATATTCATCCTCAAACTTTTTTTTTTCTTTTTGTGACTCAGACCTCCAGATGGATACACAGTATACGGCATTCCCTCAAGTTTGAGACTTATTTTCCAGTTGCCTCGGCTAACAACGTGTGAAAGTAGTGGAATCATTAAACTCAGCCATTTCCACGTTCGCTACAATACTTTGAATGCCAGGGATCCTTGAGAATCAGACTTGTGGACAGAAGTTTGGCCGCGCCAAACCCGCAAATTAGTTTTGGAAAACTCTGGAGACACTCTTCCCCCAGCAGCTATCGTGAAGTGGCCAATGAGTGAAATTAATTAAAGGAAAAACCCCTGCTGGAGTCCTACGGCCAGAACGTATCAGTGATTTATTTTCTCTGCTTTCCAGTCCTGTTTTTGTGATGAGGCGCTGCAAGATTTTTGACAGTCTTCAGAAGAAAGGTGACCACGTTGTACCCTCGCCTATATACATACATGAAAACATAGCTCTGAATATTATATTACGTTTCCTTATTCTGAAAATAGAGCCCCCCCAATCTTACACACCTTTAACTTCCACAGGTAACTTGTTGCTCAATGAAGGAGCAGGAGCACATGACTTTCTCAATCAGAGATTGTCAGTCACAGGTAGCGTTGCTATGGCCTCTAATGGATCTCACTCTAACTCTAACTTGAACATTTTGCTCTGTCTGTGTCTGATTGTTCATTTGGAAATAAATGTTCCACATCCTTTGGGCGAGTGACAGTGACCGTAGCAGCCTGAAACTGAAAGAAGAAGAAAAAAAGGTCTTATATCCACCAATAAGACTCCAGGGGGCGCTCTATAAAGGGTTAAAGTTCAAAACTTCTTTGTGTTCACAACATTAATAAACGTTAATGTCTCCTCTGCCGTCGATTGATTTCTTCCTGAGACGCCTCGTTTTTGTTTTACAACATTTTCACAGCTGATAATAATCATCGCTGCTGCATGAAAATGTGTCAGCATGATGTCACGTCATCCAAATGTAGGCTAGTTTCTACTCACTGTTTTTTTTTTTTTTTTTTTTTTTGCCCCAGTGGATGAGCTCAGTGAAGCTGAGGTTGCCATGTTGTCCTGGGTACATCCCAGGAGTGAATAACTGCATGAATAATATGAATAAGAAGGTACTGAATAACAAAACCCTATGCAACAAACCTCCCTGTCCATGCTGTAACAGTGCACACATTTAGCCTGCAAATTACATGATTTCTTTTTAAACTGACTCATGGAGGGTGAGCCGGTGTGCATGCATGAGGAAATAATGCACAGAGTGCTTACATGCATTTCTGTTCATGCTCCAGTGTGTTCAGTGTTTGGCTGCAGCACAAATCATGTTCTTGCATTCAGCGTATAACATATATGAAACAACGGCATTTAGGTTTGAGAATATTTTTGAACATTGAGGACTTCACTGCTAACATCACCCGTAACATGCAGCAGTAAAGCGGACCGTGGGAGAGTATGCACGGAGCCGTGTAACTGTAGCCACGGAATATGTTCGCTGCTTACATTTAGGATCAGGAATTCAACTCTGACATTTAATACTTGTGGTTGGTGGTCACATATTGTTTTGGTGGCATGTGGTTTGAGCTCGCACAGATTGTCCCACAGCCAGAGATTTACTGGTTTGATCCTCACATTAACAGCATATCTGAAGATACTTACTGTAAGCGCGTGTAATGTGAGAG
Source organism: Nibea coibor (assembly GCA_023373845.1). NCBI lineage: Eukaryota > Metazoa > Chordata > Actinopteri > Sciaenidae > Nibea > Nibea coibor. The sequence continues at coordinate 2,689,290 of CM041739.1, read as the reverse complement.
CGTTAAGTTTTACAGCGCGAGTCTGAAATCATAAAATCATAGTCTGTTCCAGTTTTCCTCTGAGCATCTCGTCTCAATTGAACCTTGAAGATAAAAGCGCTTCCTGCGTACTTCTGAACTAAATTGGAGGATGATAAACTGCTTTTTTTTTTTTTGCAGCACTTGATCCATCGCTCAATTTCTGGATTGTCTTCTCATCTTCACCGTCAGATTACAGCATGAAACCTGATCGTATGAAGCAGACCAATGCGATGAAACTCAAATCCTGCTCACAGTGCCTCATGTGAGCTGGTAAAACATTAGCTTTCCATTATAGGATTTGCCTGGAAGCCATTGCACTTACACATCAATACAAAATCGATGGTGCATAGCTGAGAAATTGGAATTTAACAACAGCAAAAAGTCCTCTCAGGCTTCAACACGAGACTCAGTGATGTAAATCATAAGCAGCACACTTGCCTGTAGGTGCACTGCACCCGACACATCTCTGGCCTACTGACTCCTCTTTTATAACATTTCTTTTGAGCGGGGACAAAGCGTGTCATCCAGAGATGGTGTGAGTAATTAACAAGGCACAATGTTCACTTGTGCACAAAAACAATGAAATCCGGTCTAATCGCTCGTGAAGCAGCAGAGTGGCGGTTTTTGGGGGGAAAGTAGCGGAGATTCCAGACATTTCTCCGGCTCACACTTGGTCAGAGTGAGGGAGGAAATAGCTTTCATTCCAGCACCAAGCATGACCTTGGGAAGACCAGCACTACTGACTGCTGAGTAGTACTACATGATAAAACCTCTCTCACACACACAAACCTCAGTACAACACTGAACAACCTCAAACAGCCATTACCTCCAGTCCTCTCTTATTTAATGTATCTCACATTAAATTCTTAATTATATCAAATCATTTTCTCTCACTTCCTGAAGTCTAAAATCTCTACTCCCTCTCTCTCTCTCTTGTTATACTCCATCCTGCTGTGCTCCCCTCCACCTCCCCCCAGTGGCCTCAGGGTTGGGTGACTGACGGCTGGGAGCTTTCACAGTGCAAACAGGTCTCTTGACAGCCAACGGGGGCAACAGCTCCAGCTCCAGCTCTGGCCATCTATCCAGTTTCTCTTTGCTTTGTTTCAGATTCACTATTAAATATTTCGAGGGGATGCATTGGTAGTGAGCGCCAAACATGCAATATGCGCCTTGGATGCTAGTTTACACCCCTCCTCCTCCTCTTCCCCCGATATGAAAATTACATCCCTCGGAAATTTTGTAATCAGCCCAAAGTGACGCTAAAGCCGTTTGAGTGACATTTAGAGACAGAAAAAGCATCTGCCAATGACTGCTGGGACTGAATCATGCGAGCCAGTGGTAAAGCCCTGCAGCTCGCCTGCATCCTTGCTATCATTGACCAGCTCACACAAGAACAGCTGGATTTTTCTGTCCCAGAGGAAGATTTCAGACTGTCAGTCAAAAAGAGATGATGTCAAAGATCGAGAGATTTTCATGTATTTTAAAATGCGTGGGTCACTGGGAAGTCTGCCAGCCTCGGCAGACAGACAGACAGAGAGGATATCTGCCAAAACAAGCTGCAAGTGCCCGGTTATGACCGACACCGAAGAAACACAACATCAGCGTGACACGACCCACACACTCACAACAAGGGGGTGATTTCCAGAGCATCTGTGGGCTGTTTGCACCAGTATAAAACAACAGTTCATCAATTAGTCAATGGACATAACATAATGAACAGAATGAATTAGTTCCAGCTGTTTAGTTTTGAGATTTGCTGCTGCTTTTCTCTGTTGTGTTGTTTTGTTTTGGCCATTTTTGATTACAAATGATTAGAAAAGATGTTTGTCTGACTAATCAGTGCTGAAAACAGAGATGAAGTCCAAATAAAACGATGAATAGTTAAAAATATGCACGGTCATGGTCATTTAAGTCAGTTTTCCACCAGAATTGTCTAGTTCCAGCTTCTGAAACATGAGTATCTGCTACTTTTCTCTGTTTTATCATCATAAGTGAATGTCTTCAGGTTTTCCACCATTGACAAGACAAGTAATGTTAGTTGCAGCTCTGGATGTATGTTGTGTTGCCAGCAGGCACGTAGGCCCATCAGATGTTTTTAGGCTCGAAGCGAGCATCTATTCTGCTTCAGTCTGTCCAAACAACAGTTCAAACTACACAACATTTGCCAGATATCCCCGCACAACGAGCTTCTGTTTCATTTGTTTATTTCTGTTCTGATATAGGATCAAACTTCCTGAGTTATAATCTCTTCTTGGTGTCTTTCTGACTGAACTGAAAGCGAACTCCAGTGGACGACACGTCCACATTTCAGTGTCAGTGTTTGTTTTTTTCACCGTGCAAGAGAGAAGAGAGGTTAATGCTTCTCTGGCACCTGTGATCAGTCAGCGTCCTGCAGGTATAGCAACCAAGCATTGAGCCACGGCGTGGCTGATTTATGATGTTACCAGCTCTTGTGGCATGCAGCGACATGGTGTGGTTAAAAAGCCCCTATATCCTCGTCTTTCAAGCCTCAGCGTTCCCTTCATCTCTTCCTGCCTCATTTTCAGATCTCCATTTCTCATTTCACTCTCGATTCCCCCGGCTGTCTTTATCTCCCTTGCCATTTCCTTTTTTTCTTCTGTCCTTCTAGGAAGGAGAAAAGCCATGTTTGATATCATGGCTGTATTTATATGCTTTAAAGGCTAAGCGTGATGCTTCTGCAGTCTTTGAATCTTTGTTTTTGCCTTCACTTCAGTTTCCAGGAAGGAAAAAGGAAAAGACAGACATCCCTCACCACCAGTCCTCCATATGCCCCACCTATATACACAAAATACAGGTGCATGCTCAGCACATAAACCCATGCAGGTTGACGTGACTAATATGCAGTGATATATGATACATACAAGGGCTTACACATCAGCGATCACCTTGCATGCCTTCACTTTCTTCTTCTCTCTATGCCCCACAGACAGATATGTACTGTATATATACACACACAGCGTCTGCCAACTGCTTTGTTGTGCTTACCAGTTTTAGGTTTTGAAAGCGCACCAATGCATATTAGAGAGCAGAGAGTCACAGAAACATTGTACAACATCAGAGGCCCCTCCATGTGATCATTTGTATTATTACCTGAAAAGAAGAAAACAGCTCCTCACCTCTCTGCAAATCTGCCATGATTGGGTGTCGACTGCAGGCGCTGCTGTTTTGTAAGCTGCCTTGAGCCAAAAAGGTTAAAAACTACTGGCTTAAGCAATACTCGCACTACAGGAAAAACTACAAATACAGGCTGTAACTGGATTATTGTATGGCCACCCGCCTGTTATATTGGATTAACTGTTAATATGCAGAAGAGTCGCTTTGAAGGGTCAATTGGATTGGGGTCAGTTTGGATACTCTGGAGCAAATGTGGCCAATTAATGGATTATTAAGACTATGAGGCATTCATTATTACAGACTGCCATCCAAAGGACCAATGGGGGTCTTTAAGTGGGTTCAGAGTTTCCTCAACAAAATTAAAAATTCTTCAATTTCACATCTTTGCAGAGTTTGATTTATTTGACTACTATGACCCCTCTTAAACATCAAATTCAAGGACTTTCCAGGCTAAGTTTGTCTCATTTGAGACATGGATCAAGGGAAACTACTGTTACAACGGTAACTGCAGCTTAACAGAAACTCAAAGACACAGAAAGAGGCTCGAATGTGTGACAATGACTATTGGCAGATCTGATCTGATCGGTTGATCGACGGTTGGTAGGTGAATGTGTGATTACATGGACTGCTTGTATGGAAGGTGCTCTTACAAGTCTGGTTGGTTGGTTGATTGACTGACTGGTGGGTTGGTTGGTTGGTTGATTGACTGACTGGTGGGTTGGTTGGTTGGTCGGTTGGTTGACTGATTGTCTGGTTGGTTGGTTGGTTGGTTGACTGACTGATTGTCTGGTTGGTTGGTTGGTTGGTTGGTTGACGACTGACTGACTGATTGTCTGGCTGGCTCAAATGTGGTCTCTTGCCAACCTCAAGTACTTTCAATGACCCATGTCTATTTATGTCTAAGGATTTCAAAGACCCATGGGAACCATGACTACTGTTACTGAGTCTGAATGGTGTACTTAATCTTCAGACTGCCTGGCAGAGATTTATTCATCATCTTGTTTGTGATCGTAGTAGACCCACACACACATTTACTCTTAAACATTTCTATTTTTTCAGACCTGCGATTAGAAAAACGAGGTGTTGATTTTAAACAGACAACCAAACTTACTGGTGTTTTAAAATGACAGACAGCCAGTAAAATATCGCTGTCCAAGCCTTTTAGTGCAGACAACAGATATAAATTTGTATGCGATGACATCAACATCAAAACTGTCCCAGCTTGCGGGTTGCAGTCTCTGAGTGCCTGCTGCACAGATACCAGCTGAGTGAGTTGTTTCAGCTGCAGCGCTTACTCCAAACAGGCTCACTTGACTCCGCTGACATGTAAATTAATAACAGTGCAGGTTTCTGAGTAATTTGTGCTTTCCATTAAGACCTAGGTTGAATTACAGCTTACCTACTAAGTGTTGTTTTGGGATGTCACATTGCAGGCCTGTTATTTTATATTTTTGCACTGCTATTTAGCCACCTGTCTAGACTCTCATGCTTCTCAGTTACAGTTCCCTTTGTGTATAGCGTTTCTCAATAAAATGCACAAGTTGTTTCCAAGCAGTTAAATGCAACTGGCAAGTATTATTTTGGCTAACCATCGTGGCATATGTCATGGCTTAAAATGTGCTCGGTTGTGCCTGAAGCTCTTTTTCACTGTTGCTGCACTTTTTTTTTAGCTCTTGTATGCATTAGATATAATAGACTGAGCCTTTTAATGTGTTTTCAGTGCACACAGTCTCTTTGCTGAGTGCTTCATGCTATATGGATTTTCAAGTGCTCTCAATTATGGCTGCTTAGGTGTCTATTTTTTTGCACAGCAGTCAGGTTCATGAGACCTCGCTTAAATCAAATACTCATCCGTGAGGGCGATGCAGTTAAAATGTAAGTGTGAGCTCAGCTATGCGATATAAAACTTATCATATAGTATTCATCATATATTTTGTGTGTGGAAAGGTAGATAAAGATAGGTAACTTCTATTTAATACTCCCGAGATGTGCCTGTAGTGTTTTTTACCATACAGACGATGAGCGTATGAAAAGTGATGTATAAGACTGGTTGGTTGGCTGGTTGACTGACTGATTGACTGGTTGGTTGCTTAGTTGGTTGACTGACTAACTGGCTAACTGATTGGTTGGTTGACTGACTGATTGTCTGGTGGGTAAGCTGGCTGGCTGAAATGTAGTCCCATGTTGGCTTTGCAAGTCGGGTTGGTTGGTTGGTTGGTTGGTTGACTGACTGACTGGTTGGTTGGTTGGTTGGTTAGTTGGTTGGTTGACTGACTGATTAACTGGTTGGTAAGCTGGCTGGCTGAAATGTAGTCCCATGTCTACAGTGCTATACAAGTCGGGTTGGTTGGTTGGTTGGTTGATTGACTGACTGGCTAACTGGTTGGTTGGTTAATTGGTTGGCTGGTTGGCTGGTTAACTGACTGATTGGCTCAGCTATGCAAATAAAACTTTGGTATTTATCATATATTTTGTGCGTGGTGAAGTAGATAACAATAGGTAATTTATATTTACTACTCCAAGTCGTGCCTGTAGTGTTTTGATGTGTAACAGTTGAAGAATAATCAACTTAAATGAGCTCATCGCTGTGATAATATATTTAGTCTGCATCGTGCAGGTACGCTTCATGACTTAATAGTGTGGTTTCCTCTAAGTTGGCAACATGTCACAACATGAGCACTTTGCTTGACTTTGTCCTTTGACACATTAAAGTTTCTTTATAAAACCTCCTTGTGGGAAACTGCCTGCGGCCCTCAGACACGATCACGTCACTCTTCACCCTTCAATCAGCTAATTTATCGGTCAGTAAATTCAAAACACAAACTCAGTTAGTTATGCAAGAAAGTCAAGACTACACTTTGGACTTTTTGTGTGGAGGATCTGATTTTTTTAGACGGCGTTCGGAGGAGTGACTGACGCGCGTTTGAGGCCTTTGTAGTCAGATGTGACATGACAATGAATGAACACTGATGGATCAGAGGACCATGAATCAACACATCCATCAATCACCGGGAATGACTAACTGATTTTAAAGCAGTCTTTCACCGGTTCAATGATAAAACAACACACACACACAAAGGATGTGCGTGAGCATCTTAAAAGGGCGATCCTCCCCGAGCCTGTACTTCATAGTTGTTATTCCCGTGACCTTGGACTCTCGAGCTGTTAGAGCGGATATGGAGATCTCTCCCGAAGCGAAGGATGAGACAGAAAAAAAAAAAGGAGAGACGAAGGGAAAAAAAGATCAGAGCTGCAACTTTAATCTGTGATGTCATCAACAGGCTTGATGACATCACAGATTACAATCTGAACCGGCCCAGATTTAGGTGACCACAGATACAGTGATTCAGCTTTAGGGTGATGATCATTTCATCCCTCACGCCCTCCTCCTCCTGCTCCACACCCGAACGCACCCACCTCCTCCTCCACCACCACCTCCTCCTCCTCCTTCAGCAGCCCTACCTTGATCCCGTTTTCTAGAATAGTCTTTTCCAGCCCCTATCACAAGATGCATCTGTCACCTGTGTGTGTGTGAATGTGTGTGTGTACTTGAGTTCCTTAAATGTGCGAGCGCATGCACACGCGTGTGATCTGTGTGTGTGTGTGTAAAGGCGAAGCGCTCTCCGTGAAAGAAGCACAATGAAAGGGAAATATGTGTCATGTCCTTGCTAGCCCTCGAAGGAGAGAGAGATCTATTTCTGTCGCCACAAATGGAGGTGTTCAGCCTTCAATAGCAGTGATTTGCCTCTTCACACACACACACACACCACACACACACGGGGAGCTAGAGAAAAGGCTAACCATTCTTGTGTGGCGCGAGAGAGAGAGAGAGAGGCTGAGCGATTACCAACCCAAAAAAAAAGATAACAGAGTGAGAGAGAATTAAGAAGAGACGGAGGAAGAGGAGGAGGAGGAGACGGAAAAAGGGAGAGGAAGAGAGAGAGAGAGAGAGAAGGGGGAGGGGAGGAGGAGGAAGGCAGAATAATGTACAGTGTAGTTCATAAATATTGACACACACATACATACACACCAGCTCTCTCTCTCACACACACACACACACGGTTCCCACATTAAAGCAGAGTGCGAGCTGTTTACCTAGAGGCATGCCTTTGTTGAGGAGATGTGAGCTTCCCATGGTGGTGGTGGTGGTGGTGGTGTGTTTCCCCGGGCCGGCCAGCACACAGCACAAACCTACAGTCTTCACACAGCAGACATGAACAGGAATCCAGTCAGCATATGGCGGCTGTGGCCAAGCTACCTCGCTTCCCTTAGTCCTTCTCCCAGCCCCTTAGTGACAAGCATACACATGTGCTCCCCCTCTTTTCTCTCTCGCTCTCTCTCCCCTCCCTTCCGTCCCCTTTCGCTCACCCGCTCTCTCTATCTGTCTTACTCCTCCCTCCCTCCTTCCCTCCCTCCTTGCCCTAGCCGTCTCTAGCTACCTCCCTCCCTCCCCTCCCCTTTCTCACTTTCTGTTAAAGCAAGTCTTTCCGTCTCTCCCTCCGTCTCTGTCACCAGAAAAAAACACACACACACACAAAAAAGAAACGTGCACAATTCGAGCAACGCTGCTGCATACGGGAGGCGGGAGAGTGTGTGTGTGTGTGTGTTAGAGTGTGTGAGAACGAGCAGGAATGGGGAGGAGCCAAAGCAAAAATTCATCTTTTGTTTCCTGAAAGACGACAAGGGAGAGAAAAAAAAGAAAAGACAGGAGACAGTTATGCAATTACAACAGCGAGAGAGGAAAAACTTGTTCTTTGTGATGTCAGGGAAACAATTATAAAGCCGTAACGCTTATTGGTAATAAACGAGAACATGTTGTGACGCTGTAATTAATACATGTGCTCTTAAAAAAACAAAAACAAACAATGACAAACCCTAAAAAAAAAAAAAAAAAAAAAAAAAAAAAGGAGTTGCCTCAAACATAATTGCTGGTTTTGTTCTTATAGTTTTCACTTCATTGAAATTATGAACATTTATATCTGAGAGCTACGTGTGACTTTGAGGATGAACACACTTTAAAATGTCACCGCAGTTACTAATGGCCTTTGAATTCACGTTCAGAGAGCGCTGAATGATGAAGCGTGCGTCAAGATTTTCATAAATAATTCAGGATTTCTACAGGAGGAAATACGCTCTGTGTGTTTCATACAAACTCTTACAACAATGCAGCTGTATCTCTCTGCAGTTCTAGTTTAAATGAACTCTCTGTGGTTTGTGATATAAATACAATGTAAATAAATACAAAATGTGTATTAGTAATCTTATTATTGCTACAAAATTGGACAACAACTGACGACACTGATTCTTCTTCGTCTTATAAGACAAAATACTTTAGTTAGCTAATGTTAGCCTAGTTTGGTAGCTGCTGTTAGCTCAGTTTGGTAGCTGCTGTTAGCTAATGTTAGCTCAGTTTGGTAGCTGCTGTTAGCTCAGCTTGGTAGCTGCTGTTAGCTCAGTTTGGTAGCTGCTCTTAGCTCAGTTTGGTATCTGCTGTTAGCTTATGTCTGTCGCCTCGCAGTGCCAGTGGAGATCTGCAGGCGATGATTGACAGTTTACAGCCAGATCAGCCTCGAGCGTCTGGATAAATTATTTGACAGCTGTGGTTCGTCACAATCTCTTCACCTCACTCGTGATGGCGTTGAGTCAGAGAGCAATTTGATGGGAATTATGCCTCATCAGAAGTCAGTAAGGATACATGTAGTGTGCGGCTCCAAGCCAAATTGAATCTGGCGTGCTTTGTGACTGCTGCCTGCCACAGCGCTGCAGGCGAAAATAACCACTGACACCACAAGTCACTGCGACTTGAGGTGTGTTCATTTAACGATGTCCACACCAGATGGAGAGAGAGGACATGACTCACTCATTCCTCTAAATAAGAAGTAGTAAACACTAAAGGGAGAGGAAGTGGAGGGAAACAAAAACATATGGTCCACAAAAAAATACAATCACGCATTTTTTAACCAGCTGCAGGTGACACAGGACTGCGGGTGAATGTGACGGGTTTCAGAAGTTCAGTTAAACAGCTTTTAAAACACTACTTGTGCGAAAGGCACTAAATTAATTAGTGTGTGGAGTTCACACAGCAACACGTGGCAAAAGAAGAAGTTTCAAATATGTGTCAGAGGCAGCGGTTGAGTGGGGAAGTGGTAAAACCACTGATGTTTGTCATGTAAAAGTCGACCAGAAGTCACTTTTTAAAATTGCAGCCGACAGCGGACCTGGGGCTGTCCCTGAGCTTCAGACAAGAAAAACCAGGTGGCTTGTTCCTCTTCTTTCACCTCGAAACTCTCAAGAGTTCAACAGAATTTGTTTCTGATTATATTTTAGACAAGAACTAGCCAATGTACTGAAGGATGAATCGAAACAGCCTTCTACCTTTATAATAATAATCATAACATAATTATAATAAACATCTTAATTAGCAATTCGCTTCAGTCCATACAGATTGAACATAACCTCTCTACTCCCCCTCAACCTGCCTCTTTGAGCAACTGGAGCAGTTAGTCTATATCGCTATCGTCCAGGTCACCACACTCCTTTGACAAAAACCTCATTTAACCTCGGAGAACTCAGGAGTTGCAGGTCTGACGCTGCAACAATCCACAGCCCGTAACATGAGTTTGGATTTGAACCAAATCACAGGCGCTCCAGTAGCTCACCTGGAAGAGTGTGTACTCCTCGTGCCCAGACTCCTTACTGCATTAACCTGGAAGGTTATCCACCTTCTCTCTCCCCACTTCCCTGCCTGGCTTCAGCTGTATGATCAGTTAAAGGTGATAAAACCCCCAAAAATATAAAAAGAAAAAACTCCCCCTGCCACTACATTTGAACTGGTGATGGACACGCTGCTGTCCTCTGCTCAGGAGTATATCACTCAGCTTCTTCTCCTGAGGGAGACGTGTCACACCTACACAGCCTTAGAAATGATTTTTTAACTAATCTTCTGGTAGTTATGCATGTTTATGTTCACATATATCTATTTTTTCTTATTTCAAGTCAAATGTACAGAAACTTGTGAGATTTAAGGGTGTGCTGCAGAAAATATCAGCCAGTTGAATTGAAAGTAATCGACATAATGTCTCGCCATAATGAAGTAATTGTGCCAATTCTAAGCTAAACTAATTAATTTCTTAATTGGCACGCGCTCGGTGACACTGTACATGACACGGCATGTGCAGTGTATCGAGGAAGGAGAGGTTCAGTGCTGCAGGTCCAGCTTCAGCTCTCATGGCAAATTCAAACTGACAACATGGAGTCAATAATGTGAAGAGCTACAGGCGCGTTTGTCGTGTCGACAGCGCCGATGGCAGCTCCACTACAAACACCTCCTACCACGCTGGAGACGAGCGCTCCCCGAGGAGGTGAAGGAAGTGGAAACATATTCAGGGTTTCTAAATAAGGACGAGGACAGCGCAGGAAGACAAAATCTGGACTCGCACAACGAGGAACGGATCGGCTCTGTGGATGAAAGGAAGAAGTGATGATCGGCTGCTCCTGAGGGAGAAGGAGAGAAGGAGTGAAGGGAAGAAGGAGGTGACAGAGGACGGATAGAAAGATTTCATGTGTGCAATCACACGTATGTTGTGTGTGAGGGTGGACGTTAACAATTACACCCTCTCCTCTCCTTATCACTCCTCACCCACCTTCTCCATCACCTCCCCTCTCTGCCTTTCTCCTCCCCCCTCCCTCTCTTTACCTCCTGCTCTTCCATCTGCCCATCTTGCTTTCCTTCACTCGCACTCCATCACCCCCCACTACCCTTTCCCACATCTCTTCCACTCCGCCTTGCTCACTATACATCTCCACACACACTAACACACACACACACTCCCACCCCTTCTCCCTTCTCTCTGTAGTCACTGCAGCGTGTCTAATGGTTCAGCTCCTTCTCAGCAGATCCACCAAGCGGAGGCCAGGCGAGCGGCAGCCTCCCCAAACCGCTGGCCTTATCAAGACTGACAGCCGGCGATACCTAGAGCCATCGCTGACACACACACACACACACACACTCACGTGTGCATGCATAGATGTTTGCACATGTACGAGTTTGTGCACTCGCTCGAGCAGTTGCATGCAAAACAAAAACACACAATACAAAAAATCCAGCTGCAACCGAGGATGCAAACACACACACACACACAAATGCATGACAAGAAACGTGGAAGTATGCACACACACAGCTGCAGGTTCACACTTACATTACAGCTCTAAATTCAGAGAAACACACACATGTATCACACCGGCTGTAAATGTGCAGGCACACACACACACACACACACACACACACACACACAAAGACACACACACACTCACACACTGAAAATTGGATTTATGGATGCTGACAGTGAGCTGCAGAACAATGTGGATGCCACTACAGGGAAGAGAGCAGATACTGGAGAAACAAGGAATCTAATCTACTATAAAAGGAGACGAGCACCGCATGAAGAATCTAACCCATGTGTGGAAGAGAAGGAGGGGAGGGAGGAGAGGGAGGAGGCGAGTGAAAGGAGGTGGAATAGGTAGAGTCGGACCAGCAAGACAGAAACAAAAGAGACGAGAAGGAAAAGGTTGTCAGGAAAGAAGAATGAGGGTACGGAGGAAGAATGGAGGAGAGGCGGGATGGAAGAGGAACGCAGTAAAAAAGGCTAATTAGGTGGATGGCGAGGGAGCGGAGGATGAGGAGGAGGATAAGAAAAGAGAAAGAACAAGTAAAGGGAGGGGAATCATTAATCTTACAGAACAATCTTAAGGTTAGAGAAACTACATGACAGTTAGAAAGCGGTCACCTCCCTCGACGGAGGAAAAACAGCTAAAAACTCTTGTTTATATACAGTGTTGCTAATTCTGAAACACTTTGGGGTCTGTTAAATGATGAAGAATATCCATCTGAACAGCCCCAAACCCAAAGAGATTCAATCTGCTATCACATAAGACGTTTGAGAAGCTGGAACGAGGTCATGAACGAGGTCAGTTCAGCTTGAAAAACTACAAATGATTTATCGATTATCACAGTAAATTACCAGCGAGCGTCTCCCGTGGTTCAGGGGTTAAAATACCGACCACGGCGGTTCAGGCTTGTTCCTCTCACTTCCTGTCATTTCTCCACTGTCAGCTGTTTGATTTATTAACTAATTGTTTCGGCTCTAGTATTCTTACGTACGGCGGTCTGTGCAGGGTACACACGTATACGGAGTCTGCATTCAGTTCTGAATCACTCTGTAGTGTCCTGCGAGCTGAGCTTCCTCGGACCAGTCAGTCTGTGGATCAGTATTAATATCTAGAGCTTACATGTTAAGTAAAAATAAGCTTGTTTCCAGAGGAATCACTGAATCTCACATGAACTTAGCAGCATCTGTGTGTGTATAAAATGAGTGACTTTTAAAGCTCCTCGTCAACAGGAAAATAAAGTGATCAACCCCTAAATATGAAATATTTCTCAATGCATGGTTGAGAAAAAACACGACATTGAGAAAAAATGAGTGTACAGTCCACGTTGGACGCCTGCGTACTCCAACAAAAGTCAGAGGATTAACTTGGTATAAGACTTTTTATAAATGTTTTAAAATGAAAGACTAACAGCTTCCTTACAGACTGATAAACAGCCTCTCTGCGCGAAATCTCCACAGATGTGTTCATTGATAAATAATAATCATCCTGTCGCACAAACAAAAATAAACATGCAGTCACACAAGTGAGCTTTCATACTCACAAGTGGACACATGCACATTAACCCCCCCCCCCCTTATTTAGCTTGGCACAGAGTTATCTCTTTAAAACCTAAACACAGTGCACAGCCAGGCTGTAAGCACAGACGCTACTATCACATAAACTCACACACACACACACACACACACTACACTACACACTACACACAGGAAGCACTTGATGTGGGGCCAAAAATACATCACGAACCTTGCATCACCTTCCTCTCTGTGTGTCCACTTTGTTCCAGAGCTGGGTGGTGGGGGTGGGGCATGCAGCAGATAATGGGCCAATTGTAAGCTCTCAGAAGCTCCTGCCAGCCAATCAGCACTGGGCTGGCGCTGGACGGCGGCCAATGGCAGTATGTTCACCGTGGCTGGAGGGGAGGGTGCTGTCCCTTCACACAGGAACAGAAAGGTGGCCGTGAGATGGGACGGGTGTGGGGAGGATCCACCAGCTTCACATGTGGACTGGAAACTATTTTAAATATCTAAACATTCTAATTTAATTTCTCATCTGCACTCTCGTCACGGTTTTCCCACCTGACATCTTGAAAATAACTAAAAACTTTTGTCATTTTTCATTCATAAATACTGAAATATGTATTCATTTGAAAGGAAATAAAATTATTTAAACAATCCACAAACCTTGAATTAAAGTAATTTAACAGACACATTCATTCACTCGTGCATCCATGATAAGTTCAAATGTGACGTGAGATAGTAAGTGTGGGTTAGATGTAAAAACTCTTTAACACCTGATGAGCTATGAATAATGTCAGGAGTCCTCTGTACTCTGCAAGTTCAACAGGGTCGGACTACGCTGCTGGATTTTAATGTCTGTCAAAGTAGTGGTACTTGGAGAGACGAATATTTTGTGAGGTGGAACAGACTCATTCGATATTTATACTAACAAATAACACTATCATTTATCAGTTCCCCCTGGGTTAGGAGCAAGTTGCTGCCCTGAGCGAATAAGACATTGCTCCTTCTTGTCGAAAGGAGACAGCTGAGGTGGTTCGGGCTTCGGATTAGGATGCCGTCCACCTGGGAGGAGACCCCCAGGGCAGACCCAGAACTCACTGGAGGGACTATATAATTCATCTAACCCGGGAATGGAGCTGGATTGGGAGAGGGACGTCTGGAATAACCTGCTAAACCAGCTGCCACCACGACCCGACCCCGGATAAGTGGAAAAAATGGACGGCTGGATTCTCAAATAGAAGAACACCTGGTTAACGATGCTGACTCATCCATGTGTTCATTATTTACTTCAGCGTTTGATGTAATTACAGGACATGTTGCTGTGTGTACATAACATGCTGTAATTCCGCCTGAAGCCGCGCCTGCAGGCTGACACCGTGCCGGCAGGTGGCGGTAGTGAGCGCTGAGTCCGCTCTGAGCCGAGCGAGGAAAAAAACACAAACAACCACAGGAGAAGAGAGCACAAAACCAAGATGGCGGTGCAAGAGACAGCATCTCAACTGTCCATGGCTCTCAAAGTCCAAGAATATCCCACCCTGAAGGTAAACCGCAGCTCACACTCGCACGGACGAACAGCCCGACGTGTCTGCCGTGTCCGCGATGCGCCGTGCGTTCGATGCCGCTCGGTTAACGGGCGTTATTAACCCACTTTAAAGGCGAGAGGAGGGAGGCTAACGTTAGCCGGGCTAGCTTTTTTTAGCCACTAAACTAACCTGTCTGTGTACGGCGACGGCTGAGAGCCACCCCGGCCGATGATTGACGACGTGCGGCGGCTTGTCAGCTGCCTGTTCGCCGCCTTTAACGGGCTGTCGGTGCCGTCTGTGAGCGTGTTAGCCCGTTAGCTGTCGGTTTTTTCGGATTAAATATGACGTCTGTGGTGACATGTCAGTTAACGTTTAACGGCCGCGCTAACGTGTTTTTAACCGTTAAATGACGGTTTGAACGCGTCGCTCGTGGCTGGATGTGTGACACTACGGCGGGGTCATCTTTAAAAACAGGCACGGCGGCAGAGAAATGGCTGCTCGGCCTGTCGGATAACGTAACAACGTCGGGCATGTAAATACTAACGTTAGCTGGCTTTGGGTGGATGGATGGGTGGGTGGTGGGAGGCCGTAGCGTTACGCTGTCAGACAGACAGAGAGTTAGCGCAGTGTCATCAGATCGCCTTGCCCGCCTGTGTGCACTTCAAAATGGCCAGCGAGAGAAATCACAGCCTGCTGCCGCTGCCTGCTGCCGCCGCACACACACGCACGCCGCTCCTCCATTGCACACAACGTTACTGCGACACCACCGCTTAAAAAAAGAAAGAGCTGAAACACAAGCTGCTGCTCCTTCTTCCTCCTCCTCCACCTCCTCCTCTGCAAAGAAAGCGTCGTCACATAAAGCTCCATCTGTGAGTAGCAAATGCATTGACAGGCTTTTTGGTTACTAATGATGGTGCCATGATGAGCAGAACGTGGCGTTTTCAGCGTTGCATGGCTCTCCTGTCTCCTGCTTTGGATGCTGCAGTAAAGCATGGTGATGATGGTGATGGGCACCATTTTAAGGCAGCACTGATGGTTATAATTGGCATCAAATGGGGAGTGTAGAGCAGGGTTGATTACATGTGGAGCTCTGATAATGTCTGACACAGACGTCGAGTGTCCTTGGGGGACGTTTGGGACGTTTTCACAGTTACCACAAGGAAATAATAACTCCAACGTAAGCTGCATATTTACTCATTTATGTGCATGAATGGCGAGTGAGGCCCGCTGGAGTCAAATAGCTGCATGTTTAAGATACGGTGTCAGTATTTAAGTGCGGCAATTACCTTTTAATGATTATAATTACTCTCATTGTCAGGATAGACGAGCTCCTAACAAATCATGGAACACAGCCACTCACCCAGTGTGAGCCCAGCCATTGTAACAGCAGTCTGACACGTCTGTGGCTGAATTACCTGTTGTTTGTCAGTTGAGCCCTGGTTGTATGGACAGGAATAATACCTCAGTATGTCACTATGTCGTGTTCACAAAGGGAATATTTCTATTTTCTACAGAGTGCACAGGAGGGTCATCAGAATCAAGCCCGGTTTATTGAAGCAAAGTGAGCCAGATTTCTTAGCAGGAGTGTTTTCAGTCTGAATTTCCTGTTAGTCGATCTTGTAAATGCAAAAAGCCAAAAAAATATCTAAAGTCATGTGACCTAAACGTGATTCAGTGTCAAATGATTGTGATTATCGGGACAGACGAGCTGTTAGCAGCGGGCTTGTTGATGGCCGCCAACAAATCATGAAACACAGCCACTCACCCAGTGTGACCCTAGCCATTGTAACAGCCGTCTGACATGTTCATGACTGAATTACTTGTTACTTATCACTTAAATCATGGTTACATGGACGGGAGTAATGCCACGATATGTAAGATTTAGTAGCCAGTCGTGTTTAAAAGGGGATATTTGTACTTTCTACACAAAGAGGAGAGAGTGAGGAGGTGAATCATCAGAGAAACATCTGGTTTATTGAAACAAAGTGAGCCAAATTTCATGTAGGAGTGTTTTCATCCGGAGTCTCCTGTTAAAACGATCTTATAAAGGCAAAAAGCCAAACATATCTAAAACAATGGGGCCTTTTTGTTGCAGTATAGTTAGTAAAATGTCTGGAAATTCACGTGAGAAACTGTTCACAGATAAAATACCCAGGTCTGAAAGGCTTAATTAAAGTCAGGGTACCTCACACTTTTCTTTTTTTTGCTGTATCCGTACACAAACAGAAACATTTAATAAAAACCTTCCTCAGTGGAGAGTAAGATATTTTCCAGATGACATAATCTCTACAGTCTTACGGTCTACAGTGTGAATTCAATCCATCCTTTTAGAAATTCATTTAGCTTTTTACATCGTGCTGGAATCATCACCGTCTCCTGTATCTGCCTTCATTTAATGACCCCTCATTAATTTGTTGATCTTCGTCCAAGTGTGTCACTAAAAATCAAACGCTGACTGGTTTAATGTGTCCGATATTCACCGAGCTCTCAGGGATTTAAAAAGAAATGCTGCAGACTGACGTAAAGCCGCCTCTGCTCTCTCATACAGTGGCCACACTCTTTTCCCTGAGCAGAATAAACCCCCTGTTCCTGTCAGCAGGACACTAATGAATATTTACTAGCACATACAGAACTGTGTGCTGCGGTACAATTTAAAGTCAGTCTCAGGCTCTGATTCTGGCCTGTAATGTGGCTCAATTAGAGCTGGATTAACAACAGAAATAATAATATTTCCAGCGGGTAACAACGCTCTTATTCCATCGTGTTTTGCAGTTTGCATGCTTGCATAATTTCCCTCTCTGGTGTCAGTGATCTGTGAAATGAACTTGGCTCTGAGTTAAAAGGAAAGAATCTCCTCTCTGCATCAACGGTCAGTCCGCTCTGATCGCAGTCAGACGTCTTTAGATTTTCTGTCTCTGTGTTGTTCATGATGGCTCTGTCATTGTGCCACAACCAATGATAATAATAAGTTATAATAACTGAATTTAGCTGTCACATCCTGATTATGAAGAAGCTTTTTGGATGAGGCATGTTGTTTGATTTCTGCAGCAATCAGCTGTCGGCACGTTCAGATAGATTCTGTTTCATTAGGCAGACAGACGGAGAAGGTTTCTGTTGTGTGTGTTGCAACCGATAAATAGTTTCATTTCAATCTGCAGATTATTTTCTCAGTAAATCAATTCATTGTTTGGTCTGTAAAAATGTCAGTTACCTAAAATGCTTCTTTTGTTTCACATAATATGACAAAGACAAACGGACAGTTTGGGGCCTCCGTGTTTGAAAATTGTCTTAAATGATTAATTGATTATCAGAACAGACGCTGATCAATGTTCTGAAGCTGCACTGTTGTTCATATTCTCAGATAAATGAGTATATACCACCCAAACACAAGTGAAATCTTTTGTGTCACAAGATTCAAAGGTCAAAGGTCCACTTAGAAACGTACCAGAAAGTGTTTGAACTTTGATCACGTGACTTTGGTGGGTCAGTGGTCATGTGACGACCTGAGCTCCGTTTACTGAGGGAAGACAGTGAAATGTAGCTGAGAGCTCTGAGAACGAGTAAGTCGACCTTTGATCTGGGATTCATAGATCAAGAATAAACTTCCATATTTAGAAGAATGTTTTTACTGTGATGAGAGATAAGTTTGTAAAAACACTTGGAACAACCAACAATGATACAATCAATAAATCTGAAGTCTCGTTAATCAGATCTGCTCACAGGAAGTTTTACACCTAAAGGGGGATTTGTCCGGATTCATTAAATTCAAGTTGTTCCAGCACATTTAGAGCTTTCTACCAGCAGGACACTGCATGAAATTAAATATGCTGTAACAAGAAAGACGGCGTTGTTTGCAGTATGGAAGAGAAGCCACCAGTCGTCTGCTTCCTGCTTTAATTTGTTTCTGTTGAGGAATTTTCTGGACTCGAGCTGCAGAGACGTCATGAGAGGAGGCTGCTGGAGGACGGTTCACAGGGAGTCATGCAGCTGATACAAACAAAGAAGGAAGAAATACATTATTTCATGCATTATAAAGGTTTAGCAGTATTTATTTGGGGAGATTGTTCATTCTTTGTTTGCTCTCAGTCACCCAAACACTCTGATCAGCATCTGTTATAGCTCAGCAGTCTAAACAACCTTCTGCCTTTCGCAGAATACAAGCTTTAAGCAGCTGAAGGTAATATTCATGAAGTGTCATATTTATGACTCTTTGTGACAGCGTATCGAGCTGCACGCATACTTTCTTTTTGCCACTCCTAACCCTGAATGTGGAAATGCTGAGCTAACTTTCCCCGCTCTCGTTGTCTTGTCGCAGGTCCCCTATGAGACTCTGAACAAGCGCTTCAGAGCGGCTCAGAAGAACATCGACCGGGAGACGAGTCACGTGACGATGGTCGTCGCAGAGCTGGAGAAGACGCTGAGCAGCTTCCCGGTGGTTGACTCTGTGGTGTCACTGCTGGACGGCGTGGTGGAGAAACTCAGCGCCCTGAAGAGGAAGGTGAGGGTGACCGACGTACTCTCCCACATTTTCTACTTTTAACCACTTACAAGAAGTGTACTCTACCGTACACACAAACACACAGTTTATTTACTTCTCTGTTAAGTTTAGAACCCAAACACTTCAGCCTCTTTGCTGCATTCCCCCTTTTAGTTAAATTATGTTTCACCAACATGAAAATAGTTAATTACTTAATAGTTCAGTACTTTTGACTGCTTGAGTGCTTAATCACAGTTCCTTTGCCATTAGAGGTGTTGAAATGACACATCGTGCCATTCCCGTGTTAAGCGGGCTGCTCTCGTACAAATCAGTGATTACAGAATAATCAGACACAACAGAAAGCTGGCCGAACAAAGCTGGCAAGTGCCTCTCTGCCAGCTAGTGCAACTATGCCAGCTATGTTCGAGGAATACAACCATCATGTCTGTTTTCTCTGTTGATGCAACATTTCAAGGCCGGTTCTTTGTAACCGCTTTGGAGGTCATTTTAGAAACTCTGGCCTCGGGTCGATGGAGATATTTTAAATCTATCCAAGGCCAGAAATCGTCGCACCGAGCTGCTCGCAGTGAGACAAAGAAAAGCACTTTTTCATAGGGAATATATGAAACTCTGCACTCACCAGCTCAGGAGTTAAAGAAACACAAGCACCTGTATCGGCCAGCCGGCAGTATCTCATCTACAAACAAGATCTCCCTTCAGCTGAAGCCACTCGTCAAAAGCCACATTACTCGACCCCGACGACAAAAGCGCCTTGTTGTGGCCGTGGTTTCTTTTCCAACGGTGTAACTGTGGCCTCGGTGGATTGTGTTTGTCAGCGGTGGAATGCCGCCCGGCCGGTTCCTCTGAAGGAGAGTGATCAAAACACACTTCTGCAGTTCTTTTGTCCTCCGTGCCAGCACGCTGTCCGGCAGGTACTTTGTGACACATAAACCCTGGATTCATACTGTTGAAGGCTGGATCATAGCAGACACTACACTGATTTATTATGGCTGAGAGAGCCCCCGTTACTAAATATGTTGAGCCAAATCTGGTCTGGCAGCGGCAGAGAAAAGCCGTCCAAAAGTCAAGAATAAAACCTGAAAGTGAGAGTTTAGCTTAAAGCATAAAGAGGTCGATTAACCAGCACCAAAACAAAGAACTTCATTTTAAAAGAGCGCACGTAGGAGAGTCTTCATCGCTGTTTCCTTGCTGCTGTATCGCTTCAAAACATATTTTGCAGTATAAATGTAAAAGCAGCAATGGGAATTCATTTTTAAATGTGTCTGAACTCCATCGTGTTTATCTGCAGAACAGGAAACAGCTGTTCAGCCTGGCCCGACCTCAACAGTGTTCAAGGGTTGTGGTCAGGCTTCAGTGAGCCAGCCAGGCTCAGATCATAACATCACTTTCTTGCTTCTTGATACAATGAGGTTACGACAAATATGGAGACTGAATTAAGCAACATTACATGAGAGGCTGTGCTTTAATGTCATTGTTGGCACCTGCTGTGTCAATAATGACGTGAACGCACAGCCTCCACTGTAATATCATGACTAAACAGAAGTAACTTATATAATCAAGATATTTATATTTTGAGGCAATTCTCAAAATAAACATTCAGTTTCCATGAAAAGACACGGGGTCTGACTAATGCCTGGAAACATTAAACTGATTTGCTAGCTCAGTCTTGCATAATTTTCCCGTGGACTGATGTAGCTGCTAAGTCTGTGAACTTCACGTGTACTTTTAAGATAACAGTGCTGGATATGCGACTGACCAACACAGCTGATGGAGGATGTGATCCAAACATCTCCACAACTCCACAGCGTTGTAAAGTCCAAAAAAGTTAAATGTGTTAGTCCTTCAAAAACATTTTCTCTGCGTTACTAAACTGTTTGATCTGCGACACGCTGCAGACGTACGAGGCACACACCCGTATTAACGAGGCAGCTCCATGAAATCCAGAACATTCATTACAGAAAGCTGTATTACTCCAGGGGACTGTCATGCTGATTTGAGCACATGCTTAACGTCTCGTCGACCAGATTGCGCGGTCAGAACTGCTTGTTGTGTGACGCGCATTCATTTGAACTTTCTGTCCAACACGATGCATATTCAGCACTCTGACTCTCGACTGCTCTTGAATGTGCGCGACCTGCAGGCTGCCGAGTCCATCCAAGCAGAAGACGAGAGCGCCAAGCTGTGCAAGCGTCGCATCGAGCACTTGAAGGAGCACAGCAGCGACCAGCCGGCCTCAGTCAACCTGTGGAAGAAGAAGCGTATGGACCGCATGATGGTGGAGCATCTGCTGCGCTGCGGCTACTACAACACAGCTGTTAAACTGGCCAGACAGAGCGGTATAGAGGTAAGTGAAGATTTCTTTGAGTTCCTGTTGTTCTGATGCTTATTTGTTTGCGTTCATACATCCACTTTTATTTTTTTTTTAGGATCTGGTGAACATCGAGATGTTCCTCACAGCTAAGGAGGTGGAGGAGTCTCTGGAGAGGCAGGAGACGGCCACTTGCTTAGCCTGGTGCCATGACAATAAATCCCGCCTTCGCAAGATGAAGGTAGCTCGCTCAGGAAATGTCAAATTTTTACCTCATGAATCCAAGTTGAGGCCTGACAAATGCATAAAACGACTTCATTGGTTTAAGTGA
The DNA here is from genome assembly GCA_023373845.1 of Nibea coibor. NCBI lineage: Eukaryota > Metazoa > Chordata > Actinopteri > Sciaenidae > Nibea > Nibea coibor. The sequence continues at coordinate 2,667,788 of CM041739.1, read as the reverse complement.
AGCATGCAGAGGTGCATGGACAGATGCTAATTGGTTCTCTGTGCTGCATGTGTTCTGCTCTCTTTCTAAACAAGACTCAGCGGTGTGACAGATTGAGCAAACAGACCTGTTAAGATTTAATTACTTGTCCTGGCTGTTTTGCCCTTCTGGCGACAGCAGCAAGTTAAAGTGTTAATCCTGAGATGATCCTATTAAACCAGAAAGTGCTCAGCAGAGCGCAGACCTCTGCCAAGGCGTGATAATCTTCCCAGTTAGCTGTTTCTTCAAGAGCCAGCCTTTTCACTGCATAGATGATCGAATATTCATACGCTTAGCCCGAGTCTGGGATGCCAGCACGAGGGGAAATGTCTTCATGTGACAGCATTTGTGAAATTTGGTTTAGTTCAGGTACATTTTAGTTCCACCTGGTATTTTTGAAGCTCTACCAGCCACAGAGGTCGAACATGAGATAAAATATTGAAAGGCAGCTTGAGAATCTAGCAGCGCTGCAGGATTTGTATTAAAGAGATCAGTTTCCTGTCTGCTCTGAAGGTTCACGAAGGGCGAAATAGACACTGAGGGTTTTGCAGCACTTCAGTGGTTTAAACTTACTCACATCTTTTGTCTGTCTCTCTTTTTTTTTCTTTGGCAGAGCTGTCTCGAGTTCAGTCTGAGAATCCAGGAGTTCATCGAGCTCATCAGACAAAACAAACGCATGGACGCAGTCAGGTACTGGACGTAGAACCACAGCACAAACACACACACACACAAATACCAGTGTTGGCGCTGGTCCAGACTTTATTGTCCCAGTCAAATATTATCTGTATTTATTGAGCTTTAAACAACTGACAGGCACATAATGGCACACTAAACTTCAATATGAGCCTCGTGTTTTAGCCTGCCTCACGTTTCAGTGCCTTCCTCCGTCGTCTGGATGTGAAATCATCAGATTTCCACACAGTGAGAGAAGGTTAAAGTGTGCGTCCTGCTCATAGTTCAGTTATAAAATCCACTCACACAAACCCGGCAGCTGCTGCTTTGTAAAGTTTACAGCCTGCTCTGTTGTTGCTCAGCGTGTAATGATGCAATGTAATAACCAGCGTCATGACTTCATTGCTGGGCCCTGCTGTCACTTGACATTATTACTGGAGTGATTTAAAAATATCAGGACAACATTACCGGATAGCAGAAACATTGTCGCACGTCAGCTGTAACCAAACATGTTTGTGTGTCTCTGTGTATGTCAGACATGCAAGGAAGCACTTCAGCCAAGCAGAAGGTGGACAGTTGGATGAGGTTCGGCAGGTGATGGGCATGCTGGCCTTCCCATCAGATACACATATCTCCCCATACAAGGTAAAGAACAGCCTGTTGTACCTAAACACGGTGCCATCTGTTAAAGACCTGAGACAGATCGCCTGGTTTCAGCTAACTGATCAGCTGTTTTTATTAGAAATTAGGAATAAATGTTTCCCAAAGCCCAAAGTGACGTCACACATGTCTCAGAGAAACCAGAAGCTGGAGCTGAAATCAGTTTTTTAGTAGAAACACACCTTAACCTGTGATTACATTCATACTCTTCACTCACTGTGATGTTCACATTGTTCTGCAGACATAAATAAACATAACAGATATTTGTTCACTGGCATCAACTGATTTTATTATCAAGAACATATCACTGAAATTATTTCCAGTGTGGATTCATCAGAGGTGCTACAGCGGCACACTGGCCACTAGAGGGCCTCGGCTGTCTTCTCAAACTGAATTCCCTCTTGTCCTCTTTAAGCGTCCCCTCTGGAGCTGCTTTCAGGAGCAGTGTTGTTATTTTTCATTCCCACTTCCTCCTCTGAGAGACGGCGCACCGTCCCTCGACATCAAATTTGTTCATCTCAAAAAAACATTTAGCTTTTCCTGCCAGCACAGAAGGCCAAACGAGTATGGCGACATTTTCGTTAGCATTGTGTGGCAGCGTGACAGAATCAGCACCGAGGATCTCTGCCAGCGTGTTTGTAGGTCTCATTAATAATCGACTCATTCGCTTAAATAATTACACTTCTCAAAAAGCCTTTGCAGACTCTGCCGTGTTTGGGAAGCAGAGAGACGCTGATCAGCCTCCAGTCTGACACATTAATGATGTTTATGTAGCTGCAGATGTCAGATGATGGCAGTTTGTGAGCTGTGCTCATGTCATAGTCAAAGAGCAGAAGTAAAAAAAATCTTACATTGTTGTAGAGTTGTGTCACTGGTCTGCACATCGCTGTATTAAAAAAGGCTGAGTCTGGATTCTGTCTGTCTCTTTCTTCCCGTCCCATCAGGATCTTTTGGATCCAGCCCGCTGGAAGATGCTGATCCAGCAGTTTCGATATGACAACTACAGACTACACCAACTGGGAAACAACTCTGTCTTCACTATCACCCTACAGGCCGGTCTGTCTGCCATCAAGACACCGTATCCTACCAGACTTTCCAATTAACTTTAAGTTCAGTATCTCAGTATAATGTGTGTGTGTGTGTGTGTGTGTGTGTGTGTGTGTGTGTGTTAAGCAGTACTGAGTACAGCTCGACTGGTGTCTACTCAACGTAGGCGGAGCTGATCACCAGAGCGACGTAGCTGAGAGAAAATATCACTCATTTCTCTAATTCACCGGCTTACTTGCTACCAGTGTTCCCTCTCTCTTTCACTGTCTATGTTTTCAGACAGTCTTTTCCTAATAAGTCGCACAATGAGACATTTTGGTCCTTAACCTCCATGCCCCATTCCAGTCAGTGCTACAAGGAGGACGGTACCTCCAAGAACCCAGACTGCCCAGTGTGCAGTAAATCCCTCAACAAGTTGGCCCAGCCACTACCCATGGCCCACTGCGCCAACTCCAGACTAGTCTGTAAGATCTCTGGGGAGGTCATGAATGAAAACAACCCTCCAATGATGCTTCCTAATGGATACGTCTATGGGTACAATGTGAGTACAACTATCCCCCGAGAGTATGACGACTGTGAGCCAAAGCTGTTTTTAAGAATGGCCTCTGTATTTATAAAACTATCTTTTTATTATATTTGTTGTCTTTTCAGTCTCTTCTGTCCATCCGCCAAGATGACAAAGTGGTGTGTCCCAGAACCAAAGAAGTCTTCAACTTCTCTCAGGCTGAGAAGGTCTACATCATGTGATCACTCAGACGAACCCGTCTGAGCGTTAACATGATTGAACACGGCCCTGTCGTTCATCACCTGTGACCTGGCCTATTCAGAGAGCCACCTGTGGAGCTGTGATCCAGTGCCCCCTTCTTCTTCTTCCTCCCCCAACAGACACGCCCGACATTTCTCACCACCCACCCACCCATCGCCTCTTCTCCCAATACATCATGATTAGCTAGTTTGCTAGTTCCTTTCCACCCCCCACCCTCCTCCTCACATTTATCACAGAAACTGGACCCTCTCCTTTCAGACTCTCTTAGATGTGGCTAGAAAACAAGAAGTTGATCCATTCAAGCACATGGACTATCAACATTGTCATTATTTTACAGACCCTCGCTCTTGATTAGAGAGTACAGAAAAGGACTGGGAGGGGTGAAAAAACTGCTAGGTAGATCTGATTTTACTACAACGAATAAAAACTTGTTGAGGTTACGTTTTCCTTTTAGTAGTGGTGTTCCTTTGTTACTTAATTAACACGTGGCAGTACTGTGTTAACTCGCTCCATTAACCAGATTAACACGTGAAATTTTAACCTTTTTTTGCAGACACAAACGCAGCTAGCTTCCCAGTCACGTGGTAGCATCTCATTCTGTGATTCATGCTGCTGCTGACTCCTTTTGTCTTCTAGCCGTGTTTTTGGTGGTTTGCTGGGGGGGTGTATGTTAAATTCCTCCTTTAAGCTGCCGACCTTTTTTGCATTTCATCCCCACTTTGACTGTGAAACTGGAGTCTGATTTGGGCCACAGCAGGCTTCTTTTCAAGTGTAAATATTAGGTAGCAATTGATCATCCTCATGTATAAATTCAGGGTTTTTGGGGGGATAAGTAACAACAACGAAGATTAACCTTTACCAAGACTGTGTGAACTGAACGAATCCTTTCTGGGGTGATTTTAAACCTGAAAAATCCCCCAGTGTCCCCACGTTTACTGATTATTCAGTACAACTTCTCGTTTCTGAGGAAGAAGTTAGTTATGAATTATGGTGTACTTACTACCATAATGACATTTGCGCACAAGACTTTTTCTTTTTCTTTTCTAATTATTAATATTAAACGATTTGTCTTCCTTTTTGTGTGTGAGATTTGCCATTTTTAGTTTTCTTGTCCGGCTAATAGAGATTACATTTCAGTGAATTTACATTTATGTCTGTCTAAAAGGTGAATTTCATTTGCGAAATAGTTTTAATTTCTCAATTTTTTCCCATCGATGAACAAGCGCTGACCTTTTTCTCAGTCTTGTAAAACCTGCTTCCAACACCGTAGTGGTTTTACGTAGCATAAAAGCACAGCAACTGCTTCAGCGTAATGTTTAGGTCCACACACACACACACCAGGCTCTTTTTGTACATGAAGAGTCAAAAGCTATGGAAGCTCCAGGCAGTCACACATCCATGCATTTTATTTCCTCTGTTTTCTCGTAACAGTTTAATTTCATTTGTTTTCTCGAGTTATTTATGTCATTATGTCCACATAACAAATAATAAATAAGAATTTTCTCACAATCTCAAGATAATGAAACTTTGTTTTCCAGAGATAATGACAATTAATTTGACATCTCGAAAAAGGACAGTCTGCTATATTAAATCATTGAGCGTAGCAGTGTCAGAGGAGCAGGAGAATGTTCTGTTGATTTAACATATTAGACAATCTTCCAATTTATTACGGGATCATCTCAGACAAAAAAAAGTTTTGTTATCGTGAGATCTTGAAAATTATCCTGTTATCTCGGGATAACATTTGTTATTTCACGGTAATGACCTAAATGACTCAAAATGAAATTAACTTGTTATCCTGAGAAAACCGAGCAAGTAAAATGTGATTGTGACCGCTCGGGGCTTCCGTAAGGACCACAACCATGACTATGCTGTACTATACAAGATGCACAGATCGAGAAAGCTGACTTCACTCACAAATAACACAAAAATAGTAAAGATCTAACCCTACACACCCGGACTGAGCAATCCAAAAATGCAGTTTTCCATTAAACCTGATCAGTCAATCTTTTTCTTCCATTTGTTTTTCATTGACGAACCAAAAGTTGCCTCATTTGTGTTCATAAATGATCTGGAACTGTATCTGTAAAGACACAGACTGTCCTCTGTGTTTGTGTTGGTAGATTTAGATAAAGGGATTGTTTGATGAGCGACATGCCTCATAAAGATTTCAGTGGAAATTTGATATCAGTGTTTCTTTATTTGAAATGTCTGGTTTGTTCTGCGGGCTCTAAAACTCGACATTACCATAAACTGTCTGGTAGGTGTGACAAGTTAACGACACACTGCGCTTCTGTTGACGTGGAAATGTGACCGAGTGTCAGGTCTTTCACCTGAAACTACATTTCCATGGTTGGAGGAGGTGTGCGTTCTGTGAGGGCGTCGGTTTGTGATGGAGCAGTGAAACGCATGCTTACAGATGGTAATACGCTGGAGTGTTGGATCTGTAACGTGCATTTCATGGAAATAGATGAGCTAAATAAACAAAGCAAAAGGCAAATTTGACAAGATCTGGCAGCACAGTCTGCTCTGTGATCGTCCTTCGCTGTTTCCAAAAGCCAAAATCTGTAAAACAAAACTATTATTTTGTGATTTTATCAACCAGCCGGGCACACTTGTACAATAAATTAGACCATAAATTAGACTTTTATGAAGTTCCTAATGTTTCAGTTTTTATTTGATTTAACTGGTAAACTGGAGTACACTATAGAGAGCTGTCTAATATTATGGCCTCATGTATCTAAATAGCAACAGCACCCACTAAGACCTCAGTAATAAACGTATTAGTTAAAGTTAATAACTCTGGCTGAAATCTACTGTGAACCACAGAAAAGCATGAAACCCTCAAGAAGCTGAAAGCAGTAAATGATCGGACCATTCGGAGATGATTGATTAATTCACATAACTTATCAATGAATTGTTTAGATGAATGAGAATGGATTTCACACAGCAAAATAAGCAGTGTCATGTTCTGCAGAAAGAAAACGATGACTCACAGATGTTTTTTTATTAATATGATGCCATTTTATTCACAGCCACAAACGTTTAATCTACTTAAATTTAATACCCTGTGTGGTTCTCAGCTTCTTGCACACTAACCACCTGATATAAATACCCATCGCTCAGTGCTGGATCTACAATCCCATGACTCAGCTCGATGCCCCAGTTCATTTCATTTGGAAGCCCCCAGGCAGTCATACAGTCATGCATTTTACTTCCTGTTTTCTTATGGTAACGAGTCAATTTCATTTGATTTCTTGAGTCCAAATAACAAATATGATAGATAGATAGATAGATAGATAGATAGATAGATACTTTATTGATCTGAAGGAAATTCAAGTATCCAACATACATTAGAATGAACCTATAACACAGCATCCATATGTTAAAAGTAACCTGAGATAGATCTGTACAGACAAATTAAACATGCGTAGCAAAATGAAATATTTGCATATAATTTAAATATGTACAGATAAATGAAAAACGCGCAGGAGGTAAATTAAAGCTCAGAATTGAATTTGATCGACGCATTTTGACACCATGTGACCTGCTGAGCTCAGGTCGCAGGTATGACGTGAATCCAAACACAAACATAAAATAATTTCATTTATTTTCTCCGGTGTTTTAGAACGATCGCCGTGTTTTAAAGCCTCTTTTGTGCTTTTAACCGAGCAGCTGCTGTTTGTTTAACACAAAAGAAACAATAGAGGACCGGAAGAGGTGTTCCCGGAGCGCGTGTCGTCACCGCGCGCTCGCTATAAATCCAGCTGCGTTCGTCCCCCTCCGCCATCTTGTGATTAGCGCACGGTTGAAGTAGTTACCGATTATCATCTCGCCATTTTTTTCCAAACATGACTGACCAGCTTTGTAAACTTTTCGTCGGCGGACTAAACGTGGACACCGACGACGATGGCCTGCGCAAGCACTTCGAGCAGTACGGTACGCTCACCGACTGCGTCGTCGTCGTGAACAAGCAGCTGCAGCGGTCCCGCTGCTTCGGCTTTGTAACCTACTCCGCGCCGGAGGAGGCCGACGCGGCAATGGCGGCTAGGCCGCACACCGTCGACGGCAACGCGGTCGAGGTGAAGCGGGCCGTGGCCAGAGAGGACGCGAACAGACCGGAGGCCCTCGCAAAGGTGAAGAAGATCTTCGTCGGAGGCCTGAAAGACGACATCGAGGAGGAGCACCTGACCGACTACTTCTCCCAGTACGGCCAGATCGAGAAGGCCGAAGTCATCTCGGAGAAGGAGACCGGAAAGAAGCGAGGCTTCGGCTTTGTTTACTTCACCGACCACGACGCGGCCGACAAGGCGGTCGTGGTGAAGTTCCACACCGTCAACGGACACAAAGTTGAGGTAAAGAAAGCTCTGACCAAGCAGGAGATGCAGGCGGCCGGCAGAACCGGTATGGCGCCGAGGGGCAGACCGGGTAGAGGCATGAGGGGAAATCAAAATGGCTACGGCAGCAGGGACTACGGCGGAAACTACAACTACGGAAATGGCGGAGGCTACAACTGTGGCGGCTACGGAGGGTACGGCGGACCTTATGGGGGTGGCTACGGAGACCAGGGGAGCGGGTACGGAGGTGGAAACGGCTACAATGAGTTTGGCAGCGGGTACGGCCAGCATTCTTCTGGTTACGGCCCCATGAAAGGAGCGCCCTTCGGCGGCCAGAGGAGCGCTGCGCCCTACACCAGAGGAGGCGGCGGTGGCGGCTACCCGAGGGGGGGCTACGGCGGTGGCTACTAAATGAGACTACACAATGGGAAAAATCGACCACCCCCCAACAAACCAAGCGACCCCCACCCCCTGCCATAGATTACCTCCAGCCGGGATTTGGACGATCAACTCAAATTCAGTAACGGGGCGTCTGCCGTGAAATCCCAAACAACGGCAGAGATACGGACACAGAGATCCCCCTAATCATAATGAAGACCACAAACCCCCCAAACAGGTAGGAAGGTCACTTCCCAGAAAGCCTGATAATGAGCAGCGGTTGTTGCCGTTGATCTAGGACACGTAATAAGAAGATTAAAAACACAGTGATCCTTTTTTTTATGTACCCACGCCCAGACGGCGTCTAGTTGTCGTTTAGATTATTTTTTATTTGCGTTCAAGTCGGTTCCAGTTTCGATGTAGGATTGTTTTGCTGACATTTATCATTTTAATTATTTTGCATTTTAAGCAATTTAGATTTTGTTTTTCCTGGAGTAAACAAATTTTAGTGTGAATTTTCAATGTATGAGGATGAGCAAAACGCATGTTTATTTTTGTGGTTTTTTGGACTTCATAGCTGTCTTGATATATAACATCAATTTGTATAATTATATTTTTACTTGGCTCATTCAGCAAAAGCGGAACGTGATACTGCAGGATCCAGTTTCCTTGTTTCCTTCCCAACATTGTACACTCAAACTCTCATACGCATAGTAATAGTTTCTAAGTATTGTTCATTTTTCATTACCTGTAGCAATATCTAATGTATATTGTATACTTTCATGTCTGGAGAACAAAACCTACTGTTAAAACATCTTGGTATGCTTATGTATGTTCATTTTAAATAAAACGTTATACCACTTAGCTTAGTTATTTTACTTATTTATCTTACTTACTTAACCAGGCTTCCTCAAGTTCATCCACAGGTTTATAAGTGACATCATCTTGTTGATCTTTAGTTACATGGCTTACACTCAGGTGGGTGAAACGGTTCCACACTGGTTGTAGTCTACCCACAGCCAATGCATGTAGGCTTTGTAGGGTTTGACCTTGTCTTTTAAAACATTATGTTGCTGTCTATTTTCTCTCCTTTTTGAATACATATCATTATGTGGACATGAGGGCTCTGATATTTATCTTTGATTATTCCTACATTTAGGTGTTCTTACTCGTATTCCAGTAGGCTATCCCAGCCAAAATAGCCGTAGCAGTTTTTTTTAGGCTACATCAGGACCCTGTTGATTACCTGGGGTCGATTGTGATAGGAGTCTGAAATATCTCTTTAGGATATCCACATCCAGCAAACTAGGTATGTAAATCAACCTGTCTTCACTCTGTGTTGGTCAACCTTGTATGGAATATCTTCATGAGATGGTGCACAAGTGTGCCATTGTTTATTCTTAAACGACTTACCTTTAATCATAGCTTCAATGCGTCTTATGTAGCTAATCTTAAAATAAAAACAAAAGGGGGTGGTGGGGAGGCGGGGCTTCACTTAATTCGGTCTTTTAATGAACTGGGTGGAAGTGGGGCCCAAATTTTGTTCCACCATTTATATTAAAAGAGATAATGGAGTAAATTGGTGTCATCCTGAAAAGCTTTGCTCGGTTCAGTTTCTCACTCTCTTTCTCTCCCATCTCCTCCAGGTTGCTACGGTAACCTGGCTAACATCACCCTGAACACTGACGGGGTGTGTGTTCCTCCAACGCCAACGGGGGGACCGGAGAGTGGTTGTGGCCTTTCTCCCCCTCAGGTGAAGTCAGTTTTCACAAAGGATTCCCCAGTGTGGTCTGAAATGCATTCAGAGAGTCTGACATGTTTTTATTTATTTATTGACGATTTGGTTATTTTAAAAGACTTTTGATAACACAGTGCCCCAGTGCAGCCGTCAGGCTCTTTTACCGATGACCAGCACCAACTGTCACTACTGATGGAGCCAAACAACCCTGGTAGTTCTTAATCTTCTTCTGACCTCAGATTTAAGGTGCTGATGACCCTGGAGAAGAGTTTGCACTTTGGGCACTGTGGGCTTCAAAATACAATAAACATTTGATTATAATATTTGTCTTGTGTTTTTTAAAGTTTACATATGTTATGTGATTTTCGTGCACGTAAGATGGTTACTTCCCCCCCCAATATCAAGACCTGAAATGTGATGATAAATCTACTTGGGTGCACGCTAGAGTTTAGTGCTTGTGCAACATGTTTTGGTTTTTCTGGCGCCCCCTCACACTTTAAACCAGCATCAACAGTTCTACCTGTGGCCTCGCTTCTCTGCTTAATGCACAGATGTATTGATGAGCGTTTGTCTGCAGACTTGAAGACCAGGAATGATGGATGTCACATTTCTTTACCGCCAAGTTAATCAGGAAGTATAAACACTGAAGTGCAGGTTACTCTCTGTGGCTCCTTCTGCACGTCTCAGTTTAACCTTAAAGGGCAATGTTTTTGTACATTGATGGACTTTACCTAACAAACTGCATATTATGTCACCATACAACTGAGGGGAAACAGAACAAGGTCGACTGATCGTTACTGAACTGCGTAGATTCGTTTCTCTTTATTACAATGCCTTGAAGCATTAGGAGACAACAGGTGCTGTTGCAGAATATTGTAAGTAAACGAGAGGATGATCATACAGGTCAGAAGAATCAATGTGACCTACACCGTCCATAAACTTGTATAATCCAATGTGATCAAGACAACAAGCCATTAACTCTACTTATGAGTTTTAAGTTTTTGACTGTCATAAAGGTTATGAAAGTCTTGTTTATTGCTGAGGTCTTAGTGTGTGCTGCTCTTGTACAGAGGTGTTAATATTATAACCTCATATGTAAATGAGTGGCCACAAACAACTGTGTAATGCAGTCCAGTTAAACAAATGCTTCAGTGTCAGCAACAACAAACATTCAAAACTTTGAAAGTAGACTCTATGGCGGCTGTTGTGTTGGATCTCATTCAAAGTTCACTGAAGTGACCGGTTGGTGTATTTGTATTAAGTGCACATGAAAGTTGTGTTGAAGAGGCTCTGGAGGTGTTTCTAAAGTCCATAGCCTAAAATATCTTAACACAATTCTGGTTGCTTCAGTCCAGCCTATGGCAGCCTGGAGAGCATACACCTGAGGCACATATTCAGGTCTTCAAGTCTGCTGACTAAATGTTGATCAATACCTAAAAGAAAAGGCACTGTTCCCGCAGTCTGTGTGCTGTGTAAGCTGCTCTGGGATTTTATATTAATTGTGAAAATGAAGCTTGAAGTGCTTTCAATAATGCTCTCATGTGTAACTATCAGAGCGCTTAACAAGCTCCTGATGAGCAAACAATACATTTGACAGTATGAACTTGATTCAGCAGTGGTGGCCTCTTGTAATTGGACAACATTTGGAAATATCTGGAATGACGTGACTAAAAGAAGCCTGATCTCAAATCAAAACAGAAGTAACTCCCCAGTTTTGGAGGGAAAGGAACCCAAATCCTGTCTTATGTACTGTGACGCTTCAGCAGAGCCCGTGTGACTCGAGTACTGTGTGTTTAAGTGATGACCTGCTGACGGGAGTGTAAACTTTACTTTGTTCTGTTGCTCTTATAGGATAATGATGCTTGATGATTTCTGACCATCCCGTAGGAAAAGAAAACATCTGTTATGTTGGCGGTGCTTTTTATGAATCTACAATAAATATTTATATTTTTATACACCAAGAGACTTGTTATGGTACTTTTTTACATGGCGGATAGTTTGGTTGCATGCCTGCCCTGGTGATGTGTCATGAAGGGGGTCAAACGTATGGTTGGGAACAGATGATGGTCGCCCTGATCACTTTGTTGGACGTGAGGTCTGCAGAAGACTGATGGATGCATTGGTGTCCTGTAACGTGTGTCCAGGTCAAGGCTTTACATTTTTGGGGGCTGGTGTAGGCGACCAGCTTGGTTGGGTTGTGTCAATGTCAGTTTTTGCATTAAAAAAAAACTTGTTGAACTTCCCAGAAAACTGGTTTCCTAAAAGCCGGTACCTCAGCTTTCCTGTGGCCTGAAAACATGCAGAGGAAACTATCAAACCAAGGGTGTGATTCAACATGCGCTGACTTGTGAACGAGGCTGGAAAAAGCATCTTTGAAGTTTTTATTCAGCAGCCTGAGGGACGGGGCTGAGTTTCATTTACTGTGAGAAGACCATGAAGAGAGATGCATTTTTGCCAGTTGGCTCAGTGCATTGGTGCTTCCTTTTCAGATTTTTGCATTCAACACCAGTGAAACCAGGATGATTTCACATTTTGTTTGTCCACCCTGGAAGAGGGAATCCAACTTTTGTTGCTCTTCCTTGCGTCTCTGCCTGTTAAAATGGATCTTTGTGCAGCTTTCCCTGTCCGAATCAAAGCTCCACACGGATGTGTGCATGCTGCAGAGACCGCAAAGGCCGCAGAGGGAAATGATTTGTGATGTACAAATAAAATTAACTTCCCAGAGTGGGATAATTGAACTGTAGTTTAGCTGAACAGTAAAATGGCTGCATTTCACAGCGTTGGAGGCGCAGATTTAAGATGTCAGGCACTAATCCGTCTCATAATGAAGATGTGGAGAGAAAGCTGATTTATTCACAGCCACTGTTCATCATCAAAGAAACCAAAACTGGCACGCTGTGGTTTGGTTCTAATTGGTGTTCAGGATCAATGCGGCCCATCCCCCCCATCCCTTGCTTGAAGTCATAAATTAATAGCTGGTCGACATTAAGTTGAATCTTAAGCCAGGCATGTTTTTATATTCATATTTCTATTTGAGCCTTAAATCACACAGATGGAGCCACTTTCTTGGCGACTCTCCTGGATAGTCTTCAGATTGGGTTTCTGCATTTTAAAGAAGTTATTGTTTAAAGGTCTACTTTAAAAATGTGTTTTAATCCTAATCTACATGTACTAAATCCCCATCTAATGTAATGCTAATTTCTGGTATATTTAAAGAACATAAAGATTTTACACAGTTGGAAGCCTTATGGCTGTTATAATCAAATTGGTACTGTCTGTGCTGACTGTTACAAAGCACCAGTGATATGCACTGAGGGGATTGTCGGTAAACAGTTTTATGATTGTGTTTTTGTACTTTACTGGGATAAAATGAAAGACCGCAAATGTTGAAAACCACGCTTCTGTTTCTCCCCAGCGATCGAATCTAAGCTTTCCGACGGGCACCTGAAGGCAACGGCAGACGTGATACGCCTTGCCAGCCAATGGGTGTGGAGGATTTTTTCAAGACGGCCAATCAGCGATGAATACGTCTTACGAAGGGCGAGCGAGTGAAGCGGCCCGCCCTCACGTTGTTCATTGAAGAAGAAGGACGGACCGAGCGTTCCCTCCTCTGAACAAACTCCATCATGTCGACTAAACTGACCAAGCTGTTTGTCGGGGGGCTCAATGTGGAGACCACGGAGGATGGCGTCCGCAAGTATTTCGAACAGTTCGGCTCGCTCAGCGACTGCGTCGTGGTTATGAACCAGCAGCTCGGCCGGTCCCGCTGTTTCGGCTTTATCACCTACTCAACGCCGGAGGAGGCCGACGCAGCAATGGCGGCTAACCCACATGTCGTCGAAGGCCACGAAGTGGAGCTGAAGCGGGCCATATCACGGGAGGACGCCAACAACCCGGAGATCCTCACCAACGTGAAGAAAATCTTCGTGGGTGGTGTTAAAGACCACATCGAGGCGGAGAACCTGACCGAGTACTTCTCCCAGTTCGGCGTGGTGGAGAAGGCCGAGATCATCTCCGACAAGCAGACGGGCAGGAAGAGAGGCTTCGGCTTTGTCTTCTTCGAGGACACCGACTCCGCCACCAAAGCGGTGCTGACCAAATACCACACCATCAACGGCAACAAGGTGGAGGTGAAGAAGGCTCTGACCAAGCAGGAGATGTCCACCGGCGGCCGCGGAAGGGGTCGGGGAAGAGGGATGCACAACTATGGCGGCGGAAGAGGAGGTGGCAGCTACGGAGGAGGCTACGGCGGCGGTAATTACGGAGGCGGCTACGGCTATGGCGGGGGTTACAACGGTGGCGGCGGTGGAGGATACGGGGGGTACGGGGGCTACGACGACTACGACAACCAGATGGGGGGTGGATACAGTAATGGTGACTTTGGGGACGGCTACGGACAGCAGCACTCCAATTATGGTGCAGTGAAGGGGGGCAATTATTCCTACAGGAGCGGGGCTCCTTACAACAGAGGCGGCGGCGGCGGTGGTGGCGGCTACGGCAGGGGAGGCGGATATGGCGGCGGCTATTAGTGCGGCTCCCCCGTCCTCCTGCTCGCTGTTTTGAGATGTTCATGGGGGAAAATTCAAAATTACAACGAACTTGAATTTACACACACACATGCACACACAACACAAGCCCAGTTGGGGTAAGGGGGTCAGTTAAAGGGAGCAGTGTCCACCACCCCCACAGTGAATGAATGAGACTGCCCTCTCCGGATCCTGGCTCCCACCTCCCCAGCCCGGACCCCCCATCTGTCCTCCTTATTCCACACATTATGTACTTTACTACTAAAAACAAAAAAAATGGTGAATTATTGAACTGTACTTTTGTTATGTTTGGGAAAGACTCTTTGCTTTGAACCATTTGTAAAGCCGTAATCTTTTTTGTCAGTCACAGCTTCGCAACTCAACAACAACAAAAAGAGTTTGTTTGTCTTGCAAACCAGCCAGATTGTGTCTGTTAATTTTTGCATCATGAACTCAGGGTATTAAGTAAAGTTGGTGGCAGTGCCCGGCAGTATGGGACTCGATCGCTTGAGTTTCTTGATCTTAAAAACACTTGTGACAAAGTATTTTTTTGGAAATGTCACAGACTGTTTCTGTCAGTTGTAAATTACTTTATTTTTTTGTTTTCCCACTACTACCGTCCCATTACAGGCTTTTTTGTTTAGATTAAAACTGTTTTTTGAAAATCCACGTGTTCAGTTCACAACCCTATGTTTATTCTGCTTTTATTAAAGTTTTTAATGTTTGGAAAAATCTATCTAATCTCGCAGTCTTAATTCAGACATGGGTTTATATGTCTCATCTACCTCATCATAATAATAATTAATAATAAACACTGATGAATCAATCAAGTGTTCATGGAGCCACCACCAGGAGGGAGTGTTGCCTGTAAATCCGTGTTTGTGTTTTCCAGTTCATCGGCCATTTTAAACCGGGAAAGATGGAAGAAGCTGATTGTTCATCACATCCTCTGATAACATTAATTTATTTTATTTTTTATATCTTTGTATGACACACGAGAAAAAACAAGTGAAATTTGAAATCTGATTAAACGCACTGTTGCCTACACGAATGCAGAGTGTAATATTCTATTTTTGTTTTTGAGTTTTCCTTGTGTTGTGCAGTTGAGGTTTGTTTTAAAAAAACTGTTTCAGGTCAAGGTGAAATATTCAGTTTTTCCTGCTTCACCTTGACAACAGGTTTTTCCAGAAAATGGGATTGTTTACCTTCTCTCTCTCTCTCTCTCTCTCTCACTCACTCACTCACTCACTCACTCACTCACACACACACACACACACACAGTCAGCTCATCTAAAATTGCAGAGCAACAAAAACATCCCTTCACTTGATTCCTAACTCCTTTTGGATTCACAAAACATCAACCTTATCTAATAAATTGTACATTTTTGGTGTTGCTGGGATGTCTAACTGTTCACCGTGAAGAAATGAACACACTGTGTTTCAGGGTTGATGGCTGTATTGGTTAAATAGGTAAATGAGTGGTTTTGTGGTTTGTGGCTGAACTGGCAGTCAGCAGGGGGACTACAAGTGTGAGCTCTCACTCTGACCCCTTTTCTGTGCACAAAGACATGCAGAGCTGAGGCATAAAGCTTCATGTTTCAGTGTCATGTCATCACATTGTCTCTGACTTCATGTCTGTTTTACATTAAACTTTACAGTTAAGACAAAACAAGCTTGTAAACACGATCATTGGAGACAAAATTAGATTTAGACATTGGTGCAAAGCGTGCTCAGATAAATATTGTTTATGTTGCATAAATACATTGATACATTTCACAGCACAATGTGGAACATAACCAGCCAAGCAGTTCATAAATAAGATAAACTATAGATCCATGTGCAGAGAAGTGAAATGGTCCATACGGACTTGGCTTGGGAAACAGAGGGTGGCTGGTTCAAGTCCAGCATGGAAGGTGGACCGGCAGCTCCTGGGCACTGCCGATGTGCCCTACAGCAAGGCTCCGAATCCCCCTAACTGCTCGCAGGGCGCTGCTCATCTCTCTCCACATTTGCCCCTTGTATGTGTGTGGTTGTATTTCAGGGTTAAAATTAATGAAAAAAAAAAAAATCTCTTCTCTTATATGCAAAGAAATGAATCCTGTGCTAAGATCGAAGAACTACAGACCGTAGACG
Source organism: Nibea coibor (assembly GCA_023373845.1). Lineage (NCBI taxonomy): Eukaryota > Metazoa > Chordata > Actinopteri > Sciaenidae > Nibea > Nibea coibor. The sequence continues at coordinate 2,651,513 of CM041739.1, read as the reverse complement.
GTTAATGACAAATCTGCTAAGATGTGAACCTCTTAGATAGTTTATATTTTATTCTTCATGATCACTGGGATTAAGAAATTCATTTTAAAAATCCTCTTATAAGCAGGTTTGTATGTGTGAATGCACCAATCACATTATTTATGTGTTTTCATATTGTATTTAGTTTACTGTTGTTGTTTATGTAACTAAAACATATTTAAAACTCATTATCACAGAATAACCTGCATGTCTCTGTACTGTGTGTGTGTGTGTGTGTGTGTGTGTGTGTGTGTGTGTGTGTGTGTGTGTGTGTGTCTGTGTGTGTGTTTAAACCACAGAGTGAACCATCCGGTTCACACACACATGCACGCACACACGATCTGTGCGCGGCTCTACAGCAGCGCTCATGCCCGCTGTGTGTGCGTCTGACTCCGGGAGGATGGACGGAGTGTCGTTGGGGTGAGTTGGCTCGGCGGTTCAGGGGGATTATTTTTAAAAATCCAAGCCGTGGTTCGGGCTGCATCTGTCCGGGTAACCCGTTTAACCTCACCGGACCGGACCGGACAGCTTTTCCCGGCACTGACACACCAACTCGGAGCTAGCCTTGTTGACTTGTTAGCTTCGGTTAGCATCGCTCGGTGTACAGCTGATGCTTGTTAAGTTGCTATTCAGACTCTCAAGTTGACATGTTGACATTTTAAAACGGCCAGCCGGTAGTTTAAAGACAGGAGAGCGAGTGTGGACAAGCTGGATTTATTATATTTATGATTTCTGGCGGATAACGGTCGTTATCGCGATGTTAGCCAGTGAAGTTAAATGATTAGCAATGCTAAGAGCTAGCAGCCAACTTGACGCTCCACAAACTAAAAACAAACATTTGTCCGCTGACTGAGATGGAGACAAGAAGGAGAGACGTGTGTGTGAACACACACACGTCTGGATGTAGATGGAGACTCGTCCTGAAGTAACACAGCAGTCCCTGTAGCCCTGTAAGTGCTGCATCATTATTTTACAGACTGTTCAAAGGACGAGTCATGCTAAGATAACACACAGCTCTGTGTGTGTGTGTGTGTGTGTGTGCAGTCATCCATGTCCTCAACAACAATGTGGAAGCACACAGCAAATGTCCCGTTAGATTGGGGGTGATGTTTACCTCCTGACACCTGCTCCCAGGTGAGGAGTGCACGTCACTGCATTTAGTCAGAGGTGTGTGGATGGTCATGTTATTAAAGGGGACATATTATGAAAAAAAAAAAATCAGCTTTTCTTCTTGTAATGTGTTTGAATTCAGGGTGCGTTCAACGCCCTCAGTGTTTAAAAACAACAACCAGCCACACAGTCTTTGAAACAGGCTGTTCAGAGTCTGAGCCCCTTGTGACATCACTAACCCAGAAGATCCGCCATTGGTCCATCCTGCACGGGACTCCAGACCCCACCAGGAGAGTTTGTTTGTCTTTTCTTTGCGTTTACTTAAATTGACGCATAAGAACAGGCCCGCTTCTCGGACCCGGTTTGAGACATTGACTACAACGGCCGCGTTGGGGGTTACAGACGGCGTACAGAGAGGGCTGCTCTGCTCGATCCGGGAAGAATTTTGAGCAAAGAATTTCACACACGTGTCGTCTAGACACCTGAGAACTGTGTGAACTTAAGGAAAAGGGTGTAATATGACTCCTTTAATATTCTCTGTGCAGCCGCACATTCGTGTTGACACCCTCAACCGTTTGTAGAAGCCGTATTTATTCCTCCACCTGCACCACTGCGCTATCACCAGTCCCTTACCCAGTCTACAAACGCCTATAGATGTCCATATGTATCTATATTTATGCAAATATAAATACCTTTTAAATATGTATGTAGTTATTTTTCTGTTTATGTTTTTTGCACCTTGTCTTTTAATCTGTGCTCGTGTCTATGTCTGAACCAGAGTCAAATTTCTCATGTGTGTTTGTACACACACCTGGCCAATAAAGCAATTCAGATTCAGACTGAGAGAGGAAATAACTGCTTTGTGCTGATTGCTGAGCTCGCTGTGGGTTGTGGTTGGTGTTCAGTATAATGCAGTCTAGCTCAGCGCCCCTGCAAACCTCAGTAACCTCTCTCTCTGTAAACTCAGACCTGTTATTCTGGATCACATCACGCTGTACCTGATGAAGGGCCCTGTGGGTCTTATTTGCACTGGGTCAGCGTGACATGTTTCCACATTACCATGAATCAACACAGCAGGTCCCAGCTGTTTTTTAGGAAGCGGTTTCACCTTTTTGAAATCTCCTGTAGTAACAGATGGGATTGGAGCTGAGAGTCACAGTCAGGGCAGAGAGTGTTTCATAGACTGTAACGCAGCTCGTATCTGCAAGTTTGACATGAAATTACTCATGAAGTCATGCTGGTGTTAAAGAGTCTGACAGCTGTTGGAGCGCCCCTGCTGGTTTTCATGGTGTTTGTTGACCATAATAATATATAATAGCAGCTAAGTCCTCTTCATTAAGACTATGACTGAAGGATACGGGTCAATGGATACTTTATCTTGAACACAGCAGGGATCTTTGGTCAAATGTGTGTGCTTGAGTGCTTTTTAAGGGCATCAGCTGTACAAATAATGGACCTAGAGTTTGGTGACATGGATCGAGTCTGATGTAATATCATGCAGGTGATGCCGCATCACTGCAGTTTTGGTTCTGATAACTCCCGTATGTCAAACAGAGCACCTGTCAGCTCTCTCATATCTGCATACATGAGGCAATAAAACTGATTTTTACAGCGACTTTGAGTTTGATTTGGTGAACATACATTAAACATAAGTAGAGCCAAAAGTTGGCAGACTTGACAGACAAAAAATCTGCAAGTTTTGATTATCGATTATTAAACAGCCTGTTCTTGTACTAGTCTGTTTAGATAAGTGAATGTGATTGATGTTGCCTCTGTTGTCATCAGGTCTAATGTCCCTGTCCCATCCTCTCTTCCTAACCCATGACATGAACTAACTAACCGCTGGGTCACCGTCTATCTCCATTGATCCAGACACTGCCTCTCATGTCTCACCAGTCTGGTGGCCACACCGGCCTCGCCGCGTCCGAACTGTGCCACCGACTCCGAGGAGGACACGGTGAACGGAGGGATGCACACCTTCAACCAGACGCACACGAGGAAGGCCTTCCAGATGATGAACGACCTGCGGAGGTGTGTGTTTGCTGACACACGTGACGTACTGCGGCTTAAGAAGCTCGAGATTAACACATTTCCTGGCGGTCGTCCCGTTCATACTTGGCGTTAAGGACGCCTCCTCTTCTTGGCTCCTGTGTGCATGTTTAATTTCTTTGCACAGCTGATCACACTTTAATAAACAAGACAAAAATAACACCTCTCTCTCTCTCTGTCACTCTTCAGTAAAAAGATGCTGTGTGACGTCCAGCTGGTCGCGGGCAGCGTTGAAGTGCCAGCTCACAGGGTGGTCCTGGCATCTTGCAGCCCTTACTTTTGTGCCATGTTCACAGGTACACACACGCACACACACTCTGTCGTCTGCTTGGCTTCATACCTTGGCGTGTGTGTCACGTGCTTTAACGGTGTGTGTTTTATAGGTGATATGAGCGAGAGCAAGGCCCATCAGGTGGAGATCAGAGAGGTGGACGGGCAGACTCTGAGAAAACTGGTGGACTACATCTACACGGCTGAGATCGAGGTCACCGAGGACAACGTCCAGGTGAGAGCGAACGTTTGGAGGGTGTTTACGAGGAGGCAGAGCGAGGAGGAAGGGAGTGAAAAACAGTTTTCCTGTTTTTACTCGATGCTTTTTCTTTTTTCTGGAGGCTTTCGCTTTGTTTCCAACTTTTACCTCCAAAACATTGACGTCACATTTTAACGGCTGTAACGGTTTCAGCGGGATATTAAAAACCTGCACAGCTTTTTGGTTTTGTGCCCGTGCAGCCATCTCGGGTGATTTCCTCTGCCGCATCTCAGGGCTCGGTTGTGAAGTTTTACAGCTGCCTCTTCAGTTTTACACTTTGGATAACTAAATCAAAGTAACTCTGCTGCGCTCGCGGCGTTTCAGCCCTCGACGTAGAGAAGGAAACTTGTCTCGTAGCTGCCGTCTTGACCTTTTTTTCTGTGCCCAGTCCTTTTTGTTTTTGAACAAAAGTCAGAGTGACAATATGAGCTGGTATTAAACGCCAACAACCACAACCCCTCAGATCATTATCCAGACTTATTTTCATGACTCATGAGGTTTCCGTATGCCGTGCAGTGGATACAATGGTCGCTTTTTAAACCACCTTTTTGCTACAACATGAACTCAGAACACAGAAAATGTAGTTTGTCTGTATTTTTGAGTGCCTTTCAAAGCAGATTTCTAGAAATTAATCTGTAAATCTTTGACACGATGAAATGTCTTTTCTTCCTTTTTAATGACGTCTTTGTTCAGAATAAAGAAAACTGTTCACTTAACTCTTTGGTTTAAATTTCAGACTGTCTGAAATGTCTGCCTGAGGAGCAGATGTTTATTACGACACATGTAAGGCTGCTACTGGTCGTGTGCTGTGAGAAGCACTGCATCGAGGCCTTGTTTATCTCAGTGACTCGATAGCTGCATGGCTCCGACACAGGTCTGAATAAATGCAGCGGGATCAAGCTGCAGGCAGGATACTTCCTCTGATTATTAGCACAGGAAGTGTGCATGGAGGGAGGCAGGAAATCCTCCCACTGTTAGCAGCGTGCCTGTCTGATTGGCTCACCCTCGAATGTGTGTTTGTGTAAAATCTTGTTTTTACTCTTAACTGTGTGTGTGTGTGTGTGTGTGTGCGCTGTCAGCAGAGATTCAAACAGGCCTGATGCTCCATTTTAGAAGATTTCAGGACGGCCGTGCACAGAAAACAACAGTAGACAATAACAATACACACTCAGAGGCTGAGAGTGTGTGTGTGTGGAGGTAGACAGAGACTGTGTCACTGACCTAGTTAATGTGTAGGGATGCAGCAAAGCATGGCATGCCAGCCTGCCTTGAAAACTGACACAGCAGCCCTCTCATTCATGTCAGTGAGGCCAGTCTGTCAGTGCAGGGGGGCTCCCGCTAAAGGAACGCAGCGACGTGACGTCCTCCGATGAGGCGCTGTGTTGGCTATGTTACCTCACTAAAGCTAAAGTTTTGTACATCTTTACAGAGATGTAAAATCTTCTGTGAGTATTCTACACTGCTGTCCAGTGTTTTCGTGGCCCGTAAGCTCTCGAACTGATGGATCTGTTACTCAAACCGGCTCTCTGGATTGTGTTTCATTGTCTCGCTGGCACCTGAAACAACACGCCTCTGTCAACGCAGCCCCCGTTTTAGCGCGGAGCTTAATTAAAGCTGCAGGGCTGAGCAACGCTGACAAAATATTTTTAAATACTTTCCCTTACCGACTGCAAAAATTTAAATTTGAGAGCTGTTGTACTTCAGCAAACACTCGGGAGGAGATGTGGTGGTGAAACTGGAGAGCTGAGGCCAAAATAACACAGTTGGCTACATTACACTGTGGACCAGATGCAGCTGATGGTGTTTTAGGTGTAGAGGAATATGAATTACCACACACATTGTGCCGTTGTCTTTGCATTGTGCGGGCAATCAAGAAAATTGATTTAATTTAATAATTGAGTGGATACAAAGGTGACGCCTTAATGCCTTGCTTGTTGGCCAGCTTGGCATCTGTTCTGCAGTTTGATTAAGTGTCTCGTTTATTAATTAACAAGCTTAAAGAAGCAACCAGCAACATTGTTGAAGTAATGAGTTGTCGACTTGCAGCTAACAAATGTCCCCACATCTTTGTCTGCGCGTGTTTGTTCGTAGAAGTTCTTCACCTATAAATGGACTTCATGTTTGTGTCGTCGTCGTTGCAGGTTCTGCTGCCAGCAGCCAGTCTCCTCCAGCTGATGGATGTCCGTCAGGTCTGTTGCGAGTTCCTGCAGTCTCAGCTTCACCCCACCAACTGTTTGGGCATCAGAGCCTTCGCCGACCTGCACACATGCACGCAGCTTCTCAACCAGTCCCACGCCTACGCCGGTAAGCTTCCCGATGTGTTTCACACCACGTCGTGAGTCATCTTTGCTGTGCTGTGCGCGCATGTGGGATGTGGTGTGCTGTTAGATTCACCAGCTTTGAAAAATGATGCTACGTGTTCATGTCTTGAAGAGGACACTCTGAGCTTACTAGCTAAAAATCTGAGTGTGTGTAACGTTACATGTTTGTGTCTCCCAGAGCAGCATTTCACAGAGGTGGTACAGGGAGAGGAGTTTCTGGGCCTTTCTCTGCAGCAGGTCTGCAGCCTCATCTCCAGTGACAAACTCACTGTTTCCACAGAGGAGAAGGTCAGACAGCACGACACACACACACACACACACACATGCCGCTGTAATAAAAGCATTTATTCTCACCTCATGGGTAAAAAGATATCCAGGATGGGACATGATTAAGACCTTCAAGGTTTAACAGGAGCTGAGATCTACAACTGTAGAATAGATCTGCGTCCTCATACATACGGCATCTGATTAGCTTGGCAGCAGGCGTGTTCCAGACGATGGAGTGTCAACAGGAAGAGTGTGAGGGAGCAGCTGTGTGTCATCCTGTTGTCAGAGCAGCGGCAGCAGTCGAGGTGACGGCCGGTTCAGTCAGACAGAGACACGGATGGAGCTGTTGCTCTGCGTGTTCATATCGTCTACATCCAGTATGAGACCGGAGAAACCGTCAGACGCAGCAGACACACGGAAACGAAGCGTGCACGACTTATTTTAATGATGAAAACACAAACTGTGTAACTGTCTAATGAGCTGAAATGATTTTATTAGTTTTTTCCTTTGATATGAAATAACTCAAATCAAATAAAACTTCATCTCACTATTTTGCAGCATAAATTGTGAGTCAGGCTCAGATGTAGAAGCTGGTACATGAACTAAACAAAGTCAGAACACACACACACACTCAGGTAGTTTATCAGAGTTTAGTCCATGAATCCACCGGCCTGTGGAGGTTTGACTGATCTAAGTGTCGGAGCGTGACATGAGGCTCCGTTTTCCCAGAAGTCCAGACCTGGACCTGGATCAACCTCTCTGCTACACGCCGGTACGTCCCTTTGTGCACAACAGGAGGGGCGCAGAACAAAGCTCTGCCACACTCTGCTGGGAGCAATCAATAACATTCTGCAGGAAGACAGTATCTGCTGCTGTAACGACGCAGTTCACACAATCAGAGGTCGGGCGTGTCTCATTGTCTCGTATCCCTGAAGTGTCTTTTCTGTACGTTTGCACGTCTGAAGCGGGCGGGGGAGTTAAAGTGCAAAACAAGTCTGCACTTCTTGGTGTTAGCCACACACACACACCATTTCATGTCGGCTTCTCACTACCTTTGCTCCCGCTCCCTCCCTCGGACAAACAGACACAGACCAAAGCAATCTCAGTGTCACCATCATGGTTCAGTTCCTGAACTCCACCTCAGTGTCAGTGACATTTCAGGCTGACTGTGGACCAGTTTGACTGGTCTGATCATTATCCACGGTCTGACAATCACGTTGTGTTTCTCCGCTGCATGTCGCTGCATGTTTTTATTTGTCTGCATACCCTGCAGCTCGCATCACTGCAGCCTAAACCCTCGCTGAAATGAACGGGAAAACCTCTGACTCTCCTCTCCATCTTTTAGGTGTTTGAAGCTATGATAGCTTGGATCAAGCACGATAAGCCAGCTCGCCTCGAGTACATGCCCAAACTGATGGAGCATGTCAGACTTCCACTGCTGTCCAGGGACTACCTGGTGCAGGTGAAAAGAAATTCTCTGCTCTGCTTTGTCTACATTTGTCAAAACCAAACAGCTGTGTGTCAGCCAGGATTCATAAATGTCATCCAGATGACGGAATATCCAGAAATACTGTCAGTCTCACTTCAGTGCACCACCGTACCTGAACTAAGACTAAATCTTTGACTGTATCTTGTGTAAGCTGAGTAGATATGGTAATAATTCACTGGTTCTTCTTGTGTATACTGTGCATTATTTATTATGTTCCCTGTCCCACCGCCTCTATCATTTACATTTGCATATTTTGTGAACAAGAAGCCGTAAACGTAATTGTTGTGGGGGGTTAGGGGAAGCTGGTTTCCCCGTGTATATTCCTCCAAAGAGGCATGACTCTGCCATGTGTACAGGAAAACGAAGCCGCTTTCTGCAGGCATGCATGTGACGGGGAGAGACACAGCAGGGTGGAGAGATGAAAGCAATTCAATGCAAATTCAAAACAACTTTATTAATCCCATTGGGGGCAATTAGTAACACGCAATGATAAGAGGCAGCAGCAGGAAGTGTCGGTCCCGTGCCCGCGTGTTTGTTTGGTAAATAAAGGCGCTTCCTGTTTCAGATTGTGGAGGAAGAGGCTTTAATAAAGAACAACAACACCTGTAAAGATTTCCTCATAGAGGCCATGAAGTATCACCTGCTGCCGGCTGACCAGCGGCACCTCATCAAGACGGACAGGACCCGACCACGAACTCCCATCAGCATCCCAAAAGTACACACACACACACAAGCTGCTGTAACAGCTGTATAAACACACACTGTCTGAATGTCTGACGCTGACTGAGTGTGTGTGCTCGCACAGGTGATGATCGTGGTGGGCGGTCAGGCTCCGAAGGCGATCCGCAGCGTGGAGTGCTACGACTTCCAGGAGGATCGCTGGTACCAAGTAGCGGACCTGCCTTCGAGACGCTGCCGGGCAGGTCGGCCCGTGTTTTGTACTGTGTTTTGTCGATGCTGGTCATGTTTCTTCAGACCTCTGGAGGTTGATTCTTATACTGTAATAAGTCGAAACTTTGGACTGACACTAATCTGAAAACTTGAGCTTTGTTCTGTATAAAAATCCATAACACAGCCTCTTGCTCTGTGTGTGTGTGTGTGTGTGTGCAGGTGTGGTTTCCATGGCAGGTCGTGTGTATGCAGTCGGGGGCTTCAACAGCTCACTGCGGGAGCGAACGGTGGACGTGTACGACGGCGTGAGAGACCAGTGGAGTGCGGTGGCGAGCATGCAGGAGAGGCGGAGTACACTGGGAGCCGCCGTGCTCGGGGATTTACTGTACGCCGTGGGAGGGTTTAACGGAAGCATAGGTACACACACACACACACACACACACACACACACACACACACTTACACTTTATTTCTTTTAGCTGTGTAAAGTTTTGAAAACTCTGGTAAATTCTGTGGAAATGCTCCAAATCTTTGAAGCGACACTTCCTTTTATCATTACCCATGTTCTTCTGACAGTTGTAACATAATCCTGCGTCTGTGCTGCTGGACAGAGTCACGGCGGAGAGGAAGAAACAGTCCAAAGTGTGACTTCATTCGACAAAGAAAGACGATAACAGCGATCGTTGTTGTGTCTGTAAAATGATAATTTCACGTCAGGGTGGAAACATTTCTCCGCACAACATGGGCTTAAATTCCAGGAACGCCGTGACACTCGATGCCACTCGAGTGCCATCCGGGCGGGCACGGCTATTGCCAAGGTTACATACCTGCTTAAATATTTATCAGCCGGAGGAAGAATCTGCTTTCTTCGTTCAGACTCAGAGATTAGAAAAAGACTGAACGGCCTCACCGCTGAAAGTTTTGAGACTCGATAAAGAAACGGGGCTGATAAGCAGAATGTCCTGGTCGAGCTCGTCAGGGAGTAACATGCTGTTGCTCATTACCCGCCCACGTTATTCCCATCAGGCTCGGCGTCATTACCTGGCTGATTAGCACGTGAGGGCGAGCAGAATAATGAGCGCAACTGACAGTAAACAAAGGAGACACGGGAGCCATTTTATTCTCTTGTTTTAACACGTCGACCAGCTGGAAGCAAAATGTTTACACCTACAGATGGATCAACACACACACACACACACACACACACACTTCTTCTAGTCTAATAGTATCATCTTTGCATTTACTTTCTGTGTGTGTGTCAGGTTTGTCGACAGTCGAAGCGTACAATTATAAAACCAACGAGTGGACGTACGTGGCCTCGATGAACACACGACGCAGCAGCGTGGGTGTCGGGGTGGTCGACGGTAAGTGTGTGTGTGTGTGTGTGTGTGTGTGTGTGTGTGTGTGTTACATCATATGATGTGTCAGTACAAAGCCACTGATCTGAGCGGCTGTGTGTGCCTACAGGTAAGCTGTATGCAGTCGGAGGATACGATGGAGCGTCGCGTCAGTGCCTCAGTACGGTGGAAGAATACGACCCCGTCACCGATCAGTGGTGCTACGTAGCTGACATGAGCACACGGCGCAGTGGAGCAGGTAAACACACACACACACACACACACACACACACACACACACACACACACACACACACACACACTCACTCTTCAGACAGAGCTTAGAAAAGGGCGTCACTTCTTAGTTTAGTTTAGCTCAGTTCCTGGATCGTATCATTGATCCCATTCCACACTCAGCACTTTGACCACACAGCCTAACGTTGCCGTAACTTCACACCAAATGCATGAAGAGGTCTGTCATTTGTTACAACACTGTGTCCAAACAAAGTTACCGCACCAAACAAACAGAAACAAAACGTGATGATGAAAATGATGCGTCACAGACTCCTCTCCTCGTCAGCCTGGAGGACGCGGCGTCCATGACTTCTAAACAGAATTTTAAATATCGACTCATCAGGATGTTTTTTTTTTAATTCACAATCCTACTAACCTGCTTCCAGTTCAGCTTGTTAACTCTGAGACCTTCCACCAGATCTTTGGAAGCAGCGTTCAACAAAACTGCACTGAAATCTGTCTTCAGCCAGCTCACACACATTTACAGGCGTTTCTATGCGACCTCATTTTGCTGTAATATTTTTAGAAATCCTCCCTCTGAACGTGTTTGGAACCTCCACCTCTGAAAACCTTGGGTGTAGATCACATTCACAGGGAGGAGCAAAGCAACAAAGCTTTTATGTGAGCTGGTGTATCACAGTCAGCCGTCTGTGTTTTGCCAGCAGTTCCTTGTTGAGTAACGACGCCACCCAGTGGACGTCAGAAATAACACGGCTGTCACAGTTTGTCTTGCTCACAGTGAAATCATGTCTTTACACAGTGTTTTAAAATCTGAATTCAGGTGTGGCTCATCTGTGTGTGTGTGTGTGTGTGTGTGTTCAGGTGTGGGTGTGTTGAGCGGTCAGCTGTACGCAGCAGGAGGACACGATGGTCCTCTGGTGAGAAAGAGCGTCGAGGTGTACGACACGCAGACCAACAGCTGGAGACTGGTCTGTGACATGAACATGTGCCGACGGAACGCAGGTTAGATATCGGACGCACGACGTCCGTCGAACGGACTGCAGCTCGCTGCAAATCCTAGAAAAATGATTTAAGAGACGTAAGATGAGACGGGTTCATCTGCCACAACCGGTCGAGTCAGAAAACCGCTAACTGATGTCTAGAAGGGTGTCACGAAACAAAAAGAAGCCAAGCCCAAAGTCATGAGTCTGTTGTGTAAACACGTGCAACAGCCTGAAGCTGCTTCCAGCGAGCCAATCTGTCCGCATGTGCAGAACATTTGGGATGTTTGGCTGAAAATCAGCAGAAACTGGCTTCATTTACTGGATATTTATATGAATGTGTGTTTCTTCTTTCTCCCGCGTTTGTGGCGATAACCTCACGTAAACCGGTGACCTAACAGCTTTAAAATAACTAGTAATGTTTTAAAGAGTTTTGGTCCACCTAGATCTGAATACTTTGTCACATACCATAATACTTTCTGTGAGGATCTGCACATTGTACGGACTGTCAGATTTGTTTGTCTCCTTCAGGTGTGTGTGCCATTAACGGGCTGCTGTACGTGATCGGAGGAGACGACGGCTCCTGTAACCTCTCCTCCGTCGAGTTTTACAACCCGGCCACAGACAAGTGGAGCCTCATTCCCACAAACATGAGCAACGGACGCAGCTACGCCGGTAAATCTACGTCACAGAGAGGACGATGTGTGACCTGAGTGTTCATATTTTTAGCTCTCTCTCTTCACTCTTTCATGTTCTCACTCTTTACAGGCGTCGCAGTGATCGACAAGCCGCTATGACCCGCGGCCCGCCGCAGCAACGGCTCTGCGTCGGTGGCCGACGTCTGAAGCTCAAGGGGCAGAACAGAGACGCAACGCCACGAGATGAACTCTGTCCACACGGACAGGACGCCCTCGGCCCTCAGCTGCTTTCGCGGCGCTTAAACCACATCCTGAATTTGTTGCCGCTGCACTGGATAAGAAGCAACAGCCGCGGGATCGTGGAACTTTGTCTTGGTGTGAAGTTCAAATGCCAAGCATGTAACAAGCAGCTGTATCAGCTGATGTGGTGGGACGCTGAGGCTTCACCCGGGGCGCGCCGCGGGAGCCAATTTTTTCTTTTAAATTATGAGACTTGCCACAGTTCACTAGAGTTTAAATCAGCTGCTCAGCTTGACTTTTAAGAACCAAGTTGTCTGATTCCTGTGCCGACCATCAGCAGGTCCAGCTCTTTAACTACCAGCTTTCCAGAGGCGCTGCGTGCGAGTGCGAGGCCTGGACCTAAAGAGCTGCAAGATAATTTAAAGAATGTAGAAAACATCTTATATGCAAATCAGCTGTCATATTTAATATTTTTGAGATTTGTTTTTAAGGTTTGAAACCACTCGCTGTGGTGGACTCAGACCCGGGCTGGTTGATCTGATCGACGCAGCGGGTCTCCTGCTGTCGACACACTACTGATGCACTGATCACTTGCACTGACTGAAGCAGACCCCGGAGGACGTCTGCCCGTCTTTCTGACTGACCGACTGGATCGCTGACCTGCTGTCAGACAGGACGGCCCCTCGGCTCGTCCTGTCTCCGTTCCCGATCGTACTCGTGCGATGCGTTCAAGGCCAATAATTTCATCCAAAATTGTAAAAAAAGTGCCAGTCAGGAAGATCAGAACCACGCTGGAGTCACATGGTGTTTAGTTCTGTTGTCTCAAGGGAGTGTGTCAAAATGCACTGTAGAAATTCAAGTGTACAAATTGCGATGTAAAAGAAGCAGGGTTAAAGATTTCTATTTATTGTTCTTCAGCCTGCCGTTCTCTCACGCTCACTCACGCGATGGTGGGTTTGTTTTAGGTGCCATAGCTTCTTGAAGGAAAGAGATTTGATTTTTAAGAAAGGTGTCCTCAGCCAACCTTTCACCTCCGCCTGCAATCATCCACAAATCATGCAGTAACTGGACGCCGTCAGCTCAGAACCATACTGGTGTTTTTGTATGTTCAGTCGATGTACAGCCCGTGCTACAAACCTCACATTTAGATTGTCTTCCAGGAAGTTCAGTTCAGTCCGTATAACGGTATGAACTCAACTTGAAGCTCGTCAGAGACACTCGAGCTCTCGCTGTGGAAAGTTTGGAGCTCACGTTGCTGCTATGATTGCGCTGCAATGCCGGTAAACAGCATGAATTGTGCGGTGCGTTCAAGCGTCTGCAAGTAGGAAGCGCACATAACAAAAGTTTTGGAGTCTACTTGAGCTCAGCACTGCAGCATGCACGAACTATCAAGCATGAAGTGATCTCAGCAGCTTCTGGATTACAAATCTGGCATCAAAATCTCTCATCTTGTTAATCCAGTAACTAATAAAACATTGTAGATGATGCAGTGTTGCATCAAAGGTGATCATTTTAGTGCACTTGCGTATTTTTGGTTCCATTTCGGTGAGTTTTGCGCACACCATACGGAGCACAAGCTGGCAGTAAATGAACGCACTTTACAGCACATGCAGGGTGATTTCAAGCACAATACTGGGTGACGAAGCCTCCCATCAGCATCTGAACCTTTCCTGAACTGTGTTACTGCTGCGTAAAATACAAACTACTCAGTCACCTGCACAAGGCTCGAGTCTCTTTAGTTGATGTTCATATCGTCGCCTGGAATCTAACAACACTCGTACTGTAGACGATAATCAGCAGTGATCTTCTAACTATATGCAAAATGATGGAAGCATAGAAAAACAGCAGTATGGTCGAGTTTCAGAGTTCAATATTGACTTCTGGAAACTTGGAAGTTATCAAAACGATTTCACCTCAAAGTCCATTTAGTGCTGGAGTTCTGGAGCTTTTGACCGTCACACATTCCTCATTGTCATTCTCATCCGCGTTGAAGCTCAGCTGATGAAGACTCTGGCTGAAAGCTCCAGTAAAAGCCGGTCAGATGGATCTTGAAGTGATTTTTTTTTTTTGAGGTTTTCATGAATGATGTTCTTACTGAGCGCAGATCTTCTATTTTTAATATCAGACTGTGGCTGTCGTGAGCGCTCGATATTGTGAGTTCGTTCGTTGACGTGTGTTGGGAGGTCGTGACGTTGTGCGCTGTACTTACAGGTGACGTGGAACCTTCAGACTTGAAATCATTAACAGATACTAAGCAGGCTTACTTTGCTCTGAACCGACTCGTGCTGCTTCGTCTGAACTTGTAAGAAATATGCATTACAGATGTTTTTCTTATGAAATGAACTTTCTGTCAAACTAAAGCTGCTCCACGTTCAAAGGACTGATTAACACGAACAGGGATTTTCCTTTTAAGAGCACAATGGATTTGTTTGGACTCTCAGCTGAGCAGAGATCTGTTAAGATGTTGGTTTGCAGAATCTCAGTTTCATCACACAAACTAAATAATCTGCCACTCAGTAAAAAGACGCCTGATTTGCCAAGATAACAAAACTGAAATAAAAATCATGATGTATGTTGGACAATGGGAAACTTTATTTCACTCTACATATCATCATATTATAAATGGGCTGAGCTTCGAGGTACTCGAGTACAATTTTAAGATACTTTAATTCTGCAACATGTTAGAGGGAAATATTCTATAGATACTTCATTATATTTATGACTCACTACATTAAATATTAAAGCACGTATTTATGCATGGATTTATTTATTTTTTGATAATTATTTCTTAAGTTAAATTTGGAAACGTCATCTCAGTCAGCTGCACTAACTATAGAAATATAAAGTATATAAATATATATATATACAAACACACGCTCTTCTGTGGGCGTGGCCTCTGACAGGTGTAATCAGTCTAATTAATTAGCAGCTCTCTGCAGTCGGTGCAGGAGGAACGTGTCCGTTCGTTTTAGTTTTACATCATAAAATTCTCATTAAACGCGTTACAGGAATATTAATATTAATATTCAGCGGTTGTTTCAGCCCGGGCTGGTGAAGGAGTGAAACCTCAGATAAAAGTTTGTGGAGTTCTTGAACAGGTGAGTTTGATCTAATTAATGACTCGTCAGTGGCTGAATTTGTTCCACATGCTGCTGTTGTACTTTAGAAAACGACGTTTGGTCCATAGAGTTAAAAAAAAAAAAAAAAAAAAAAGACACATTTACGTGTCGTGGCGGTAAAAATCACCTCTTTGTTTTGGGTGTCCAGCCGGTGTTTCGGTGTAACGAGCGACCGTGCTGACTGGTGACCTTTAGCTACGTATCGTAACTACGGCAACCGCTGACTCACTCGGCTAACGGTCCCCAGCTAACACGGTCACTCGTTGAGCCGAAACACCGGCAAAAGTACTCAGTACTACAGTACACGTCCACAACTACTACGCTAAAAACTACTTCGCCAGGTTTAAATACACAAAGTACTCTGTTAGAAGAAAAACGTCACACTTTAAAGACGCTTAAACAGTTTTACTAAAATAAATCTAGTACGTTATCTTAGCATGTTTGTAGTCGCTAAGACCCGCCCTCCCCCGCCTCTGATTGGCTTTGCGTCATTCTTACCCTGACTCTAACCAATCAGCTCCTCACGCCCTGAAGACAGCAGTGCTTAGCCAATCGGAGGCAGAGTAGGGCGGGTCATGTAGGACTCATCATATGTGTATGTACATACATATGTATGTATTCAGTTATATTATTTTAGTTTTATTGTCTTTAATATATGATATTCTGCTTAATAACACTTTTACTTTTGCTACTTTAAGTGTACTTTAAAACTAATACTTTTACTGCAGTAACATTTTTTAATCAGTCAAACTAACTGCAAGATAGTTAAATATATTTGAACAGTTTATACAATAAGCAGCTGCCTGCCTTTACAAAGATCATCATCATCATCATCATCATCATCATCGCTAACGCCTGTTTTTATGATGTGAAGTGTAAATGTCTTACCAGTAATAGATTCCCCGTCATTTCTATAATATATTATTTATGGCCTGCTGGATTGTGAGATACTGCACGGCTGGAAGATAATAGGTCATGTTTAAAATTCAGATGTGAAAGAAAGACAGAACTGTTTTTTCTGCTGAAATTACAAAATGAAATTATCCTGATGGTGAAGATGAAATTTTTCCAGAACAGTGCATTCGTATAAAACTATAATTGGTATTGTTTTCATTTTTTAAATGTTAGTATTGACCCCCGGCATCTTCACATTGTCAAACCTGGCCGTCTTTGAAAGGAGGCAGGTGTGCTGTTGTCCACTAGAGGGCGCCGTTCACTGAAAAAAGACACTTCCCATTCAATTCAATGCAAATCAACGTTTGAAGGCCAAAGTGTCAGAATCCTTTAGGAAATCATGATAATTTATCAAACTATAAATATTAAAGTATTCTTTGTGTTTAGACAGTATAAACAATATTTTATGATGTTAAACTACCTATATTCTAATGTTTTTTCTCATTTATCCGTCACATCTCATGTAAAACTGACTGCTCCATTAATTTTATATTAATATAGCTACATATTTTAATATTTATTCATGCAGGCTAGATTGGCAGAGAATTCAGCCTCACACAGTTTGTACAGGCTCGTTTAATTGCATGTAGTTTTTATCATTTCTAGCTCTACTTCTATTTCTTTATTTCTATAAATGTTAATTTGTATTTTTGCATATCTTTATATCTTCGTTCATTTGACTCAAGACACGAGAGAGCTGATGTGGCAAGCTTGTAAATTTTTATTTTCATGTGTAAATGTTACTGATTGTAGTTTCTCATCCTTTGTTGTTAATGAAGAAACAGAAAAAAGCATTCACAAAGTAAGAAAACATTTATAGATACATACATACATACAATATATCGACGTGATAAAACACAGTATCACATGTCAGTGACTCGGAGGAAGCAAGAAAACGTCTGGTTTGAAGAGTTCGCAGCAAAGTTCAGCGTCAGAGATGTCAGGAGGTGTCTGGTTTCTAACTTTATGTCACACCTGAGAGCAACATGACCATTTGTCCTTTAAATTTTAAAGATTTAAAGACTCTCTTTTACTCAAATATCCATTCAGACTCGTAAAATATATCTTTTAATGTCGTCTGTTGCCGTGTTGACCAAAAAAACTGATCATTTCTTCGACGTTTCCAGGAGCGGCGGCGGTGGTGACCTGCGTGACATCTCCGACACCTTTGACCTCTGCTGTGAACTCGGCGTGTGAAAACGACCATGCGTGTCGTCGGATGGAGGTATGGAGGTGGAGGAGGGGGGTAAGTGTGAGATGAAACATACCGTACACTGACAGAACACGTTTACAGTTTACAGACAGATGAAGAGTTTTACCACTCTGTCGCAGGCGACAAGTTTGATTTTTTTTTTTTTTTTAAGAAAACCGAGCCGACCGTTCACTGCTGAGACACAAAACTAAATGAAAAGTCAAAGAAAAGCCCTTCAGAGGATCCACGATGAGCCATTTCCACTTTTTTTTTGAGTGATGATAAAAACTGGAATGTTTTCAGATAGGACACGTCTGTCATTGGCTTTTCAATCCCCGTTCACCCTCCTGTTAAATTTGATTCTCGTTTTGGTTTTGCAGCAGCGCCAACATGAATATTTATGCTGACAACAGTGGTAAAAACACACCGTCTGAGCAGAGTGTGTGTGTGTCAGGCTGAAAACAATTAAAACAGAAATATAGTACCTCAAATATTCACAGTCCATCCCACCCATCGTTACCGTAAAACCTCCACGCAAACTTTTATTATTGCTGCTTCTTCATGGCACAAATAATAGAAACAATACATCGTGTTATTCATACTATTATGTTCTCTTTTTGTTGTTTTGCCATGCAAGCTCACTACAGTACTGCTTCTATATTAGCTTATATTACACAGAGCAACAAAAGAAATCAAGAGAACAGAGCAGGTTCGTGTTTGATTAGCCACACAGTGCCAGACTAACTTCTACAGCTGGTTTTACAATTTGTGAGTAGATACAAAAGGATTATTATTGTCATTATCACACAAAATAATGGTTATGATAGTAATAGCAATATTTATAATAACAAATAATTAAAAAAACAAACAACACATTCTTAGGGCATCACAAATATAATGAACCAAAGGGGCCAAACGTAATGTTTGAAATAATTTAAACATTTCTGACATTCATTCCTTCGGGTGTTTGTTTTTTTTCTTGTTGTATGTACAGTATATATTTATATTTGTATAGAAGTAGTGCTTCATTTTTAGAAATACAAATGAAAAAAAACGCAAAACAAAGGGCTGCATTCTGTGAATGCTGTGCAAATAACATTTTTTTTTTTTTTTACATGAAATTTTTTACTGTCCCGACGTGCACCCTCGCCTCACTCTTCACAGGCATTCACAAAAAAACAAAAAAAACCTCATTCGAAACTTTCACGTCAAAACTCTGCAGCCGACGTCGCCTCTGGCAGGTCAATAAATGTACATCGATTTCTGTCTCACCGGTCTGAAACGTCTCACGCCTAACGAGCCGATTTGAGTTCTGATAATAGAACCTGCTCCAGTCGGACGACTCCTTCGCCCCACGCTTCAAATCACACTGTGACTCCTTTGATAAAAGACCACACGGCCTCCACGAAGAAGAAGAAGAAGAAGAAGAAGGAGAGCGCCACACCTCAAACTCTCTTCTCCTCACCTGCCCTCATTTTACCCGCCAGCAGGAAATGAAACCTCACTGGGACCTGCCGGTTTCCCACGTACAACTGTACAACTTTTGTCTGCCTCTCAGCATTTGTGGACATCATGCTACATACTCATCAGCACCGACTCACCGGTAGATGACCACAGACGGAGTCTCTGTGTTTTTAAAAATCAGTGCTGGCAGTGTTGGCACCTCATCGATACAATACAAGCCTTTAAAGCTACAATCAAACGTTAAACCACTTTATTCGGTTACGGTCACGCCAGCTGCACAGCAACTGCTGACCGCGTCGTCACTGATATTCAAGAAGCTCCCTGTGAGCTCCTCGGCGTTTATCACCCATGATCCTTCACAAACTGCCTCCATGCAGCAAACTGAACAAGTGAATCATAAAACCTCCTGATCTGAGCAGGACTGTTTCCTGTGAGCGTCTTCCATCGAACGCCACCTCTGAATCACAAGCCTTCGACTTAAAAGTAGCTTTTTTTTTTCTAGAGGATCATGGGAAATGCAGTTCAAACACCGTTTGCTCTCTTAGTGATCTCAGTGACGAGTATTGCCAGAAAAGCTGAAGAACAGAAATAAAAGAAAAGAAAAGTCTTTCACAAACAGCTCCAACGTCACACCGGGAGTTTTTCCCCCCGTGGAATATTCAAGAAAAACATGAACAGCAGTGTCCCACAAACATGTATGTATACACTTTTTTCTAACAATACACACAAACAGTTTTTTTTAAACTTGTGGATGAGTTTTTTTTTTTTTTTTAATCAGTCAGGAGGTGAAGCTTCCAGGATGTCAGACGACGACAGGATAAAAGAATCGCTCGCCTCGCGTCGAGGAGGCGAAACAGAGCGACGCCACCCTCCCCCGAAAAAAAGAAAGAAAGACGTGTCTAAAATGCCAGTCCTCGAGCTGTCCGCTAAGATTCCTCAGCAGGAAGAAGAAAAAAACACAAAGAAGTTTCTGAAATTAAAAAGTCAAAGTTTTTTTTTTCTCAGAAGTCAAAGAAAAAAAAGACGAGTGCAAAGTCTTGAGTCACGTTGGTACGACGACGACGATGATGATGATGATGATGATTCCTTTTTCTCCATGTTTCTATGATATGCAGTCAGATGAGGCAGCAGAGATCAGTTATGGCTGACGGGAGTGATTTTAGGTCGAGCTGCGTTCACGTCACGGGGAGACGGTTGTAAAAACGCCTTCAGACTGTAACGTCCACATCACTGAACTGAATCTGCCATTATCAAAGAAATGTAACGACTGACGCTTCATCAGAACCGTCCCAGGAACCAAAGACTGATTCAAAAGACTCGATTAAGTCTTGAAAACCAATCTGAGACGTTGTAAACTAAACTGAATGGATGCTGTACAAACTGAAAACCTGCAGGTAGGATGGCGGTGCAGCCTGTAACGACACACAGAAGTGAAATCTGGACAAACTGACTCTAACGTGTAACTCTGAACCAGCCAAGTCACTCTCGTTTAGTTTTCTCCGTGACGTGAACGCAGCGCACCGAGCGGCTCGTCTTGGTGTGATGTGGCTGCTGGAGTGTTTGTCGAACCCTCCCAGGTTGTGATGACGCCTGACAGACTGATGGTCGACCTGGGCAGGTCCTCGCGGTGGCAATGAGCTGGGGTGTGTGTGTGTGTGTGTGTGTGTGTGTGGTGATTAGCAGGTATCTTAGATGGATTTGGAGGAATCCTGTTTGCTGATGAGAACTTCCAGGAGGCGCAGTTTGGCCTTGATCCTCTTGTACTCCCGGTACTCCTCGAGCATCGGCACCCGGTCCTCCTTCTGAACATTTCTGCAGCAAAGACAGAGAAATGACGTGAGTGAGACTCTTCTGTCCTCTAGATTACATGCTGACTGAAGATCACAGAGTGACTGTCTTCCACCAACCTTCCGTTATGCTGATAAAAGTTTTCCTCAAACTCTCGGATGGTCTTCCTCAGTTTCTTCTTCTCTGCTCTGGCCTTCCACAGCTGTTCCAGCAGCTCTGGCCTGGAGGAGGAGGAGGATGACGGGAAACGTGGAAAGAGTTAATGCACACATGCTGCCGTGACTGAACGCTACTTAAAATCAGCCGTTAATTAAAGATCGAGTCCGGAGAGGAAAGCGGGGCGCGAATCGAGGTCAGTGCGAGCAGGAAGTGAACTGTGGTGGTGTGAGAGATCAGCTGTCAGGAGCCGGGCCGGGGAAGTGACCTGGATGTACGAACCTGGTCTGATGGAGAAGATTAGAGGTGTGTGTGTGTGTGTGTGTGTGAGTGTGTGAGCTCAGTAACACGGTAACCAGATCACAGACTCAGCAGATGAAACCTGTTGATGTAGCATGCTATATAAGCCCATTCAGTCCGCCTGCCCGCTGACATTCACTGAGGATTATTTTTAATGTTGCTAACGTCTCTCCGCTTTGAAAGGTCAGCGGCACCGCGGACGAAGTCTGATTCGAGTTTGAGCGTCGCCCAGTTGGCTGCTCTCATCGGAAACGACGACACAGTTAGCACAGCGATGCTTCACGTCGCAGAGTGTGTTATGTTAGGTGTGTGTGTGTGTGTGTGTTCTTACATGGACGAGGCGTTGGAGCTGGACAGTCGCAGGTCCAGTGCCAGCCTCCCCGACCCCTCCTCCATCTTCGCCGTCATCGGACAGTCGCTCTGCCGGTCGGGTTGGTTCTGGCTCCTCATCGATCCGTCGGTCGGGGTCACGAGGTCGACGGCCATGATGACCTCGGGGCTCTGCATCTCCCCGCCGCTGCTCTCTCCCTCTTCCTCCTCTTCCTCTTCTTCGTCCTCCTCCCTCTCCTCCTCCCGCTCGTCCTCCTCTCCTCCCCCCTCTCTCTCTTTCCGCTCGTCCTCCTCCTCCTCTTTGATCTCCTCCCAGAAATGAGCGGTTTCTCCCTCGATGATCGGCTGGAGCATCTGACTTCGCCTCTTACTGGAGGGGGACACCTGCAGGAGGGAGCGAGAGGCGAGGTCAAAGCATGCGTGACACTTCCTGTCCTCAGTACAGGCGTGTTCACGTGTACGTACCGTGACGGGTGTGATGCTGACTCTGGTGAGCATCTGTTTGACCAATCTGTAGCGATCGTAGAGAGGTTTCACCACCAGACGCTCCTCTCTGGTCACCTGACAGGAAGAGAGAGAAACGTTTAACACAACGTCATCAAAAGCGACTCCCTGTCTCTCTCCAACACGACCAACATCTGGACATGATACACCTGTCCCCCTGTAACTGGACCTTTTGTCACTCACCGGTCGACCGTGCAGGCCTTCATAGTGCAGCAGGTTCTTCTGTAGGACCGTCTTCTCACAGGACAGCTGCTCCTTGGTCATCTTCTGCAGAGACACACACAGTTAATCGTGTGATAGTGACACAACCTTTAACTAAACACGTTAGGGCCAGTCTTTTCATCACGTCTCCGCTGCTGCTAACCTTGATGTCATCAGGCCAGCCGTCCTCCTGCCTCTTCCCTTTGACCCTGCGCTGGATCAGCTCCAGTGTTTCCTCCCGGGTGGGTCGCTGACCCTTGACCTCCACCGCTGCGTCGTAAGCGCTCTGGTCCAGCGTGGAGCCGAAGCTCTTGGGTAAGGTGTTGCTCCGGGGGCGAGTCTGCGGGCCGAGCTCGCTCTCCGCGCGGTGTTTGGCATCTGTGGGACGGAGGATCGCAGTGATGAAGGAGAGGAAACAACGCGGGACGAGCCCAGCGGTTAAAGAGGAGAAGCAAGTTTCAACATTAAACATCTTTCACCGACGATCAGACATGCAGGAATCTGACAGACGGCTGTGGTGGTTTAAAATCAGCCGGTCACAACATGAGAGGACAGACAAACATGCTGAACAGAAGCACAACACGGCACACGGTCAGCACCCAAACGCAAGCGAAAACCTAACAACCAAAAAAAGACACTCAAAAGGCCCTGAACTCGCCTGATGAAGCATCGACCTCATCGATTAAACATTTATCTACCTCTGCACACCAACATTCAAATCACAGACTGTCTCTCTTTCTGTCCCGACCAAACATCAACAGGAAACACACCAAAGCAAAGAAGCAGGATGCTCCCACAATGCCGCCTCATTGTGGCTGTCAGTAGTGTCTGTGTCGTTTACTTACTGAGGGGTTGGTACTTACTGAGGTGATACGGTCTAGAGCTCAGGCCTGAGTATGGGTGGAGCGGGGGGGTGTGTGTGAGATGGGGAGGTGAGCAGATAGAGGAGGTGGAGGAAGGGGAAGAGGAGGAGGAGGAGGAGGAGGAGGAGGAGGAGGAGGGAGCATGGTGGCGTCTGTATGAATGGAGCAAAGCCTGGTGCCTCAGCGTGCTTCTGGGTAAAAGGTGGTGCTGGCGTCCTGGTTGGCCGATCAGTCAATCAATCAATCAATCGGGTCGTTGGGCGATAGGAGGAGGTGGTCGAGGAGGAGGGAGGAAAGTGGAGAGTGGGTGCTCGCGTTATTGTTGATTTCAATTTTCGATTTGAAACAGAGAGAAATGTTTCGGCCACTGCGTTCTCCGAGAAGGAGAGCCGTCACCTCACGGGGAGGGTGGACGAGTGTCACGGCGTTCGATCAGAACGGTGAAACGATGCACAAGAGACATTCAGAGACATCAGACGTCTTATTTTATCTTCTGACACCTGTTTGGACTCAAAGATCTGATCAAAATTTAAATGCCTTCACAAACAAACAGATTTTTTGATTTCAAATATTCAGCTTCACATTAACTCAACGTCTTGTCCACTGTTGCACCGTACCGATCTCACCGCAGACGTAATGAATGTGGGTTCACAAGGACGCACCAGCACACTGGAGGGTGGGAGCCACGCATGTGAGAGCCACGTCAACTCTTGGCATGTGTGTGTCTGTGTGTGTGTGTGTGTGTGTGTCTGTGTCTGTGTGTGTTAGATTAGCACACATGCAATGTTGTTACAAAGGTCAAAGGTTTCGGAGTGAGGAGGGTCAAGCTGTCCAGCATGGAACAGGATGGCACACAGACACTCTAACCCCGACACACACACACATGCATGTTAAGGTGGAAGAAGAGCGAGTGGGTCTACCTTTAATCTGCCTGCGGATCTTTGTGAGGTCGGTCATCCATTTGAGGACTTTGGGGTTAGCTGCCTTGTCTCCATGAGAGGGCTGCAGAGAGACGGGGAAGGAAATTTGATCAGGTTCAAGCTGTAAACGTTCATGTCCCTGTGCTGATTCTCTTAAGAGTATGGACTAAACCTGCTCTACATGTCATGAGATAACTTATGATTTAGCGCTATAAATTTAGATTCTTGCTCTTCAGAAGGTTACAGTTACTTGTACCAACATTTACGTCCACGTCACCTTCATCAGATAAGACTCGTACATGAAGAGGAGCAGAGACAGAGACAGAGAGTTCAGTTTGTACCTTGTAGTTCCTCTCCTTCTCGAACTGCTCTTCAAACTGTTTGATTTTCTTCTTCAGGTGCTGAAGCTTCTTGGTGAGTTGGTGGGTCACTGAGTCTCCTCCTCTCATCGCCTCTTTGGAGCCAAACGATGCTCGCCGCGGCCTGGAGTGACGGCGGAAACACAAACATGCATGAACAAAACATCCAACATGGTCACACACCCAAAAAAAAAAAAAGACGCTCGGCGTCTGCGTCACACCGCACCTCTGTGCTTTGGTGGGTGAGGTGGCATCTGGGTCCTGCTGGAGGAACCGCTGGGCGCTGTGTGCTCCAAAGTCGAGAAAGCGGCGTGCGAGGAGGTGAGGGTGAGAGCGGGAAGAGGAGAGGGCGGCGTCCTGCCCTCCTTCCTCCTCGTCCTCTTCACCTTCCTCCTCCAGGGGCAGCGGGGGGAGAGGAACCATGCGACCGGCCAGCGGGGAGAGCTGAGCCTCTCCGCTCTCGTTGTCGTCCTGCCAGGATTTGTAAGCCGGGACGGGGTCTGAAGAGAGGAGGAGACAAAATGAGGAGGGAGTCAGGCCATGCAAACAGGTCAGGGAAGGAGGAGGAGGAGAAAAGATTCTTTTAATTCTGGTTAACACGAGTGTTACACGCGAGGATGCTACTGTACAAGTCGATACGATGCACAGAAAAGCTGCCTGGGTGGAGGCTGCTGAGCTGCAACGTTCATTGTCTTCTTCGGTGCCCTGCTGACTCACTTTTTGCCTGATTAACGGCGTCTTGCATGTCAGCGCTATGCTAACGAGCTGAGGCGCGAGGGGGAAAAAGTGGGTGAGGTGAAGGAGGGGCCCCGGAAAGATAATGAGACGATGAGGTGAGAAACAGAGGAGCAGAGTCAGGAGGAAAAAGAGTTTTCAGAGAGGAAAGGTGTCGTGATCAATCTGCCCCGAGTCCACCAGCTGTGTTCTCACATCCCATGAAAGGAAGACGGTTTGTCATGCAGGGACTTCTTCATCATCAGTGTCGCACAAACGTGTTTCGACAAAGCTCGCCCTGCTGCGCACGAACCAGCAAGCAGCCATGTTAGAGAGAAATCAACGAGGAAGGATGAAAGGAAGGAAAGATGGGTGGACGGGTGGGTGTGTGGGCAGATTTCAGCTACTTACCTTGGCCTTCTTTTTGCAGATGCATACATGAGAAGTCTATGGGAGGGAGGTGGAGATGGGAGGGGGGTGACGCTGTTTGGATGGAAGGAGGAGGAGGGAGAGAGATAGTCGAGAAGAGGACCAACATTCATTCAGTACACGTTTGAACAACAAAATGATGCTGAACATGAAACGTTTTCATATTTGGAGGACAGTTTGATGACAGAAACATTTAAAAATCTTTAAATTATTTCACTCGGTGACTGGGTAACCTACCTTCCCATTGGTTGTCGGGGAAGAGCTGGAGGTGGGGGTTGTTGCCAGAGTTTGGTTGGCATGGCGACAGATGGTTCCTGTTGTTCTCGCTGGTGTTGGCGTTCTGATCACAGCGGCACGAAACCGAGTCCTGAAGGAAGACAGAGAGAGAGAGATTAAAGACACACATCAGGGAAGGAGGTAAGAAGGGAAGTGTACGGACATATTCACACTTATTACTCACACAGCTTATGGTGTCAGTCTGAGTCTGCTCCATGTCACAGGGTTGATTGTCCTGCCTGAAAACACAGACGAGAAACAGAGAAGATACTTTAAATGATCACGACTCAAAGTGACGACTGTTTCAGACACTTTGCTGCTTATTTTTATGTAATAAATAAATGTAGAAACTTGTATATATCTGTGTTTCTGTGCGTCTCTGAGCTCGTGGACCTGAGATATTTAATGAACCGCTGGATCTTTTGAGTGTTGAGCTGCAACAGATCCAAAGAGAGTCACACTAAAGTCACACAACTAAAAGCCTTTTCACACGTCAATGATTTCTCGTGGGAAAAACGCACAAAGGTTCAAATGCTTCGACTGTTTCACGATGAAACGCTGTGGTGTGTTATCACAACCCGGAGGCGTGACACAGTGTGACGTGCGGAGTAAATCTGCCCCATGCCGTGTGAGAGATGATGATGATGATGATGATGATGGTGATGATGATAGAGGTCTAGCGTAAAAATGATTTTGAAACAACACAAGCTTAAAACAAAGTGTGTGTCCTCTCACTCCACATCACTGAGATCATCTGTGTTACACCTCGAAGGTGACCTGAGCCAGCTCACCTGGCAGTGTTGATGTTGTTCTCAGCATCTCTGACAGCCTCCGCATCCAGGTCCATTCCCGAGCTCTCCTCCAGGGCGGCGCCAGAGTCCAAAGGATCCTGGGAAGAAAGTGACAGGAAGCTCACATGAACCTGCTCATCATGTCGTCTCACTTCTTTTGAGTCGCTGTGCCTTAAATGGTAGAAATCCAGCACAAATACATTCATTCATATGAGGCCCCTTCCACATGACCGCGCGTAAAGATCACGCCTGCATCTCTGACGCAGATACTGTAGATTCATCTGGCAATTATCTGTCTCACAAACCTCCAAGTGAAGGTGAAGAGGCTTTTACCGTCAACATGATCTGCCCAAAATACTCCAACGTTATGGATGATTTAAGGTTGTGAACTTCCACACTGGAGGTTGAAAGTGAAAGATGACTGTATATGTGACAATGGTACTGTTATGTAAAGACACTGAGTGTGTGTGTGTTGGCGGCGCACAGGTGCTGCTGTCATTCTTCGGCTCTTGGCTCATCTATTTTAAGATCATTGTTAAAGAGGTGACAGCTTTCTCAGGACACGTCTCGCTCCGTCTGCTGCTCGCCTCTCGGCCGTCGTCTGGACGTCTAGATGGTTCTTGGGATGAGAGCCACCGAGGGGTTCAAGGGGGGTTCAAGGGGATTAGTGGCAGTGAGGAAGGGATTTGATTTCCACCCTGATGAGGCTTATTAAGAGCGTACGTGACACTCATGGAAAAAAAATGTGCACATGCCAGAAACTACTGAATTTACGGAATTCTGTCAGTCAGACTTTATCCTGACGGACCCTCGGCATACAGCTGGTGTAAAAAGTTGATATGAAAGTCAAGTCAAAGTGGAGTGTACAAATCAAGTTTCACACTGAGCAGCACTTCTTTTCACTTCAGCCTTACGTAATCCCCTCATGACTTCATGTTCAGAACAAAACTCTGCCTGTACGTATCGGCGCGTTCATCGATCTGCGCGCATGTTTGTGTCCGCTCGCGTCCTCCGGTAGAATTCCAGCTATTGTAGCAACCGGAGCAGAACAAAGTTGGACTGTGTTGATAATATCAAACATTCAGACACACTGAGACAGGAAGGAGGTCAGCTATGGGAAATATGCTGCTAGCCCACACAGCAACTAGTCAGGGTCGGTGCATTGTGTGTGTGTGTGTGTGTTTTTCAAGGTCGTGTGTGTGTGTGTGTGTTGCGCTTACTTGTATGTCTTTCTGGCTTTGTTGTATGTGCAGCTCGGCCTGCGTGAGTGGGGTCTCCCCCTCTGTGTCGCAGGGA
Organism: Nibea coibor; assembly: GCA_023373845.1. Classification (NCBI taxonomy): domain Eukaryota; kingdom Metazoa; phylum Chordata; class Actinopteri; family Sciaenidae; genus Nibea; species Nibea coibor. The sequence goes on along the minus strand of CM041739.1, from coordinate 2,623,733 downwards.
CTGTCTTCGGGGTCTGTTTGTTGCTCCTCATCTTCATGGCAGCCCTGGTCTGCAGGCTCGGCGGGGCTCACCCTGAAAAACAGAAGTGAAAGAAACGTTGGAACAAACCTAACAGGAACATTCACATCTACTCATTTCAAACACAGAAATGTCAGCGTGCCACCTCCAGCAGGTGTGAATCTTATTTTAGGACGCCGTGTTGAACTCCTGGACGTCTTGTTTTGTCTCGGAGGTGACTGAACAGCTGCTGCTCTCAACACGCAGAGTTTACAAATCGCCAGCACAGCTGTCAAGATGTTTACCGGTAAACTGAACCATACGGTGGGCTTCGTGCCGTCGTACACAATGTTCACTATGACAGATATGTTCCTTTAAAGTCATCCGATGCCACTTTACCCACAGAGGAATCAGAGCGACGCGTGTTTCTACCAGCAGGTGCATCAGGTCTGCGTATGTGCGGCGTGTGAATGATAATGTGTCGTGCGCTCTCACCCCTGGCTGTCGTAGTTGCTGAGGTCTTGGTCGATGGAGGATTTCAGCTCGAAGAAGTGCTGCTCCACTGCAGCTCTGATGGTTCGCTGAATTATCCTGCAATAAACGATAAATAAAAAAAATTAAATTTGTTTGTCTTGTCTGTTCTGGGCTACTGTAGAAACACGATGGACTCCGTAGATATAAAAGTTCATTTTATGTCAATAAAACAGAACAGATGTTATTTTCAGATGATGAAAACACAGTTGTGTGTATTACATTCCATTTCTACCATATTCTGTAAGCTGAGCCCGCTAAAACTGACACACTACACCTTTAAAGTGCAGTTCTCTACATCATTTCTGACGTTTTCAATTGAATTCAGTAACTTTATATTATATTAATATATATATATAGCAGTATAGTAGTATATATAGTTACTGTTCAACTGCAATCTTTAAATACTGAGTAATGATGCAGACGTTTCCTCCAGCTTGAATGAGTTTAGTTCGAGTGTATTAGACTTGGACTGCACTTTAATGATCCCTCAGGGAAACTGAATCTCCAGTAACAGACACTTGCATACAAAATAAAGGATTGATGAAAAAATACAATATAAGAGGGTAAAACATCCTACTTCAGTTAATGAACAGTTTGAATGAACTGTTCAAAGTATGTATCTGTGAAGTATAGCCACTATCCTCTGTTATAATCCTGATCCAGTGATGTGTAATGCTCTCCGCTGTGTTCAATTATTCAGTCGTCTCTATGTGAGATTAATTGACGTGCTCTTTTGTTCGGTTCTACTAAATCCAATAAGCTCACTGCGTTGCTCATCCATTTAATTAAAACCTCGGCGGTGTTCAGAATAGAAGGTGAGCGGCGCCGAGTAATGAAACGCAGGTTAAGGCCTTCATCTGTGGAACAACACACGAGCCTCCTCACATAATCCCACCTGTCATCAGCCTCTTAACAGAAAGAGCTCCGCTGATCAATTAACAGACACTGCTGGAGATTTAGAGGATAAACTGATGTGTTTACCTCCATGAACGTGCGTTTACTGAAGGTTCATAATGAACCAAACTTCACTGAGATGCTTTCAGGGCTCTTTAAAAGTCCTTATCGAGTCAGTAACCCGGTCCAGTTCTGAAAGGATTAATAAAACCAGAGAGGAGGCGAGGACATTACAGCCTATAAAAGGAAACAACAGCAGTGACACTCTGACCTCGTATACACTCACATGTGATGGTTGATCCACAAACTCTCCTGAGACTTTATTTAACTCGCATGAGCACGTGTGCGATTATAATGCATCCCTCCCTCGTTTATTCTGGCTTCTTGCGGGCGGTTAAGATTTATTCCTACAGGTTGTCTGGGAAAGCTCCCAGCTCTCTTCACACTCCTCCACACACAGCTGCTGACGGATCGCACCCCATCATTCATAACATCATACTGGATGTGCAACATATTTACACCAACAAAGTTTCACTTGGAGCTGCAGCGTAACTAACTGTGTCTGGGCTTCACATCCATTTAAGGGAAGACTCATAAAAAGGTGTTGGACCCTGAGGTCAAGTAAATGTGTGTGTGTGATCGGCCGCTGTGGGAAGCTCTACAAACAATAACAGTCCATCACACACTAACACAGTGAACGCAGTAAAAGATGATGTGCTTGCAGTCACCACACAGCACTGTGTGTTTTTGCTGCTGTCGTCTAAATCTGGTCTGACAGGAGGCATCTCGAAGGAAAGTGAAGACATTACTCAGACTGAGGCCATCGCACCCGTGTGACACCTGAACGACAGGCAAACACACTTCTCATATGTTTCTGGCAGCTTTAGTTGAATTTAATTCAGTCACTGACCAGCAGAGTGTAAAAGCTCTGATGTTAATACAATCGGGCTGAAGGAGAAGTGTGTGTCAAAGTTAAAGCTGAAACAATCAGTTAATATTAAAATGAATCAAGTGTTTATGTAACTTTTTAAACAAAAATGCAGAAACATTTCTCAGTTTCAGCTTCTAAATTTTGACGATTTGCTCATTTTCTTTGGCGTGCGAGAGGAAAAAGAGGAAACTTTTATAGAGCACTGGTTCTCAAATGATACTTGGAGAGACAGATATATTCTGAGGTGGTATGCAGTGTGGAAACTTTGAGAAACTGAGCAGTAGACGTGATTAATCATCATCTAACCTGCAGATGAATGCAGACCCTGCAGCGCAGTAATCTTACATATATGTTCTGCACCATATTAAACTGTTTTTCTCCGTTGTCCTGCAGCAGTGCAGAGGCCTGACAGTCATGTGATTGCTGAGTTCATGTCCTCGGGGCTCTAATAGCGCCGAGCTGTGCAAAATGCTTTAGTTTAGCTTTATAATCAAAACACGGGCAGCTTCCCTGCTTCCTCCTCATCACTTCCTCTTGACCTCGTACCTTCCTCCATGCTGCCTCTTATTGTCAGATGACCCTTTACTCCCTCTTCACACCTCAGCTCACCCGGTCATCGCCCTCTCACCTCTTGTTTGAAACATTTACAGGATGCAACTGCTCGCTTCAAGATGACTCGTCAGGTTTCGTTTGTCTGCAGGTTGCTGCAGTGCATCCTCTGTATGTTAGTGTGAGTGAGTAACGCTTCTGCTGTCTGTGTGTACTTACTCAGCAGAGTCAGCGGGCAGGATGGATATGGGAGAGAGGTGGGAGCTGTAGACAGAGAGAAAAAGAACATGGTTAGAACATCACGCACTGCTCGACTCCCTTCCCACACTGATATGAAATGACCTTGGAGGTGGAGGGCGTGGATGTCGGGCGGCAGGAGTCAAAACAGGGAAGAGGAATGACAATAACCAACGAAACGTTTGAGCTGAGCGAGAAAGAAGGAAACAAAGATTTGTGTAGGTTTGCTTGATGAGGTTATGTTCCTGCTGCAGATGTCTCCTAATCTCAGATCCCCTGTGCCAAATGACAATCTCAAGCAACACACACACACACACACACACACACACACACACACACACACACACACACACACAAATACACAAAGTTTCCGTCTCTGGCGCCTCTTTGGGTGGGCAGATTGTTATTTAGGCTACAGAGCTCTGCTGAAGCATCCTGATCAGATAGAAGGAAGTGTGTCGACTTTTTCATCTGTACTCCTCCATAAGCAAGGAAGTGTGTGTGAGAGTGTGTGTGTGTCTGTGTGTGAGAGTGTGTGTGTGTGTGTGCATGCATAAAACAGGGAGGCGGCTGAGATGTGTCAGTTGATTCAGCAGCCTGCCGCTGGCCTCTCTCACACACACACACACACACACACACACACACACACACACACACACACACACACACACACACACACACACACACACACACACACACACACACACACACACACACACACACACACACACTGACAGGCATGCCAGGACTCCAGATTTATATAACACTCCTACACACACACCCAACGCAAGGTCGTCACAAGCTTTGCGTGTGTGTGTGTGTGCATGTATGTTGGCTCTTTAACACAACCACACACTTGATGCAGTAAGTCGTCCTCAGGTAGATCGATACAGACTGAATTATTGATGCTTGACACGATGATGCCCTCCGTCTTTATTCTTCTTCTACTCCTTCCCGTGTTTCTTGTTTCTATTCTCGTCGTCGTCTTTCAAACGCTTTCTAAATTTCCTTTCCGCCCTCCTTCCTCCCTTTATTAGGATCTCTGTTGTCAATTTTTAATTAGATTTCTCTCAGAATGAATACTCTCTTCTCTCTTATCAGCCTTTTCCATCATTCCACCCTCACATTTCATACAAAAATGCTTCCTCATCTCTATCCTTTGCTTATCCTTCTCATCCCTTTCGTCTCTCCTCCTCCTCCTCCCTTGATTCCTGACTGGCTTTGAATGGTGACATTATCCCACACTCCTTTCCTGGCAGTGTAACCTTGATTGTAATGTGTGTGATGGAGAGACAGACGCAAAGAGAAAGATAGAGACCGATACTGTGGAGAAAATAAAATCAAAAACACTCGTCTCGTGAGAAATGAGTGACGTTAAATCAGCTTCTTCTTTCTCCGACATCTGTCAGACAGAATGATCTGGACTGTGTTTACATCATCTGAAGCTCTGTCCTGTTAGTCCACACAGAGACCAGCCCCTTTAAACACACCCTGGAGCTCCCTGCACCACCGATAACATCTGACAGCAGGCTCTCCTGCTGAGCCGCGGCCTGAGGGACCACGCTGGCCTGGGTTGCTGCATCACTAACAATAGATCCTTGATAGGGTCCTTGAGGACATTACAGAATCTCCATGTGCCTTCAGTAGTAAAGATAACATCTGACCTTACACAGTTTTGCCCCCTGAAGACTTGAACTAAAATCCTTTTGTGGGGGGTGTTGTGCTGTCATCCTTGAGCTCTCTGAGCAGGAGAAATAACATTTCTGTCAGAGCCAAATGAACCCCGAGGGGGAGGTGGACCGTACATGACACCTTTTCTGGGCATCTGTTCCCCATCGAGGACTCCTTGAAGGGCAGATAGGACGGAGTAATCTAGGTGCCTGATTACGTCTCAAAGTTTCTCTTCACTGATTGAGCTGCACGGCTGTCCAACTAACAATCATGCTACACAACGGGAGGACAGACGGGAGCAGGGACAGCGATACATTACTGGGTGGGATTAAAGGTGCAAAAGACTGAAAACTTTAACCTCAGCCTGCTTTGTTTATCTATTTAACCTAAGATTTGCTGTTTCAGTGAAAGATTCACGTAGTATTCTCCACATTACAGCTAACGCTAGCACATCTTGTTTGAAAGTATCAACAGGGTAACCTGAAACTGTCACATGTGATGAGCCAAAGCAGCAGTAGTTGGTGGAGGCTTGGTTTGGCGCTCTAACTGGGTCAGATTAGACGAGCTCCTGCCCTGCAGCCACGGCTGCAGCGGTAGCCAACGTCGGAGATAAGACCTCGATAACAAGGAGCCACACCTTGAGCTAACTGTGATACTGTAAAACCTTTTAAGTGACCTGAGCAGACACATCAGGGAACTGCCCGTCATCACTGATGTGCCACTGTCACCTTCTGATGTGATGATTTTAATATAAACTTTAGTTTAGATATTAATTATTTTATTGTTCTATCAGCTGCACCATGTGAAGTCAGCTGATGCGAGCGGCAGAATGAGATTAACTCCTGCCAGATTCACTCAGATCCTGTCTGTCTAATCTGCAGTCTGCTGACCGGATCACTCAGCACGATCACAGCAGGTCAAATCTCTCTACGCGCAGATTACTGCATCGCCTCAGGGACGACGAACGCACCTCTGATTTCATTTCAAATAAAGAAATGACATTCATGAAGTCAATGTCAAAACATAAAACAATAATTAAATTATCTTTTTTAAATTATCGTTTCTTCTTGACGGGCTGCAGCATCAGTGATGTGTATCTAAATATGTGACGACATATTTCAACACATTCAGTTTCAGAGTGAATTTTTACTGTTGGGTAAGCGACTGACCTGAACGTACTGTAGTACTACATACCACATATATAGGGCAGAGTATCGGTATCACACAGCTAAGGGTGAATAGTGCAGAGCAGAAACGCTGTGCTGGGCTATCAGTGACCTCATCTCAGCTGACTGAGCGACTGAACGACAAAAACATCTGAGGACGACGGCGGCTTTGTGTCCGCAACGTGAAACCAACTGAGGAAAACGACAACGGAGGAGCTCTGTGTTCTCGGTGCAGATGAAGGGCGTCCCTAAATTATTATGAGTTATTCTGACGGCTCAATGTAAAGGTAACAAAGTGTGTGTGTGTGTGTGTGTGTGTGTGTGTGTGTGTGTGAGGTGAGTTCGAGGTTAGTTGTAATTCCACAGAGGTGCTGTTGTCAGCAAACCTGACTGTGCTCTGCTCTGGCTGGGAGATACAACAGAGTGCTGCAGTCTACGCATCCACCCATGCACACACACACACACACACCACACACACACAAACATAAATTCTAGTAACCTACTTCAAACACACACACACACGCTGCTTCTTTAAGCCTGCAATAACAGAAACACACACACAGAATCACGAACATCATCTTACATCTCATAAACAGCTCCTCCATAGTCCTTCATGATCGAGCCAGAACCTCTCTCTCTCACACACACACAGTCACACAGTCACACACACACACACACACACACACGGTCGCATTCAAACAATCCTCAACTCAAACACACACCAACGATTTAAGATCGCTGGCGTTTGTTTCCATCCAGTTGGGTTGCACCTGGGACTAAAAAAAGACAGGCGCTGCTCTCAGTCGTTCAGCCATCTGAGAATAATCATCTGCTCGGTTTAGGTGACTCGACAAATCTTTCTCTACCTCCTCACCCTGCTTCAATTAATCACTGCTTTTTGCAGAGTCATGATTAGTTGATGGGAATTTTCTAAATTTACATTTCTTTTTGGGCACTGCTGGAAGAAATCAGCGACTGGATGACTCATGATGAATAAACAGCAGACAACAATCCAACCAAGAGAACAAAAATATGAAATATTATCTGGTTACAGATTCTGTTTTATGTCACAGTCAGCTGAATATTTTTGGATTTCGACTGATAAAACCAGAAAGTCAAATTTTTAATTTTGACTTTGTCAATAAATTAACTTGTTTAATCAATAGTCTAATTACTACTTCTATAATTGACACATATTGACCAAATATCTTCAAAATAGAGTTCTCAAATTGATTTTTAAGAATGTGAGAGAATGCTGACACTCTCAGCTGTGCCGCCCTTTCTGATTACATAACATTACGTTACATTACATATCAGCTGTTAAATAAAAGCCACGACCTCTTTCTCTTCATCTTTTCTGCTCTGTTTCCACTTCCTCTGGTCTCTCCGTTCTCTTTCATCTCTCCCTGGCAACAAAACAATGAGCAAGAAACACAACCCGACCTCGCTCCCCTCCATTCTACCATTCATAATAATAAAAGCTGGTTTTAATCGCTCATTAGGAATGTTTCCACTCGTTCATTCAAAAGTTGATCCGTTCTTCCGGTTTTTCATTTTTGTGTTAATCCACTTCATTCATCCAATTTCTTGCCCCATTTCCCTCTCATTCACCCTCCACTGCTGATTCACTCATCGTTCATCCATCCATCCATCCATCCATCCATCCAACCATCCATCCATCCATCCCAGTCAGACTAGAGGAGTTACATCACCCTGATGTTTACCTCTGCAGCAGAATGTCACAGGCCATTCTCATTTTGCCAGCTGTGTTTTCTCTCTGATCGCTGCTCCTTGTTTGGTTTTGGGGGGGTTTGTGTCAGTAGATCCAGCAGCCTGCAGGTGTTTCACTGTGACGCCTGTTCCTGTCACTTTGTTGAGTCGCCTCTTCTTCTGCTGCTGCTGATAACACGTAGCTTATTAAAGTCTGGTTTATTATTTTTCAAATCCTGCAGAGGAGTCGGCGTGACTTTTAACCAAACTTGGCGCGATTTCTGTCCCCTCCTTTGTCCTGACACATCTCCTGTCGGAGCAGTTATCCAGCTGTTCTCCCTTCAGGTGTCTTCTGTTCTGGTATCGGGTCGGTCTGTAGGTCACGTTTGTATCCAGAAGGTTATCCCAATTGAGCACTTTGATGCGTGAGTGTCAGGACCAGCAAATGTAGCAGCAGAACCCGGGTATCGCCTGGGTGCATTCTGTGGCGTCCTCTGGACTGGCGGTGTGTGTGTGTGTTCTTGAGTGTGTATCAGTGAGTGAGGTGAGGTTGCCTCGGTCTGCACTCTGTCTGTAAAAGTGCTGCAGTAAACATCCAGAGCTCTGCTCAAATATACGAGCTTCTGATGTAACCAGGCAACAACTCCGGGAGGACCAATGGGGCGGGGAGGGGCCGATGCCGGGAGCCAATTGTGAGTGAGAGAGAGAGGGGGAATGAGTTCTGTGGGCCAATCATGGGGCAGGAAGTGGGAGGGGTGCTTGATTCTTTTGGTCCACTCAGTGCTGACTATAACTCAGCAGTTATTACAGACGACCCAGCAGGCTGTGTAATGGCGTGCACACACACACACACACACAAGCATAAATGTACACACAAGATGTACATAATCACACACACACCTGAGTGTGTTATACGTCCATTTATGAGCCTTTTGTAATGGCAGCGCTTCCTCAGACAATCAGGAATTAATCCACAAATTATTGATCGTGTCGGGATGAAGAGCAGTGACAGTGATACGTAACGAACGGGAGCAGGGTGTGAGGAGACAGAGAGGAGGAATTCAAGTGTAATAATGTGTTTCAAATGTGCATTTCACAGATAAATCTGTGTGTCACAACACTGGGCAACGCTAATCATGGGACACTCCAAGGAAAACTAGGTTAGCTCCTCGTGTCCTCATCGTGTTTCTGTGTGTCAGCCAGACTTCAGATCAACTTCTGTCAAACCAAGCAAGAGCAGAGAAAACAGCAGAGAGGAGAGCGCAGCAGAAAGAGGTTTAATCTGCCGGGATACTCGATGCTTTGTCTGAACTGCTCTGAACTCTGAGGAGATACTTTAACAAAGCGACATCACAAAAAGAAACGATGAAGACAAAGAATAGACAAAGAATATCAACAGAATAACTTCAGAAAACTCGGCTGAAAGATGAGTCGCTCCAGTCTTTCACTGTGTTACTAGCTGCTTCAGAGGAGTTACTCTGAAGATTTGGCTGCAATATTTTGTTCAAGAAGGTCTGCTCTATCAAAGAAAGACATTTTTAAGGTGTGAGGGGCTTTCAGAGATGAATGAGCATCTTCCATCCTTAATGGTGTGGTGCCAAATAAACCACTGATCAAACCTCCTCAACTGGAGGTCAAGAATCGTACGTGTTGAAACAGTGTATTAAACACAGCTCCTGCTCTAAGCAACACTTCCCTGTACGTCAATTTGAGACTACTGACTAACGACTCGGCGTTTAATCTACAAACACAGTTTTATCTTTTTTCCATTCTTGTTTTGCCTGATCAGGAGCTGCAGTGGGAGGAAGATACAACGTGCTGCTGTTCTTTGGTCTGATGGAGAGCAAACCAGATTCAGATAAAAACATCCACATCATGTTTTGTTAAGATGTTCATATGTTGTGTTGAGACATCCCAGAAGGGGAGAAATGATTTCTTAGTAAGTCATAATACACAACGACGTGTCCTGATATACTGAACACTGAATTTGTAGACACAACAAACCTTAGTAAGTACCGGGTCCTACTGATCACGTTTGACACCTGCCAGCCAATCAGAAACAAGCACGAGCGTTCACAGCACATCTTAAATCATAAATTAAGATGTTAGAGAAACAAATAGACTAAAATATCCTGTATACAGGTGTTCTCCAAAAAGAGTCCTGCACGTCTGCAAAGAGTTTAACTCGTTAGTGTTCAGTCTGGGTTACACCTGTCTAATCTTTACCACATTCCAGAAATTCATTGAGAAAAAAAAATGTTGTGCATGAATCATGAACTACATCTGTCTAAAGTTTGGTGTTTTGATTTGTCCTTCCTGGTATTATTCATCGTTTTGCCGAACTCTAATCTCAAACTTTATCCGTGATGATTTATGAACGTGAGCGCTCCTTAGAAAGCCTCAGATAGGACGGCTGCACCAGAACTGTGGGTGAGAACTGATAGAACATGTGGTGAGTGGTTCTATCTAGGTCAGTTTGTATATCATATTACACATTGTGCCCGGCGCCGGCGCCCCAGCCTTCGACATAATCGGGAAGTGAAGGGTGAGAAAAGCAGGGAAAGGGGGACGTGAAGTAAAAAGAGAGGGAGGACTTCTTCTCCAGCAGTAAACACTGATGAGAACTTATATCGACTGCTTTATACATTTAATGGTAATAAATAAGAATGAATGACCACATAATGACAGACGTGGTTAACTGTTGTACTATAGACATTACTGTGGAACAGTTTGTACCACACAGCAGACAGACTGCTTTAAAAACTCTTTACAGGTGCGTTCAGGGACGCTACGAAATTAGATTCTTCAATCAGCTGCCAAAGGCAATTAATTTTAATACAAGAACCAACCAGAATCCTATTATCCTGTCTGCTATTACTGCGGGATTTCAGTTTCAGTGTTTCATTCTTTAATCCTAATCCTTTAATGAATCACTTCCTGTGCACACAGCTGCAAACTATAGAAAATAATCGAACTGAGCGAGTTTAGTAAATGTGCAGCGTTTTCAGGCTCTCATAAATTATATCCCACTGTAAAAACAAACATTATGCAACTTTAACTTAAGTGTGTCAGGCGTATTTGCATTTGGTGTCGGTCAAACCCAGGTATGATCTATGAACTAGGTCAAAACACCAAAAGTGCACATCCGATACTCCTGCACTGACCTATATACTGTGTTTATGTCTATGTATAGATCATGCTGATGTAAAAAAGTCATATCAACACTGAGAAACAGACTGAACTTTAGCAATATGACTTGTAACCACAAGATGGGGCACCAACGTGTACCAGGTGACAAGAAGATGCTGGAAACCCTAACCAAGACTGTTCTTTAAAATACATGTTCATATGTAGACATAGCTGGACAGTTGTCATTGCATTGGCTGCTCTCTAAAAGGTCAAAGCTGGAACTGATTCAACACACTTCAGTACAGACAGTAAATCTGAGTGTCTCTGCTCCCTCCATTGAAAATCAATGGCAATTTTTATGCTGATCACGTCTTGCGAGCTTTGCGTGGAGCGTTTTTTGAAAGTCTGAGACGAAAGCTGACAGCTGTGGGAGAAACATGGTATATACTAATAATACTTGCTCATCGGTCCATAAATGCTGGTCCTGGGTCACACCCTGAAGCATGTTCACCGATGGATGTTTTGGATTTTTGGCAACCAGTCATATAAAGCATGGCATGACGCAGAATACACTGACTTTCATGACATTTCACACACTTGCTTAAATTCCTCTTCTGAGGTTTGTTTAGGTACAGAAGTAGCAGCACTGCAACCAAAACTGTCTCACAGCCATGACTCAACACAATCATCGCACAGTTTCTCTCTAATACCATAAAATCTGACGCAGCTTGCGAGTGTCACAGTGTCGAATACAATAAACTTGCATGATTGTTTATGTGGTATAGCCTGAGAGCTTCTTTAGAAAGATGCAGGCTCCCTGTGGTTTCTGTGTGTGTGAATCATCAGGTGGAAAATAAAAAGCAAATGTATTTGACCTAGAAGAGAGGACTGTGCATATATTTGCATCTGTGTTTGCCTGGTGTGGGTGTAGATGGGCACATTGTTGGCACGGACGGGGAAAAAACGAGCTCTCCGGCATGGTGTAGTGTCAACCGGGCTATAAATAATTTCCAAAGCCACATTAAAAATAAAAGGATGAAAATCACATGAGCTGATTCATCAAGAGGCCCGTCGAGAAGTACATGGCCGGTTATCTGCAACACGAGTCGGTGCATGCGTCAGTCATGCCGGGATGGTTGTCGCGGGAAGGATTGGCTGGCAGGAATGGTGGTGGGAAGGTTTCGATTTGAGGCCACAATTGAAGACAAGTGTTTTCTAATGTGTTTACATGCCATCGTCTGGGCTGACCTTTCCCCTCCTGAGGTCTGACACTGCGTTTTCACTCAGACTGAGAATCAATAAATCGTTCACGAGAAGGGACGCTTTCCTAACCCTTCCCTGCTCCCTTGCGTCCTTCCCTGCTCCCTCACAGCCTTCTCTGCCCTCTGATTCTACATTAACCCCCCCCCCCCCCCACCTCCCCTTCTTACTCCACTCTCTCTCTCCAGGGCCAGGAGTTCATCCCAAGTGCCTTCGACTTCAGCCTGCCAGGATAATTCAGCGGCCTCATGAAGAATACTTTCCACAGAGAGAGACAAAGACGAGGATATAAGCAGAGTAGAGGAGGAGGGAGGTAGTGATGACGAAGAAGAGAGATTGGAAGAGAAATACGGGGGATTATATATAGATTTAAAATGAGTGGAGGCGTTCAGCCTCAAGGTGTGTGTGGATGTGTGTGTCGGCTGTCAGAGTCTATTAAGGGAGCACTACAACGGGCACAGAGGACAGACTTCCCTCTATGTCGAGCTCGAGACAAACAACTCAACCGCAGTAAATGTTGAGTCACCAGACGGGAACTTTCTTTCTTTTCATGGCTGCCAGAACCATTTACGTGTCAAAGAATAACTGATGTGCACACTGAGAAATGAGCTGCTCTCAAAACAATCAAGTCATTTAGAGTAAAAGTTGCACATGCATACACTGACTCATCAGAATTTTAATGTCTAGACGAGGCGAGTGGATAACGCTCATTGAGAAGACAATAAATGTAGAGAGGGACACCAATGATCAGGTAGGAACTGGAAGAACGGATGTACGGGTGGCCGAGCCAGGCGTCGTTCATTGGAGGAGGTAACTGGAGACTTTGTGGTCGGCATTAGAGATTTGGATTCTTGAAGCTGCGTTGGGTTTGACATTTCTTCACACAGAGAGATGAAATAATCTTAAGACCAACTGAAACAATGAACTGATCGACACAGACATGCCTCTTCCTCTTCAGGTGTTCTTCATTTTATGTTCTTATAACCTGACGTATGAAACAGCTGTTTGAATTATTTCACCTTTTTCTGATATTTCATGACCAAACAACTGATGAACATAATGAACCGAAACGTATCATTACTGTTGGCTCACAGAGTGTTAGGCTCACGTCTGAGGTTGACCTGGTCTAAAATAAGTTTGTTTCCACACAAAACACAGACAGCATACATATTCTTTCCTTTTAGGTCAGTTGAGCAATAAGACCAACTCCTGTTGGCTTCAAAACAAGCGCTTGATTATTTTTAGCAGTTTAAAGAGACGTGTTCTCTAACGCTCTGGGTCTACATTATTTAAATGGCTTCACCGTGTAGGCTGTAGGCTCCAGGGTCTACAAATACAGCATTAATCCCCCAGACCAGACACAGAGGTCAGACAAGGTCACGTGGGGATGGTGGTAGTCACGGCTAAAAGAGAATTAATACCAACTAAAACAATCATGAGACTTACAGATAAAAACAGTCTGGCCGGCGTCTTTAAATTTAAAATCATTTGACACGTCTTTGTTGCGTGCACTGCCAATGGACAACAGCTGCAACTTAAAGCCTTCCCCCAGTGACACACACACACACACACACACACACACACACACACACACACCCACACACACTGAGGAATCCTTTGAGTTCTCCTGCAAACAATGTATTAACTACATGCAGACATTCATGCAAAGATGACACACATAGCAGCCTGAACTTTGCCGTTATCCCCGACTTCATGTAACATAAGACATCAGATTATGAACTCTGGCACAGTGGACTTAAAACGGGTCGGCAGCATCCTGGCAGCATGCTCAAAATCTTAACGTGCTGTCTCAATCTGGTCAGGTCAACAAAGAGGCGAACATTTGTGTATCACTTTGTGTCTACGTTACGGCGAGTGACAGAGAGATGAGTGAGTGTATGTGGATTACAGATTACTGTCTGTAATCATCTTAAAGGTAGAACGAGCAGAACGAGGCTAGCACCATGACCCTGACACACTTGTACACAAAGGCAGTGCACAGCGAGCGTTGTGAAGAATCACAGCGGTTGATTTATTGCCTTCGCTGCTTTACGACTTTATCCAACAGGTAGTGAGCTACCAGACAACTGGGGCAGCCAGAGCACACACACTGCTGAATGACCTTTTTACCAAAGTCCTGGTTCAAAACGAGATGAGTCCAAATCAAATTGAATTCTTTATGGATGACGAGACAAAATGTACTTTACTAGATAAAAAAGGAGCCGATGCAGGTTTCCTGTTTGATGTTCAATGCTAAATGCTTTTGTTTTGAAAAGTACTCACAGGACCAGTGAGTTTGGTCTTTCTCAGGTCACACATCTATAATAAGCATTACCACCCTCTCTGTTAGCTCTGGATCTACACTGGTGAGTACAGGGAGTGACATGTATAGCTGTGTATGTTGTTGCTGTCTGGGCATTGTGCTCAGTAATCATCTTAAAGCAGATCAGCAGGTCAGAAGAACCTGAGATGAACCTCTTGTTCCTGCAGGGGGATTGAACTCTGGTCCTTTAGTCTGGAGGGGGAGTCTCATTATCTTAGCGTACGTGAGTGTCTGCATGTGCGCTCTGGTCGGTAACCGGCTTCAGAATATCAACAAGCAAGATCATGAGCTCTTACTGCTCAAACTGTGACCGTGAAAACAAAGGACTTACTGACTAACTTTCATTATGTTGGACTGGGCAGATGACGCACATATGGGGATCTCGCAGTAGCAACAACTATTAACACAAACTGCAGAGTGTTGCTGTGACTGCCTCCACAGAAGACTTAGCAGCAGAGTATGCACTAATCAATAAATCAGTTGAGTGACCCTAGTTGGATTCATAGTCCAAGATACACTTATTTTAAGATTTATTTGTCCACCATTAGTCAGTAATGACCAACTAAAAATAACTAATTACCTATTTATAGCCACAGTCTTGAGCTGAACTACAGAAAGGATGAAGAAAAGTTCAGAAGTGCAGGAAAAATCCAGACAGATTAGAGATATAACAGTGCCACAAAGACGTGATGGTATGTTATCATAATTCCATGACACACCAAATAAAAGCTGTGTAAATCAAACTGTATTCAGGCCAATCGCAGACTGTGAGGCAGACACAGACGTAGGAGCTCAGTACGAGAATAAATCAAGTGAGGACTTGGATGGTTTCTGTGATCTGTGGTCTGACTGCCAGACTGGCCGCCACAGCGTGACTTCAGGTTGCGTTGATTCTGGCTCAGCTCATCAGTCTCAGGTCACACTGCGAGCAGCTGACACAGCGACCAAATCACTATACGGCCTGATTTACTGTTCAACCTGGGACCTGCGTCACATGTCGTTCTGCCTCTCGTCCAATTCTTGGCTGACCCAGGAAAATGTATCTGTCTTACATAATATAACACACAATTCAGTATTTATGTCTCACCTGGCTGCGGGGCTGTCGTCAGGGCTGTGTGTATGTTGTGGTGAGTCAGAGGGGGCAGGACCCGGCTCCCCGTCCTGAGGCAGCTCTTCACATTCTGCTTCACACCTCTCGTCATCCAGCAGCTCTGTGATCTGAAGACACACACAGACGAAAGACGTAAGATCATGTACGGATATCAATAAGAATATATGAAACCTTAATTGCCCCTAGTCGACTTTGCTTTGCACAAAATAATGTGATCCATGCAAAAAAAATGCAATGATGATTTATGTGTTTTATATTCTCTTAATTAAGAAGGCGTGAAATCATATTTTCTTGCGGTTATTAAATTCTGAATACAAAAATATCTTTAGGTAAAAGTTCAGGAGCAGATTACAGGAAGTCGTGTTCCTGTTATTCACACTGACATTCAACAACCTCAGGAGAGAAGTCACCGGAATGGATAACACTTCCTGTCCCTGGTGAGATGATGTTTACATGTACAAAAGGAGGTCGGAGTTGAGATTGATTCAACTTAATTTGGCACCAAAGTTGTCTTATCCAGCAGAGATCAGTGTGAACGTATAAGATCTTCTAAATCTGGAGAGATAACTTCAGCTTTATTTTGTTTAGTTGTGTCTGGATGAACTGTCCAATAAAGACAAAAGAAAGAAACGTGTTAATGGTCTGTGTTCGCGTATACAGCATGGAATGACATATCAGTTTGTTCCATAAGACATCTAAATATAGACGAAGCTAATGGGTAACACGTCGACACCACAGGGACAGATAAGAACGAAATGAAAAAATAACAGAAGACAGAGAGCAGGATGGAGGGATTAAAAGCAGAGCTGTGTGATATTATATCGTTTTCATGTTGACTTAGCAGTGTGCCCGTGTGTGATGGTCACATTACAAATTATGCAATGGGGGAAAGTACGGTTCTGATCACTCTCAGAGTAGAAAAAGACATCAACAGGTGTCTAGTATTGATTTTTTGAATCTACAGTAACTTCCCTACAGTGTGAGGTTGAAAAGGAAGAGGTCAATGTAATAGAGGGAGTGGAGGAGACAGGAGAGAGGCAGAGAGAGCCGGAGGGAGTGATAGAGGGCAGAGTGTAATGACTGACAGTACACGAGAGATGGAAGACAGGAAGGAGAAAAGAGGACAGGAGGGAGATGTTGGAGGGTTTATAGATAGAAATAACTTCATAATACAGACAGCTGACAGCGCATGAACGGGACACAAGCAGAAATCTCCGGGATAAACAGATAATTCCTCTCCGTTATGTTGACTTCATTTCAAGTAACATGAAAAGGTCGTGAACCAGATTCATCATCGCGAGACGTTCTTCTTCCCCTCTCTCTCTCTCCTCCTTCGCTCTTCTCATCGGCAACCACATCTGCTGCTGTCACTGCGTCGTTGCTACGGCAACACCTCCATTCCGAGAGCTCCGATTGGCTGCCGGGGAATTCTTGCATCGTCACATGTGCGGATCAAGGAGGATGACTCACGACTGTCTTCTGTGTGTGTGTGTGTGTGTGTGTCTGAACATACAAGATGTGATTAGGTAAAGAAATCCTACTTTTAGATGGCTTCAGTCCTGTTTAATATCTTTAGAGTTTCTCAAATTTGACTCCTTGTGTTGTCACACTGATGTGTATCCTTGAGTGTAGGTGTCTGTAAAATGTAGGTGACTTTCTGCAAAGCCTGATCCTGTCTGAATGCATGTTAACATCCCCTTATCCTAACCAATTAGGCTCCAGGCCTAACTCTAACTGCCTATTCTTTGACCACAGATGCTCATCTCATCAATGTACCTGCTTTTGTACGCCTCCCAGATGGTAATCCTAATCTTAACCACTCTGGCTTCTTGCCTAAAGTAAACTGCCTCATCGAGATATAAACCATCTCTGACCCTCTCTCTGTTTTACCGCCCTTCTCTTCTTTGTGGTGACGGTGCACTCGGTGTGGGGTTATCTGTTTGATCGCGATGGACTGTGCACTGCCTTCAGCTCTCGATAAATCAATAAACCTAACCCTGTTCCAAATTAAGCTGAATGACAGACTGTTATCTAGAAGAGACAAAAGGACAAATAGTTCACAGCAGCCGATCAAACAGAGCGCTGCAAAGAAAAACTCTAAAACCTGATCGGATGAGTGTCTGTCCGTCTAAACTTGTTCCTGATTTCACAGGGAGATTCAACATTTTCCGGAGGACCTACGTGACCTCGATTCTAAATTATGATCATGTAAAATTAACAGAAAGCTGTTCAGCAGTAATATGAATGATGCAATGAATATAACCTTGAGCATATTCTATGAAGGCTGATGAGTGATACAGAAAAATTAGATATCTCAGTCGATATAAATGTCTCTCTGTTGAGGAGTTGACATAATGAACAATGAAACCTGGATGTATAACCGTCCCCTGGGCTATAGGCGTTCATTCAGATGGTGTGAACAGGCTGTGAATATGATCAGGGCTCTGCTGAGTAACAGAGGCCTTTGAGGTGACGTAACAATATTAGAGGATAAGAGTTGTTAAATCAGGATGACCTGGGATGGGCATTCACAGAGCTATAAATATTATCCCTGTTCCTGCTGCGTGTTCCTGTGCATTATGTATGTCTCATCATACACACGGGTGAATTCATCTCTGTGTGATGTGAACGCGCAGTAGGCAGAGAGCGGACCTGGAACAAAAGGTCTTGAACTTGGCCGTGGTGTTTTTGTGGTCCGGTCCAGGGTTTGGCGACGGAAAACAGAGAGAACAAGCTCCGCTGACATCATTGGTCGAACTGTCCGTGGGCCAAGAACACAGAACAATGACAACTGACTGGGCCTGACATTACAAGTCTCAAACTGTGCTTTCCAAGGCGCTTTTGTGTCGCCCCTTCATTCTGCCGTTAGATAAACATCATTCCAGTGAATTCTTTGAACCTCCATACAGAATGTGCAAAACTTCAAGAAGACAAAGTTCCTATTTAGAAAATGTTTAAGCTCTTAGATTTTTCCAATTGTAGAGGGGATACTGTCGTCAGGCAGATTTTGTTCTACGGTATGTGAGCTGCCTCTAATATTTATGGCTTTCCTTCCTTCTCTTCATTTTTTATGCTTTTGCTTCAAGTTTCTTTCTCTTTAAAAAAAAAAACTTTTCCATGTGAAGGATCAGAGTGTTGCTGGACTATTCAGAAATTTTGTATGCATGAGTGCAGTTTAATTTTTTATTTCATTGGTGGTTTGCATTAGAAACTCAAGGTCTCAGCCTCGGACTCGATTAGATGTGCTGGTTAAAGCAAAAAAATATTGTCAGCCATTAAGTCAACAAGCCTGTCCGTCAAATCTGATGATGAATGTTTCAGTAACCTAATCACGAGCTGCCGAGCTGGACCATTAAACACACTGTGTTTGGGTGATGAAGGAGATTCACAAGCTCGATGCTTAAATCATAAAGATGCTCATCAGTGAGAGAGAATAAACTGCTCATATTCTCCTGACTGAACCAGTGTGTGCCTGCAGTGTTTACCTCCAGCAGTACCACTGGACATAAACCCTCTGGCCTAATGTTCCCACAGTGAGCGGGCTGTGTGATCTCTCTCTCCATCCTTACCTTCAGTGTGGAAGAAACTGATTTACTGACGTTCATATTCTCTCTGGCTGCTCATAAAATGCTGTCAAAGTCAATAAATCATCAGTGGCTGTGTGTTTCTAATCACTTGATGGGAATGTGTGTGTTCATACTACACGTCCCCAGAGGTACAGAGATATTACAGTGCTCAACTAGGCCATCGCTTCCTCCTTAAATAACCCCCATGTTCCAGCTTAAATAGGTTATTGCTCGACAGCTTATCAGCCTGTCACAAGATCAGATATATGTACATGTTGCAACCTACACAGCTAACACTGCTGAACACTGTAACAACCTCTGGTATTTGTAAGAGTACTCCATTCACCCAGTTCTAATTAAAGTCCAGGGTACAGCTATATATTCACTTTAACATCTGAAACATGTTAAGAAGTAACAGGTAACGTTCTGATTCATTCATCTGTTGAAGTTAAAGCAACAGACCTGAAAACAGAAGACTGTCCTTAAGAGACTAATTGATTAAGTAGACAGACAACGGACAACCTGAACACTTTGTCAGCGGGTGAGACAAGTCACTACTGAAGCCCATTTGGGTCACAGTATATGCAGCACTGCTGATTTAATTTGGTACACGTAATGCGGCCGCCTTAAAATAACGGATGTTTGTCATTCAGTCGTGGGTGGCTGTTAATGTTAATGTTGTTTACAGCTTTGTTGAGACATGAATGGATCTTTGAGCGTGAAGTCAGAGGAGCGTACCCTGTTTTCTCACTGATAGACTTAATAAAGGCTTCAATGAGCATGAAGATTATCATGTAATAAATCCATTATTCAAAGTTCTTATCAAATCTGTCCTTTATTTAGAGCGTTAGAGAATGTGTTGCCTGTTTTTTAATAATGATAATTCCTGTTCAGTTTGCTTACATGTTGTACACAAAGTCATTTATTGAATATTTACAGTATCATCTGTGCAGATGGGACCATTCTGCATGGATGTTCTCTCCGGGTACTCCAGCTTCCTCTTACAGTCCAAAGACATGTAACTGAATAGGTTAACTGGTGACTCTAAATTGTCTGTATTGTGAATGGTCGTCTGTTTCTATGTGCCCTGTGATGCTGCTCTAAGTATGATGGTGTAATTCTCTGTATTAAAGCCTGTAAGCCCTGATTTCTGCCCTGTTTGTATAAGCTTATTAAAGGTGGGACAGCCAGGAGACTTTTCATGAGTCAAAGCATGTTGCTTGAGCATGTTTCTTTCTAATGCCACAGAAAACATAAAAGACTATCACAGTACTGAACGGGATGATGAAACTTTACATTCTTGTCTAAAACAAACACCTCGCTGAGTTTTATTATTTTCTCTTACTGTGTTCAGATATCCTGGCATCACAAAGCTTCTTCAAACATCCAACCAAAACACACACACCCACTGGTTTCATCATAGAAACAACAAGCCTCAGCACAGCCGCAGTCTCACCTAAATAATAATTCCACTCACTCCAACTTTGCCAACAAACAAGCCAAAATCCAGCTTAGCGTGTCTCGGTACATCAGTGGATCCATGGCAGCCTCATTGTGTTTCAAAGTTATGCCCAAACATGACAAGACAACAACTACTCTCTTCTTTCACACTGCCTTCACCTCTTAACGTTCTTACTTCTGCATTTCTTCTAACTTCTGTATTTTATGTGTGTTTTAACCTCTATGCGGCATTTTGAACTTTAACTAAACTGAGCTCATTCAGTGCATGAAGCATGTGTGTTTCCTGTGTGAAAGCAGGTGTGTATTTATATGTGCGTGGGAGATAAGCCCCTTCATGGGGGTACATTCATGCAGAGAGCCATCCCCGGTGTAATGCAGGGGCTGGAGGTGTGAGTGCATGGTTACATCACCGCCAGCTTCTTTTATTATCCTCCCCCTCCCTCCCTCCCTCCCTCCCTCGACATCTCTCCCTCATCTCACTTCTTTCTTCCTCTCTGCACTCTCTAGCCATTTCTCCCCCATCTTGCTGGCGCTTTTTTTTCCCGCTACCTCTTTAAACCACCCACTTTTTTTGCCCTCTGTCTTACATAAGATGCAGGGATCACTGCACAGATGATTTGGAATTTTTCTCGCCCTCCCTCTCTGCTTTTTCTTCTTCTGCTGCTGCTCTCAGTCCGACATAACAGCCAATAAATTTGAGGACGATGGCAGAAGTTAAAGAAAACTGAATTCACATAGTTGCATGTCTACTTCAGCTTACCATCCATGATTTTATTAGCTTTGTTTCACAAGCTCTTGTCAGAGCTTAAAATAAAGTCAGGATATGACAGATAATGACTACATGAACTGAAGATTACAAGGCAAGAAACGGTGGAGTCAAGTGCAGAGACGCGAGTCAAGAATTCACTAAAATAGAGACAGAAACTGCAACAGAGGCTTTTTTAAGGAGGGACTCAGTGACGGCTGCTGAGAGTGAACTGATGAGGTGACCTACTGTACATGCTGTAGCTGTTCTCCCTTTCCTGACCAGACTTTCACAATAACCATGTACCCTTTAACTTCAACATTTAAACCTGATCTTTGCAGCGCTGCTTCCTGCTCTGCTGGAGAAAGTAGCCTTAAATGTAACAGGACAAAGGCGACGTGAGATACAGATCACAGGTGGTCTGTAATTATTGTGTTCAGGCACACGTTATCATATAATAACAGAATGTAACCATACACACTCTAAGATTAAAAGTTAACTCAACATCCTTTTACACTGTTGCTGCTGGGCAACAGGCGAAATGCCTTTCAGTTTGTTTAGTCTTCCAGTCACGTTGTGTGTTCAATGCAAAACAATGCAGTCAAACAGCTGAGAGGAAAATGTTTGGAACACGCTCAATGAAACATGTCCATACTTATAGTTACGGCAAAAGTAGACACCAAACAGTAAACACACCTCCGAGTTTATTCAACGCTCTGTGTGGAAAATGTGTGTGCGCTTGTCTGGGTGTGGTTCTTCTAGATTCTTCCAAGAAATATTTTGTTGACGAAAGAACTTTCTGTTCAGTAAGACTGTACATTACAACAACAGGTTGAGGAAGTAAGTACAGCTAAAGATCAACGGTACTTTATTTCCCGTACAACACAAGTTCTGCCGGATCGGCCGGAGATAATTACTCATCGTCGGGCTGGATAAAGTCACGGTGGTTTGATCCACATATTTTTGTTCCTAGGTAGTCATTTCATCACTGTCGATTCTTCTAAGAGTTACAAACTTCAGTCCAAAAAGCCGCTAATTCTTTCTTGCATTCT
This sequence comes from Nibea coibor, assembly GCA_023373845.1. Lineage (NCBI taxonomy): Eukaryota > Metazoa > Chordata > Actinopteri > Sciaenidae > Nibea > Nibea coibor. The sequence continues at coordinate 2,601,397 of CM041739.1, read as the reverse complement.
TCACTGCTCTGATGAAGGACTGGACTTCCTTCCAGAGGTAATCTGTTTGCCGTGTCTTGCTAAAAGTTTGGAGTTATACTGAAATCTGAATATTTCATAGAAGGATTTGTCTGTTTTCTTTCTGTGCGTCAGCCCCAGAAAGTATGTGACCCCTGACCCTGGCACAGCTAAATGCCACATTCTGCTGTCCCAGTGCCATTAAAGAGGAAGAAAAAAAATGGGAAGAGACAAAGAGGAGTTTGAAGGGTTCAGTAATTGAACTGCTTCGCTATTGTGTTAGGAAAGTCGACAGAGCCTTGGAACAATGTGTGAACAAACAGTAGATTTATACACAGATTATGGGGTGTGGGGGTGGGTGACTACAAAGAGCTCTTTGGGTGGATGGAGGGGTGAGCAGAAATAGATGAAACATACTTTATGTCTGCCTGAGGGGGAAACATTACAGCAGAGTGTAGGCTTAAAACCACAGACTAAAACAAGGAATAAAAGACAAGCTCTGATTCAAAAGCATCTTCACCACTCACAATGATTTGGAGATTTCAGTATTAATAGTAGTACCTGTTCGTTGATGGAGCTGTAGTCGTTGGTGGTGGAGACGTCATCGTCCTCAGAGTCGAACAGGCCCTCCTGGTTGTCCAGCAGCTCTGCCAGGACTCTGCTGACAGACTCCTGGTCTCGAATGTCCTCTCCTTCCGTTGACAGACTGCACACAGAAGACAGGACGAGCATGTTGTGTGTGTCTGTGCTTCCCCGTGGAAGTGAGTAATTATGACAGCTGAGTAAGCGCATGTGTAAGTACATCCGTGTGCCTCTGTGTGTGTGTTTATGTATATGCTACATAAATCTATTGCTCCCCTGGGCAGCGGTTCTGTTCTCATGTTCCTGCTTTCTAATGACGGGCCAATTTGCACCCAATGATTTTACTCACAGTAAAAGCAAATAACTTGCGAGCTTTGACCCTGGTCATTGAAATATATATCACACTGGCAGACCAGAATCATCTAATGCTCGAGGCGCAGAAATAAATATGCAAATGATGCAAACAAGGATGCAAACAGATAAAAAAAAGCAGGACAACCTGTTTGGATACACTTCTAGGTAAATACCTGTCTCACTGAAAAACAAACACAGCTCATGGTTTGTAATTGTAATTGTTAGCCGGCCTGTGGCAGGTGTCTTACTGAAAGATGTCTGGGCCGAAGACGGCGGCCAGCGTCCCGATGTTCCAGCTCTCCTGCTGAAGCGAAGCCACGCTGGCCAAGAAGCGGCACAGGAAACGCAGCAGGCCATAGTTGAGCTGAGGAAGCTGCTGCAGGAGGTACTTCAGGTTTCTACACAGCTCCTCTTCATTGCTGTAATCTGAGGACGATTAGAGGAGAATAATAAATTATAATTACATGTAACTATTCATATTTTCACAAGCTTCACTGCAGTCAACATCTCTTACTTACTGTAATTATTTTTATTGGAAAATCATGCTGATTTATAATCACCAGCACCATCAGAACCTCTTTATGGCTGCTGCAGTTAGGCTCTGTGTCATTACTGTATTTGGATACACTGTGTCGTTCATTATGAGTTATCAAGTCCTTCATGTTCCTTCACAGTTGACCTCAAAAATTCTTATCTTAACAAAATATGCAGACACAGATAAGATAAATGTACAATCCTGTGGGTGAGGTGAAATGAGGTGAAACAGAAGAAGACATCATGGAGGGAAATGTACAAGGGGAATTTCTGCTGTGGTATAATAATGTCATTTGACAAGTGAATGAGGTGTCATGGGGAGTCCATGCAAGCTCCCCCGCTGCTTTAATCTGCATGACAGCGACAGGAGCAACCATCATCATGACAAGAGGATTAGAGCAGATTATCTGCAAAGAAGCAAAAGAGGACAGGCCAAAGATGAGGAACACAAACAGAAACAGAGTACATGAGGAAGCGGAGATCTGCGGAAGCGATTGTACATCGTCCATGAAGTGTGCATTTATCTGTCTCTTAATTTGTGGCCTGGACTTTGGCCAATATCACAAATGATGTATTCAAGAGTAACGACCAAATTCCACTGGGCACAGATGCGATCATCCTGTGTGCTCCGTGACTAATCGCAGCCATATTAGTCAACGTTTTGAACCGGACGCGTCCCGGACACTCAGCTCCACCAAGCATAGGTGCCTGTTATATTTTTATGCATCAATCCGCACAGTTTGAGCTGGCAGAAACAGAAAGGGCAAAGCGAATCCGGTCGATTTTCACATTTTCAAACCAGAAAAACGACCAAATCTAAGAAAGTTAACAAAATCTGGAGGGCAAAGTTCAAAATTGTGTGAAGGACGGACTAAAACAGCGTCACAGCCATAACGTAATGAAGACGTGCATCTTAAAAATTATTCTGAAAACCAAAAAAATAAAAATGTGCATGTATCAGCATCACATGTGAATGTTCTCACTTCCAGCAAGTCACATGATAATTCTTCTTCCTCAATGGAAAGAATTAAATAAGAGCTCTGAGCCTGAGGGGTGACCATAAACATCACCTCTGGTTCACATTTTTTAAGTCTATATTTACTCAACACTCACATGCCCATATATGTACAGTAAAAGCATTATATAGCTATAATAATTTCTCCTGTCCGTACATGCTTTAAGTAGAAAAACATGGTGAGAAGCGGCAGAGATGAACAGACAACATAAAGAAGAGGAAGCTCAATGCATCTCTACAGAACACACACACACCATTTAGGTACTTGTGCAGTACGGCTACCCAGCGCGCGTTATGAAAGCCGGTTTGTGTATTCACAGCTTAGATAACCACCAAAGTCCACATGACCACAGTCATAACACATTAACACAAAATCAACTTGGATGAAAATCAAGAAATGAGAGACAATAGTGTCTGTTGGACGCCTCTTTTTGCCCCTTGATATTAAGTAAGCTCAGGCACTGAGTACTACATTTACAAGACCAACGAGGTCCACACAGGGCTTCAGGAGGAAGAGAGGAAGTACAGAGCGAGGTAAAAACAGCTCAAACTCAAACAGACCACAAAAAGATGACATCGGTTGTTGGATTCGGTTGAAATGAAAGACAGGATGGGGTAAGAAATACAAGTAAAGACTCGCTCCGTGTCACGCACCTTGGTGTAGTTGCAGTATGTGACCCTGTATTGCTGTTGGGATAATGGGCTCGGGAAGCTCCTGCAGGAAGAGTCGGAGCAAACTGACCGCCGACGCCAGGTCCGCCTCCTTCTCTAGCTCCACCTCCTCGCCGCTGTCGTAACGCTGGCGCAGCCAATCCACGCGCTCCGCGTTGCCATTAACCAGGAAGAGCCCCTCCAGGTCCAGATGACCTGATGACACAGACAGCAATAATTACTTGTGATATATCTGTCTCTATATGAACGATACAGCTGTACTGAAATTATATAACCAAGTAGTTTCTCTAAGTGTCAGACTGTTTCTGGTACACGTTCCTACTGAGAAATCAAAGTGTCTTGAGAAACTACTAAATTTACAGTTACTGGTTTCTGCAACATTTGTCTGTGTAACGGTAGTTGACAGCTGTGTCCATGTGCAAAGGCCAGGTCTACTTGGAAGGATGGTACGGACAAACACAGGTCCTGCAGAGAGCCTTAACTTCATCAGGGGTCAATGTCAGCTGCAACGTGTGATTTTGAATCACAATGGACAACTAGAAAACAGTCTCATGCCAATGAATGTGCAAAAACAACGTGTATGTCTGTCTTCCATTGTTTACATGTTGCAGTAGCTTCTTAAGCTTCAAGTGAAAATAAATTTGGTTCATTCCTAACTGAAGGAATGATAAAAAATCATCTGGAAGATACAAATAATGAACTGGTTGAGACGTCGAACGTCAGGCACAAAAAGGCTGCTTTGAAACGAGACCTTAATAATTCATTTAGTCTAGAAATGCAGACTTAGTATGTCTATGAGACTAACCAAGCTTACATAACGTCAGTATGAGAACAGCTCTCTGTGGCCGTGTGTACAAATACATTTGTGTATGTAATCATCTCCCTTATCAGTATGAAAAAATGCATGCCTGACCACACAGACTGTTATCATTCCTGTGTGCGACAACATCACTGATGCTGTCAGCAGGTCGTGTCAGGGCTGGAGCCATTTTTAGAGTTTTCATCCTTCACATGAGCAGAGATCTGTTCATCTTGTATAATGTTAAATCTGCGGTGTTATAATTTTAGAATTTGACATAGTTATTTGACGTAGTTATCTTCTACTATTAGCTACTCTTGATTTGTCTCAGTCTTGCAAACACTTCATGCAACAATGGATAAAATCAACCACCCCGTCACTTAAAACAATGGCTGTCAAATGAAGGCTGATTGGCGTGTTTAGGTATATTTTTGGTCACCTCAAAGAAAAGCAAATCATCAGTGGCTCCTAAATTGTTCAGTGTGTTTCAAACAAACTATGTTGAGCTGGGTTGTCTGAACATGTCTAAAAGGAAACAAAAAGGAGTATCACACCTGTTCTGAACCGGGCCGACAGGAAGGGTGTCTCTGAAGCAGATCTGACATTAAGGGTTTGGATAGTGGCCGATACAAGCGGATTGCCAAGTCAGAAGTTAGTTTGTCCAGCAGAAGCTTCTAGTGTGCTTGCTCTACTGGCCCAACAAGGCTGAAGCATACGGAAGATTAAACTTTATTTGGCTTCGTTGACCTTTGCTGGGCAAAGCTGTGACAGAGAGGCAAGATGTGATGACACCTTCAGATTCTCAGTCCTTGATCTTCATGGCGTTGCACTTGGATGTGCACAAATAAAAGTAATGGAAGGAGTTACGTGAAGAAAGAAACCTGGCCAATCACTACAGGAAGCTGACGTGCTCGTCGGATTGTCCATTTTGCAAAATTACATAAGCTCTGGGACAAACAGCGCTTTGACAACCTAACAAGCACTTTGTTTGAAGCATACTGCATCTTAAGTGCAGCTTCAAGTGATTGATGAGTGCTGCCACTTTTCACTAGTAAGTAATTACCTGCGGAGGTTTAAACAATAAGAAGTGATATTTCAAGATGTTTAAGAGGTAATGTTGTGGCTTGCAGATTATGACAGGAGTCCTTCTGACTCCTGTTCACTCCCTGCTTTTTCCTCCGTTAACAAGCCAACACAATGCTGTAATCCAAATGTTCCGGATGAGTCCCGTGGGACCCATTCCCATTTCGCAATTCCACAATATAGCGCACCGTCAGAACCGCATTTAATGACGACAGGGTCTGCAGTCACAATCAGTGCAGCTATAAAAGAAAATCACAGTGTCGTGTACATCGCTGATGTCCTTACAGATTGTTGATTAACGATTCAATTAAAACGTTGCTCAGCCTTATGCAGCACTTTAATATCTACCAAAGGCTTCAGTTCAGATTGTATGAGCAATTTAATCTGCACAGACGCTACACCTTTTATCCAACGCACCTTCACCGCTTTCCGTTTTCAATCCTACGTCTGATTACGTTTGTACTTGGTGTTTTCTACACCCTGCTGGCACTAAAACCTCAGACATCACACACATATCAAATAAGAGAGATTATCACTGGCTGAATAACTTCTGGACTGGCTCCACTCTAATTAAAGCGTCAGCAGAGGCCAGAGGGAGGATTAAAGACTTATTACATAACCTCAAATGGTCGAGTGGCCTCTGGGTCGCACACAAACCACCAACTTCACTGGTCACTTGAGGTGAAGCTTCCACTGACATGTTTTACAAAGAAAATGTCTTTCTCTTGTCGCTGACTGAGAAAGGAAACCAGAACAGGAAGCTTTTTCTATTGTCCGACCCGTCACTGCAGACGTGAGCTCGGCATTCTTTCTTGATGTACTGATTAGGCTTCTCAAACCCAGGGACCATTAAAATACTTATCTGACACGCTTACATTGCTTTCTATGATGGATGGATATATCCAGTATGTCCAGGGTCCTTTTTTTTGCACAGTCCAGAGATTATGTGGGGAAACAGGTTAAACCAACTAACTTACTTAATTTATCCATTCCCTCAGGGTTCACACCAACAATGCATCCATGAAGGATGACTGACTGGTGACTGGTTAGGTGGGTGAGCGCGATATGGGCTATGTAGCCCTGATGGTGTTATGTAGCTAGTACCATGACCAGCCAAATGGAGATATAAATGTGAAAGCTTTTTTTATCCCTCCGTCCTCTTCTAAAGACAGTCACATAAGACTGGAGAAGGCTTGAAGGAAAACGCTGCAGAGTGGGGTTATGGGAAAGACTTTGGTAGGTTCCTGTCCTCGTTTTCACAAGTGGAGCCGCACTTGACAGAACTGTTATGCAATGAAGAAAGGAAGCGGACCGTGGAGAGGTCTGGAGCGGTGCATTCAGGGTTCATCCTTATCGCACACACTGGATCTCCACTACCGACATATTTTTGGTTTATCATGATGTAAGAGGAGCAGCAGGAGCAGGGTGTGCTCAGGAGATTGAAACATCAGAGAAGACAAACAGATACAACTTAGGCTCAGATGTGTGTATTACACACACAGGATACAAATAGTGGAATTTAAATTACAGATACACAATGACGGTTTTAGTAACATTGTTCATTTCAATCTGTCCAAGCATAAATATGAATGTCAGATGAAAATGTTAATTCTTTGGTTATATTAAAGGAGAAACAAAGAACAGATTATTTAAGAGCACTAAAACACATTTAGTCAAATTCCTGCAAACACATGGATCACCACAAACATGTGGGTGTGTATGAGTCAGAAGAATATACTGTGTCAAAGCATTTAAATTATTGGGAGTGTTGCACTGGTCTCATCAGCATTCGTCCATGGAGATATTTTAGATTTGTGAATGCTGATTTGATGACAATGATACCCATATGAATCATAGAGTATCTTAGATATGAAAAGACATGAAGAGCCAAATTCACTTTTACTGTCACTGCATCTATGTGTGTGTGTGTGTGTGTGTGTGTGTGTGTGTGTGTTGGGTTTTTTTGGGTGATTTCTGTCTAATATAAATGTCTGCCTCTGAACAGCAACAGATTCTCATTCAGCGTGCTGCTGAGTACCCACACTGAGCCGAAGAAGAATGAGCGAGAGGAAAAGCAGCTGTAGAGCCAGAATATTTTTACATCTAATTCAGTGGATTAAAGTGAGTGAAAAGACTAGCCAAGACTGTTTGTGTTTGATGGCAATTAAGCCAGTGTTAGTCAGAGAGAGAAACTCGATTTCTAAAGTTGTATTTTTATGTTTAATAAAGAAAATGTGTGTAAAAATATTCCCTCCTGATATTTCATGAGTTTATTTTGTTCATTTATTGGAACATCATGAACTCACTGGTCACACACACATCTCCCAGCTCAAACTCTCACTCACCATGCTCCTCGATGTAGTCGACGATGTGTTTCACCAGCGCAGGAACCTCGTGGCCGCTGATCGTGTGCGTGCGTGTCACCTCCTCCAAGGGAACGCCGAAAACCCGCGTGGTGCTGGCCGAGCTCCTGCCCTCATTGCCTGGCAACGGAGACACGCTCTTCCTCATGGCCTCCTCCTCCTCCACCTCCTCCTCACCACAACCCCGCCAAGACCTCACGTCTTCAGGAAGGAAAAAAAAGAAAAGCGGGAGGAGAGGGATTACGCAGGAAGTGAGATGAAGGATGAAACACGTTTTATCTTCAGCCATTCTCACAGTGCGAGCCAAAGAATGTCAAAACAAACAAGTGATGTGACGAAGAGATCGTCAAACTTTCTACCACCAATGTTCACAAACAAAATGAGCACACCACCCTCAAACATACAGGAGCGGCAGGTTTACACATTGTTGCATGTTTGTGAACCTCCCCAAGGAAGAAGAGGAGAATGAGCAGCAACACTAGATCACTGGCCAGCAGAGGTATTTACACCTGGTCCTTCAGGATTGGGAGGGGGGCAGGTAGGAGAGCAAGGATATGTATTAAAGTGCAGTCTGTGCTTAGGAGTAAGTCTACTGTCCTACTTCCTCTGCGTACATGATCAGTGTTCCTAAAACTGTGAATTTAGGCTTTAATGTGAGTCAGATTTATCAGGCTGGTGGATGAGGTTCATTTCTAACAAACTTTAGGTTCTCTGTTTAAAAAATGAGGTTCTGCATTTGGGGAACCATTGCAGGAAGAGAAGGAGACAGATTGAAGGTTTAGGTGAGAGTGGTGGTGTCGCAGGGATTATGAAGCAGGTGCATGCTAAATCAAAGGATAGCACACCAGGCAAATAAAGCAGTATAGCATCAACTGTTTATTCCCACGGGGACTGTTTTAAATCATTTAAACATGACTCAGCATGAGCCATAATAAGCTGCTTCTTTTTTTTAACGCTTGTCCGGTTACATAATCATCAAATAAAGGTCAGTGCTTCAATCCAGCATCCCTTCAGCATTACTTGACTTCTTAGCTGCCATGCAAGCGGGACGCGGTCGCCAGCTGAGTGGAAATTGACGCAAGGCAAGCGATTACTATTAATTAGAACCACAGACATACAGTACAAGTAGATATCTTTTAAAATATTCAATCTTTTACACTATTGAAGTCAAAACATTCAGATTTCTAATGACATTATGGTGACAAAATTGACCAAAATAAGCGCGCACACAAACACAAGGCTGGTTGGACGGGATTTTTATGCCAAGAGCAAACTTATCTAAAGTGGTCAGTTATCTGCTACTCCTCTGATTCTGCTGATAACCAGTTTAAAACCAGTTTGTCATCGTATTTGTGTTCGGCTTGTTACATAAGAGGATGTGAGAAAACAGCTGACGGAGACTGCAAGGAGGTTTTATCACATTAGGCCTCAGATATGTCTGATGTGAGCTGATGTTAATTATAGCACATATACACAGGACCTTAAAATATGTCACTGACTGCCTCCTGTCACTTTCAAACAGGTAATTAGCAGCTAACTTGTAGCTGACAAGGACAAAAAAAAACAGATGACAGATGACAATGACAAAGAGCTCGGAATGACAAGCTACAAAACGGCTTGTAAATATTTTAAACATTCATGTCCGTGTGTGTGTGTGTGTGTGTGTGTGTGTGTGTGTGTGTGTGTACTCACCGTGTAGCAGTGAAAGTGTGTCCTATCCTCTCCTCCCCTGGCCTGTGAACCTCTGAACCATCTATGGCTGCTTCAGGTTGTGGCAGAAGATGAGCCGGTAGTTCCTCATTGACGGACCGCTAATCCCTCTTGCAGGATTCCCTTCTAGCTACACTGAGGGCAGACGGAGAGAGGAACAAAAGGACATTCGTTAATGACAGAGAAGAAGACAGAAAAGATAAGAGGTGAGGGTGGAGACGGAGGCAGAGGTGAGGAGAGAGGAAAAGGTGACAGCCTCTGGTAGGTTTATGATATATATATAAATATATATATATAATATCGCAACAACCTCTACCGTATCTCGATTTTCTGTTTAACACCTGTTATCGAGTGTTGACTAAAGGCATGATGATTCACAAGAGTGCAGATTATATTTGTAGCAGCAGCAGCCATTTCCTGTTAAACTGGGTATAATTTAGATTTTATCACTTCTGACGAATCTGTTTAATTATTCGAGAGAACAGATCTCACAACTCTTCAGACCACTTCAGTACGAAAGAGAGATACTAATTTTAAAAAGAAGTATTTTAAGTTAATATTTAGGCTGACACAACTTGTCTACTCCGAGCTCCCCGGATGTCTGAGCTTGGCTCTGGCTGAGAAAGCTCATTTCAGCCACTTGTATCTGCGATCTAATTTCCCTGTTCATGAATATCATTAATTATTACCAGAAACATAAACCATGAAGTAAAATAATAAAAAACACCTGCTGGGCTGCAGACACAACAACCAAAACACGTTTGATTAATTAACTGCAACACAATGGATTAATGCAATAAATCAGGTCCACACTGAACCACATGCAAAACTCTCTTTCACACATTGGACTCAGATGACCAGTGAGTCACTACAAATACAGCTAGGCCAAACGTTCTCACCCTCTTTATTCAAACAGTAGTTGGAGTTATGACATGATTTAGTAGCGAAACATGAATTTGCAAAACCGAGACCGCGGGACCTTCGTTTGGGCTGGAACCAATTAAAAGCTCTGAGCCGGTTTTTAATGTTTGTGTTTCGAAGGCTTAAACCAGCTTCAGTTGGAAACTAAGCTCGTCTTTTTTCCTTCTTCTCCTCTCTAATCGAATCTTCCTACTTTGGAGGCTTGAGATGTCGGGTTGTCCGAGAGTCTGCTGGAGGCAGGGACCAAACACAGTAATTAAACTGATGCTGGTAATGCTTGAAAACTGTGCCATCATGTGTGTAATCGTGTGTGTGTGTCCTGCATGTTTGTGCATGCCCGTGTGAAGAAGGATTCGGGCAAACTGTCACTTTGAATCTGTGTGTTTGTCATGCGGTGTGCCTGTTAAATGATGCCACTTCACTGTGCATGGGGAGAGAAACTGTCCTTTCAGACAGTCCCTGATGGATTAGCAGGACTATGGGAGAATATGGACGAAATATTAAAAACACACTTTTACTCTTGGGGGTGTCACAGAGTCAGAAAGACACTGAAAACTACAACTAAGACGGAGGTGAAGAGAAAGTGAGGAAGAAGAAAAAATACATTTAAATATTAAATATGAAGTTGTTTATAACTAAGTTATTTCTAAATGTTAAATGTAACATCCGATTCTGCAGTACTGAGCACGAAACAAACATGCACACACTTTAATATGCGCACATGCATCTGGCCGAGCCTTGGGAGGTTTTGTCTCCCTCTGGAGCAACTCTCACTTCTGCTTTTCTGCTAGAATACACTCTGTCCTATCACTCCTACTTCCTCCTCTCGTTTCCGCCCCTTCCTTTCACTCATCCTCATCGTTACACGAGTCATCCGACCAACTAAGGTGATCATCATCACCTCTGTGTCAAGAGAAGCAGAGAAGTAAATACGAGTTAGAAGACACATCTATTCCTTTCTATGCGTGTCTTTCTCCTTCTCTGCAGGTTTCTGTGTCTCCGTGCTCCAAAACCGGCTACCCGAGTCTCCTTCAAAGTTCAATCAGTTAACATATTCAAGTATTTTTGTGAGTTTTGGAAACTATCACCTGGAAATAAACTCCTGTGCCGCGGTATAAAAAGAAAAGAAGAAAAGATATTTGGACTATTTTAGGTAGAAATGAAAACAGGGAGCCAGAAGTAATTTTCCATTGCAGTCCCACAGTTTTATCTGGTATGAAAATAAAAATCCACAGTTAGAAATGACTGACTCACTTAACCTTTGGCTTTTTATTGTACAAATGTCGTGTCGTGTCCTGTCGGGACAGAGATGACTCAGTTACTGCTTTTAGCGGATGTCTCATTCAGCTCAGTTATTTCATTATGAAGACGTTATAGGAGCTGCCACATACTTACATCAAACTGCGTTTCAACGCTCCTTATGTAATTCCAAGCAGGTGGTACCATGCTTTTCAATAATGATGACTGCAAAGAGGCTGAAACTTCACGGTCAGGCCTCTTCCTCATTTTTTGGTCAAACCTTTAATCTTCAAGCTGCTTTAAGAGGTTTTATATTACTGGGTTATTTGACCAATAAATTTGTATGACTCAACATGGAGGAAGCGTTCACTTGTGCAGAGTCATAGTATCACAGCACTTTTTTTTTTTAATTTCATCAGCAGGATGATTCACTTTCATCGGAGCTGAATGAAATTCAACCAGTAAAACGATGATTGTGTTCATGTAGTGAACAGACACACATTGTTTGGCGTGCCGTGTCTGGATAAATATGAACTCAAGTGAACCTGGAAACACCTGAATACAGGTTTTCACTTATTTAATCTCCAAAATTAATATCTGTCTTATTGCCATATTAGGAACTAACACTAATAACTCTGTCAGTGGATACCTGATGTGCTGAAGTATTCAGCCTCATAATTCTGCATGTGCTGGATAACAAGCCAAACCATTTCCAGGTTTTCTTATTACTTAGGCTTATTAAAGGATTCAGGAGTGTTTGCTCATAAAGATCGTGAGTCCTCTAAAGGCATTTCAGTTCAGCCGCTATTCTTTCCAAAAATCAACTGAACTGGCAGTGCCGGGTCGTAAGCCTCTTTAGAAGCTGGAGAAAATCCCACTATTGGAGCCCGAGTGCTTGTTTGGTCAGAGCCTTTACTACCACACGCCAGATGGTTTTGTTCTCTGCAGACCGAGTTGATTTAAAAACCTTGACTAACACATTTTGTTGAATAGAATTACTATTACAGGGCCTGAATAGCACAGCACCGGCAGCACAGACACCTTTTGAGCAAAGGCGGTCCTGTTACAGTCTGGCTCGACATACACTATCTTTAACAGACCGATGAGGACAATGACACTCTGAGATTAAGGAACTCAGTGTTCCCAAAGCGGTGCCATGAAAACTGACCCTGAAAGGCCTCTGTAGTGAGGATTTGAGTCAGTAATGGAACGGTCTTGAATGTCCGTCTGTGTGTCTTAATCCCAGATATCATGCTTGACGACCTCCTGCTTAACAATGAGGGACATTGTTGGAGGGGGAAACAGAGAAAGTTAAAGGCTAAAGGACCAGAGGGGAAAGAGGCCAGCGGATAACATGAGAACACAGGGAAAAGTGCAGCACTAATGATCGGTAAAAGTCACGTTTAAAAAAAAACAAACCTAATATATTTCAATGAGTTGCGCTGACTCAGCGGTTGTGCCGGTGGAGGCGATTTTTGCCAAATACGGCGTCATTCATCAAAGATGGAAGCATGAATTTCTGGTAGATGACTTTGTCATACGAAACCGGTAATTCTGCTGTTTACACAGCGATCGTCTAGACTATATTAACCACCACATGATAACTTTCCAGAGTTACCAAATTATTTCTTAATATTATGAACCACTAAGGAGTGTTCTGGCATCTGACAAGCTTTCAAACTCGTGAACCGATGACTCAGACTGGCATTTTTTAGATCGTATTAAATTTTGTCTCGCTTGTAGCTTCAGAAATGCGTCCACACTAAGGCTGGATCCAACCCGAGGCCGCTGCGGCAAGGACTGAGGCTTCATACATAGTTTTTTATCTCAATATCTAAATAAAGTATGGTGCCTTTGTTATACTTTTGTTTTAATGTATGTATATTCCCCTCTGGATCAATAAAGTATCTGTCTATTGCTATCCATCCATCACGCTCTACCAGGCAAGCTACCTCCTGTTTTTATAGCCCTAATAAAGACACGAGAGATCCGTGCATGCAAATCCGAAGTCTCGAGTTGAGCTAAATGCTTTGTTTCACTCTGCTGTAGCAACAACAACAACGAAAGTAACGGTTGAATAAATATTTTAAATTATTAAAATTATTTCTTTGGACTTTTAAGAGAAACAGTTTGGAAGTGTATCTTAATTCACTCCTCCACAGCGGTGGCAGCAGTGCATTTAAATAAGCCGACTGTATATCAGATTTCAGTTGGTTTCTAAAAGCGGCACCTGCACACATGCAGAGATGAAGCCCGGCATCAGCGGTCTGCGGGGTGGCAGCAGTTCAAGCAAATGTCCTTTAATGGAAAGGTCAAAGGTTCAACACCTGCAGTGCTGCGCTTTAAACTGACCACTGGTTCACACATACCGACTCACTGAGTTACTGAATGCTAAACACACGACAACAAAACACAAAGAAACAGATGGTGACACAACATCTGATGCCCTGAATAAGTTCAACTTTCCTTGTATGTTAAATATTAATTATTGAAAGAACTACAGCATATGTAAACAAAAGCCTGCATTCATATTTCATTAAGATAATTTCATATGCATCACATGTGAGAATAGAAAGTCTGCCATGGTTACTCTGCAGACTGCCAAATAGCCTCAGCTCCATGAAAACAAAGCTTGACCAAAGAGAGGATGAAATATTCACGAGAGGCTCTGCATATATCTGTGAATTTCCTGCAGCTTGCATCACGTTGTTACGTCCACCAAATAAAAGAGATCAAAGCCGTTAAACTCAAACTGTCACAGCCACCCGAAATCAGGGAGCTAGAAAGTGACGGACAGAAAGGCTGAACGGCACGAATCCCCTTCAGAAGTTAAGATCGACCAGATTCATGTGTCAAAGCCTAAAAAGATTAAAGTTGATGTATATCAGCTGTGAAAACCAAAAGAGAAAATGTTCTCTGCTCACAAACAAACAGACCAGAAAAAGCACGAATACTTTCAACAAACAGAGATGAACCGTCTGAACTCTCCGAGCTCTGTCTGGCCTGAATCTCCACAGAACAATCAGCGAGAGAGAGAATGAATTTCCACTGTTCCTATATTTGACGACCGTGTTGACTAATGCGTTGGGTCATTCTGAGAGAATACATCCCATGACCCTGAAACGGCACATAACTTCCTTGTCATTCTCCGGCGTGCACGTGACCTGTCGCAGCTAAAGTAAACATGAAAAGAAAAAAAAAGGTCAAACAAGTGAGGATGAAGACAATTTGTAAAGGTCTGAGTGAGGGTTAGATCTCTCCCATCATTCAACATATGACTGAGATTCTTATCGTGACTAATGGAATGAAAACAAGCTGTCACAGGCTGGTTCTCTTTCAGTTCCTCCTCTGTCACAAACAAATACCACTATCAGCAAACACCAGTGCCTGATTGGATTATTGTTTGTAGCTTTATTTTTTACAGTGCTTCCTTTAGAGTAGACTGTTTCATTGGTGCATTTTAACACATGAGTGTGTAATCCCAATCACCTTGTCTGTCAAGGAGCCGTGAAATTCCACCATCAGGGATGACGAGGACCTCAAAAAGACTAAAGGAATGAATACTGCTGGGGCGAGAGGGCCCGACAGACCAGCTACTCAAATGGGAGAATTATGGCAAAGTCTGATTTGGTCCATTCTCCACACGGCTTCGAACCCCACCAGGAGCGTTTCTGAAGTTCTGCCCGTCAGATTTTGCTCCGATTTGGATACGCTACGTAATTGAACTGTTTCCCTTCTGGCTGTTTTTCACAGACAGAAGTTTGCGCTGGGTGTTTGATTCTCTGTGCCAGCGGCGTCCGTCACAAATAGAACAGCCGCATGTTCTTGAAAGATTGACCAGAACTGCTGCGAGTAGCTCAGACGACCGTGGCACACACACAGAACCTGTTGCTTCCATGCCCGGTGGAATTTGGCCTTTTTATTTGCATTCACTCTGTTGGTTGGCTGTTCGATAAAA
Source organism: Nibea coibor (assembly GCA_023373845.1). Classification (NCBI taxonomy): domain Eukaryota; kingdom Metazoa; phylum Chordata; class Actinopteri; family Sciaenidae; genus Nibea; species Nibea coibor. Next base: position 2,586,170 of record CM041739.1, on the reverse strand, counting down.
TCTCCCCATCCTTTGACCATGGGAGGCTAAAATGTTTGAACATTTTCAAAGCTGTTCTGTGCAGGTGGTGAAATTGTAACTTCTAACCTACTCATAATGTGTCACCTCGTGGAAATAATGTTAATTTTCAACTAGCATTAAGTCAGTTAACTATTCGGGATGACTTACAAGAAGCCGCCTAACAGGAAGTCTATTGATAACCTGCTCCACATGAAGCTCACATTTTACGTTCACGACACACAGCTGTGTACTAAGCACTAATAGGTGTGAGTGTTGGCAGTCTAAAGAATAAAACATTTGCAAATGAAATCCTGTGGTCTGAAATGAACCTGCACACAGAGAGGAAAGGTAACACCCACAAACAAAGATGCACATACACACACACCTAATACACCCTGAGGGTGAGCGTCGTAAATGTTGACCTAAAACCTGCTCGTGCACATTTTAAGGTGTCTACTATAACCAGCGAGCCCTCCAGTCTGACTTGTGGCAGTAAGTCAGCGGTACGGTGAGGTAAATATAAAAATACACAGCGTGCAGTCGACGTGCAAAGAGTAGATTTAAGTTAACTTTAAAATAACAACACTTTGATATCCTGTACAACTCAGGACCTGACTTACCATTTCTCTGTTTGACTGTGTGTTCCCATATTTCACTGTGACACCTTACACTTGCATGCATAATGAGGATTAATCTGCAAATGTGTGCAGGTCAGCATTTAGGCGGGAGCCTTACTGCTGGGCGATTCCCTCAGAAAAGCACTTTTACCACCGTCTCTGGAGAAATTACAGTCAAAAGAAGGTGAAAGTGTGAAATATGTTTAAAAAAGGCGAAGCTGGATTTTCAGTTAATACAAAGAATTCTGGGTTGAATCTTGGCACCTCAGCAGGGAAGGTGCAACACAGGGGTAATTTGAATATTATGAACTTGATTAAATCAACCTGACTGCGAGGCGTGAGTCACAATTCAAGAATCTCTTCTAATGAGGCATTCACGCAATACTTAAGATGTGCCAACTCTGAATCTGATCCAGTCTGTCTCTCTGTCTCGGGTTAAACGTTTCCTGTCTGTCAGTTAACTTAAATGGACGAGACGAAATGTTTTTAACCATGTAATGTTTGAACGAAAGCTAATGCAACATCTGTGTGAAAGAAAAACAGCCTACAGGAGACGCAGTGTGGTTGGACGTGCACTCTCACTTTCTCCTTGTTTGCTTGTCTGTGTATCGTTCTGTTTCCACGATGAACTCCATTAAATGTGACCTGATTACTGCTGTGTCATTTGTCAATAATTAGCTGACTGCCTCTAATTGGAGGTAAACAGCATGTATGGCAACAGCAGACAGGTTGGACATTGTGCTGAGCAGCAATCAGAGGAATTCACACTATAAGATTTAGTCATTTTGCTGCCTTTAATTATTCATTTCTAACCTAGAATTACAAACGGACAAGGCTTTGCCGAAGATAACGTCTAAATTTGAAGAATATCCATCTAACAACAGCGTCACATCTGATAGGAGACGATCAGACTGGGACACACTGCTACAGGCGCACACGCTTCAAAAAAAATCCTCGGTGCGTGGCGGGCAAAAACAGCTGCTGCGCCCGAGGAGTGGTGATACGCACACAACGGTCGATCAAATATAATTAGCTGTTGCTGTGCTTCTGGACGAGGAGGGAAAAAGCGCACACCCTGCGTGTTTCTGCTAGCTTAACGCCAATTATTTCAGCCTAATCATTCGGTAATATTTTGGCACGATTAATATTAATACTTCAATTTAGTGAATGAACTAATTTAAGGGGTAAGTACAAGGAATCAAACTAATCAGAGGGTTGCACTGTGGGTCAATCATGATGTCTTAGCAGGTCACATGAGGCCGGGCCATGAGTGCAGATGGATGAAGGGGAAAATTAAGAGAAGCAGCGTTAGAGAGTCAAAGAGCAGACGAAAGAGATCGGACAAAGACGATGCAGGGAGAATGTGAGGTAGAGAGAGGAATCAGGAGAAAAGAAATGGAGGCGGTGGAGCCAGTGTGGTGCCCTTGAATCAGAAGCAGCAGTTCACTGGCCTAGCCTAGATTGGCTGCTCCTCCCAGGCAAGCCCTGTCAGTGATAAATTAATAAGCACATGTCTTCAGGGGGACGAGCTTTTTCAGGCCTTTCTCCTTCAGGCTTATCTCTAGAACTCTGAAGCAGCAGAACATTCCCCTTTATTTATTTTGACAATGTGAGGGGCAAAAATGAACCATCCTTCTTTAAAGAAGGAAAACTTTAATAATCTGCTCATCTAGAAATGAATTTCACTATTCAGCCTTTTCTTTGAAGCCAAAGCTAAAGCTCGCTCCTCGCACCAATCCAGCACATCCCTGCTGCAATAATTAGTCAGAAAATTATTAATTTAATCATTAATAATAGTTTGAAGGCATTTTTAATGCCGTTTTTGCTTTCTATGATTGTAAAATGAATATTTTGGGTTAGCCAGTCAATTTACAGAGTTTTCATATATTTTATAGACCAAACAATTAATTTATAATTAACTATTAATTAAAAATATTCTTTCATAATGACAGCAGTCATGAGTTGGAGGCCTGAACTTGTTGCATTGATACTGTATAGATGTCAGACACCACACTTCCGATGGTACAGCTTCACCACAGTGCACCCAAAGCCTTCTGCAGCTTGCGCTTAATTGCTACTACGCACCTCCACTGCCAGGGTTAAGTGTACCACTTAATAGCATTTGCTGAAGGAGGTGGGAGTTTCTCTCGACTGGTAACCTTCCAGTCTGAAGCCTGCTTCACTACACTCCAGTTTAAAACTGTGCCCAACCTTTCATCTTGCTCTCTGCTACATTTTTTAAAGGGCTGGCACGTCATACAAGTGCTCTTTAAGGAGAAACAGTTAAATAAGATCCATTCTTCGCTGGCCTGAGGGGATGTGACACGGCAAAAAAAAAAATCCCGAACGCCTACAGTGGAAAACAAGTACAGCTCTGTGTTGGCGACTGTAGGAGTGGAGCGTTGTGTTTCGGGACATTTGCATGAAGTTTGCTTGGGTCCTCTCCGGGTGAACAGTCATACAGCTTCTTTGTTTATGTGTAAATATCTGCTTGTTGACTCTTTAAGGAACAAACAAGCTTATGTTTTTATGAAAAGCCAAAGAAAAGCTTCAGATTACGACCGCTGCTTAGATAAAACCTTACGAAATGTCGACGGTTGTGCAATTTATTTGCCTGTTACACAATTTGCAAGTGGGCTCTATTTTTAGTGCTTGATCTTTAAGTAAAGGTGTGATAAAGGGGATTTTAAGCACACATTACGCCCTTACGCTCTTACATTTCTCTTGAACATTGTTATTCATGGGACTTATTCCGTCACTAGTTCTTGTGCTGATTCCTGCTCGCGGGCTTAAGTAACAAAGCTGTTCTGTGCAGAGGACGGTTTGTCGAAGCGCAGAGTGTGCAGCGTGGTGCAGGGTTTGTGTGCCTGAAACAACTAACCTGTGCCAAATGAAAACTACAAACGGGAGCTTCATTCAGCAAAGTTTCGCTCATCCCTTGTGTCACGGAGGAACTCTGCATTTTTAACACTCGGGCCGCGATCACGCCAAACGTGTTGAATGAATTATCTGTGCATAAATTAGGGGTGGAGTGTATTAATCCAGCCATCTGCATCATTCAAATCCTCTTTGTCATATGTTACTTGATGATATGACATTATGGTATGGTAATAAAGGACATTTTCTAGAAAAAAGTTGAGCAGCTGGAAGGGACGATAGGGGAAATCCAAGACCAAGAAGATCGAGGACGATGCTCAAACTTGATACTAATCAGAAAAAAGAAAAGATTGGCTCCCCGAAGATTTGGGTGATGAAAATCCAATAAAACCAACAAGCAATAATTTGAATTAATTTGCAACACTACCCATGACATGTGTCTGAGATGTTAAAAGACTAAAACAGCTACCGCACTATAAACGATAAACTCATGGTACTTTCATCATATCTTCATTTAAAATAAGACAGCAGTGCATTACACTGCAGCTTTAACTTTGTGATGTATCCGTCAGGAAAATGAATAAAAGTCTATGAATAAATAGAAAAAATGAATTCTTTATGGACTCTCTGTTTATTTAAACTTACAGTCAGCTGGTTCTTTATTCCTCCTCGGGGCATAAAATGTGCATAAAGTGTGTCACTGTGATTCCTGACACAGAACTTCAATTCACAGCCACATCAGTGGATTAAGTGTGATCCGAACCAGCAGAGCTCGCTGGAGTCGCCGGGCCCGGCCTCGTCTGAGACAATGACATTGAGCTTTATTGATTTAGTATTGATCTAAATCACCTCTCGCTCGCTCTCTCGCTCGCTCTCTCGCTCCGTCTCATACTGATGGAAATTTCCAGAACGCTGCTGCACACTCAAACACCCGTCAGTATGCTTCTGCCTTTGCTGCATTAAAAAAAGATTCCTCTCCATCTGTTGCCTGTATGTTCAGTACATGGCTGACGGCGCAGAAGAGGAAGTGAGACTACAGCGGATCGATGAGGAAATCCCGAGCCTGCGGTTGTATCTCATCGAATAAACCATTGTTACTCTATTATGCACAGGCTGAATGAGACTCCATTAACGAGGAACAACTAGCTTGCGCGGGATAGTACAAGTCTTGTCATTTCCATCTGTGAGTGTGTGTCTGCAAACAATAGATCAAAACACCGGCTGTGAGCGTACACTGACTGACGAGCAGACAAACAGTGACTGGGCAAAGTGATGAAGGGTTTTCTCACACACTGTACAGGAAGTGACAGGTGATTTATTTAGATTGTGAAACATATAGAGAGCCATGTGTGGGCTAAGTAAAAACTGTGCCAGATGTTACATATATATAGAGATATACCCTCAGACTGTTTGTCATCTGTATTTCTAGTCATTTTGTTGTTTCTTACAAAAAAATGTCAAATTATACAGCGGGGATACTAAGGATTATGCACTGTGGTCTAATAATTACAGTAAAATTAACAGCTTGTCTCACCAAAAATCTCCTGCCATTACCTAATGACATCCATCTGCCATAAAGGAAATGATGCAAACACCAGCTGCAACAATCCCGTTTATCTACGAGTACGTACCGTAGACTGGGGACGGGAGTAATTAATTCAAACTAGATGAACACGTCCAGTTCAGATGGAGTAATGTGGATGGAATTTTCTATCAATCTAAATGTAATTTTGTGTTGTGATATAGGACATAATCTAGAACTCCTAATAGAAAAACTAATTACGGATAAAATGAACAGACGGTGACGTCTGTTTCGGGCGCTCGGTGAATTTTATAAAAATCCAATGTTGTCATGGAGTAGAGGATTTGAAAGGTTGACTGCAATAACCAAATCCACCCATAGACACTAAAGGAACAACTTCCTTGGCAGGAAATCTCTCTGCATATCATCATATGTCGACAACAAAAATGTCAACTGTGCGACTTAAACAACTTTTGTTACCAGCAAAACTGCCGGTTATCTTCTTCGAAGAGCTCTACAGTCCTGTCGAAGTGTCCTTGAGCAAGACACGGAGCTACAAACTGCTCCCGATGGCTGTGACATCGGTGTGAGAATGTGTTTATGGGCGAGCTTTAAATAGGACGCACTTTACCAATCTCGACGAGCAGTTGGCACCTTTGCATGGCAGCCTCTGCGATCAGCCTATGAACGTGTGTGAATGTCACGAGTGTGTTGAGCGGTTGGTAGATCAGAAAGATGCTATAGAAACACAAGTTCATCCACTTAACTGGACTTAACTTATTAACTGTTCACAAAACAAGCCCGTCTCAATGGCGAAGGTTTGTTTAGTGTCTGCAGGTCACGTTCATTGTTTTCTGTGTTTATGTGTTATCACCTGGATCTGACAGGTGAACGTGCACCTGAATAATAGATTTAAGCATTTTTAGTGCAGTTATAGTTGTCTAGGATCTGAGGCCTTTTCTGTCATATTCATAGAGAAAGATAACAGCACATGAATAAAAGATATTTTCTTCCCCTGTAGAAGCCTTTGTTATTTCAGCTGCCTAATGGACTATCTCCATTTACACAATCTTTGGGCCGGGTCAGTGCTGCGCTGCGTGAAACCGCCTTCAGCCCATTTTGGCTTAATGTACATGAGAAGATAATGATCCAGGGCTTCTTGTTAGATACTGACATATCTCTTTCCCTCTGTGCTCTGCATCAGGGCGCTTCTATTATACCTTGAAATTAGTCCAATTTATAAATATTAGCTTTTGTTCATCCTATTTTATCCTGGAAAAGAGCAACAGCTACTGTTTAAGTATAAAAGCTAATCATATTTTGACCAGCACACAGTGAGCTTATGATTTCCATACAGGTGTGAAGACAAGCAGTTGGATTAAATCTGGTGAATTTCTGGCAGCGTGGGTCCAGCTTTAGAGAGATTTGGACCACATTTGGTTTAGCTTGGCGCCCGTCCACTGAGTCTAAAACAACCACTCACTGACCTGGCAACAACAATCCCACACTGCAGGCGGCCTGTGTGGTTATGACACTGCTGCGACTGCTATGTGCGTGCGTGTTTTCCTTCCATAGAAAAACTATGGGTCGTCTTTCGTATCTCACACGGCGGGAGGTGGGAAAGTTTTGACACTGCTGCTATGTGCATCTGTGAGATCCCTCACAAAATGCTACAGGTCCACTTACTGAGAATGAATGCTGATCGATGCAAAGCCTGCAGCATCTCACTGATCTTGCTTGTTTGTTCTACATTTAGAGGACGCCTGTTTGCAAATGAGCGCATCAGATTTTTGCATTTATTGGTAGAGAAGCGACAGGAAACGAGACAGAGACAGACAGGTTAGACATGCAACAAACCGGCTGGAATTGGACCGGGGATGTTGTGGTTACATGGTACGCACTGTTCAAAAGTTCAGCTATCCGGCTCTGCCAACTAATTGTGCGTCTGCTGAAGTGTTACACAGAGAGGTGTTTCTGACATCTAGTCTCGAGAAGACGATGAAGTTAACACCTCTCTAAAACAGATCCATCTAAAACCAAACGCTATAACCTTCATGAAGGTGGATTTATTGCAGGGCTCTTGTATTGGACTGCTTTAGTTGAATTAGGTGAATCCAATACTCGCTTAGAACTCGCAGCCGAGTGTATTACAACCTCAATCCGAGGGATATTACAGTAGCTGACTCAACAACAGTTTTACTAACATTTTTCCAACATCAGCATCACTGTGAAGTTGACCTTTACTCCGGCCGGCCTATACACTATAGCTGCTGTCTCTTACACAATAACTGTTTTGGCAATAGGTTAAATTTTACAGGACAGTTTATACATAAGCCGTGCAGATAAGAGCATACAGATCATGTGGATCCTGCAGTTTAAATTCGACTTGTTTCAGTTGTTGTTGCTTCTGCTGAGATATGAGAGATTTTCTGGCTCTTTACATCAAGAAAATCAAGTTTCTCAGGCTTGTTTTCACTTAAACTTCCATTTCCTGTTAAAATCAGATTGGATAAATGGAAACTAAATAAACCCAACATCAATAATGTTGTAGGGCTGCATATAACAACTTCTATTGTTAATCAAAGGTGGGTTAAGTGACTCTGGAGAAACACGATATCCTGATAAATGCTGTGATATTGTGAGAACCGCAACACAGCCAGTAATGTAACCGATGTTAGCTGCGTTGTGCGTTAGCAAACTGTCGCTTAAGTTGCTGCCAACAGCAGACAGTGATACATCACAGCAACAACAACAGCAACACAACACAACAACAACAGCAGCAACAGCAACAACAGCAACAGCAACAACAGCAACAGCAACAACAGCAGCAGCAGCATATCCTGGCAAACTAAAAAGTATAACCATCCGCAGACGAGCAGCTGAATATTACTTGACACATAAATCCTGGCTGGAATAACGAGTCAAGTGTCGTGTGGCTCGGTCACATCCGCTTTGCATTGTTTCGCATGCACAGGAGCAGGGCTGCGTGCGACCAGCTGATTTTTTATTTTATTTTTCAGTTTTAAGAGCACGACGCCGGCAGACTGTGACGAGGTTTGCTACATTTGAAACAAGTTTAATGGATGTGAAACAAAACTAATTTGTTATTATGATCTTTGTCCGATTAACAGTCCAAATTATTAATGGCATAGAAAAACAACAAACTGTTTGATATGTCTGATGAAAAATAACATAACCGACTATCAAACAGATGCACAAATCAATTCATATTTCAGCTTTCGGCTCGACAATGTTACAAAATGAATTTCCCAGGAATCAGAGACAGTTACTAACACCCAATGTGACTTCATGTAAATGTTTTGCATGCATGTCAGGATGCACATTTATGTGAGTGTGTGTCCACTGTGTGTACTTCAGTAATAACGTTACAAGGCACCATATGGAGAGCCCAATCCTTTCTAAGTCAGGGCAGGAGCTGGTACATACGATTATGTAACGTGCAGAGGATTTCAGAGAGAGAGAGAGAGAGAGAGCCTAGAAATGAAACTGATGCCCGTGTCACATCCTTTAAAACTATGAATATATTGCACATAAATATCGATTCGTCTTCAGGAGCGGTGCAGGAGAACTGGTTTCCACCAAACACCAGAACATTCCAGCACAGACAGTCCGATGCAGCCGAGCTGGAGCATCTTGTGTAAATTAAATAAAACCGAAACTACAGCTCGATGCACAGCCGTAACACAGGATGTGTGTGTGTGTGTGTCTGCAAAACGTTTGAGTACGACACCCGTCAGAACCAGGTGATTCTGAATTACCCGTTACACCCCCCGAGACACAACTACAGACCACAGACAACTATATTAAATATCTGTGACACTAAAAATAAGAGGAACTGTTCAGTTTGAGTCGTGACATTCGCTAAAAAAAAACCTCGTAAATTTAAATATTTAAGCCGGTTCCTCTTTTTTTTTAGCCGAGTTTAGCTGGCTGTTGCTGCGGAGGAGCCACAGATGTGATGGAACTGCCTCCCCCCTTTGCTAACCGTTAGCAAGCCGTTAGCTCCCCCAGTGAACACAAACGGAGGAAACCGTGAACACAGCCAGCTGTACACTTCACTGTTACCCCTCCAAATAACAAAGACGCGACCAGCAGGGTGGTTAAATTGACAAACTACCCAACACGAGCCACATTTAATTGATTAAACACGTAAAAAACCACACAGCCGTTAGGATAGCCGTTAGCCTAGCTCGTTAGCCGTTAGCCGCTAAGATGCTGGAGCGACTGTTAGCACAGCAGGCTAATCAGTCGCTACGGAGGTAGCTTACCGGGTCAAAACAAACAGGAACGCGGGGGCAAGATGCATCAATTTCGGGGTTGGGTTTTCTGTAGCCGACGTCCGGAGAGACGACAACTTCGATGAGCTCAATGCAGACGGCGGAGAAATATCGTCGGGAACATTGCAAGAAGACACTCAAAATAATGTGGTTCCTGTTTTAACTCGGACTGGCTCAGATGCCCGTTTGCAGGTCGTTGCTTAGCGAGTCTATCTCACACACACACACACACACGCAACCACACACACCCTCAAGGGACGAACCTGCCAAATACTGACCCCGCCTCCTTCACTGTGAACACAGCGGGAGGCAGCTGCCAAATACTGACCCCGCCTTGCAGACTTTGCAGAGGCGGCTAACTTAAGACATACAAAAGATAATGTTGCTTTTCTTTGAATGTGATGTAGTTTATTTGTTCCACAGTTCAGGTTTGCTGCCCATGCATTACTTCTTTTAACCCAGTCTTAACTGATTATATACAGGCGGCAATTTATGTTATTCACGCTTTATTATCAGCGCCTGAAGCCTCATTTAGATGCTGATAGATAGTCTTGCAGCCGCAGTTACAAGTGTATAGGCACAAGCTTTGTACAAAAGGCATGAGGTAGATACAGTCTAACTAGAATAAAGTCTGAGGGAAGGAAGAAGATAGTTCTATGTGCAAAAATGTGCATCGTGCAACATTTTACTAAATGATCAAAGAAACAAACACAATTCATGTAATACACTTTACTGTCAGTGCCTAACTCACAATCCATACACACAGATAGATTAGATACTTTATTGATCCTGAGGGAAAGTCAGCATCCAGGAGCAGCATGAGACACAGTAAACATTAAAATTAGATCTATAACGGAAAAACATTAATTTAAATTAAATCTATGCAAAGATACAAATAGAAAACTACATTAAAAAAATAATAAAAAACATAGAAAAAAGAAATTAGAGAAACAACTATATATATGTGTTAGGTGTTATTACACCAGTTAAAAAACATTAAAACATTAGCTACAGGTTTGACTGTAAAGCTTAAGACTGACTGACCTGCTTTTTCTGTATCTTTCATCCACATCTGAACGCGTTCATCAGCTCTTCTAATTAGAGTACAGGTTAATGTATCGATAATATCCTGAAAGTGACGTTTCATCACAGTGTGTGCTTTAACCTTTATATGTTAAGTACATCATCAGGTAAATGCAGTTCTATACATTATGCATAAAGGCTCAGAGGTCATTTACACCCTCTGTACATACATTACATTAGCATATCATCACACCTGATGTGATTCATCAAGTTTGCATGTAGATGTGTAGTTGGACACTTTAAATATATTATTTAGATCAATTAAAGTTACCTTATCAATACACACAAACACTGCTATCATGAACGTTTGTTTTTCCTCATCCATATATTAACTTTGAATATTATTTATGAAACCACAGTCATGCAAAGATAGTGTTATAAAAACTAAAACTACTATGATCACTTGGCTTCCTCCAGTATTATAACATCTGTTATAATGCTGTGTGTCTCCTGCACTGTCTGACATAAATCAGTTAGTTTATACTGACACCTGGTGGACTGCTTGTCCCACAGCATGTTAGGTTGTCTTCCCCTTCTACACACGAGCAGTTAAAAAATGAACCACAGGCAAACATGAGCTGCTCTATAGACACTTTATTGCTGCTTTTATTGTTTTACACTCAATGGAATGTTTGACTGTGTTTGGTGGGCCGGTCCAAACACTCACCCTCCCAAATATCTGTTGCCAAACCAAGATTTAAATAGCAAAAAAACAACAACTATAATGCAGTAATACAATATACATGACACTATAAACTCTCTAGGTGAATTCATTCTCACTAACATATAGGCTATAGTGGTCCATTTACAAAATGCTTCTTTATATATATTTATATATAAGATATAAAACAAGAGTAATGCACATTCTTCAAAAGGTAAAGAAAATGTGGTGCTTTTGTATGTATATTTATATATATATATGCAGATGTAGTGGTGAGTGAATTCTGTTTGGTGGCAACAAAACAACACCCAACAGTCGTTGTTACAAAGTGTATCCACGGCATACAAAACACGTCCGACAGTATTGTTCAGGAGACATAAGATCAGAGTATGAACACCCGGGAAGGACTGCAGGAGACGGTTAAATCATTAGCAGGACGAGTTAAACGCCTGCGTATATCTAAATATATGCTGTCATGTGACTAATGAGTTGTTTTGTATGTAGACAGTGAGTGTGATGGAGCCAAACTGTCTCCTTTTTAATGCTAAAAGAAGTAACAACATGGTCGAATGATCTGTATTCTTCTTATTGTCAACAAATTCCATGATCTTATATATCTTACTCTCCGCACTGTAGAGATCCAAACACACCAATGAGCCACACTGTTGCACTGGTCGATGTAGTTCTTCATCACCATAAACTGTAGTTTATTTGGTACTCCAAATGTGTATTAATCCGCAGCTAAAAGTAGTCCCAAACAAACACAACACTTTGTCTTGTTTGAGTGACGTTTGCTAAAAACTACAATGCCCAGTTGTTTTAGGAAGTCATTTAGCATTTTTAAAAAATGATTCAGTCGTGACCTGTATTTAAATATTTACAGCTTAGACAGGTTAGGAAATTTTAGACGTGAACTGAGAGACACACTGTTGATTTGATATTTTCATGGGAATTTGTTTAACAATAACAAAAAGGCAAAATATCACCAGCATCATCCTTTAAGGATGCTATCGTCTGTAGTTATGTTGGCAGTTTGTATGAGATATTGCTTCATTACACTTTTATATCAAGAGGTGGAGCTAAAATATCTTTCAGCTAGTGAAAATATATAACATTTGTTGATGTAAACTGCAGACAGTCTTACTTTCTTAGTGTGTTTAATCATCATTTTTAATGATATCCAATCCACAGACTGTACCGTATGTAGCAATGGCACAAATTAACTATTTGTATATGCTTTAATATCTATTGAAACTACACACCCTGTCAGTTAATTCAATAATATTTTACAAAACGGGCGTTGCAGCAGATTAATGTGTTTGTTTGACACATGTGACTAGTGTGGACAGGGTAAACAAACACACACACGCACACACACACACACACACACAGTGGTAGATCTCCTCTATCTGACTGAACAATAGCAACTTCTGTATTATATGTACCCGCACACCTCTCCTCTACAAATCCAGAGAATCTGATTCTCTGAGAGTCTTTATTCATCACTGCATTTTTCAACTACAACCACTTAAAAAAAACTGCATTCTACTAATGTATCTGTCAGACTGAATACAGAGTAGAGAAAATTTTAACAGTTGAAACACCCACGCTGAATTTTTCAAAGGAAGTTTTCCCCTTTTTCTTCAAAATGACACATTCTTACACATTCTTCACTTTGAAAGAAGCCTAAAAGCCAAAGCAGAAGAGAAGTCCCTTTAAGTAATAACTGAACAAACCTACAACTGTCTGAACACAGATGGTGGTGTCTTGTCCACTATTCGACAAGTATATCTACAGTTGTAAAGACTGGATTGGTGAGTGAACTGTAACTAGACCGATGGCCGACTAAAACGAGCCCACCAGCTTATATACGAACTAAAGATATCTCTTAATGTGCTTGACAGATCTCAGGCAGAAGAGGGAGAAGTACTGTTTGATTGCAGGTTACATCTTGTACTTCGCAAAAAACAGTCCTGGTGACACTGACGTCTTTTTTTTTCTCTTTTCGTTTGTCTCACTTGATCCACATGTGCTGGTCAGCCGAGGTTTTTAGGCTTCATACACCCTGAGGAAGGAAGAACAAAAATAAGAGTTATTTTCTCTGTTTTCACTCCTTCGGTTGTCTTCAGTTGGATGATTAGAGATCACAAGGTCCTTGAATTGAATTTTTGGCCTTGTGGAAGGGCGCAACTTTAACCTCCCTGTGGAAATGTTCTTTCACACTCAGCAAAACAATGAATCCTGCCCCCTTCACAGGGCTTTTGTCTGGAGCTTGCCCTGACCTATGACCTCCCGTGATGGAGGTAAAGTGAGGGGGGAGAAATTTCAACAAATCAATGAAGTTTCACAGAGAAACCACAACATGTGATTTACAAACGTAGGTTGTTTGTATCATGGGTGTGCTTGACAGTCAAGTGAGTGCTATGGAAATCTAAGGCTGACATAAATTATGAGCCTTTTAGTGTCACTTAGTAAACCACACACTTGCAGTAAGTCATTTTTGGCCACCTGGGGGCAGCAGAAACAGGCTGTGTTGAGCTTACAGCCTTTTTATGCACCTAGTTGATACACAGCAACATTATCATTCATTTGGAGTCACGTCTACATTAATTAGTGTTGCATAATCATAATCAATATCAATAATAAGGTTGTTTTGCTAACTGCACTACTAGAGCTAATTAGAAGATAGATAATAAAAATATGAATTAATTGAGTATGAATTAGTGGAATCTGGCAGTGTAGCTGCTGATTGCTACCCTCATGTTTCACCCTCTCCTTAGTTCGAGCTTTAGTTTGTCCTTTCTGGGCTACTCTAGAAACATGAGAGAACCTGCTGCATCTGTAGATATAAAAGGCTTATCTGAGCTAATAAAACATATTGATTCTTATTTTTAGGTGATTATAAACTAATGAAAAGATAGTTATGCATATTATATTATATTTCTGCCATATTGTGTACATAGAGCACCTTAAATCTGACATGCTGGACCTTTAAAGCTCAAATAAAACAAGTCCAATGTCTTATTTTGTTAATGAAGTTGATCAGATTTATTACCTGTGCTTGTCTTTCCAGATGCGGAACCATTTGACCAAGTTCTTGGTGCTCTGAAGTTTGGGATGAAGACAATACTCCTGCCCTTTGAACCGAGCCACATTCTCCATCGTCACACTGAGAAGGAAAGAAGACAAAAAACAACAAAGAACAACAGATGTTAGAAAGTAATACTCTAAATATATATATTAACACATTGACTGTGCTTTCAGTAGGTTGCACAATATGTTTGTGAAAACAGACAGCCATGTTGCCTTCAAGTGTTTGAAAGAAGGTTGGGATCAACTCCAGGAGCCAACCTGCAGTGTGACTTTTGTATGAAATTCAATGGTTGAATAGAGTAAAAATAGCGATTTGGGGGCTATTTCAAACCATCTGAAAGCCAGTCTGAGTCCTCTGAATAGAGACCGGTCAAGTTGTAACACATTTTCCCGGTTTTGCCCCAAATTTAAGCTTCTATTCTAAACCGCCCTCAATAACATTTCCGCAGTTAAATGCCCCATCTCGATTCAAAAGATCAGCTTGTGCGAGGCGGCCGGTTAGTTGGCAATGGACTAATATTATGGAGCTGCCACTGAAGAATGTGACATCTAAGCTCATTGAATCAATTGGTCTGTCTATAACCCTCTACATAAGGCAACGGTAGAGACAGTCTGCCTGCATGTGGCATATTCACACCGAACAAGAGAAATGTGGGAAAAAACACCCACCATGCCATCGGGGCCTCTCCATCTACTGACACACACTCAAAGGCTCACCAAACCATGAATGTTAAACGAGTTGACTACAAGAGAAAAGACTCGACTTCTCAATAAAAACGCTGCATTCAACAGAAATAAAGATTAGATTAAAGAGTTTTGCATCTGTTTTCCTGCTCATTCAGTCGTCACTTTGATTGGCCATTGAGGTTTAGTCGGGCAGCTGTGCACGCTTTGTTATGGAAGAACTGAGCTTTGAGTGTGTTTGATACCTTCATGTGTGCATGCCAATGGATGAGACGAACCCTAAAGCGTTATCCATGGCTGCTCAGGAGACGTGAAATTTGACCAAATTATTGTTTTAATTTGAGCTTTAGTTCCTTCTCATTATATTTCACCTGGGAAACTGAAGGGCAAAGGCTCTATTTATCAGCTAATGTGATTAGAAAATGTTTCATAAGCTCAGGAAACATTGGACGAAACAAAGAACAAAGAGAAAAGAAGCGTCAGTAGCGTCGTGTATTTCCACTTTCCACTGAAAACTGCAAAAAAAACACGGAAAGAGGCACCAATAAGGAAAATAAAGAGAGATGGGAATAAAAAGAGGGTGATAAGTGATATAAAGGTGAAAGAATAAGTTTAAGTGGGCATAAACGCAGTTCACGGACAAGAGGAAGAAAGACGAAATGGAGAGAGATTCGGGGAAAACAGGGACATTTCAGAGGTCCTAGCGTATGTGTGTGTGGTTAGGAGTGGTCGCTCTGAATGCCAAACTGAGCGCTGTAAGCCAAACTGCCACAACAAATGCCAGAGGGGGACTCTCTCGCTCATTTCTCTCCCTACTCTCTTTCTTTTCTGTGGCTTTCCGGAGCCCGCTGAGGCTCATTTTTCATTGGGCACCAGCGGCTGGTGGCCCCCATCTCATGCTAATAGAGCAGCCTTAAATAATGGCTGTACAGCGGGTAAAACACACTCACACAGAAACAGACCTGAGAGCTGATGTAGGCCAATTCTAGTAGCTCTCACAGTGTTTGTGCATTCACATACATACACACACATTACCACACACTGTACACACATTTTTGAAACACCTTTAACAATGTTATTGTGGCTTTTATATTAATCTAACTCTGCACAGACAAGATTCAACCTTTGGATTACTTTACTGGCTGGTCACATTACAAACAATCAACAACCATACAACTAATGTTTTTTTTCAATATTAATTAATTTCTTTTATTAATAATTTCACAATAAAATGTTAAAAAAAATGCAATAAAATAGTGCAGTCCAACATCTTCAAATTTTCAAAAAAATACTTTATCTAAAATTCTGTATAACAGAGAAACGTAGCAAATCTTCACGTTAAAGTAACTTAAACTTGCACATTTTACAGAAATTTTGCTTTAATTGAATTGCTGCAGATGAAGTTTCCATCCATTAACTGTGTAGCAGAAGAAATACGAACCCAATCCAATCAGATTTTCATCTTTTATTTTAAATTAAACGTCCAAATTTTTGGCATTTTTCAGTCAAAACATCTCATTGCTAATTTCAACAAAATTGTGGCGACATTGCGTCGACTTACATTCATTAACTGGAGGTTTTGAAGCTATTTTATTTGAAAGTGGCAACTGAAGAATGGAGAGAGAAGGAGGATGATGCTCAGCAAAGGGCCACAGGTTGGAAATGATTCCTGGGCTACTGTGGTGAGCCCTGGAGGTTCGTCCAAACCTGATGATAACTACAAAACATCAAATCTGACACCTAATACTGACTCTCAAGGTTAAAGTGCGTTCCCTGTGTGATATCGTCATCTGCCAGCAGGCGGCAGCAGAGTTTGCGCCTCGACTCCTGGGGGAGACTGACAAAACATCCCCATCTGGTAGTCCCTTCATGTCCCCCTGACACAAAACTTCAAATGAATTCCTCACGGAAATCACAGCTCACGTTACGAGCTATGTTTGAGACCCGATCCCCGAGAGTTGGCTCGAGATCACAGTTAAAAAAAATATACTTCATACTGTACAATGTGACTGTCTGTGTGAGCGACACAGACTACTTTGAAGGTGTTTGGTCCCCTTTAGAAGGAGAGACCTACTTTCATGCTGCTTTCCACGATGGCTCACGTTAAACATAATAGCTGACTGTCTGCTCGAGCTGAGATCTTTTGGGTCAAAGGTCAGATGGCAGAGAGAGAGTAGGTGGAAGGATCAAACAGACGCAGTCATTTTTAAATGAGATTTTGTGTGAAATACTGTAACAAAGATGCGTATGTATGTGACAGATGTATTACTGGATGTAGAAAGTACTTGAAAGTTCTGGAAGGTTTTGGAAAGCTCCTCTCCGCTGCTGTCTGCGGGGTGTAATTAAATCATCAGTTTAATATCATGCTGTTAATCCTCCTAAGTGCTCTAAGCACAGATGACAGGATGTTTTGATAATAGCTCGACGGCTGCCAAATATTTTTATGGTATCTTAGAAGACTGCGTGTTGGGCAGGTACAAATACTGTGATGTTAGGACTCTTAGCGAGGAAGAAGGGAAGGAGAAGTAGAAGAGAGAAACAGGCATATGAAAACAGAGGAAAAGGGTCGAGGGATGAAGGAAACACAAAGGAGGGAGAGAGGGAGACAAGACGAAGCTGGAACTCACAATATCATCTTCTCTTGGCAGTACGGGTGTTTGGGTTTGATCTCCAGCTTCTGTACATCCTTGTATCTGATCTTTGGTCCTTTTCTGGTGCACCTACACTTGTAGGCTGTTGAGAAATCAAACACACTCACGTCAGACCGAATCATCAGTGAACTCTTAACGCGGGATGTGACAGATTATTCTCAGATAACCTGCAGCGATGAAACTGACGCAGACGTCGAGGAGATAGAAACGTTAATTCGTCGTGATTTGACAGCAAACTGGCTCTCAGTCAGACTCCAGTTTATCTTTAGAGTACACACACTGACACACTGGATTACCAGTGCTAATATTTAACTCAGCTGAAACACAAACACTGTTTGTTCCAGTCAGCTCCTTAAATGAACAAATACAACACAATAAATGTTTTAAATTCAGATTAAGTCGCGTTTAAAGAGAATAAAAATAATAAATGGATTATAACTCAGGCTCAGTTTAGCTGAGATGATTTGTGAATCCACACAGAGAACCTGTAGCTTCAACAGGGAGATGCTTTTCTATCAGACACTGAGTCTTCTTAAGCCTCTACACGTTCATCTTCCTGAGGTGCACGCTGACTTCATGCTGCTGAATAAAGGAGGAGAAAATGAGTTTTGCTGGGTTGTATATTTGCGACGGGAGGTGATGACCTGGATAGTCCAAGGTTTCCCTAATCCATCACCTGCTATCTCCTGGTCCTGTCCTCACCGCCGGCCACTAAATCTGTCACAGGTCCCACAGTGTTGCCAGCACATACACACAGACACACACACACACACACATGCTGGACAACAAGGGCCAATAAAACCGTGGACAGGGAGCTTCATATGGAGGCTTTGATGGAGGTAAATGGCTTCAACGCTTCAGGATATGGGAAGAAACAGGTCTCCTTCCTAAAGACACCCGATTACTCATGTATATCTAAGTGATGACAATAGTATAATATTTTAATATAAGCTGATGGCAATTGGTTTGCAGCAAACTATGAAGCGAAATATGTTTTCCAACGAGCTGACGCCCCAGAAAAACAGAGCTATCCAGTAATTTTCAAAGAAACAATGTCAGTTTATTGCACAAACTCCCTCCAGTCCTCCAAAGCTCCCTCCTGCTTCCACATGGCCCCACGAATATTGGCTTTTAAATTATCTCAGCTACATATGGTGAGCTTCACTTGTCTTGCCAGACACACACAGTGGCTTGTGAATGCCAATTTAAGGCTCAGGATGAGGTCAGCTTTTTGAGCCACACTTGTATTTGTAAGTGAAGTGTTCTGTGATCAGACTGAGAGTAAAATGCACAGAGTAGGTGGCATACTTTCCCACTTACACTCACACACTTGGACTTAATTGTTGTTTTCACACTGTGTGATGGAGATTTGGATCTTTGACACCAGCTTCACTCATCCTCCACACAAACTCCGGATATGAGGTCTTCATTTGCACTTAATTCCCCACCTCCTTCCCTTCGTGCACACATAACAGTGCAAATGTCTCCACCTATTAATTATTATTCAAGTTACATCATCACAGCTTCAATGCAAAACAACCAACTTCTAGGAAATCATTTGAAAATCAGTCTGTGAGTTTACCTTCTGCGCTCAGGACGTATAAGGCCACCACTAACAGAAGTAGCACCGCTGTGCACCGATGCATGTCTTCACAAGTTAAACAAAAATCCGAGCTCTCCAAACGGTGACACAAAAAAAACAACCAAACTCTTTCGAGGTACAGATAAAATCCACTTGCAGCGGCAGAAACTGAAGGAGCAGTTTTTTGGTCCCTTTGGAGCGCTGATTGTGCAACTCCCGTCTGTGCGCCCTGAGCGCTTGGATGAACCTCCAATCAGTCGTTTAGCTCTTTTTCTCCCTCTCTTTCTCTCTCTCTCTCTCTCTTACTGTGAAGAGGCAGGCAGCAGCTCCCTCTTTTAAAAAGCAGCCCGCTGTCCCTTCTCATTAATATGCACAGCCAGACAGCGAATCAAACACTTTGTGGCCTGCGAGGGAGAAGTGGAGAACATGGAAAGGGAGGGAGGGGAAGAGAAAAAAATACACAAGAAATACAAATATTGTTTACCAAAACGAGGCTGCAGTGACGTCTGATTTGTTGTTTTGGATGACGTGAGGCTGTCACTGTCACCTTTCAGCTTCTGACCCGATTATAGCTGACAAAAATCAAACATGTCAAACAATCTAAAGCGTGAGGATCAAGAGACAACTTCTGTGACAATCTGTGAACTGAAGCCATCACTGAAGTGCCAAAAACTGCAGTTCCTCTAACGTCCACTTGAGGCTGGCTGCAGAAGTGAGTCTGTCTCCATAAGTCCCCATGTTAGACAGCAGAAATAAACATGTTTACAGCCTGGTACAAAAACAGTTTTGGTCTCTGTAGATAATTTCCCCGTTCATGACAACTGTACTGAGGGTGAATTTATATACAACTCACCTGTTCACATTATATCAAGGCTTAAAGTTATGCAGGATTAAGAGCGTGGGCGCTTTGATTGACAGGTTTGAGCAGCCAGGTGTCGTTGCTCATGTTTGGATTCACCTGGAGGTGGTGGAGGCAGGAATATCAAGATAAAGACTCTTTATAACGCATAAGTTAAAGTGTTGATATAATTTGAGTTATATAATAAATTGGAAGAGGAACTGCAGGTTTTGGCATTTCCAAATGTTGCTTGTGCAACCTGGTACAGAACTCCATTCATGACAACTGAAGAAATCAACATATTGTAAATATATATATAAATATATTGTAAATATATATATATATAAATATATATATATGTATTTGGTAGCCAGTATGTGTGTACTCTCTGATCAAAATAAATTACACACAATAGAAATTGTATCATCTCACTTGCTGATACTCTGAATAAATACAGCCATTGTATCTGGAGACGTCATTGGACTGAACTCCTGGCCTGTAAGAGATAGCCCTGAGAAGAAGGTCTGACCCCTCCCATCTGGGACACTGTGACCACAGGATTAACCAGAATTCATCACTGTCCTGCATCATGAGGTCTATGCTTGTGTGTGTGTGTGTTCAGCTCCCTGCCATGAATACTGGTGCAATCAGCTCCCGTCATCACTCAAACCAGTGGCCATGAAATGTCTGTCTGCACCTTGGACCTGCGTACACGGTTTGTTCAGAGTGGGTATCTCGTCATAGCATGTCCATCTGTAAAATGTGTGACTCTGCAGGTCACATGCATGTGCAGTCTAGACTGTATGCAAATAAACTATAAATCTATCTTAACATCCTCTCAGGAGAGGCTTTGTAACTTTTCTACTATAAAATACCAGATGGGTACGATCTCCTGCGAGAAGTAAGTAACGCTTTAAGTCACACACCACCGACTAGTTCACTGATTTAGGAAACTGGATCATATTTTATGGAGAAAATGTCCAGGCTGCCCGGACTGTGACCTCAGAACACCAGAGGAGTGTTAGTGTTTGGACCACCAGGAAGAAGAAGAGGAGGTTTTCAGGCCTGAGCCGCAAGGGAATGCTGATGGAGAGCGGAGCCAGTGTCGTGCTAGAACCAGAGCTGGGTGAGCAGCAAATAATGTAATCAGAACAAATATACAGCTGTCCGTATTTACCACAGAGAGGTTACACTATGAAACTTCTGAAGAAACCAAGAAGTCTGGGTCACGTACAGAAAGAAATCCAAACTTCCATCCCCCCTTTGGCCCTCTGGTTATATTGTAAACGACAGTAAGAGGTGGCGCCGTCTACCATTTACAGCAAACCTTGACAGATGAAGATGTACGTGACCCCTGCAGGACATCGACGCCGCGTGAATCCATCTCACATCTGTCTGATCTCAGGATAAAAGACATCGGCGAGCTGTCTGTTCCAGTCTTCAGCTGGAGTGACTGATAATCAGTCAGACATCTTGTGTCTTCATCCATCAGATCACTTCAGCTTCACTGAATTACAAAGGAAAAAGACAATGAAGGCAGTGATAGAAGTTCAGTAAATTGAATGAATTCAGCCAAAAGGCATCTGTCTTGAGATGACGATGAAAATTACATCACTTGTCATCCTTAATCAGTCAAAGATGGTGGTATAGAGACAGGTTGGGAAAATTTCTCTGGTTTATTTAATGTTCTCTGAGCAGAACGTCGCTGAAAATATCTCATCAGTTGTATTAACTTGTGTTTATACCCATAAACATAAAAGGAAAAACACAGCAACAGTAATGGAGAATATAATTAGCCGACTCTTACCAACATTTTTAACAGATAGTATCATGTGGCTGAAGTCAATTTTTAATACAAATAGTCAGTAATGAAATTTGGAAAACCCTGAAGCAGTTGTTCCGAGCTTGTTCTTCTGTCTAATAAACCATCATGGCTCCGTGAGACGAACTCAAACAAACAGAAATTGTCACTGTGAAGGCTCTGTGGCTCTTTTCTTACAACTCAGGTTCAGATTAGTGGTTTCTAAGTGAAATGTTTGAACTGTCAGATGGTGGAGGACGTTTATCCCCTCAGGATGAACTATAATCACTTTGGTGAATCAGATTTTTCCACTGGCAGCACCACCACCATCATCAGGCTACAATACTTTGGTTTATGGGGCACTACAATGGTGCAGTGGTCAGAAGTCCAAAGATGTTTGGCCCTCCCACAGTCTAATTGTTTAATTGACTCTAAATGAGCATGAATGGTTGTCCAGGTTGTACCCCGCCTCTCACCAAATGCTAGCTGGGATTGGCTCCAGCCCCTCCGACCTTGATGAAGATGAAGCAGTTATGGAAAAAAGGCTAGATGGACGTATGATGGCGTAAAGGATGGATGCTAAGAACATGCTAAGATGATGAACACGGTCAACATCAACATGTGAGCATGTTAGCATGCTGACTTTAGCATTTAACTCTCCCAGAGCTGCTCAGCACGGCTCTTTGGAAAAATTTGGCGTGACAGCAGCTGGACATTTTCAACCATTCATCCGTTACTGCGAGCCATGTGACTTGCAAACATTCTAAGTCACACGGCGCTGTGATACGCGAGTACAAATAATTCAGCTTGGTGGGAAACTTTTGCCAGCCCGAGGCATCACCGTAAATTTAATTTTGGCACTAAACACTTCAAACTCTGACACTTTGCAGAATAACAAGATTTTTCCTTCACTTGATCAAGTCAGACAGCTGTTTTGTGAAAGTGGCTGTCAGAAATCTTCGTCTGCGCTGCCAGCCTGTCTGGCCCACCGCTCTGATTCTTTCAACACGACTGAATTCATCACAAAGTGAAGGACTCCGTCTTACACACACAGGTCTTATAATACACAAACCTGGACTGTTTGCTCGATTGTAAACTCCATTTGTCTCTGCGATCTAACCTGCACTCTGTCTAATGGCTTTTAGTGGACTTGGCAGCGGCGTGAGCGTGGACCTAATTCACGGGGGAAATTGTACAGTTTACCCCAAAGTCAAACATGGCAGAGGGTGTGTGAGTCTGACATGATATGTGTGTGAGAAGAGACAGAGCGTACTTTTGTGAGTGATGTGTTGGCAGCATCTTGATATTTAAATACAGAATATAATTTTTCCCGTTGTTTATAACTAAGATTAAGTGTGACGTGATGTGTTTTAATAGTTAACGAGAACATATCGGACTGTCACTGACATGCAGGCAGGTTGGACATGATGCCAAAGATAATGTTATGACTTCAGTAAAAGTTTAACATGTTGAAGGTAAAATCTCTGTTTCTGGAAAAACAGCAGCTGCCTCGTCTTTGATGCCAGAAAGAAATCCAACAGATTTATTCTGATTTATTAAAGTTCTGGAGGCACACGGTGTTCTGGAATGAAATGTTCTTGCTTTGCAAAGTGAAATTGTCAAATAATCTAATTAAAACCATTATTTTAAATAAATATACATTTTCCTAAGTGGTAAATTGATGCGAGTCTCAAAAGAAAATATATTTTTACAGATAAAAGTCTCATATTTGATTTAATCAAATATTTGAGTTTTAAACTGAACAGTTCCATTTTAATTCTATAGCTCCAGCAGAAGTTATCTCTCAGTTATTTCTTTAGCAGGTTTAGACTGTGTTCTTTATAATATTATTTACAGCGTTCCAAACCCTTGGCGACGGTGCCAACCAAAGACCTTTCTTTTAACAAGCAGAAATCTCGAGCTGATCCAATCAACCATTACTTTCTGGACGCTGTCCTTGTTTTGATCAGAATAACAGTGCTGTTATAAGAAGTACGATAAAAAAATAGTCTCTGTTTTCATTAAAAATGGATTTCCTCCGAGGACATCGAGGCCTGAACCTCTGAACCTCAGAGGGCCGACACCTGTTATTACTGTGTCTGTTGAAGTTTTAGCTAAGCCTCACTCCTGAGGGTCGTTTTGGGGTTAAGACCGGAGGAGAGTGATTGTAGCAAACAACTCCTCCTATATCAACTCATCCTGTGTGAAATAAAGTGCCATTAAAATTATACGATACACACTTTAGCACAGGTAGACGCTCAGTCTCTATTCTTGCATTCTAGTTGTTCGCAGGCTGCTCTCAGGTTTGTCTGGGTTTCCTTCAGGTGCCACTGTTCCCTGCAAGACTCCAGAGACATTAAGAGAGAGAGACAACTCTGGCACATGCAGGCAGACAGGTCAGCTAGTACACAAACATGTAGACAGACGGGTGCTGCATGTAAGTGCAGGAAATAATGAAGGTTTCTACATGTTTGGGTAATGCAGGCGTGTAGTGACACGGCATACAGACAGGTGTGCAGATGATGGGAAACAATTACTGCCAATAATGGGATGTTAAGGAGCGCTAACAGTTTTTCTGTCTCAGTGCAACCCAGAGAAACCAGTTTACTCTTCAGCAGTCAGCATCAATGGTCCTGTGGGCGTAGCTCGGTGTGAGTCTGAGCGGCTGATGGACAGACAGAAAGGTATGCAATAAGGATAATTCGTCTCGGGTGATTGAGGTGGGGTGGAGGGTGAGGCTCACAGCCCCAGGACAAAGATGTAATTGCAGTTTAAACTGTCATGTTCACATCAGGCTGTTTTCATAAATTCACAGCCAACAGGCTAAATAGGGATGGATTAAGAGTGAAGGCAGGACTCCCTTTTTTCCCCCTTCTGGGTGTAATTTTCCTTCCTCTTTCGGTCATTTCTTATTACCATTTACAATTTCCCAATCCATGCTATGTTTATTTGCAGTCAGTTTGAGTTATTTATTACATGTATGGGCAAGAAACTACAATAAAGACATGAGCAAAGCAAAGTGTCGCTAAATTTGCCCATCTGGGCTGAATTCACCTTTGTTTGCACTGTGCGGCCTCTAAACTTTACTTTGCATACGGCTTGAACACACCTTCACACTCCGACAGATTATGACTGCTGTACTTTGTGCATACATGCATAGAAAAAACAGACATTCAAATATTCTATTCAAAATAATGTGGAAGTGGTTGAAACTGAAAGAGACCGTCCTTCCTTATACAGTCCTACACTTGCCGTGCAGCGACAGAATAACTTGCTGGGACATGAAAATAACAGAGGAGACAAACATGCCATCAGTTGTAGCTTGTTTGGATTTGCACGACTTCTACAAGAGAAACTTTTCATAAATTTCAGACTGACAGAAAGAGAGCATGCAAGCGTCTGTGTTTGCAGAGATTGTTACTTGAAATCTGTTACATCCATGTCAGTTAGCACGTAAACAGACAGGCCATTAGTGCTGAGCGGAGAGACTCGCTGTTGATCTTTTTTGACATATAGCTCTGTACAAAAGTATAAGAGTGCACGTAATGTCGACAGGGCTCGAGGCTCTCACCGTGTTGAGACTTTTAGCTCAGTGAAAGACTAGTTAAAGATCCCATGAAATGAAAAGCAGAGTGTTATTTGCTTGCACATATTTACACTCCACCACTATGCATTGCAAATAGTGCTCTGATCTCGTGTCAGCGTCCAAAGGCCTCTGAAACCAGCAGCGTCCTGCTGCCTTTAAAGCTCCGAACATGTTGCTGATGTTTCCCAAAATGTGACTTAAAGAACGAAACGTGCATGCAGATGATGGTAAATCCTGTTATGCAACAATTCAGGTCTCAAAGGCCAATTTACACTCACATGTCTGTGGGAGTGTTAATGTGTATAAAGGTCCCTGATGACGGCAACGTTCGGTCAACGGGAAGCGGGAACCAACAAACAAGCTCAAATTCACCATGAAGACAGCATATGTTTATTCTCAGGACGTGTCCTATTTAAAGGGATTTTATGACATTGATCCTGGCTTATGTTCATGTTATGTAATTTCTCTTTACACCATATTAAGGCCGAATCTGAAAACTGACAGCTAATTCCACATTTATCTGGGTTACACTGGACTTAAAATAAAATAGAAGAGTGAGAACAGACTAAAAAACAGGCTACGTTGTCAGTACTACACTAGAAATTGTGGCAGTGCGAGGATGAAGGTCAGGAACTCACACATGGGTCCATCCTCTGGGGAGCATGAACACCCACAGGAAAAATGATGGGAATTACCTTAATCATGCGTGTGTGTTTGTCAGTGTTCATAACTCAGGCATGGAGAGCATCCACACACACACACACACACACACACTAATTGTTGGAGTGCACCTCTGCAGGATTTGATCAGTCATTACTTTATAAACCCCGAGCGCTCATATTTTATCTCTCAGCTTGAAGCTGATTTGGAGTTTGTTCAGACTTGATGTGTTCCAGGTTTCTGCAGGGACTCATAAAGTTTCTGCAGGGACTTAAAGAATTTAAAATTAATTAAAGACCAACAAACAACAGAAAAATTATCTATCCTTAGTGTAGAGTAATATTTCATCAACTTCAGGCTGAACAGTGCTGAATCAAAAGTTTGGACGTGACCTGATCGTCAGATTTCAAGTAAAAAAAATGTCATTGTCTATAAAATAAAGTTGATTTTTCATTTTAAAGATCATTAATGCCTTACAACGTATGAAACCAAAGCTCTTTTGTGGTTTGCTAACAATGTTGTGCAGCGAGCGCTGGGGTGGGAGTTCATTCCACTCTGGGCCGTCCCAAATGAAACACGATCGTCAAGCAATAAATATGGTTAAAAAAATACCTGCTGATTGATGCAGACCTGCTGAGGTTTTCCCATGAACAAAGGTGTCAGTGCTTTGGGCAAATATTTAAATGTTTTGGCGTGGCCAGTTGTTGTCCTAGCAGGCTGAGGTCAAGTGTTTGTGAGGTTGTCACTTCATTAGATCTACGTAGCACACTGTTAGCTCTGCACTGCACACCCTAACCCACTGACTATATGTGCATGTGCTCTGCTTTGTGTCATTCATCACTCTAAATTCTTGTTTTTCTACCTTATATGGTGCCAAACTGATGCAGCAGATATACTGACTTATACTAGATCATGCACAGAGTTGTTGGAGCGTCTCTGCTCTGTTATTTTAAACTCTACATCCTTTTTTAAGACAACTCTCTATGCCCAAACTTAGATAACCTCACCATCAGCAGGGCTCTGCAGAGCTTTATAATAAAGCTGTTTCAAATGATGAGTGGCTCCTCGTGCTGATTGGTATGTACTGTATGTATGTACTGTATGTATGTTTCCTTTTATGTCTAAGTTAACGATTATCTTAGTGCGGCGAGCCCGGCTATTATGTGATATAAATCTGAAAGTCTTCTGCAGAAGGTAAACCGAGTTCATGTAAACCCACACAGCGTTCCCTGATATGATGTATGAATACGATCGGATCGCAGCCAACGGTGGAAACATACTGTGCAGTTTATCAGCGCTTGTGTGAAAGTGCAGCCCGCAGGAACTGTCACGACTCGCCCCGAAGTCTGAGTTACACTCAGCTGCACCTAAAGAACCTGTTTGTGCTCATGCTGCCTGTTACTGAGGAGGTATAAAACATGAAAATATGACCCTCTCTGCCTGGCATGAATAGAGAACACACACTTTACAGCATTATGTTTCCTGACCCAGTACCTGTGCTGACAATGCTGCCTCGCTCTCTGAGAAACAATGATCTTTGGTGCCTGGAGTCAGGGCTCGACAGTAACGGTTGCCAGGTTGCCTTTGGCAACCATTTTGAGAAATATGCAACCAATTCTTGGCCTGTGGTTGCCAAGCGACAGCAAACAGCAAAATGTGCGCCCCCAAAAATAATATTAGTGCAGTGGTGATGACAACACAGCTGGTATTTTGTATGCTGCAGATCGAGGGTGGACACCAGCATAAAGACCTGACGTTGTGTCCGACAGGTTTCTGTAGATCTCAGTCGTGCACAGAGATTGATTTGTTCTGCAGCCAGCCTCAGAGAGAGCCTGCAGTTTTTGGCACTTCTGCATTGGCTTCATCAACCGAGACCACATTTAAAAGTTACTGCTGAGATCTGCGGAAAGTTCAAATCTGCTACTGCAGATTGTTTTTAGAAAATTGGAAATCTGATGCCAGCAGCATGTCAGAAAAGTTGGGACAGTATCTGTAATCCAAACGATTCATTAAAAATGTATCGCTTCATTAATATTTCTGGCTTGTGTCACTTGGCTCAGCACTGGCATTAAACTTGTTTTGGGTTTGCAGGTCCCCCTCTGAATTTCCTGATACCTCACTGAGGATGATAAAAGTATAAAAAGTTTTTTAGGATTCATTTATAGGATCGATAGTTTGGTAACAATTCATTCAGCCTCAGAGTGACCGCGCCGTCTTTCGTGGACTCCTCCCTCCGTCATCCCGATCATCTCTGTTGTTGTCAAGGCAGATGGAAGCGTTCAGTAAACAGATGCAGGAGAGATGTTATCCATGTGTCAGGAACCTGTGCTGTCCTCACATGAACTGTGTCGCTCATCAAAACACACGGACAAGACAATTCACGTTAGAGATGAGTTTGTATGAGGAGCTGCATGATGTGGAAACTGTTAGCTCAGCTTTCTTACTACTTTCTACTTATTAAATGAATAGTTTGTTTGTTAAAATAATAAATTAGATATGTAAAGTTTTAAGTTTTAGAGGTGTTGGTAAGCGGATTTTGTCATCGTTGGACAGAGCCAGTCTTGCTGTTTCCAGTCTTTATGATAAGCTACGATATCATAACCCTTCTCTAACACTTCCCAAAATGTTGAACCGATTTTGTACACTGTTCCCAGAATAAAACAAGTAAAACATAAACTCATTTTTAGGCTTCTTTACACAGATTCTTTCTCTTGTGGTTTCTCTTCTGTTTTCTGTTAAACTCATCTGCTCAGTGAGCGAGATAGGGACAAATATAAATGTTTGAAACCAGAGCTAATCCAGATTGTTCATTTGATACAAGATTAGCAGTGATTGGTGGAGACAGAAAGACACACACACACACACACACACACACACACAAATACAAAGGATGGATGCTAATGAAGCTGCAGAGCTGCTAATGTTAATCAAATGAAACATGAAGAAAGGGGCGTTTAAGCGAACAATGGCTTTTATTAACCTCTACTGGTGCCCAGCGGGTATTACAGCAGCATGAACTGACTGTGTTACCTAAGCAGCATATGATCTATGTATATATGTCTATTTATATACATGTATATATGTCTATTTATATACATGTATATATGTATATTTATATACACATCAAAGCAGTAACTTTGTTTTCAAGTCTCTCTTCACTTCTAAAATTTCCCTTCACAATCACTGCCGTCCATCATCAGTGTCTCGAGTTTCCCATCACTAATCACATCAATCACCGCAGACCAAACATCATCTCTGTTGTTTTAATCATCGTGTCTTCTCTCCAGTAACAGCCACATGTCCTGCCCGCGTCCTCGTCTCGGAGTCTCCTCGGATTCGCCAAAACACAGCGATTATCGCTGATTAGAAAGCCATTTTGCTTCAATCATGTGAAATCAAACCAAATTATCTCGTGTTTTCTCTGTGAGTCAG
The DNA here is from genome assembly GCA_023373845.1 of Nibea coibor. Taxonomy (NCBI): domain Eukaryota; kingdom Metazoa; phylum Chordata; class Actinopteri; family Sciaenidae; genus Nibea; species Nibea coibor. Next base: position 2,556,785 of record CM041739.1, on the reverse strand, counting down.
CGGGTTCGAACCGGGATATGGTTGTCACACGGCGACACATCAAAACAGCAGCTGTGTCAGCTTTGCTCACGATAGAGGTCAGATAATCTTTGGTTATATAAGGATGAAACTTTGGGTCAGTCTCTTTCAGTATCTGGAGTTTAGCTGTATTTAAATGGAACGACCGTCAGAGCTGTTTAGTTCAGCATGAACCGTGCATGCTGGGAAACATCTCTCTCACAAGACTCGGTGGGAGTTTGGGTCAGTTTGGGTCAGTTTGGGTTACTTTTCCATGTTTGTAAGTACGAGTGTGGATGCATTTGTTAGACGGGCTAAAAATGTTACGAAATGATTTAAACCAGAAGCTCAAGTGTCAGACGTAAGTACAGCATCTGCAAAGAAGGCACTCAAGAGGCCGAGTTCAGCGTCAGACCCTTTTAGATCAGTACACACTTGATTTGTTATTATGAGGATAAACAGTGGAGAAACTGGCTGATTTCGAGGAGGTTTCTGGAGCAGCAGTGTGAAAGGAAAAAGTAAGATGGAGTACTCCTCCGAATTGTTGCTGCTGCTTTTTGAAGAGTGGCCAGTTACCACGAAAGTCACTGCCAAGGAGGGCAAATAAACGTTGTGTTTACGGGTGATTGTGCTTGGACCTAATTCATTAAGAGTTCCTGCACTAACAAGCAGGAGAACGGGTTAGATCTTTCACTGATTTGTAGCCCTCGGACCAGATTGTTGATCTTCTTGCAAACAAACGAGAATGAGGAGAAGAAGACTGACTCTCATTTTTAGCTGTTTTAGCTTTAGCTTAGCACAAATACTGGAAACAGAGGGAAACAGTTAGCCTAGCTGTGTCCGAAGGCAACAAGAAGTTTTTAAGAAGTTACTGCCTGAAGAAATTGCTTAATAATAATATAAAAGGGTTGTAAACAGCCTCGCCCCAACAGAAGATGATTTCACTTTCTCAGACAGGTTTGACTTCTCAAAGGAAACAGGCTGCTCTTCAAAGATGTGCCGAACAAAGCAGTCAACACTGATCTGTGCAGTAATTATGGAGCTTGTTGGTGCATCACCCACGGCCTTCTTAACTCAAATTCCTCAACATTCCTGACTGCTCTTACCTGCACACAGCTCACGGAAGCTTAAAGGTAAGTCGGAAAGATGGTGTCATCCTCGGATATCTTACTTGAACCATTTGTTACTTTCCTGACTTTCAAGACTGTCGGTCTGTTCTCAATTACGCCCACTGACAACCATTATCACCATGACAGGCCATGAAAGGAGGTTACAATACGAGGCCAAGAGACAAAAACACACCATCTGATCCAACGTATTCATCCGTCTGAGCGCCGGTGTACGTCGGTGGTGAGCGAACAGCAGATTTATTTTCCGTCTAGGCTGTGCATGTAAACATAAAGGCTGAGAACATGATATAGGTCACCAAGCTAATGCTGGCACGAGACGAGGTGCACACCCACGGAAACGTGACCGGCCTCCTCAATAATTTACGTGTCATGTAAAGAGATAGCTTTGAGACATCACGCACAGGAAGACCGCTCAATCTGGAGTTCGAGGACATACGTTGGGGCGATGAGGACACAGAGAGGCCTCTCAGATTTATGGACTAATCTACCGAGCAAGTAAATATCTGATGGCCTAGACCTAGTGGACCTTTCAGAGACGACCACAGCGGTGTAATGACTGCAGTTAGGGAACAAGGTGTTATAGAAAGTTCACCATGTATTAAAGAGCTTACGTTAACATCGGCTATAGATTTTCCAAGTCTACAGTAGTCACTGATTCTCGCCATTCGTTGACTATCGCTGTGTTTAATAGGACACTCCTGTGCCTGGTTCTGCTTCCCCACCAGCATCCCCCGAAAACCTCCTCCTCCTCCCAGTGGCCCAAGGTTTCTGCACGGCTAACTCGGCTAACTAGGTGACTTATTGCAAGAGAAAAGTCTGTGTTGCCCTGATACTTTCGTATGATAAGGCACACCTACCGACTGGAGACTAACTAACATGAGTATCACGTGGTCAACTTAGGGAAAGCCCGAGCACTGATACCGTAAAGATGAGTTAAGTTAAGAAGAGTTAAGAATTTTCATTCTTTACCCAAGAAGTTTAACTCGAGTTCCTCTCTTCATCTTTGTCGTTACACGACCTCGTCATTGGTTCTGGGAAAGTTCTGGGAAAAGATGTGTGTTCCTGTTTATTCCCATTTTGGTTTGAGTTACATTAAACAAACCACAGACGTTGGGAAACTTTCTTTTGAGTGTGTGTGTTCTAGATTTTTGAGTTCTGTGGCCGAGCAACATCCGGCAGCTTTGCATTGTGTTCATTAGATATTAACGAGGCCGGTTAATTATTTACCACTTTGTCCTCGTTAACTGTGACCACGGTGACCTTAAGGTATATGAGTCACACTTCTGAAAGGTCACTCAGCTTCTTTAACACTTGTGTCACACACACACACTTACCCAGTGCACACACACGTGACACCTGAGACTGTCATTGTGATCGGCAACAAGTGATTAACTTCATCAGTCAGCAGACGACGGCGACCAGCAGAGGTGATGTGAGATGCTGCTACAACCTGCACTGACAAATTAGTGACCCTCTGTTTCCAGCTACACACTTCTACGACCTTCTTACGTTGACACAAACTATACATCTCTACTCCTCACACAGTATTAGAAAAGTTAACCTGAGCCTGTGAAGGTTCTCAGTCCATCTTACTCCAAGAAGGGTTAAATCTGGAGCAACTGGACTTGGTTGTGGATCTGTGAGATGTTTCATGTCTCATCCAAGAGGCTGGTGAGGAGACACGGGGATTTAAGTAGGATTGTTGATTAGCAAATTGCTTCCACTTGGTTCGTTAGTGCTCCTGGTTAGTGCTCCCACGTGAAGGACAGTCTTTCAGGTCACCTGAGGAGTCACACGAGGCGTGTGTGAATTCCTGATGAACGACCATCGTCCACAACAGAGCTCGGGTGACTGTAATAACTCGGAGAGCATCACAACAACAAGCAGCGCTGACGAACCAGGTGGAAACATCGGCCTGGTCCATATTTGACCCACCCAGGCTAAATATTTGGGTCTCCTCACCAGTCAGAACCGAAGAAGGCTCTTGGATTAGAGGTGATTTAACCCTCCAGCTGTCGTTCTGTTTTTATTCCTTCATCCCAACCAAACCTAAGCCTAACAAAACAACATGGTCGTAAAACATCAATAACCCTCACTATGATTTCACGAAGGTCGTAAATTAAACGTGCTAATTAATCAAAAGGAAGTCGCTCCATCTGCACGGCGTGTAGGAGCAGAAGGTTGTTACGAAAGAGATAAAACTCTCCCACACACACTCACCTCCCACTGACCCAGAGCAAGGAGCTGAATTTGATTAGCAGCCCCCTCCGCGCACACACACACACACACACACACACACACACACACACACACACACATTACATTTTTCATAGGTGAACACAAATGCAACACATCAAGTCCTCAGAACTTTGCAACACGCCTAACACTTGCTGTGCTGAGATTTCTCCTTTGGCATTAAAACACAGTCACCTTCAGCCTGGACTGAGAGAGAGAGTGTGTGTGTGTGTGTGTGTGTGTGTGTGTGTGTGAGTGAGAGAGAGAGAGAGAGAGAGAGTGTGTGTCACTGGCACACAAACTCGACCGGCATCCAAGCAACTGCTATTGACCAACGGTGGAAACTATTTGTGAATGAGACACCAAGTCCCAAGAAACACACATAAATGTACACACACACACACACACACACACACACACACACACAGAAATGTGAACAGGAATATACAGCTATATAAACACACACACGCAAAAGCATACACATAAACACCTACACTGAGATATGTACACTTGCATACACACTTGGCTAAAACACACACTGCATCCAAATGGCTGTTTTGTGCAGACATTAAGTCCACACACACACACACACACACACACACACACACCCAGACTCTTGTCCTGAGGCAGCCCTCTCAGCAGGGAATGGGACAACTTCGTCCTGTCCATAAAGGCTGCTTTGTGTCCTGACTATCTGCTAAAACACACACAAACACACCTAATGACCGCTTTGTGTCCACATTTTAAAGACACACTCACACATCAACACAAAGACCAGCTGCTTTGTACCCTCATTATGTAGCTGTTAGGCTCAGGCTACTTGGGATTGCAAACACGGGCCAAGCAGATGTCCACTGGCCTTATAGTGCTGACACACCGACGCGCAGATGGATGAGCGTAAAGACGCACTCGTCCGTCTCTCCCGTACACTCTTTTTTGGCCTGTTTTCAGGGAAATGCATCCTCTTGTTTCCAAGAAGTGATTCATTGAGCTTCCCGTGAGGAAGAAACGTTGCACGATCCATCCATCCAACAGGTTTTTTTTACATTAAACCACAACCTCATGGTGGAACATTACATAACAATCCATGAGATATTTCAGTTTGGACAAATGTAGCCGATGACCAACCAGAGAAGTGCTGAACTCAAACACAAATGTACATAACGAAACGACATCGGTGACGATATTTGTCTGTTCTTTACCTCACTTGAAAACTTGTAAGTGTCTTTGCAACGAATCTAGGAAATCCTGAACAACCCACACCTCGGCACTGCCACTAATTTGCAAACGCAAGTTAGTCCTGAACCTCTCGCGACGGGCGCAGACTGAATTAGATATTCCTACAGCCAACCAGAATGATGAAACGCGTGATGAAGCAGTGCTTGGTCCAGTTTCATTAGCAGAAATTTCACCTTTACGATATTCTATCATTAAAAATATCTATCTATCTCTTTCTTCTGGTAATGATAAAGGAAATCGTGAAGTTTGATGTCACACCTGTTCGTGGCGAATAAGCATAGATGGTCCGTGGAAGTTATTTCTTTCTTACTTTTTCTCCCCATCACACGTCCAATTAATAAAATATAAATCTGACGTACTGATATATGTTCTCTGACGTCTCCTTTGCTGAACTCTATATGTATGCATGACTCACCCAGAATATAGAGGAATGTGGGCAACAGAACCAAGAATGAAATGCAGCACTGCGCATTAGATTCGCATTAAGAGCGTCAACAACAGCGCTATACTTTAAGCCGGCACCCACGTTCATTATCGTGTTTGTTCATGAGTCATGAGAGGGCAAAGAAGAACACAAAAAGGTCCGAAGAATGAGAAGGAAGTACAAAGGATCCAGCTTCTGTGTTGAGTCAGAGCTCTGTTGTTTCTTTTTCTTCTGCTATGATGACTGAATGTGAATCTCTATTAAATCTGAGTCACTCTTTCATGTGGCTTCTGGCTCGACGGGGGACAATCTGACACCGAACAAAGCGGCCTTTTCTTTCCCTCTGCGACGGCCGTGTAAAACGATTGACGCATTTCAGAGCCGGTCCACGCCCACCCGGCACGCATAGTTCTTCATGACACACTTTTAGCTGCTCACCGAGTCTGAGTGGGTTTCGTGGCACCGGCTTATCTCTCTCATAATCTTCGCATATTTGCATGCAGACAGTCGGAGAATTGACTGAAGGAAGAAAGTTGAGGAAGTCAACCCACACGAGCATGTGGCTTTGACTACGCCAGACAAGGATCCTGCGGAGAATTCCCGTATCTGGGAGTTTTATGGCAGGGTGGGATGTGAAATACCAGATCTGAGCCAGATGCGGCCCACAGAGGCCATGAGATCAGGCTAACAATCCTGGAAATCAGAACAGGAGTGTGTTCTCAATAGGATGTAACTTGGACGACTTCCAGGTTTCTGTGTACACCACCACCCAGCGTGACGGGTCTAATGCCCATAAAGGTCAAAGAAAGTAGACCGTGAGCCCATGCATGATAATCTCATGCAGTCATACATCACACATTCCTCTTCTTGATTAGCACATAGCAAAGGCCAGCAGTGACACAACCACAGAACCATGAATCCGAACAGAAGGCACAACTGGATGCATCGCTACCTAATTTCACCTACAACACAACTGCCTCTGGGGAGACGAGACAAGGTGAATGAAGTCGGCAGGTAGCGAGGAGACAACTCGATCCATCCTGGGCAGCTGTCCCGTGGAAGGGCACCACGGGCCGCTGCTGGAGCCAGACGGGACCTGATGTGCTTTTCCCTGAAGCTGCCTCAGGGAGCTGCAGCATGGGTGGATTTCTAATGAGGAGGGACTACTTTTTCTGTTCATTTCACATCCTCATATGCAGCTCGGCTCTGTATGATTTGAGTTTTTTTCTGTTCGGTTTATTTCAAATGAGATTTCTTGAAATTTAGAGACTAAGCCCGTCATCTATTAATTGATAAAATAATTAGCAGATTAAGCAAGAATGAAAATAATCATTAGCTGCCGCCCCAGAAAACGCCCATCAGACGTGCAGCTGCTTGTGTTCACAGCTGAAGCTTTGCACAGCAGAAATGTGGCACGATTTACACAAGAATAAAGTGCGCTGTCGACTTTATGCAGTGTTTACATGCTTTAAAGCGTCTGATTTAATCCATGTGTTTTGGATAAAAGTCATTGGAAGTCATCTCGTGCCCTGAGGGATGAATGACAGGGGGATTAACGAGCATGCTGCACATTCCCCAGCAGTGATTCCCAGATATCAGAGTATCTTCTTCCAAGTAATCCTCTTAGCGATGCGATCCGGGGCTTAATTTCCTAACAGAGATTCAGTTCACTATCACGTTTGTGTACCTGACAGCACGACTTGTCTACGCGTCTAAAACATATGACACTTGGTTTTCGAAGTATGGCACACGTCTTTATTCAGCCACCATGTGGTCGGTTTCCGTTGAACTTCCTGTTGCTAGAACCGCCGAGTCTACATCAGTTAAATCGAAACTTTCATGGTTGTGCCTGGATTATCCACTCGTCCATCACAGCGACCTCCCTGTTTGAACTTTGTCACTATTTATAGAACGTCAAACTATTTGCTGGTCTTTAAAAAAACAAGTCTGACCGCTAAAAACCGACCCTGAATCTCCGTGTGTGGAGGTGACATGTTGCTTAAATATTGGGATGACAGAGCACGTTTCTTTGTGTTGTACAGAAAGTTTAAACCTAACTAATTTTCTTACTTCTACACAGTTTGGCGAAGAAGGACGTGAAGGTACTGTCCCCTGAATGTGCAGCTAACGCATCACTTTATGCAACTGTTGATTTATTTTCTTAAACTATTTCTTTTTATAACATCTGTGGTCTCCTTTTTCTACATCATAATCACTATCATTGACTTTGGGTGTTGAGTGTTTTATGTTCACTGCTTTTGGTTTTTATGGTTCCTGTTTTTTTTTCTTATATTTTACTGTTTGTTTTTTATGATTTGTGCTCCCTATGCGTGTTCTTATTTCTCTGTTTGCTTTTTATGTTCATTTATTATGGAACCGCAGTGCAAGCCTGAAACCAGTTTTCCCAACAAGGACACATAAAGTATATCTTGATCTCGTCCAAAGCTGTTTATGCGATTGCCAACAATATGTCAGCTGCTATTCCCACTCTTTGTTGGATAGATGTGAATCTACATGTACGACGAGGGCAGAAGAATGTTTCGTCTGAGAGTGCCAAAATCAGATTCATACTTCCCAAAAATCTTGACAATTACTTCACTGTGGTTGCGTGCATCTCGCTGGCTCAGATGCGCTGATTTAAAAATGAATGCATCGACGAAATGTGACAGAAGGTTGAAAAAAGGGTCTTTCTTCATTGATTCGAATGAGAAGATGAAAGAATCATACCTCAATATTCACCGTGTTCACATTACAATAACTGACTAATATGTCAAAGTCATAGAAATATGAACCTTTTTGTAAAAGGTCAGACTGCGTGCATGCGGGGCCTCACAGGGAGAACCGGCCACGCTGTCTGCACGGTGTCACCCCTGCAAGCAGCAGCTAAAATGTTTGTTTTGCAATGGAAAATATCCACCCAGCAGTCAGCGTGTCTGGGAGAAAATGTGACATAACAGATGATGATAGTAATTAACATGATTTTCACTTTGCCAAAAAAATGCATTGTTTGTGTTTTGTAGGTGGAGATTCCAGGACGTGTGAGAATGATATTAAAGGTCTATTAAAAATCAAAGCGGGGCTGTCGTTTAGCTCGGCTGGTAGAGCAGCCGCCCCGTGTACAGAGGCTCAGCCTCTGCCATGGCAGCCCAGGGTTTGAACCCAAGCTGTGGCTCTTTCCCACAGGTATTTAATATGCTTGTGGAAGCATGCCTCCATGCCTGTATGTGGTACACTCCACTTCTTTTCATCTGAACAGAAAAGGCCAGCGTTATAGGGAGATTACAGAGGGGTCAACACCTCTTACAAAATTCTGCTGAGATTTTTTTTTACATCTTTTCAATAAGGTTTTAATCTGGGGACTTCTGACTGACTGAGTGGGGAAAACCTACTGAAACCTATTACTTCAATCATTTCCTTGAGATGTTCAACTGCCAGTTGCTCAAGCAAATTGCCGTGCATGCATGAATTTTTGTGCCAAAGCTCACTCGTAAAAAAACAAAAACAAAAAGGAGATAATTATGTACCGTGCCGTTTCCTGAGGGGGTTTCCTGAAAAGACCAAGGGATCTTACACAAGAGGACGAGTCTGACGCACACACATAGTTCACTGCCTGGAGGTTATACTTTATCCACCTTCTCATTATTATTGTCAAAAATGTATGGGTTACATCAAAAAGAAGAGTGTGTGAGGAGAAAAACAGATATAAAAGAAGATCCATCTGTGATTTCCATGAAGAGAAACTCTGTGTATTTACATGCTAGTGAGGAAAGTCTGTATTTACAGGCTACTCAGTGCACAGAGAAACAAAATAAAAGATCTTAATTTCACTCTCAGGAACAGGTTTCTCATCAGGCTCAAGACTGTGACAAGCTAAATGACCGTCTTTTATTTTGAAAGGAAGATTCAGTAGAAACCGATAACTACACAGAGCCCTGCAGTGATTAAGGTCCAGATGCTTTGAAGAAGACATTCAGATTTCAAGATGTCTCCTTCAAAGACTTTGTGTGGTTACTTTGAATGACTGCTGAATGTTTGTCTTTGGTTCAAATATGGCCTCCAACCAGCTTCAATGCTTCTATTATTCACCCAGACTGGACGTGTCAGCTCTAATCAATCCTCTGTGTTCTCTTTAGATTAGCTCCCTCTCTTAACATGTTGATGTAGTCACCTTGCAGGTAAGTAGATCTGGAGAAGAAGTTCTCTGATGACTCAGCCATCGCTGGACGTGTAGACGGAGGAGATGGTGATTGCAGACCACGCCACTGAACATCCTGAAGTTGGATATGGAGGAGGTGGGAGCGTCCACACAGACGTCCTGGGTTAAGGAATACATGCACGATACAAATGATCAAGTTCTTCTTCTTGGCTTATTTTGTTAAATTAATAAAGAATTTATGAGAAGTATTCAGTACTGCAACTCAAGTACTTCATCTGTATTTTTCCCACAGCAACACAGATCATTTTTACCAGGTGGACAAACAAGTAGAGCCCTGCAGGCAAAACACAGCACACGAACAAATACAGAACAAAACAAAAAGCTTCAGTCGCAGATGTTGAAATTCATGCCACAATATCAGAAAGCAGCCTTCAGTGGAGGCAGAAGATCTTAAGTACAAACTCAAGATTCAAGAGTTTAGTTCAAGTATAATTCATGATTTTAATGTTTCATGATCCACCTTGAGTTATTCCCTTCTCTCACAGGATTATCACAGTACAAGGTAACAAGGTATTGTTACTTCAGTGAAGAATCTGAATACTTCTGTCACTGCCATCAGTCTTTGATGGACACTTTGGTGATCCTCATCCACTGTGGACTGTTGCTGAGACGTCCTTACATTAGATTTTAAAACATAAGAGGACAAAACAAGGAAGCAAAGAGGTCACGAGTCTCTGAACTGACTAAAAGAGGGCAGAAAAACAACAGAAGAAAACGATCGCAGCGTGCAGCTGAATATCGTGGCCATGCCAAGATACCCTGAGGGGGGTTGGAGGGGGATACGGGGTACAAGGGAGGACGGGCTCGGCAGAGTGCACGTGAGACTGCGGGGTGAGCGCTTAGAGATGATGAACACGCTTGCAGGCAACAATCTATAAGCTCTGTATGTGTGTGCGTGTGTGTGCAGGCAGGGAAGTGGACCGCGTGTGAGCATGTGAGCCCGATGATCGTGCACACAAAGCCGAGTCCTCCTGGGACGGATGACGGAGGATGAATGTGGATGCACGTGAGGTCGACTTCATGTGAAAGAGGGAAAAAGATGTTGCAAAGAGGAAATGAGAGTTCTGCTCTACGTCCTGCTGCAGATTTTATTATCATTGAGATATCTGCACAACTTGGTTGATGTCCATCATTTTTGATTCTAACTGAGAAGTTGACTGAGCCACATGTTTCACTTGTCTGCAGTGAAAAGAGTTAGAAAGGATCCTCAGACAGGTTGCTCTTACTGTCCTGTTGTAAACTGCAGGGAAACATGTGGCGTCATGATGGGTGCTCATAATCACTGTGTTTAGGGTCTGTCTTTTTTTTTTTCACAAGCGGAAACAGTGAAAACAACAACTGAAACTTGAACTACCTAAAGGTCGGAGAGCAAGATAATACACACACGAGTGTGTTTCTGTCTGCGGTGCAGCATGCAGCTATCACCGACGTGTGGAGACTGTAAACAAATATTAAAATAGTGTTGGATTTCTCTGGTTTGCATGGAAAAACTGCTTTAGATAAACTTATAGTACATTAGGCAAATCACCCAGAGGGAAAAACATCACTGGGGTAATCAGGTACAGACAGATGTTGGGAAAATGAGAGAGAAAACAAAGACAAACTGTAGTTGTGCAACATATCGTGCAAGCAAACCATCGCTGGACGGTCATGTCAAGTCAGACGTGCACAAGTAAAAAACAAGAAACACTCCTGTAGGTTTAAACTCCTGAAGCATGAAGCAAAGTCCAAGGTTTCAAAGAGTAATATGCACAGATTGATCCTGATGTTTTAACGTGTTTGCATCGTTTTAAACAACTGGAGTTCACTCCTGACCTTTGTATTGGCGCGTATGACAAAATAATGTCACCTCAAGGTCGATTTAAAAGCTTTTTTTGAGTTTTCACAACAAATTTTAATCGATTAAATCATTCTTTTCATAATTCCTGCAAAGCTGAATCATGTATCACTAAGCAGCGCTGAAAAAGTGCCAAACAGTGACAGTGTGATGTTCTGTGTGTTGATAAGAAGCTGCATTTCAAACTTGACAAACAGGCTGAAATCATCAGCGTTTTCTCTCCTGATAAGAGGATCACATTCCTCTGTGCTCGAGGAGGATGTTTGCCCAGAGCCTACTCACTCATCACCACACCAGAAATCAGTATTAAGATATTTCTTCTGGTAAATAAGATTTATTAACAGCCTTCGAGCTGCCACAGCTTGTAGAAGAAACGCCCGATGCTGTGAGATGAGGGAAAGCTCCGATAAGCCAGAGGAAGGAGGAGGAGGAGAGGTGGCGGAAGATCTGAAATTCATCATTCTTAATTGTAGATGGTGGCATGTTCATATAAACTATCTGTGTTTATCTTTTTTGCAGTGTGCGGCTTGTTGGAAATCACAGGGGAGTGCAGGATAAGCTGACATTTTGAATTTCAGACACATCGTCCGTGGGGAACACACGCAAACAGACTCCACATGCAAACGAATCCAGAAAAAACATTGCAAATGAAGGTGGAGGTGGAGCTCTCAGAGGAGCCTCGACAACAGCTCTGCGAGCCGTCAGCTGACTTCAAAGCTCCTTTAGTTGGAAAAAAAACCTTCTCCTCTTCCCTTTTCCTCTACTGGGAAAGAAATGCAAGCTTTTCCTCAAGTGAATGGAGACAACCCGGAGGCCAAGACGGGAGCTCAGTAGCACTTTTGCATGCCGTAGTTTCCCCGGCTTCCTCATTTGCATCCACAAATCCTGGTGGGTTTGGTGTCACTCTCACAGGATGTAAAAAACACAAACACGAGACAAAAGACACGAGATTAACATGAAGGAATACTGTGTAAGAAGCAGCGGGGATTTCGTGTCATCGTTTGGTTGTAAATCCTCCAGACAGTGACAACAGCGTGACTGTTAATAAAAATAGGTAGTTATGTAATTCATCGTCTGACTTCAAAGGTGCTTGTTTGATGTGATGCTAACACGCTCCCCTGCTGAGCGAATGTTGAGGTTAACCATCGGAAACCATCCGGGAAAAGGAAATTAGAGTTTCCCTGGAAACTCTTCTGATTAACAATTATGTTTATTATTAATTAATCTGTCAATCATAATCTCAATTAACGGATTAGTTGATTGCTTGATTTTGTAACCCTCCCCTCTCTGTGTCTTGTGTATCTTCCCGCCAGGTCTAAATCTGTTCTACCCTGACTGGTCTCACCTGTCCTTGTTAGTGTCACCTGTGTCCAGCTGTCCTGCCTGTGTATTAGTCCCTGTGTTCCTTTGTGTCTTTGTCAGTGTATTCCCGCCTGATCCTCCTCGTCATGTTCTCTGGACTTCTTTTTTTATTCTTGGACTCAGACACCAACTTTGTCCTGTTACTCTTAAACATAAAATATATCCAAAAGCTTTTTAATCCTGGTCTGCTGAGAAGGTCACAGCTTTCATCCAGCCTTTCCACTGGGATTACACCACACACAAACACACCATCGCCCTCCATCAATGACGGGAACAGAGCAGTGGTTCTGCACTTTGGGGGCCACATTATAAATAATGTACCCTGGTTTCACAATTCGGATCCACACACAGATACTAACACAATGGCTCTTGTCTGGACCACACAGCGCCGTAATTAGGTCTGTTTTGTGCTGATAGGGAAGCGGTAATGTGATACACGGACATGCTTCTGTGATTAAAGACGCAGCCGACGGCAAAAAGAGAGGACGGACCAGAAGAAAAGACAAAACCGTGAGGGAACAGGGAGGCTGAGCCAAAGAACATTCGATACTACAAGAACAAGATGTTAGAGATGGTGGACACCTTCGAGTGAGCATCCATACATACTGAAGTTATGTGTGTGTGATTGGTAAAGTGGCTGCCTGGGCAGATGGCAGAGCCCTGGGACGAGGAGCTGTCGTGTCACTTTGTGCTGTAAACTTCTGTTATCACTCCTCAGATGCTCTCCTCGCTCCCACCGATGACTGTAACTGATAAAATGTAAATGAGCAAAGAGGATTGAGACATACATGATGCGTGAGACAGCTTGAAACAACAGACAGACACAGCAGCAGCTAATAAGACTGACTAGTCTTCTTAGCTTCTTCTTCAGTCTTTTATCCTCTTTCTGTCCATAGATGCTACTTACAATGCCCGCTAGCCCAGCTCCGGTTCTGGCACGACACTGGCCTGTGGTACAAACGCTAACACTCCCCCGGTGCTCTGAGCTCACAGTCCAGGCAGCCCGGCTAACAAACTGAGCTAACATGAGCTAACAGCAGCTACGGCTGTCAGCAGTTTACTTCACTGTCCATCAGGACACTCCGGCAGATCAGCCTCAGCTGTCCTCCACAGAAAACATCTGCACGTCCGCTCTGACAGAAACGTGTCACGTCAGGACGTTCTGCTACAGCTCCACTGTTTTTATCTACGCCGTATGAAAACACAGCCAGCATCCGTCGAGATGTTGTACAAAGTTTTAGTGGCTGCAGTTCAACTTCAACTGACGTGCTAAAACAAGATAAAGCCGCCCCGAAGACAGATGATTATCAGAGTCTCTGGATTAACCGACAGGTGGTGGCGGCCGGGTGGAGCTCAGATGTTTTAGATTTAATTTGTTTCACTTGAAAGTAACTGAAAAATAACTTCAGACTAAATGTGGAGCAGTGCTGCCCCCTCTGGAGCTCACACAGCAGCAATGACACTCTGTAATCACTGTACATGAATAATTTAGTGCTGTTTGTTTGTATACTTTATTTACATGTGTATAATGTGTCATGTGTGACCTCTGTGTGTGTGTGTGTGCACTCTGTGTGCGTGTGTGCGACTGTTTGCCGCACCTCCAAATCCAGTTTTAAACCTGATTTAAATAAACAATCGTTTTTTCCAAGTAGGTGATGATTAAACCACGAGACCTTTCACACGATCACCCAGGCGTGTGAATAGGAACAGTGGCGTGCAAACACACACACACACACACACACACACCCTTAACAAACATGTTTTAAAACACGCGATGTTGACCGTGTTCCTGATAGACCGCGGTCTGAACTGACAAAAACGTGAAAGATGTTATTATCAGCTTGTTTTAAGGGGATTACATCAAGCCTTTACTATGAACGATAAAAGTCTGAACATAATGCTGCTGTCTGATTTTTCATCTGATATGTTTACAAAAAAAACCAAAACAGATTTGAATATTCAGAGCGAGGAATCATCTTGACTTTCCCCTGGAAAGAAAACAGGAAGTCCATCTGTTCCCAGTGAGACGAATCAGGGCAGAGAATTGGCTGTGGTGGTCATAGCTGCCCCGAGTAACGGAGGACGACAGATGACAGCAGCTAATTGGAAAACTAATGAGGTCCAGAAACCCAGCCTGGACTCTGGTGTGTGTGTGTGTGTGTGGACAGAGAGAGTAATGAGGTCCAGAAAGAAGGACAGAGTGCGGGGTCAGCCTTGTCAAGAGCAGATGCTCATAAAACAAACAAAAACCCGTCAAAGAAAAACTATGAAAACTTGTAGATTGACAAAGAACGCGGCAGGATACAGTTTAACCTCAAACAGCAGATATAGAGCAGACTCTTACACTCACTGTGTGTTTCATGACACAACGAGAGAGAGAGAGGAAGTCTGATCTGATGATAATTTATCCCACAGCAAAGATCTGCGGGTCAGTATATCAGATTCAGAACTTCGCTGATGTTAGTGAGCATTCATCTCGCTTCATCTCATACTGAAATGCATTTTAGACTTGAGACATCATAGTGTGACATATTTTGGAAAGATTGAAAGATGCTTCCACTGACTTTGAGGGCAGCACGGTCAAGATAAACTTTTTTCGAGATCATCCTCATTTAGATTTAAAGTCTGCCTGCAGTTTATGATCACCATAACGGTCCGGATACCGTCAGCTGACATACTGAACGAGAGACAAGAAAAGTCCAGAGTTCAGCAGAATAAAAGAAAAATGAGGAGGACGGGAAATAAGTAGAGGAAGCAGATGGAGGGATGAGGGCGGGAGATGTGGCCCTGACCTCGACACTCATCAAATGACAAGTTATATTTTAGATTTATTATCGGAAGCTGAACTGTCACATGAGGAGAAAGGAGTAATAAAAAGTGAACATCTCACACACACACCCATGAAGAAGGAGTTATCTGAGGGCCATCAAACGGCCTGCGGCCACTCGCCTCTTAAAGGGGGAGATCAGAGCGGCAGAAAGAGGATTATCGAAAACACAAAGGGAGACGGAGAAAGAGAAGATGGAGGGAAGGAGCGGGGAAGATGGCGATACAGAAATAGAGAGGATAAGACGTGTGATGGAGGAAGGACAATGAGACAGATGAGAGGTGGAGAGGAAAAGATGGAGGGAAGGGAGAATGACATAAAGGGCAGAGAGGATTTAGATGATGAGTCATTATCGTGTGCGTTATAACGGAGATGGAGGGTGTGAAGGAAAAAGGAGGCGTGAATTAAGGGATCCATCAAGGGAGTGCATGAAGGATACAGTCCTAACTGGAAGCTTCGGATGCAACACGCCACACACTTTTCAAATGATCTCACTGCTGCCTTCGGTTACGCTCGTCATCCCGATCGGGTCCCGATCCCGACTTTAGATGTGAGAGGGTGTCAGACTTAAAGTGGACTTTAAAGTGGACTCTGACCTGATTCCCCCTGTGGAAGAGAGTAAGGCTGTATACATATTTATACACTGATGAATCACTTCCCCACCTTAATCCTCATTGCAGTGTCTTGCTAAATCGATAGTCTGAATTAAACTGTAATCAAACTGAGAATAGATACAAACAAACCAAAGACAGCAAGCAAAGAATCAACCCAGAGCTGAGAGATAAAGTCACAACTGTGCTGGAGAATCAGCCCCAGGTCAAAGCTGCTAAACCTGCTGTAGAAGATGATATGATGTGTATCTGGTCACTTTATTCCTCCAGTGGCAGGCACCTTATTTTGTTCATCTAATCTCTAATCTAACACAAGCTGAACGGGCAGCCTGACGTGTAAAACAGATGTGAAAGTCGCCCCAGGTGTAGATCCTGCGGTAGTTCCAGGCAGGATGCTCTCTGTGTTTACATTCAGGCAGACTCAGAGACTTCCAGATCATAATGCATCCTGACCTGCAGACAGTCTCACCAAACTCACAGACGTCTGAAAATGTTCTGCTGAGGACAGTGGATGGTTGACGTTCGGTTCGTTTCATGGGGTGATTGTTAACTTTGCTGCTAATGTGTTTGCCTACCGGATAACAGGATTATCAACAACCAGCTGAGACCCTGGAACACAGTCCTGTCTCTCTGTCTCTCTCTGACCCATTTTTTGTCTCAATCACAAATCATGACCGTTTAAACATGAACGATTATAATTAAAAACATAAAATCATCAACAGACTGTAAAGAATAATCATGCATGTGTTGAGATGTTTGTGATCGTACAGTGTTAAAAACTGCAGTTCCTCGAGCGTCCACTTGAGGCTGGCTCCAGAAGTGAGTGAGTCTCCATAAGAGCCCATGTTTAAAGGCTCAGCTTCACGGCAGAACACTGACACAGACTCACCCTGTGAAATCAATCACCCTGGTCGATGGGATCTAATTAATCCACCTCTGTACATATCAGGAGACACATTCAGTCAGAGATTAAATGAGACTCATTATTTCCTCTCTGTTGGGTGTATTTGATCTCCATTACATCCTCCTTCAAGGTCGGGTCTTTGCTCCACTCTTCCTTCAGTCTCTGCCTGCTCTCATTGTGTTTCTCACTCATTCCTGTTGGAAAATGAACTCAGTACCAATGTGCAGAGTCTGTGTATATTTAAAATACAAGTTAACAGGTAACTAACTAGAATCTGGCTTCCTAGATCCTTAGCTGCAGCACGCTGCCTTTCTCCCATTGTCAGCTGGGATAGGCTCCGTCCGGCTACAGAAAATGGATGGATGGATGTTTCAGCAGCTCATTGAAGCTTTGTGCACATTGTCAGACTACACAAAGCTGAGTAGGAGTCAGAGACCTCTGTTAGAAACTACAGAGGTGTCAAAATGGCTGCAAAAAATCCCTCCTTGAACTACGCTCATTTCTGCTGTCACCTGCTAACAAACCGCTGACACAATAAAAGGCACCTGCAGGACACATTGTAGCTGCAGTTTCCCACAGAGTGATGCACATGTACCTGTAACACAGGTGACACCTTGTTGGTCGTGGCCTTTGCACAGCTGGCCCGGTGGCTCCGTGCAGAGTGAACATTACGCTGGCCCGACTTTTCACCTCCTTCTCTCCTCCGTCCTTTAATCTCACCTGGAGAGATAACAGCTGTTCATTTGAAACACATTAATAAGAGGACAAATATTATGAAAATAAAAATCATTAAAACCTTTTTTACTGCGGCGGTTTTTTGATGTGTGGGAATCCGCCCAGCTAATCAATCACGTGTGTCACAGTCCTGCAGCCTTTTGTCGTCGAGTTACCATGAACACAAAAAACACACTTCAAAACACTCTGTTAGCCATTGAAGCCCAGTGTGCTGCTGGCACTGAGTGTGTGTTTGAGCTGGTGTGTGCATTACTCTGCCTGTAAGTGAGTGTGTGTGTGTGTGTGAGTGTGTTAAGCCCTGGGTTCATGCAGAGTGTCATACAGAGCGTGGGACTCTCTTCTATATGACAATAACATCAAACCCGCTCAGGCTTACTCTTTGATTTTACACACACACACACACACACACACACACACAGAGGTTGACTCTGCGTGTGTGGCTGTCAAAGCCTCCGTCTGTGCTTTAATCTGTGACAGGGGCTCGTCCAGTAAATGATGAATGACGCCGAGCCTCTTCTTTGTCCGCATTATGTTCATGTAACAAAAACAAACGGAGCGTCACCTCTAATTAGCCGACTTACTCATCGCTCATTTTATTAAAATGGCTAATTACAGGATGCCATAGTTGGAGAGGAGCTTGTCAGCGACTGTTGTGTCAGTGAGATTTAAGTAAAGGTCACTGTCCTCCTGTAAACAGAGCTGGGTGTTGCCGAGCATTATGGTCATTGTGGAGAACAAACAGACGACTTTAAATAGAATAACCAAGTTCTGCTTGTTTAAATCTTCTGTTCTGACAACATTTAAGTGTCCCCACCTGAAAACATGCTGACAGTTTGTCCCAGAGGACAGCCGAGTGTCTCGTATTTACGCATTTTAATATGCTTTATGAATAAATCTCATGAGGAAGCTGTGCAGCGTTGAAAACAGAAGGAGAACTTCAGCCAGAGCAAACACAGTAAAAGCTTTTAGGCCTGTGGGAAAATCAGATCAACCAGCTCGAACGTTACTGCTGAGAAGCTTCATGGGAGCCAAGTATGATCGTAAGGTGCAGTTTTCTTAGTCTTCAGGTGTCAGACTTTAAAAATCTCTGGTCTAGCTGGTCTGACATGCAGACAACCATCTGCTTTCACACAGACCTGCATGCTCTTGGACTGCTGGAGGAAAAGCACAACATGCAAAGAAGATGCAAAGCTGTGAGGTGACAACACACCCACCAAAATCTGCCTTCACCTCAGTGGAGACAGGAAATGATGATGGCGGGTCATTACTTTAAATATTTGCAAATTTCATGGTGGAGCAGGTGATAAACATGAACAGATGTTTCTTTACCGAACACGTCATATTTTTCATGCTAGATTTTTGTATTAATCATATTAAGGCATCGTGGTTTTATATGTTCAGGAAATGCTGAATGCATCGCGTTTTAACAGACACAATTTGCTTTCATACGCTTTGTTTGGTCACATTAATATTTTGCTGAAAGATGTTCAGAGATGTTTTCCACTTTTCATCAGCGGCAGAGAAGTGACTTTATTCGTTTAGTGTCAGTGATTACGAGCTCTCAGTCTGTCGGCCTGTGCTACTGTGTGAGAGCGAGAGAAAGAGAGGGAGAGTCATTGATTGTGTCGCAGGCCTGAGGGGCCGCCAAGACAGCTTGACTGGTGAGAACAGATGGCAGCCCGCTGTGAGGGTGTGTGTGTGTGTGTGTGTGCTACAGAGAAAGTCTTTCTTCACAAGTGTGAGAGGGTGAATATGTGTAGAAGTGAGAGTGGTTATACTACACATATCTGCTGTGTGTATGTGTGTGTGTCCGACTGCACACGATGCAACACGCTGCGCCTTAGCGTCACACTCGTCAAAGCCTGAAATTACAAACTCCTCACACACACACACACACACACACAAAGTTAACTCTTTTGCACCGTCACGTGTCATTCTGATCACAGACCGGACTAAATCATCCTGGTGGCCTTAATAAGACCGCGGGCGTCGTGTCCGTGACGTCACCCACAGGTTTCTGATGACTGACCCGTCCGGTAGCAAGCCTCAAGTGGCCATTTGAGAAACTGTCAGCACTTCCACGTTGGCTGCACTTCACAGCCACTGAGGTTGCCGCTGGGTTAAGACACAAACTGTATAACCACAGCGTCCCTGTAGCTACATTTGTTGCGGTTATATTCTCTACGGTCCCCCTTCGCTTTCTGTCAGACCTCTTTAAAGTCATCCTCATGTGGTTCACATCAAGGGTGAAGCCATTCTTATTCCAGATGCATAGACAAAGGCTGTTTTTGCATGCAGGTCAAAGGTCAACCACATTACAGTACCGTTGGTGGTGGTAGGGAGTGAAGGCAGCGGAGAGCCTGTTACTGCTACTACTACAGCAAAGGGAGGCTGTAAAATGCTCGTACATGTGACTGCGTTCTTCTGTGTGTTCTTCCTTCTGTCACCCTCTTTTCAATCAAAATCTGACCCTATAAAAACACCTTTTGTTTCTATCGTGTTCCTCCCTTGTTGTTTCTCTTTCTGTGTGTGTGTGTGTGTGTGGGTGTGTGTCTGTTATTCCACAGTCTGACCCAGTACATTCAGCCAAATCAATTGCTACACTTCTGGAGCCAAAGCCCAGAGGCTCAGCTGTGGCTCGGCACTCTCTCGCACATCAAAAGCACAGACACAGAATTATGCAACCCTCTTACAGGCAGCGGTTTACAGTCACAGACGTACATATTTTAACCAGAAGTCAAAATGTCAAAATGAAGCCTGTGTGGCAATACACAAAGACGCACAAACCTCTGCGCTGAAAACTAGTTAAAATAATAACTTTCATCCAAAGATGCAAATTTCTGATCACAAATATCTGCATTCAGAAGCAGGAAAAAGGCAAAAATGTCACCAGATCCTGACACAAACATGTACTGTGTCTCAGCTGGGATACTTTTGTTAGTACGCCTTGCTGTAGTACTCTGTGTACTCCATGTACTTTTTGTGTACTCACAGTGTGAATGCACTATCCGCAAGCATGGAAGTATGTGAAGAGACACAGATTCTCTTCAGGACATAAAGACTAAACATTAAACCTGGATCCAAACACTGAATTGTTGCAAACTGTAGCTGCATCAGGAGAGTGTGAGTATGTGCCTGTGGCTTCAGGGAACCACGCCCTCAACTGTTGGTGCCAAACAGAAGCAAATCGATGGAGGCCAGATTGTTTTCTTTGGAGCTGAACTCTTGTTCACTCATGTTTGGTGTTTCTCATGTTTGAGCTCGCCAGAGTACACCGCACTTCAATTAATAGAAAGCACAACATCTGAAAACACGAGTATAAAGTCAATCCTCAGAGTTATCATGTGTGTGTGTGTGTGTGTGTATACTGTGTGTGTACATGGATGTACTGTATGTGTCGTTCAGACACCATTTGGGCACCATCTGCCCCCTGTTAGTTCTCATGGCAACCATCACCAGCTGTGTGGTGGGAAATGTTCACTTCACATGCTGCCCGTCATGCTCTCCCATTCATCTGTCCATCCATGCACACACACACACAAACTCACACACACACACCTGTTCTCACTTTTTGCATCTCACGACTCTCACCATCAAATCACTTCGAGCTCGTTACTTAGTGTGATTTCCTGGTTGATCATTTGGGCGCTTCACCTTCAAACTTTCAAGGTTGAGTACTCTGTCGTCTTCTGGGCACTGACCACATTATGTGTGTGTGTTCTTTGTCCTGTGCTCCACGATTGTCTTCAGGTATAATCCATTTAGTCTCAGTCCCTTCTGCAACAGCTGTAGCTGGAAAAGAAGATGATTAATGATGATGATTATTTTTTTTTACTGAAGTTTTCATATATAGACCTGAAATACAGACGCACAACCACAGAGGACTTATTCTCAGGCAAATGTGGAGAGATAGTGGAGCGAGGAGCTACCACATAGCAGCGCCCTGAGAGCGTTTGCTTCAGTGCACCGAAGCTCGGATTCAGACCACAGGGCAAAAAAGTGTTCAAAATTTCTAATGGGACAAAGATGAATCTGTCCCTTACTCAAAAGAATATACTCACATATTCAAAAACACATAATATCAGTTTTTCCTCCATTTTTCTACGCCTGGCTTGCTGCCTTGTGTTTTTTGGATCGTGCAGTGCCCAAAGCTCAACCCGGTTGCGTTGACAGCGCTCTGTGTACTTTGCTGGATTCAGTAAAAAGCGATCGAGGTGCGGTGCAAGCCGTGCCTGCAAATGCCATTAAGGGTCAGTGCCTTGCTCAAAGGGTCCTCAGGCAGATGTTGAAAGAAGCACCAGTCCACACCTCATACTGTGGACCTGAACCCTCAAACATATACACTGTCAGCACTGGGATTCTGTCTGCATGGATTTCAGCCACAGTTTCCTGCAAACACAACTCAGAGGTGGAGACGTCGCCTCTGCAAAGTTACTGCACCTTAAACATTTGGCAAGATGTTAGCTCGCTTACAAACAAACTGATTTCAACACGACCACGGCGGTTCGTTCACTATGATTAGTCCGCTAAGAAGTTAAACACAAAATCATAACACGGGAGCGGAATGTGCAATTAAAAGTTAAAAAAAGCAAACTCGTTATTGTTTCTGTAAATTCTAAATAATTTCCTGAGAAGTTTCCCAGAAACAAACGAGCTGAACATCCGTAATATGACCACCAGAGAGAGTTACACTTCACCTGGGAGACATTTATTCACATAAGAAATCACAAACTCTTCATCTTTGACTTCCCTGTCTCAACATCAGTACATAAACACAATGTGTGTCTCTATAAACATGCAAATGTTTGTCTGCATATTTCTGCGTTTTCTCTCTGACATGACAAATATGGAGATTTATTATTAACCACTGCTTCTGCGTCAAGTAAAAAAAAAATATCAGCTTCATCCTCTGACTTCAGGCGTTTCACATGTTCAGTCTATAGTTTGTATGTTAATGCTGACCTCTGCAGGCTGCAGTTTGAAAATGCACTCACACACACAACCTGTGTGCAGACACACACTCTGGCATGCTGTACATAAAATAAAGTTAACTGCTTTATTTATGGTAGATGCACGAGCAGGGATGTTTCCAGCTGTTTGGGGAAAGATTGTTCACCTTTTCAGGTGACAACAGTCTGTTACATTAGGAGGAAACATTAAGAAATGCCACAGATGCTTCAGATGTTCCTGAAAAATGTTGAAAACAAGGTGACATAAAAACTTCCCACCAACGCAAAAAGAAATAAGACTTACCTAAAAGAATACAAACACTGTGGTAACCCTGCAGATGACTGAGTCTGTTTTCACGCCATGATGTAACTGCTACTCTCACTTCCGGGAAGGGGGCTGGCTGTCAATCATCCCATCATACCTGTCGGCAGACGTCACTCACCACGTGACAGCCCAGCCCAAAGATGATTTTGACTTAACCTCTAAAAAATAAATAAACATTATATGTTTTTTTCCCACATAATAAATGGGGGGGGGGGGGGGGGGGGGCTGCCTGGCTCCAGATGAGGAGGAGAGGTACCCAAAGAATGTAAGATAATATCATATGAGGCTGAAGTTACAAGTCGGGGGCCCCCTGGTGGCTGCGGGGCCCTGTGCACACGCATGGTCCACATGTCGCAAAGCACGGCTCTGCTGCACGCTAATGAAGAACGACTAACTATGCACAGTGTGGAATTTAATGTAGGACAGACAGACGATGCATGTGCTGTGCTGCAGTCTGAAGAAATGTGACAGTCAGTGGTCAAACTCTGAGGCAGCTGCAGGAGGAGACTGCTCCACTTCACAAGCTGAGTACATTCACTGTCTCTGTTCTGCTCGGTCCAGTCAAACTAATGAGCGTCATCTCTGCTCACACACTGTGTGTGTGTGTGTGTGTGTGTGTGTGTGTGTGTGTGTGTGATTGGCTCTTACCTGTGCTGTTTTCTTTCATGGGAAACTCAAAAGAACGGGATTATGTGAGTTTGAATTCCAAATCTTTATTGATTGCATTTAAACTGCGGAGCTCTGAGTCATGGATTTCTTTACTTTTTGTGTGTTTAATGTGCTTAAGTTAATAATTACCTGCTAAACTGCTGACAAGCCCTCACTTGTTGCTGTGAGCCAGGTGGACTGCTGAGATTAGATTAATCCATCTTACTTTAGAAAAGCTCCAATCCCTTTTTTGTGATTTTTACATTAATGAATTATATTAATTAGTCCTTCATGAGTTTATTCACTAAAAAGCAGCTAAAGGGAAAGGACTTGGCACTGCGTGTGTGTGTGTGTGTGTGTGTGTGTGTGTGTGTGTACCACTGACAACACTGAAGTGTCTGTACTGCTCTGCAGAGGTTTATCCCCCGTATGAGACAGTTTTTTTTATTTAGCTGTACATGATGATCTGTATAATCTGTATTTCAAACATTTGTATTTGTCTATCTTATGCACAGATAAAAGTCATCAGTCTTTCTTCTCACTTGTATGATGTACTATATTCTTTAACCACAAGATGGTGATACAGTATTGATTTGTTACCCTCTGCAGGCCGTATAGTAACACAGCGGTGAGATTTGCTTGAAGTTTAATAATCTAAACATTTAGCTCTGAATGAATGAAATGCTGAGCGACAGGCCGGCTTCACAGCCCCTCATCAGGCTTTAGCACACCACCTCTGGTGGTGTCTGTACCCTGTGGAGTTAGCTATAGAAGCAGCTATACAGTAAGTATAGATATGGAGTTGTAGTGGTTGTAATCCACAGAGAGGCCGTAATCTGGAGAGATTAAACCAACAGATCTGAGATGAAGTCCACCTCACGCCTGCTCTGCGTCCCTCAACACGAGGAACACGATGTTAATGTTAACTATAGGACGAACACCAGAGGCAGAAAGAGAAAGAATTCAGCCAGTGTGTCTGTCAGAGTCGATACTCTTAACATTTTAAACCTCCACGTTCAGTCTGCATCACTTTCCTCACTCATACGTTGTCTAAAGATTCCACAGATCATGTGAAAATCTGTCTTCTATCAGCGCCTCCCCATCACTTTCTTCACGACACTGAAAGAGTATTCAGGCACTTCATTGAATTTTCATTACACAGCGTGGTTGCACAGTGTGTCAGCCCACAGGCTCTGCACGCACAGACTATCAATCCAGCCCACCATTCACTGGCTGAATAGGTATTCTGCGCCGTGTCTGTGTGTGTGTGTGTGTGTGTGTGTGATGGGGCAGCAGTTTAAATAGCCTCACGGTTTATACTTCCACTTCCACACCTGGAAGCTTTGATTGACTGGAAACCTGACTGACAGAGCGAGCTGTAGCCTCAGGGTCAGTGGCCTACATCTTCAGAAAACCTTCCCACCTGGGACTGCATGACATGTTAGTCACTGCACAGAGAGGAGACATGTTAGATCCAAGGCTGTAACTAAGGACTGGTTTAGTTATTTATAGATCTGTTGAGGTTTATGAATAATGGATGAATGATGGACATTTTATATAACAATATTAAATATTATTTATTTTATGATTCACAAGTACGTAAACATTGTTTTATTTGTCCAGAATTTCACCTGAACCGAGACCAGGGCATGACCAAGACCAGAGTCTGTCGAGACCAAGACAAGACCAAGACTCTGAGGGGTTGAGACCGAGTCAAGACCAAGACCAGATACCTGCTTAGGTAGGTAATATGTAACTTATGTTTCTGACTGCTGCGTTTTCTTTTGGGCGTTTTGTCGGACATCTTCTTCCAGACAGCCATCGTTCAGTTTCTTTGAAGGCCCGTGAAGGGATGCAGAAAGCCGTCAAACAGAAATTAGTCAAGTTACTGGAATGTTGGACTCTAATTACAGTGATGATGGTGATGAATAAATGAGACGACAGTTGTGGTCTGGACTCGTCTATTCCAAGACGAAATCGAGCCCAGTCTCAGGTACTCCAACTCCAACTGGCTTTTCTACAAAAACCTGTTGCAGATACTCAGAATGAATGCAGGTCAGTGCATACAGAGCATACTCATGCAAAGACAAGATACAATACGTGATCTTAGCTCCGAGGATACAGTCTTAATGACTTTTCAGTCTTCTAGAAGCTGGAAACTCGGCCGTGTGCTCTGTGACACAAAAGAAACAACGTTCTGTGTCCTTGAAGAAATAGTGAGAAATCTCAGCATCGGCTTTGTTATTAATGGTTTTATAATTCAGCGTTGAGTCGGCGTCTCTTCAGCTCCAGCATGGTGAAACTTTACAATTTAACAGAAAGCATCTGCCGAAGGACTCCATGTCCCTCCATGAAACGAGGAGCTCTCTTCAAAACTCTCTGAAATCACTTCGGACAAACGCCGAGAGAGGAAGGTCACTCTGAGAACAAGGCTGTCTTTCATTGTTCCTCACGATCAGAGATCAGAAGCTTTCAGCTGTGACAGACTCAGTTATTAATGTAGATGACATGTGTCAACCAAGCAAGTACAAAAAGAGTAACAAAAAAATGAAATAGAGTTTCAGACCAGTGGTTATTAAACTATATCGTCGTGTATTTTTTGGGGCAGTTGTGGGACGATGCATGAAAAAAAAAAGAAGTGAATTTCAAGTATCAGTTTGAAGCTGCGATGCTCAGGACAGAATCAACAACATACTGACGATTTAGTAACTCTCATGGCTCGCAGGCACTGAATGAAAACAGTAATCTTACAGGAGAGTTGTGTTCATTTCTGACGCTGTCAGAGAGTTTTCATCCAGCCTGTCTTTTGGTGGTCGAAGCTCTACATCAGCCCCTCGGTGGACGTGTCAGAGAGTGCAAATATAAAAAACTCTGCTGTTCTTGACTGACAACTGAAAATATCACCGTGCTTCTCTCGAGGTAGTTTTTGTTTTGACCAAAGACCCAAATTGCGTGTAAAAGGGAGCGAGATGTCACACGTGTCATGACGTAAATTGTTGGTCTCTGGGACTGTCGTAGCTTTGCTGGGCTTGTTGAAGTAATTGGCTTTGAGATCTTTACCTGGCTGGTTGGGTGGCTGACCACACCTGTCTTCATAGAGCAGCCTGTGGTGTGTGTTTATGTGTATATTTCATGAGCCCTTCTGATTGTCTTTATGAGGAAATGTTCAAGTGTTTCCTGCGTATTCCACCTCTGCTGGAAATACTCTGGATGTTGAAGAACTCTTGCCTAAAGCAGCACAGCTGTATCACAGACACTGTCAGGGTTTGCACTGTGCCACAGTCCTTTGCATGCTGCTCAGTTGTTTATGGTGCTTTCAGGCGCTGAGTCCTTAGCCCATAAAATCAGGAAATACTGTGTGTTATTTACTGGGTGTTTGCCTTCAGGTGGCTGTCAGTCACAGGTAAATCCATCACATTAACTGCACCAATGAAAACGCCACAGACAGAAGTAAATAGAGAAAATGAGCAGTCCAGGCATGTTTGTAATCATAAGGTAGTACAGACGAACAGAAGTTTGTTAAAGTCTTTTACCTCCATGGTCGTGAAATGAAGCCAACACAGTAAAGCCAGAAGGCCCCATGTTCAAATGTCTCAGGGTGAATTTTATACAACTTCATATTATATTAAGGCTTAAAGTTATGCAGGATTAAGAGCGTGGGCGCTTTGATTGACAGGTGGGTGTCGTTATAGGTGGTGTGTTTGAGCACCCTGGCCTCATTCAGCCCACGTCAGCCCCAGTTTTGGATTAGCCAGCGGAGGCAGGCCTGCGATGGCGGTGACCAGAGACAGGTTTAGTGATTTAAGTTGAATCAGAACTTTCAGTAGATCAAGAAGCTTGGCAAAATCAGGCGCACCAAATCAGTTCAATGAGCGTCATTTCAGTGTGTCAGGCAGATATAAGATTCAGATCAGGCCCCTGCAGACTCTGCTGCTCTGTGTTTTGCATTGTTCAGGATGATTCAGAGCTCTGCCTCAGCTCCACAGCTCGTAGAGTTTGTTCCCTGTGAGCAGAAGCAAGGCCGCGCTCCTCTTTGTGACTTAGCCTTCCTCCTTTTTCTCACACGTCTTCCTGCAGTCATGCTGGTGAATGAATGGCGTCGACTGCTGTGTGACATTTTGTGAATGGATGTGGAAGTGAACAAACACTTAAAGATGCAAAGGTGAGGTGTGTGTGTCAGTAATAAACAGGAGGTTCCTCTCTCTGCTGAAGATGCTGTTTCACTTTCTTTGGTTAAAAGTTCTCTCAGTTTCTACTGTTTGTACTTGTGCTTCTGTTTTGTCATCACTCGTCTCTTAAATCATCTTTATTACACAACACTGTTTGTTTTCATTCCACAGCAGCAGTTGTGTTCTCGGCTTAGTTGTGGTTTTGTTTCATAGATTGCATCTTTAGTCGATGCCCTGCTGATTTTGTGTTGCTGAAACAAGCTCCCAGTACGGGGCCTTCATGCAGGCGCTGCTCTGTTTTGTATATTTTACATTTCATTTCTTTCTTTTGCGCTCATATCAAACTGTGTTTTATTACTGTGTTTTATTCTGTCCTGCTCTCTTTACCCTCAAGTTACCTCTTTGTGTAACCGAATCTGTTTTAATTACAATGAATTATGATTTTCTTCCTCGTATTTCATATATGTTAAAAATTTGCTGGCTGAATTTCACTGATTCAAACTTCAAAAATGTGATTATTCTTTTTTTCTTTAGTTTTGGAATGTTGATCAAAGAAATGAAGATTTCACCATGGAAAATCATTACCTTTTCTTTGATAAATTCATTTATAGATTAATCATTTTCTTCTGCTTATCTGGGATCCGGTCGCAGTGGCAGCAGGTCCCTCAGCTCCTCCCTCCAGCGGGTTAAAGTTCTCTCCAGGTCCTCCGGCCCCCTCCCCCAGTCCAAAGACATGCACTTAACAGGTTAATTGGTGACTCTAAATTGGCTGTCGGTGTGTTTTCTTTCAAAATAAATTCCAAAAAGTTTTAGTGGCTCTTAGCTTCCTCTGTCATGTTGTCGTGCTGTGACACTGCAGTTACTTTCTGTTTGTGCTCCGTCAGCAGTTTGTGTTGCTACAAAGTGGCGGACCTGCAGAGTCTGACAGTGAATCCTCCTCCCACCAGTCGCTCACGCCGAACCGTCAGTTTTTTTCCTTTAAGACAAAGACGATTCCTGTTTGAAGTCCACAGACCGCTTTATTATTTTCATATCTACACGCTGTTATCGACCGTCACATCTCCTGTCAAGTGACAGCGAACGCAGCGTTCAGTATCTCGCTGTTTGTGGCGAGAACATAACAGAACGTTCCATTGTTGCATTCATGCGGGTCACTTTCACTCAGCTGCTCCGCTTTCTGGGTGTGTGTGTGTGTGTGTGTGTGTGTGTACACCCTCGATTTGAGTTTGGATTTGTGCTGTGTGAGAGAGACAAAGAGGCATTGGTCGGATTTAAGTTGACTGGCATTTGCAGTATTTGCGTCCACCTGAGGCTGGTTCCAGAAGTGAGTCAGTCTCCATAAGTCCCCATGTTAGACAGCAGCAGTACAAAAACAGTTTTGTAACTAATTTCCCCGTTCATGACAACTGTACTGAGTAATTAACGTAAAGTTATGCATAATTATCAGTGTGGTGGCTTTGATCGACAGGTTGGCTTGTTTGACCACGCGCGTCTGCCGATGTTCCCCGCAAGGTGCCAGTTGATCCGTTCATACGCATGCAGTTTGGGGTTCGACACTTTGACATGCAGACCGGAGGAGATGGGGATCGAACTGCCAATCATCTGATTAGTGGGCGACCCGCTCTTCCTCCGAGCCAGAGCCAATCTTTCCATCCGTAAATCGCCTCTGTAGTGGAATGTTAATCCTTGTGCTCAAACATGTCGCAGTTCAGCTGCTGAGCCCGGTTCTTTTACCTGTTAACCAGCAAGTCGTCATCCGCCGGGAAACCTTTTGAGTTGAAGCTGGTGCAGCTGGAGGGCATCAGAGGGAAAGCAGCAGATATATTCTGTATGAAATCTGATCCAGTTTCACCAAAATCACTGAATAAACTTATGAAGTGGTGCTCTTGTACCGTAATCAGAGAGGCCCGGTCATGGATGGATGTAGCAGCGCTCGTGGACTGTATCGAACAGGAAGCACCCGGCTCCGCTGGCTTCATAAGAAAGAAAATAATGATCTTTGTGTTTCAACGCGTGGCCGCTAAGATGAATAAATGAAATTATGACTTATTCTGTGGCAGCTCCGTGTGATGGCGGTGACCTATAGATGATGGAGATGTTAAAATCATATGAAATGAGAATTATAAGATGACCCGTGTGCTCCCACGCATTAATTCATAGCGAGCTCTCACCCTTTACATCTCCCTCCACACCGCCCCTCTTATCAGCGGTCCTTGACTCGATGACCTTTCCTTTGCCCTGCCAGCACTCGCCTCACACTCACCTCTCTCCTGCTCTTCACACACACTTCACATCTGGAACCTGGAGGTGTGAATGAGGGCTCGTAATGTCTCTATAATCCCTAATGAACGGCAGTGAAGGTTGGATAGCTCAGCAGTTCTGTGGGCAGAAACAACAAGAAATGTGCGTTTCAGTTGTGTTCAGCTGACGTGACATAGTTAAGGCGTGTGTTTCTGTCACAGCACAAACATGAACCTGCTTTGATGAAATGAAATGTCAGAATAAGCTGCTGCTCTTTTGTGAAAGTCAGTAAATATTAAGGAGGACGGCGCTGACAAAGAACTCACTGTCTCTCTGCTTTTTAATGGGAGTAACATGCCTAAATAAATCTTTTCCTTTCATACAGATAATGCGAGTCCATCCCTGCTCTTCCATGTGATAAACAGCGAGCTGAAATGAGTCGGTCCTGATTCTGCATTAAGTCGCTTTGACAGGAGCTGTCCAGGAGTGGCGGCTGGGTCGTGATCCGCATTTAAAGTGTCGACATAATTCACCAGATTAACTCTTTTATTAGCACTCACACTAATGGGAACCAGAGGAGACAGAAGAGGAGGTCTCTGTGGTGGAGACAGAGGTCCTGCTGGACTAAGTATTAACAGCATAACAACAATAGCAGTGATAATAAGAAAAATGTAAAATGTTTATTTCTGCTGTGAAGTTGGACATTTGAACATGGGGACTTATGGAGACTGACTCACTTCTGGAGCCAGCCTCAGGTGGACGTTAGAGGAACTGCAGTTTATGCCACTTCCACGTTGGCTTCATTTCACAGCTGCTTGGTCCGGGCGCTCTCAGAGGTGGAGAACACCTGATGTGAAACTCTCTCTCTCTCTAGGCCGGCTTAGCAACCAAGTTATGATGTGAGATCAAAGACAAGACTAATTATCCAGCTAATTAATATGCACGCTCACCACTAACAGGACGTTCAGCTCTCTTTTATCACTTCCTTACCTCCTTTCATCGCCAACATCCACCTCCTCTCTCCTTCTCTTTTACCCCTTCACCCTCTTTATTTACCCCCTCGTTGCTCCCTTTCTCCACCTTTCATCTGCTCCACCCTCAGATATCATTCTCCTCTCTTTCCTCTCATCTTTTCTTTCTCTGTTTTGCTCATCCTGCCCTCTCGCTCTCCTTCTCGTCTTTCAACAATGGCTGAGTGCCAGATAGCTCTGAGTCGTGTGTGTGTGTGTGTGATTGACAGATGACAGACGTTAGCAGCAGGTTAAACAAAGACACACAAAGCCGACCAATCGCAGACCGCCTCGCCAAGACTGTCAGAATGAAGTACTCGAGTGGCAGACTGACGGGTAACAAATTACATTTTTTTAAATTTAGTTTTTCCTGACTCCATCCTACAGTTTGTTTAGCCTCCCGGCTAGTGGGATGGCTGTTTAATATCTTAGACCAGGGGTCTTCTTAAAAATGTGTCACATTTTAAGGCTGGCCTAAAATAACCACACCATATTAACTTTGACAAATGTATCAATTCTGTGTCACCTGTTACTGTTTGTGTTATTGATGTTAAGCTTTGCTAACATCCTCCTCTCCCCCAACTTCCTCTACGCAGTCTGAGGACAGTCCGGGACAAACTGGCCCTCCTAAGAGTTTTACGCAGCTTTCAACTGGAAACTCTACCCGGCACAAACCGGCACTGTGCCAGCCAGATGTAAGAGCACACACACAAAAACACACTTCACACTGTATGAAAACGTCCAGTTCTGGTGGGGAAAGCGCCGAGTATTAAATAATCTGTGCAGCCTTATATGTTTTTTTTGTTCATGTAGGATCATCAGCGCGAGGTCAGACTGTCAGACGACAAACACGCTTTCCTGTGTGGCATTATGTGAGTTTAAACATGTCGCTGCCTGTCAGGACGATCAAAGCTTTAATCCTCTGAAAAAGTGCTTCAGTTTAACCTGATGAGAGATCGCTGATGACTTGGCACTAAGTATGACATTTCTTTGATAACATTACGACTCATTTGATGTGACTTTACTGGAACCACAGCAGCCTGCAGGTAAAAGAGGGAGAGGGAGTGACAGTGGCTCTTAAAGTTTCCTTTCATCCTGACATTAAAAACATTTTGAGGTAATTTACCAGTTTCCACCACAAACCACCACCGAGGCTCGTTGGAGGTGGAGGCAGGGCGACTGGTTTACCTGCAGCTCCCAGTGTACCCAGAAAAACTCCTCCCAAAGGAAATAACACAATACTGAGGAAGATTAAAGGCAAGATGTAATGACACGCACTCATTCATGTGTTCATCAATGCTCATGTTCTGGTAAATACACATTTTATTCTTGTATAGGATAAAAATCATCCCTCCGATCCATGGACCGTATATAACATGTTACGGTCCTGCAGGCTTATCTCACTGAACATAGAGCAATGATGAGCTTGTAAAATCTGTTACAGGAAAAAGGTTAAAATCTAATCTCACTGGATGATGGGAAATCTACTTAGTGATCTGCAGGCTGGGGGGAAAAACAACAAAGTCAGGCAGGTTTAATTTATTCCAAAAGAGGACGAGGGTCTCTTCCATTAAATCAAAAGTATTGCTGCAGTAAAGCTTGTTCGTGTGTTCGACATCTGCCTGATGTTTTTCCTCCTTTCGTACCATCTGAATCAGAGCAAAGTAACTTCCAGCTGACCTTCAGGTCAAAGAAAACTAAATTCAAGTGTCTTCACTGGTGAAAAGACAGGTTTTAGTAAAACCGACAAAGAAATATGAACAGGGTGGATGTTTGCACGATCATTTAACTCCTCAGTCACTACATCGGTACAGCAGCGGAGGAATTGCAATTGAATGATCAACAGTATCAGGAGTAATATTTGAAAGTATAGTCTGTGTCCTAAACTGTCACATAGAGTTTGCAGCGATTTAACTTCATGATTCATGTAGTATTTGCGTCAAGTGTCACAGCTGGAGTATGACAGAAAAGCTAAAACTCGCTGCTGGAAACTAGAGACATGATGGTACTGCACAGAGATGTTACGAAATTTGGCTTCATCTTGAATGTCACGTACTTCAGAGACCATCTTACAAAATTGCTCCAGTTTTCTGGGCTTCAAATCTGCACTATCCTGGTTCTTGAAATGTTTCTGTTCTCCTGTATTAAGGTCTGTCCCTGAGGTATTGGATGACTGCAGAGCAGCGCTACCATCTGTTGGTAAATCATCCACTTCATCCAGCCACTTATACAGGAAAATCTGAGTGGGCCATTCATTTCTGGCAGGAAACAGATTGCTTCAGACATTCAGACAGGATCGGGGTTGTGTGGCAGTGTGTGGGGCTGATGAACCGGCCTTCTCGATGCCATCACTCGCGGTCTGTGTCCCTCGACTACTGCCTGTCCTCTCTCTCTCAAACCAAATTAAACTTTCTCGCAGTGTAAATTGGAAGCCAAACACCAATTTAAAATCTGGTTTATGAAATAGCGAAAGATAGAACACAGGTATCAGGCGTATCAGAGCAAAAGTTAGATCTGGCTCAGTTTTTTAACGTTGGTGGACACCCCTGCAGCCCGCACCATCACAGCCAAAATGTGCCACCCAGACTCAAATGAAAATGGGAAAAAACTGTGTCAGATCCTGTTTGACTGGGTTACTTGTGTAAAAAACAGAAGAGACCAGTGCAAACACAACCAACCAGAAGAACAGCGCAGGCTTCCACTAAGGTCAATAGTTCAGTCTTCTATGATATCTATGATGATAAATCTCACAATGTTAACGAAAGAGAAAACGAATCCATGTTTATGCTCTGGGATTCACATCCGCTCCAGATTTTAATGGGTTCTTCCTTGGCCCATGCTGCACCTGTCCACTGAGTTTAATGAAAATCAGGCCAGTAGTTACTCTGCAGTCCTGCTGTCAAACTGCACCGAAAACACGTCTTCACTGGTGAAGAGAAATCCAACATATTTTAACAAGATGCATCCTCTTTTTAAAATTATGAGCTTGCTGATTTGGACCAATCAGTGTAACTTTTGGAGCCCAGGAACATGGTGAGAGGAAGCATCGTCCCAGCTGGATTTGTCTGATTCAACATGTCGGAGACAAGAAGCTTTGATGCCGGGGGAAGTGGGAGGTATGACAGTATGTGGGGACTGCTGAATGACTGAGTTTAAATGTAATCCTCTAACTACACCCCAAAGTGAGAGCGTGAGCGCCTTCAAAGATGTGGAAAAATGTGTTTTCATGCAGAGGGGTGAGAGACGGATGAAGTGGGTGAATGTTTTGAACACAGTAAAGTAATTAAAAAGTTGAGGCCTGCACAGTCTTGTTGTTGTAATTGCAAATAGTCATCATTTTGTACGAGTAAGACTTTTTGAGACTCGACAATAGTGCTGCTGTAAGGAGAAAGCATGAAAATGTGCACGTCTATCTTGTGAAAATAATGCAGATTTTTTCTCCGTCGCCTTGTTTGCAGGCTGAAGTCTGGAAGGACTGCTTACCTGAGACATTTCTGCAGTCCGTCTTCTTTGAAAGCTCAAAAAAAAAAGAAGTCATATCTCTAAAGCGCTCCTCCAAAGGATGAAACATGATTGTTGTTCCATTTTCTAAAAAGAACGAGACGCATTTTCACCAGACAAAAAACAAACTGAAAACATAAGGGGAGGGCTAAAATTGTTTTTTCTGTGACTTTATTTTTTTTTCATTTTCAGATTACAGAGCAGGGACCACATGTTTAGGGAGCACGTTGAGGAGGCTGCTAAAAAATAAGTTGCTTAAAAACTAAGTCTGTGCATGCTTCGTTCACCGCTGTTCGGTGACGAGGCATCGTAAATACTGAACTTACATATATACGCCAGCCTCAACACAGTTGCCAACCTTTTTTCTGCCGCAGGCCATTTGTATATTTATTTGCCATGTTGCTGCAGAGCTAATATATGCTTGAGGTTGCGTCAGGCGCTGTGGCGTATTGCCTCAGGGTTGTGCAGCGATGTGTGGGGTCACGGGAGAGAAAATCAATCAATCAATAATTAAGAAATAACTTTCTCTAACTAGCAGACCTGGACATGGCTCCAACGTTTTCATTCATTTTGCAGACGACACCACAGTGATTGGCCTCATCAAGAACAAGGAGGTGGATCGCCTGGCAGTGTGGTGCGTGGACAACAAAACCAGAGAGCTCATCGTGGACTTCAGGAGGAATGCTGTGACTCATCTACCCATTTGCATCAATGGTGTAACAGTGGAGCATGTGACCAGCTTCAAATTCCTGGGGATGCACATCTCACAGGATCTCTCGACTCCAACCGTGTCAAGAAGGCTCCCCAGCGCCTCTTCTTCTGGAGGATTCTGAGGTAAAACCACCTCTCTTCAGACATCCTGGTGAACTTCTACCTCTGCACCATCGAGAGCATCCTAACCAACTCTATTACAGTCTGGTATGGGAACTGCTCTGTCTCGGTTGCTCTGTGATTGGTTGAAGTTTGCATGTGATAGACGGTTGTCCAATCTCTTATCGGTCCTTTCCTAAACAGTTACCAACAAAGACTTCCCAGATGGTTTTGTGTAACAAGGTTAAAGGGGTAGTTTGGTTTTTTTTGGGTGGGGTTGTATGACCTGCTTATGCACAGTCAGGACGGCAGTCAACATGCTCCCTGTCTGGAGAAGCAAACTCTGCTGGTGGACCGGGCTCAGCAAAAAAAATGTATAAAAAAGTCCAATCAATCTTCATTAAAGTGTACGCCATAGTGAGCATATTTCCACCGTGTTGCCTCGCTGTCAGGCAGCGCGATCCCTTGGCGCTACGTTGTCTCAAGAATTGATGTATTCCTCCAACTATCAACATTATGTTGGGTCGTACTCGCCAATGTTCTGATCCTGTACAAACCAAAACAACTTTCACGCTCAAACTTCTATCATGTGTCCTCTGGGCTTCACTGGCAATGAAACTGAGCAAGTCTGTTCCCGCCTAGCATATTTAATGCAGGATGTACAACCATCATAAATTCTGCGATGTAATTTAAGGCATTAAGGACAATGCCATCCACAGTTATTATAAAAGAGGGACTTTCCAGGTACGTACACCACATGTCTTGGTAGGACATAGTTCTAATAAAAACTGCTGACAGTTTTGTTGCGGATTATCCGACAGTAACAAGGATACTGTCCCAGGAAACGTGTTGATGAAGATTGAATGCCGAGAGAGGGAGAAAGATCAAATATGAAGTGCTATCCAAAGAAAACAGGAGAATGAGATTGGTATGTATATGGACAGACAGAAACACGAGGAAGCAGACTGTGAGAAGATCCGAGGGAACGTGCTAAATCACTTTCTTTTATCCTGTCGTACAGGCAGCTCCCATAACTTAACAGGTTTGAACAAACCCGTCACGCCTGCAAAAGCTGCGTTGCCAAAATACTTACTGTCGATATTGTCTCTGAGCTCTTGGGGATCAGAACCAACTTGTCGACATCTAAGCTTTCACTCCACAGAGCATAAACAAAGAACAATGAGACTCATTTCACTGCGAAAAGGCTGATTATTCCTCTTTGGGAAAGGCTGTGATTAGGGATTGGTCATTATAATCCAGAGGTACAGCTCTCTAATTTGAAATTCCACCCTAAAATGAAAATCTGAAATCCTTCTGACGGTAATGTCGAGGTTGAAGCTCGTCACTTCGGTGTCAAAGGTTGGGTTACAAGTTCAACCTGCCAACATTCCAGTTGCTCTCTAAGCTTTTAGCTGCCATTGCCTGCTTATGTTCTCCTTCAATGTAATGTAATGTAATTGGATGATTTAATAACGCAAATGGAGCTGGAAAATTACAGTCTGCAACATGTTACATCAGAATCACTGGTATTAGAAACAATGCAGCACTTACATTTGCACTTTTGGTTGCCTCGCAAGTATTCGCTCACCTTAAGTAAATACAGGGATAATGGCTATTGAACGTTAAACTTGTACTTGAAGATGATGAAGGGTCGACTGCATGCAGGGACAACATTCAAGGTTTTTAATTAAAGTGGCTCTCCTGACATGCACATGGCGTGCGATGCGACTAAAGCTGAGTCATGGTATACTTGAAACATGACCAGACAACAGATATGATCAAAAGTGCCCCAGACAATTAGGGACTGTATTGTATTCTTGCAGTTATGATCCAGAGGAACTGACAGGAAGTGGACTGATTTATCTCTATCTATTACTGTTTTCTGTCTTATCGTGGATGTAACGCTGTTTTGGTCCGTTGCGTCCACGCAACTTCAAACCTCAGCAGGAGCGTCTACGGAAGCCCATCAGACTTTAACTTGCTAGGATTTTGTCATTTTTAATGGTTTACGTGCTTCTAAATAAGTAAATAAATATGCTACATAGTTATGTCCGAAGTTTGCACAGGGCGTTTTATTCTGAGATCAACTGGATTATTTATGCCATTCTCTGGGCTGCCTCCGGCATGTATCTGAAGGATCACTGTGTTTCCGGTACGGTTTGAAACATCGACGACTGGCGCTTAGCTCCGGTAGCTGTGGCGTACACGTAATGCATTACAACTGTGTCCGGTGAAAATCAATTTACCCAATCACTAAAGTCATTAGAATTCATATTAAGGATTTGCTGAGATATTTCAATGTGGGCCCATAGAGCTGAGCTGGTGTTACCTCTGGCTTGGAGCAATTCTTCCTTCCTTTATAATCCCATTTTGGATTTTATGTCTCCGTATTGGACAAATGATACTGCTAAATTATTGTTTTTGTGATTAGGCGTATATCTCACATTTTCTATTTCAGTGTTTCTAACTGTTTCATCCCACCTACACCGATCCAGCCAACCTGTTACAAACATTCAACGGGCACCGGCTGCCAGCCAAACGGCTAACTACTCATGAAGTCAAGGCCAGCTGCTTTATTTTATTATATAACACTGTAGTATGATGCCAAGGCTTTCTGCTTCTACAATGAACGTTTGATTTTTATGGTGCCTTTAGGCTTTTAGGTTAGAAGCTAAAATTATCTAGTTGATCTCTTCGGTTCTGCCAAAACCTGCTGTTGGCACCAACACAGCAGACTTGTTGATTGTGTTTGCGTTTCATGTTCTTCTAATCATGATTTCTTTGTCAGTAAGATGCTGTGACGTCTGATATACAATAATACCATTATATACGGCAAGCCACCGCGTGACTCATGGATGAGTGAAAGACCCATGCAAGGATATAACAGAAGGTAAGTGTTTGGTGAAAAGACGTGGGTGAGTAGATGTTATTCATAACAGTAATGTGAAATATTTCCTTTGCTTTTGATTTGAGAGTGAAAGAATTTGTAAAACCTGAAACCTTCAGGCCGTCCTGTTGTAGTTACGGACACGACACAGATTTCATTGTGTCTTGATGATGACTAACAGAATCTTACATTTAACTTCAATCCTGTGTGTATTCACCGATACAATATTCAATTAAAAATAACCCTCAGGGCTTCAGGCTAACCTTTTACATTGGCAACTTTTGACAACAAAGAAATGATGAAGTGTCAATGTTTAAAGTATGCGACTAAAGCTGATGTTGCAGAGGCATTTTAGGACCAGGGTGGCAGGTTACCTAGAGACCAGTTGAACGGGCACCACAGCTTTTTCTTGATGGGAAAAATAATCCATGTTTTCAGGTTGTGAAGTTGTTCATGATTCCCGCAGGTAGACATGCACAGCTCTGCGATGGGCTGAAAAAATAATCTGAAGCTATTTGTTTAAATCTCACAACACATCTCCCTGTCATCCAAGGCAAGCGACGATGAGACCGGCTAATTCCTGGTTAGACAACGTCAAGCAATGGACGCACAGCCTGGGGAGATCCTGGACTGGCCACGCATCCATCAGGACTGCCCTACAGGCTCAAGGTCATGGGTGAGTGTGTGCAGCGTCGCCGCATCTCATCCACCAAATTGTGTAACATGAAGTCCAGAATTGAGATGCACGTCAATGTCACTGTTCATTTTTAATCTTATTATTACAGGAGGATATTTTTAAATGAATGCAGTTAATTGATGAGTGCAATGGTGTAAATAAATCGCACGGCGGGTGTGACACCCAATTTAGCTGCCACTCAAGGTGTCGCAGGAGTGACATGTCAAAAATGAAGCTACGTTCCAAAGTGAGATAATAAATGATATACGCCAAAAAAGTGACACCCTTATAACAAATGACTGATACTGTGAAATACATGAAAGAATAAAAGAACAGAGGTGTTTTAAAGGTTAACCGTAGCTCCTTTGTTAAGACAAATAATAACCATTCATACTGCAGATTGGCAGTACTTTAGATGGAGGATAAGTCACCCCTGTGGGGAAACCGAGCTCTTCTCAGAAACACAAAAAACAGAGATGTGTTATAATAGCGACACTTTAATGTGGTGATCCAGGATTTCCTCTTGTTTAGACAGACGTCTGTCTCCAAAACTCCAATGCGAGTGGTGCTAACATCTCCGAAAGAGAAAAACCTGTTCAGGTTACATTGTGTTGGTGGCCTCCAGCATTTCTATAAACTGTAGATGACACAAAGAGTGTGCAAGACTGTGAAAGTCCTCTTTATTTTTAAGACGCTGAATGATAAACCTGAGCTAACGTCATCAAGTTGCTTGTTTTTCAGTGTGTAAAACAGAGAAAAGCAAAAAATCCAGGAAATAACCTGGAGGTGATTCTAATAATTTAATGGCCAAAGCTCCTCTGTGCTGTAGTTTTTCTGTTCCCAGTTGTTTTTACAAGACAAAAAGAGACTAATTGAGGGAAATAATAATGAAGTTTATGGAGAGCAGAGAGTTCAGGTGTCTCATAAAAGGCTCATTTGCATGGAGGAACCTGTTTCTGCTCTCTGACACACTGACAGGTATTTAAGCTTCGATGCACCGGGGAATTAAAAATATGAGCCAACATCCTCATCGAAAAGACAGAGCTCCCAATAAAACTGTCAAAAGACATTTCGGTGCCTCCAGTGCAAGTGTGTGTGTGCGCGCCAGCACAGCTGTGTGTGTGTGGTATGTATACATGTGTGGTCAGGAGGGACGGTCACGCTTCGCCAACATTACGTCAACGTTAAATCCCCTGCTCATCCTCCGGCCAGCTGATGCCTGGTCAGCACACAGTGGCATGCTGTGTGTGTGTGTGTGTGTGTGTGTGAGTGTGTGAGAGAGAAACAAAAGCAACATGGTTGTAACATGATATAATGATAAAGAGATTACGCAGAGAAAGTGATTTCCCACTGGCCTGTAAAATAAATATGAAGTGAACATTTGAAGTGCTGCCAAAAACCAAACGCGCTCTCATCCATAAACGCTGCGGGCGGCTCTTCAGCTCATAGTACAGACGCATCATTTCTCCTGATATTATTCCCATCAGATAAATGGCGTCAGAGCGGATTCCAGTGGTGGCAATGCCTTGAATGGAGCTTATATCATCAATGCTAACATGTTATCCACTTTTCTCCTTCCTGATAGTGACCGTACAA
The DNA here is from genome assembly GCA_023373845.1 of Nibea coibor. Taxonomy (NCBI): domain Eukaryota; kingdom Metazoa; phylum Chordata; class Actinopteri; family Sciaenidae; genus Nibea; species Nibea coibor. The sequence goes on along the minus strand of CM041739.1, from coordinate 2,516,456 downwards.
ATGCGTTGAAGTTAGGGTTCAAAGTTGGAAACTTTCCATGGGAATTAACAGTAATAAACTGGGAATGTGCAAAATTGAAGGTTGGCCCTTCAGCAGGGAACTTAAAATATATTTTAGTGTAATCTTGGCTAAAACAACCAGATTTCATGCAGGTACACTTGAATACACTTGTGGGCTAATGAGGCCACGCCCCCTACCTGCACAGGTGATCAGACTACTGAAGCCACACATTTGAGCTTGTGGACTAGGTAACATTGTTCAATAAAATAATTCAAACTTGATGAAGTTCTGCTTACAAATCTGTTGAAATGTTTTATTTTACATGTCTGCTCTAAATGTTTAGATTTATGTTTGGATATGATACAGTTTGTTTAAATTTACAGTTAATTCCCATACATTTCTATAATTCCCATGTAGTTTTCCCAGTTTAACTTCCCATGGAAAGTTACCAGAAATTTATCTGAAACTTTTCGCTCTAGTTGAAATACCGACATACATTATCTTTAACGGCACGCTGCTGGGAAGAAGCTGGGTCTTGTTTCGTGAATAATAAATGACCTGATATCAGATCGGTGCAGAGGCTTCCGTACTCGTCGATAATCGACGGAGCAGTTTGGGCTGTATCGGATTTCCGATCCTGGTACCGGAACAACTTTTTTGCAAATACTGCACAGCTGAGGCTGATGGGAATGTCGTCCTACTATTGTAATGACAAACAAATATTTTGACCTGATGGTGGCGCTAGATTAAAGGTCAGTTTATTGTGACGCATCGTCCTGACTGGATTCCACAGCGATACGTCAAATAGTTGTTGAGATATGTCAGTAAAAAAAACAAAAAAAACTCTTTGGTTTGGATTTTTCATCTAATCATTTCATCGACGTTCACCTGCACTGAACTAAAGACTAACAAAGAAACTGACAGCACCAGGAATCAGTTCTTCTTTGCAGCTTTAAAACAATAGCTGCCAGTGACGGCACGGTGCAGCAGCCGTGCTGTGACTAAATAGACTAACAACGCTGTCACGGGGCTCAAAGGGAATAGAGCTTCTGCAGCACAATTATGGTGTATTTTCATATTGCTGAAGCATTTTCTGTTGTTGAACTGTGGCAGCACGTTTTCTAATTTCAGCCAGCAGCAAGTTGGAAGAGCGACAGTATACGGCAAACTACCACCCAGAACCAGAATCACCATTTTAAACAGAGTTAATGTGCATCTGTGGTTTAAAAACTGAAATCAGCTCCGCTTTAAGTGAAGAACGAGGGGATTAACGTGGTTCATGAAGGTCCACACAAGAACATAAGCACGTGTGTGTGTGTGTATGTGTGATAGAGGGGTGTTGGTATGCTCATATATCAAGGAGGCAGATGGTGCTGAAGCAGGAGGTACAAGCCCGCCCAAAAGTCCTGGATGTATGTGCATGTGCACGTGTTTGCTTTATGTTTGTACCGTGTGTGTGTGTGTGTGTGTTTGTGTGTGTGTGTGTGTGTGTACCCAGCATGTCCCAGGAAACAGGAGCAAATTCCCAGCAGATCTGCTGGTACGGACACAGCTATGCTCCATTAATATACACAACACACTGTCTCACCGTCCACCCGTCCATCTGTCTCTCTCTCTCCTGTGATTCTGTCATCTCATATGAAGTCTCATCGACTCTCTTTCTGCTGCTTTTAGTTTTAGTTTTTCCCGTTCATCTTTATATGTTCAATATTTTCGTGACTCGCTGCAGCTGTTGCAGCTGAGGTGTGTAAAGTGAAACCTGGAAGACAGAGTATCATAAAAATCCTCACCAATGTGTCCTTACATATGTGCTTTGGATGTAGACTACAGGCCTCGTTAAACCTCAGAGTGTGTAAGTGTTGCTATCTTTGTGCTATGTGAGCATTCAGACATGTCTTATTTGAACATTAAGAACTTATTTTGGTGACCGTGCTGCACGCTAGAAACCAAATGCATGTTAGTTCTAAGTGTCTGACAACATGACCTATAGAGGGATGAATTGTTTCTGTGTCTTTCACTCGATCTGCTGTGTAGCTAAGGTGAGGTTGCTGCAGGAACAGTGTAAACGTGAACAAAATTATACGTGATTACAACGATGTAAATGAGTTTCTTTGAGTTAGATGGCCTCTGTGTTTATTTTAGCTGCAGTATACGGATGAAGGGCTCCTGGGGGGGCAGCAGGCAGAAGCTGCCTGATGCTCTGGAGACCGGTGGTGTTCCTGTGGCTGCTCTCACCCTCTGACCATGGAGGAGATTTCGCAGACTGGATGAAGTGAAAGGTACAAAAATCATTTAATTTCTCTGTAGTGGCAAAAACAAGCACTCACAGTGGACGTACATTGGCGGCACACAGCTGTCCCACAGGATTATGCTGCAGCTTGTTTTGCAGCTGCAGCACTTTCACTTAACACTGGACTAAATTTGACAAATTGTTCCTCTAATGTACCCATTAGTCACTTTGACACAAAAACATGAGGTCCATGTTGGGAAACACAGAAATGGCCCTCTGATGACGAGAAAGAAGAACATTTAACTGCTGAAGAGCCAGATAGTCTTTTTAGTAAAATGCTAAAAGAAAAGTAGATCTGAACTTGTGTCAGACCTAATCTGTAGAGACGTAGCAGTGGCTGAGAGAGAGAGAACAGAGATGGTTAAGTGAGCTAGAGGGTGAAGCAGGGGATGGAGCCTGAAAAGACGTCTAAGAAAGACTCCAACCAAAGCAAGTGCAGATTTATTTCATGGTGACTGCTTTACAGGTGTGTGTGATATGAGAACAGAACATGTTACGGTGGTTTAGTGTTCGATTTAGGGCACCTTAAACTCTCAGTTTAGTCCTGAGGTGTTGTGCTGGATTGTGTTACAACTTCGGGCCATGTCGCTTAAACTGATTCAAAGCTTGACTCCAGCCTGAACTCTGTTTGGGTTTTTAGGCTCGGATATAACTGCTGAAAGAATCTGAAACGAACATATTTGACGCATCCAGCAGCAGAACGCGTCGAGTTTCTGTCACATCCAAAGGGGAATAAGCAGCTTTACTAAAATAATAGTGGCATTTGTTGTGTTTGAACTGTGCAGTTAATTTTATCAGGACAGACTCTGCTTCTTTGTTTTTTTTTGCTTTGCTGTCACAATCCGGAGAGAAGAAGATCAAAAAAACATGTACTTTGTTTTATTTTGCTCCGCTGAGTTCTTATCACGAGGGGAAACGCGGGAAGGCTTCCCGCTATCTCGTGCCACAGTGCATGTGTTGTTCTGGAGCAACAATGCTTTTGTTCATATTGCAGACAGTCAGAGTTTGGCCTCGAAGCTTTGAAGCTCTCGTGCAGAGTTTTACTGGAGCAGACTCGATCCTCACCGTCGACAGCGTAGACGGCGCTCTCAGAGCGCACGCTGAGGACGTCTAACCTGCAAGTTCAACTTTGTTTATTCACCGTAAAAGCTGCGTGATGTCCAACACTCTGCCTCCTGCAGGGAGCCAGCCTTTTGTTAAATAAACCCGTTTAAGCTTCATTATATATTCATGCACTGCTGACTTTGATCAAACTTCCAGCGATTTGGTGCCACGTTGTTATTCCATAAGAATCTTAACAGCGCTGGTCATTGTAAACTGAGTATCAGCCTTCAACGTTTGGCGTTAGATGCTGGCGTTTATCAGACTTTGCATACTGATGTATTAACCGCAGAACATTTTGAATCTTCTCTGACACTTTTAACAGTGTATATGTACGCGGCTGCAGTGTGGGTTGTTGATAAGGTACAGCACAAGGCCGCAGCGAGGACGAGATAACAAGTGAAAGAGCGTCTTTGTCTGAAACTGGAACAGACGGCAGGGAGGGAAAATAATGAAGCTGCAGAGACACAAGACTTCTGTCTGCTGAAGGCCTCGACGGCCTTGAGTGTATGACCCACACACAAACATATGAGCCTATTATATTATAGTAATAGGCTCTTACTTTCTAAACTGTAAGGTCTACAAATCACTTTTTCAAAACGCATCAGGTCTGGGGCAGTTAGCTCAGTCGGCAGAGCATCTGCCCTATGTATGGACCTTGGCGCAGCGGCTCAGGGTTCGAATCTGACCTCTCTCCCCACATTCCTGTCACTCTTCAGCTGTCTATCAAAATAAAGCTTAAAAAGCCAAAACATATCTTTAAAAATGCTTTTCCAATGAGAGTTCAAGATGTCTTCAGCAAAGTAACACCAGTTATCGTCCGATCAGTGAGAATTCGGTCAAGAGCGTATCAGTCAGCAGAAGGCGTCTGCTCTAAGTGGGATCAGTGGCGTCAGGAACAAAAGTGGAGATGTTGGAACCAAAGAACATCTTTGGAAGAGTATGTAACCTGAAGGAAAATTGAATCCGTAGCAGGTCTGCACTGACGAAGGCTCACACCTTCTTCACCTTTAAATATTGCTGAGCACCAGTGATCAAAATGTGAGCACTGCAGACACTTTGACTTCAGCACCGCGTGACGAAGTTGATTCTGTTGACTGGCTGAACGTGTTTTCCCCTCTGGGTGTGTATGAATGTTAAGTGCGATGCTCACTGATTTCTTTTTTTTTTTTTCACTAAATAACCATGAAAAACAATTTCCCTGTCAGTGCAGAATCCACAGATGATGAAGTGTAAATATTTATGATTTTGGATCTGGTTGACTGTGTTGTTGTTGTTATCAGACAACATCCATCCGGTTTGCAGATGATTACAGCTGCCACGGCGACGTGTTTAACAGCCTTGGAGACGCTAAACACCGCTTTCCTGCATAATACAACGGAGGGTCAAACGCACGCGTGCAGAAAGACGGCGCATACAAATACAAAAGAATAATCACTTGATAAAAGAAACATGGAAACAATATCTATGCAAATATTACATCTGAGAAAATCAATTTTTCCTTGAGGTGACTATGAATTTTATGTGGCTGTACCGGTGCTGTACATGCTTCATACGAGTGTGTTTGCACAGGTGAATGAAGGAGTTCTTGTGTGTAACCTTTCCCCTACTGTAGCTACAACAGTCACTGTGTTTCTGTTTGCAGGGAACCGGCTCACGATCTGTCCCAGCATGCCTCTGTCTGCTCCTCAGTCTCATCTCCCCCCTTTTTCTTTTTCTCCTGACTCATCAGTATTTTAAGTTTCAGATGAAAATATGAATGAAAGATTGGTTTGAAGGACGGACAGGTGCTTGTTAATGTTGATCTGCTGTGAGCCCGTTTGCATAGATATCCAGCCCGGTGTTGTTGATTTAGGAACCGAGCCAAGAATGAACGAGTACGGAGACATCACAGAATCGATACAGGAAGAAGGTTTCTTCACCTCTTTTGTTTTAATAAGGTTATTATCTACTAACCCTGCATACCTGCACAAACATGCATCATAGCGGGCTAAATAAAACTGTGTAGACTTATTGACGTGTTGGAGACTGACCCGAGCTGCTGGCTGATGCGCTGCCAGGCTTTCAGCCCCCCTGTGGTGATGGAGATGGTTGTTGTGAAGGTCGTGTCACAAGTAGTCTGTGACACTGTGGGTTTGGGGACAAAACCTGTCTGACTCTCTCAAACAATGGAAAAGATCCTGGCTGGTCCCAGTCCGGGGGTGTTACGGAGGGTGTAGTGGTCATAGTTTATTGCCGATACTAGCAGCCAAAAAATGTTCATACATTATTCAGCTGCTGTACTTTGAATCTTCTGTCAAATCTATGAACTAAATTCATCGACAAACCACGTTTCCTTTTACCTTTCACTTCATAAGAAGGTGAGCTAACATCAAAATGCCGTGGATGTGATATTAACGCTGATTTCAGTCGCTTCTTTGGCGTCTCTTATGTCGCTGTCAGGATTAAAGGGGACCTATTATTCTCATCTCCAGCTTCTATTTTTATTCTGAAGCTTTTCATGAATCGCAGTTCAAAAACATCCTTATTTATCTCAGACTGGCCCTTTATGCAGCCCTATAACCATTATACTCAAAGGCGTACGACAACTACCTTAACTTAGCTTGGTGAAAAGAGATTTGAGGCACTGAATCTGATTAATTTATTGTTCATCAGTCGATGAATGAGACAAGAATTCAGATGTAGAGTGTTTCTGGGTTTTAATTGACTTTGGTGGATCTAATTCTAATTTGATGGCTTCAAACTTCAAGCTTTATGTAAATGTAATGTAACTGTAGCTGTTAGCTGACTCTACCTGGACCTCAAATTCAAACTTTGGCTGAATGGATGGCGGCTCTGTCCCATCAGAGAGCTTCCTCTCCGTGCTGGGGGAACTTGAACACTTCAGCCTGCTGCTACCTGTATGATCCTTATCAGTCAACCCGAGCCAGGCATTAAGTGAGAGGGGCCAGACTCTGTAAATCAAACATACCCAGTTACCCCAATGGGGGTGATTACTTCACAACCTTAAGGGAGGGTGGGGGTGCTTCAGAGAGAATTCTTTCACGGCATTAATTGTTGTTTGGTTGTATTTGCTTTTGACGTGTGGGGACACACTGCATATTTAAAATCTGTTGAATTAGTCAGTTGCATCTCCTTGTCTGTTTTATCTTAGTTTATGGCACATCTAAGCAGAATTTTTCGACTCCGCTCACACACTATGACCATCACGATATGCTTTTCTTTAAAGGAATTCAGGTCCGCGCCGCTTTGATGTTTATCACTCCGTCTCATGAGAGTTTCCACATGAATTGTCACAGGAATGAGAATGCACCGTGCAGGACGCTGTGTATCTCCTGTCACCAAAGCTATTAACTTAAGTTCTGGCGGAAAGTGGAGTAATTTGTTGGAGCTGACAAGATGATATCATCCTGTCAGTGTCATTAAATAATTCTTTTTAAGTCATGTAAACAGAAAATGTGCTGCGGAAGCTGAAACTTTTGGTCCAACACTTTGATTCATATGAAAACAGTAAAGAAGCTTGTCCTTCTCCTGACCCGACATTCCTCATTGTAGAGAGCGAGGGCAAAGAAGTGAATTTGTTGACAGACATATTGACACATTTTGAAAGGTCAGCTGAGGACTATTGAAGGCCCTGCAGCCTCAGTCCATTACTACACCTGCAAAGCAGTCTCGTTGGCATGTGGTGACAGTTTTCCTTTCACTATCCGTCGATCTGGAGGCGACGGGGTGGAACGTGAACAGGACGTAGCTGAACCGCTGAACTCGGAGCTGACCCTGCGTTCACAGGGAACAGCTCGGATGATGGGTTGCTCTCTGCTCTGACTGGCTGTGGACGAGGGCCGGAGCTCCAGTTACATTTTTTAAAATGACGCCATTCCAGTCATTCCGCAGCTGAGGACGTTGCTGCTCTGAGGCGCCTGTCATAAGATTACAGATTTACAAATTACCAAAGATAAATTCATAAACTCGACAAAGTACTTTTGGCTCAGCGTATTGTTGGTCGATTTCTTGTTTGATTTAAACTGAAATAGAGGATGAATCCTAATGACTTAAGTGACCCCTGACGTGTCATCTTGGCTCTTGTATCTTGACCGGTGTGGTGGCTGTTGCAGTGCTTTGTGGGATCTGTAGTATGAGTGGTGGGGAAGCGATTTATTGCTGGGCCATTAATAACAGACACCTTGAGTTTGACATGTCTGATTTAAGGATTGTTTTCTGCATGTATGGGGACGCTTGTTACCATTTTTGTGGCAACGTTTTGGTCACCATTTTTCTGCCTTCAAAGATTTGATATTTAAATTCAAGAAGCCGTCAATGGGTGTGATTTGAGTGACTGAACATATTGGAAATGCAGGCAGTCTGTAACCAGGCTCAGCTAACTGTCTGACATAATCATACATGTTGAATGTTACATGCTTCATCACAGCATGCTGTTCATTTCACTGCTTTACTTCACTGCAGGCAGCCGTTTCTTGACTTAAAAGGTGAGGTGCTGCAGAAACCCAGAAAGGTTTTAAATGACATTTATTTTCTGCTGCTTATGAATGACATGTTATTAACACTTTGTATTCAGGTTTGCTCCCCCGTTTTAAAACAGAAGTGAGTGTGAGTATGAGCTGGAGAGGCGGATCACACACGTCAGTGGCTTCAATCGTTCATCTGACTCCGAATGAGGAGATTTTATCGCTTGTGGCACATGCTCTTAACAAATTATTATCGTGACAAAATGAAAACAAATTATCCATTGTTTAGAATAACTCACAGCTCAGGTATGGGCTCCGCCCTCCATATTTTAAATATACGTTGGATGACAGATTTAAGTTTACGATGTTTTCTTCAAAACAGCCGTAAAGTTTCCTGAAGCCTAAAAGTCGAGCCTGGACCTGACGTCTGATTTTTCTCATATTTTGTTGTTTTGTTGTGGTTTGGACGCCTGCAGCACTGCGCCAACAGACAATTAGTCTGTGTGTGTGTGTGTCTGTGTGTGTCTGTGTACTGTGTAAAGTGCATCACAGTTGAGGTTGCAGAGGCCTTATTGTGTTTACTTAATTGCTGCTCTTACCAGTGACTCCATTAACACTCACTGTTCATATCAGTCTTAAGTTGTACCTTGCCGCTGTCACTGTGACGTGTCAGTGACCATTATGATGCACTTCAGCCCCGACTGTCAGAGGTGACGTCCTCCACACTGTCCTCGTTTTGCATCTTTTTGGCTGCTCACGATCTGACAGCGACCTGAGCACAGCTGCCTCTACGAGAACAACAACGGCAGCTTGTATCGCCGACAGTACGTCATGTTTCAACGTGCAGCCGGTTAACTCATCACTTAGTTACTTCCACGACATAAAGCCTGTCCTCTCTGCTGTCCTGCTAGCTGAGCACTGTCACCACCATAGGATTGGACACCTTCCATTAGAAACAGGAAGGATTCCTGTTTTGGAAAATCGAGCGCTTGGCCTTCCGGCTTAGCTCCCTCTTCCAAAAAGCGGCCCGGTACAGCATCAGCGTGTCCGCCCCATGCTCTATTTTCCAGTTTGTTGTAACAGGTTTGGACAGCGCGGACAGTAAAGATAACGTCCGGAGGCTGAGAACGCTGATAAAAATGCTCGGTCAGTGCGAGCACATATTCAATACTTCCACTTTTTCCCCAGTAGGCGCCAATTTCCTCTGAGGTGCCTGATAAATAAGAGCCGTAGTCTATTTCCTTTGCCTGTGTACATAGAAATTGGTGTGTGTGTGTGTGTCTGTGTCTGTGTGTGTGTGTGTGTGTGTGTGTGTGTTTGCTCTTCACTTACGGGGCTGATGATACACAGCGAGTCATCGATTCTGAAGGACAAACACACGAAATCTGACATTTCCATGTTGATGATTTGGATTGACATTCTTTTCCGCTGTACGTCGGCGTGGGTCGGGAGCGTCGCTGAGTGACCCCCGGTGTAAATGTAAATGTTGAGCAGTATGGATCGAACAGCGTGAGACAGCAGCAGCGGGTTACATAAGGTGGATTTTAGCTTTCATTTCCTCCAGGCTCTCCTGCTCTTTGCTCAGGTTCACCTGCTGCTGGTGGCTTCATGCCCACCTTCTGTTGGTGTTTATTTCTAGATCAGACCTCCTCCCTCCTTTTCTCCTCTCTCTGTTCATCTGTCCCCCTCTCTCCTATACGCCCCCTTCATCACCTCCACCTCCCTGTACCTCTTATTGTATTTCTTTTTTGATTAATTTCACGTCTTGCTGTTTCATTTCGTCCCTCCTCTTCTTATCTGCTCCTGCTCCTCTGCATGGATTTCTCTCTTCACCTTGACCTTTTGTCCACTTGTTTCTCTCCCTTGTAACTTCATCATTTCTCATACTCACTCTTTCTTTATCAGCACACATTTAGTTTCTATTCTCTCCTTACCTTAGTTGCTCTCCACCTCCTTACCTTCCTCTCCCTTTTCTCCATCGATCCCTCTCTTTCCTTGCTTTCCTCTCCATTTACCCAATCAGCCCATTTTCCTCTCTCGTCATCCACCCCCCTCTCTCTTTCTCTCTCTCCACAGGTCCATGTGTTCTCTCTCTCTCCTCTGTGGCATCAGGTCTCTCTACCTTGGCCTGCAAATACTGGACCTGGAGCCTCAGGGAAGCTTCTGCTCTCCTTCTGTTCCACCTTTAAAGGGATAGTACAATATTCATGACTGACATTTGTGATAGTCCCCCCTATATTGCCTTTCCACCAACTGTGAACCTATTTGGATAAGTTGGGCGGCTTCCACCAACGAAAGGTCAGGTTATAATCCAAAAAACAGCCCCTTAAAACTTAGCTGAAGCTTGTAGCTGTTAACTTTAAGGTGAGGTCCCCATCCAAACTGTTCAGGTTGGACATACAGTTTTGTGCTACGTGACCATAATTTTACTGTTTGTTTGTGTTGTGTGTGCTCTCCCTCTTTATTCTCCGAGGTCTTCGGAGAATAAAGAAATCTGTTCTCCTGTCAGAGGACTGGGTGAAGCATAAACGTGGCATTAAAGAAGATTTTCCGCGCCCCGGTGCACGTGACTCTTAATATACATCATCTGCAGCAGGTTAATGCGGCCGTTGATCAGGCTTCTACACAACAATCCCCTCCTTTGTGTGTCTCCATGTGCCACAAACAAATCCTTATTATAATTCCACTCTTAATCGTGATGATGCATTAACTCTTTATCGTAGCTTTGTACTTGATCTCTGCTTAAATCTGATGCATTAGTTATCGGCTGACTTTCAGATTTTTGTTACCTGCAGGCTGCTACAGGCCGCGACTCGGCTTCGTTTTGCAATACTTTGCTTGTTAAGACAGAAATTAGTTAATGCCTCTTAATTAAGTCACATACTACAGATTACGAACCACCACTCACATTATTCCCCCTCTCGCTTCGAACCGCATTCATGGCCCCGGGCCAGCAGTCGAGCTCTATGCAGTAGGTTCATTTGTAGTGTTTACACAACAGTAACACAACTGCTGCAACTACAAAGCTCTAACAGCCAATTACCTTCTCTGTTAAGGTGAGACGGTTTGAAGTTGTCTGTTAGTTGTGGTGAGTTACACCTGGACTGGTCAGCAAAGCAACAAGCAAATGTTAAAATTGTTAGTTTGTAGTTAGCCATGCTGTTTGTAGTGGAGTAAATCTGGTAGTGGAGCCTCAGTCGGAGCCTTAAAGCGGCAGCAGAGAATGGATAGTCTGATGGTTTAAGCCTGGTTAAGTTTGCAGTCACTGCTGTCGAGCCTTTTGACCTCAGTGCCTTGTCAGCCTCAATCATAAGAACTGGAGACGAGACAGGGACGATTTGCGGTAACATTTAACTCTGGGAAAACGGCCTGAATGATGCAAAACGTAGCCCCAGTTATCCTTAACATTGTTGATCCGCCCGGTCAAATAAAAAGTAACTAAATCTGGCAACACTGTTTTTAAAAAAACATTCAAATTCAAATGAAGAAGCCATGAAATGTTTAGAAAATTCGCATTGCATCCATTGTAATGAGATGACAGCAGAAATCTTAGTTTCAGATACTAACACACTCAGCACATTCATGAACAGCCAATGAAGTATAGAACGATCAATGCACTTGCACATTTTACATCTTTTACCTGCCAGATTTGTATTTGAATGTGAGTTTCTGTGTTTGCAGTCGCTCCTCTGAGGGCCGAATGAACAGTGGTCACGCAGCATTTTGGGTAAGCGGGACTTTGTTGTGTGTTGTTCAGCTGAACTGACCCTTTTAGTTTCAGCAGATGGCTCTTTAAGCTTTGTTTGTTTTGGGTCAGTAAATGTGGAGGTGGGTTTTACGACTGTACTGGGAGAGTTTCCCTCCATACCACAGAAGAAAAACCACTTCACTGAGTTGCTCATTGGAGACCAGTTAAGAGATATTCTTCCTTCACATGCAGTGTTGTATGAAGCCTTTAACTTACTCACTTTGAGCATTAATTATTATTATTATTATTATTATTATTATTTCTGTTGTTGCTTTTAGGAAATACTTCTGAATCAAATGAGACAAAATTTAAAAGCATTACCCTGTCAACAGACACCACACACACACACACACACACACACACACACACACACACACACACACACACATATGCACACACCCTAGAAGCACGTCGATCCTGGCCAAGGCCCAAAGGCCTGAGCCCACAGGCAAGAAGGTGGGGGGAGGGGGTGTAGGGGTGGGAGGGGGGGGGCACAGCCCACAATCTGGGCACATGGAAAGGTAGGTGTGTGTGTGTGTGTGTGTGTGTGTGTGTCAGAGCGAGAGGAGGGACAGTGTGAGAAGTGGGTGGAGATGGAGTCCTGAGGGAGCGTTGAGGTGTTTCACTTTGGTTCAGAGCCTCTGAGAAGGCGCTGAAGTTAAAGTTAGCGGCAGTCAAAACACACTCCTACAGCTCTGTGTGTATGTGTGTGTGTGTTTTTGATCATTTTTCTTTACTGTGTATTTTCTCTTTGTTTTCATGGACTTAACACCAAACCGCCATGGGAGTACTCCGGTTGTTGCCGGCCTTTCAGAGGATTTTTTAAGTCCCTGAAGTGTGAGAGGGGAGAGACGAGACGGATATCCCTGGAAAAGTCACCTAACTGGACCTGAGGTGAGTTTTCCTTGTTGCTACCCATGCATGCTACTTCACTCCACTTCACTCTGCTCTGTATTGTGAAGAATAACACCCCTGTTTAGTATTGCAATATTAATAAACACTGACCTGGGTATATCTATATAAACAGAGATCTGCATGGGAGCCTCTCATTGTGCTTTACGGTGTGTTTTCTGCTATCAGAGAGATTTGAAATTTGATCAATAAAGCAGATGACTTTATTTCAGATAAACAGAGTGTGTGTGCGTGGCTGTGTGTGTGTGAGTTTTCATTTCTGACAGTTTTAGCTCGGAGCGTTAGCATGGGAGTGGAGGATAAGAGCAGGAGTGAAGGCACATGTTAACGCATGCAGCTCTGCAATTGACATCTCAAGTCCCTCCCTGCTCTTGTCTTTTCTCCTGGAGCTGATTTCCCGTTTGGAATGACATTGCACAATCATGTGCAACAATGATGGCGCATGCACCCAAATCGTTTTGCAGTTGACGGGAAAAAGAAATGATTCGTCTCTCTTCTGTCAAATGACTCAAATCAGGAGCTGTTTCTCTCGTGCATTGAGTCCTGTCGCTTCCCACCGAGGCCAGCTTGCACGGCGTGCACTGTGAAAGTGGATGGTGGCTTTTGTGGTGGATGAGCGAAGTTCCAGCCATTCTGTTAGTTGATTCTTTATGAGCACGTAATTTTATGACCCTGGAGAAGTTCCTTATATTTGAAAGGGACGTGTAGTTTAGCTTTTAAAACAAGTCAAAGTTTCTGAGGCAGAAATGTTGAAATTTTACATTCAGTCGGACCGAAAAGCTTTTTGAATTGTCTGATGGCCAACTTGGCAGAAGCTGAGCTTCATTAATGACGGTGCTGTTTGGAGTAAATGAGATAAGGTCTAGACTTAGCTGGAAGGATGGCTGGAACAGCTCCGCCATAAAGGATATATGGATATTACCCTAATGCAATTAAGCTGTTTTATTGCTTGACTGAACGTAAAAAGTCTTCAAAAGAAGTTATGAAATTACACAGAAAGAACGACATAATGAAAACAGCCATGATAATGAGCACCTAATCTAAATAATCACCCCCCAGAATACATACACACCTGTCTGCGCCCTGCACCACCAACCGCCCGGCTCACACAGCCCGGTCCAAATGAAGCATCAGACCGTCTGAGTGACTGACAGGCTGAGTTTGCTAACAGAGAGTACTGCTGAGGCATTTCTGACCCTCCCTGTAATTATGGTATGTGCTGAGTGACCCTTTGGGTGTGGGAGTGTATGTGTGTGTGTGTGTGTGGAGGGGTAGTTTAACTATAAAGGACACCTCGAGCCCTCCACTCAACCTTCCACCTCTGACATGACCTGACCCTTCAGGCTGCAGCCATGAGAGTCCAGAAAAATCTACAGGCTGAAATGCTGTACAGGGTGGTACTGCAGAGATGATCACATACTATAAAAAATGTTATAATTATAATAGTTAAAGTCTGTGGTCTGAAAGTTGTTGCAGTTGTTCAGCTTCTGTCCAAAGTTTATTCTCAGTGTTTCCCACACTCGCTTTAAAGCTCGTCCCAGAACATTTTCATGACTTCACGTTGAATTTTTCTGACTGCCCACAGCAGTGCACCATCACATCTCTTATTGACTACAGCTTGAAGAACTTTAGGAGTCTTACACAGAAGTTTCAGGGGGAGCTTACTCATTGGTGACCTCTGACATTAAACACACACTTTGCAAATAAGTGTGTTATATCAGCATTTATATGAGTTTTACAACAATCTAACGTACTGCCTGAGTCGTTGAATTAGCTCCCTGTTGATTATTTTACATTTGCTCCAGCGTGCATGGAACATAAATCATATGACACACATATATCTGCAATGTGGGGCAGCTAAATTATGATAACATGAACAAATAAATCAAAAGTTTACTGTCAGATGTCAAACATTAGGTTCTGTAATGATGCCATGTTTTCTCACATTTGCCGACGTTTTTATTGCATTCATTTAAGACGGACTCTGTCCCTGTCTGCAGGGGCTTTGAGTTTCATTACAGCACCGTGTAGTCCTGACAGGGTTAAGTACCTCTGGACCAGAGCAGCTCACAGCAGCCTCTAGCTCATCCCTATATAAAACCACCCAGCTCCAGTTAAAGGCCTCCACGTCCTCGGCTTCATGCTGTGAGTGAGAGGTTAGGTTAGAGGCCACGCCCTTCCCAACCCCCGAACTCTTCCAGACGGGGGGTAACATCGTAACCCCACCCTTCACAAAATCTTAAATTACACTGCTGCAGAGGCGTTAGCTGTGAGAGTTTCTGCAGATGGTGCTTTTAACGGATGTTTTTATGCAAGCTTTAATTGCTAAATTAGATTACAGTTAAAGAGCACTGTGGGTAAAGTGGGCTTTTGCAGATCCCATCAGAAACTGGCTCCATGCCGTAAAACTCAAACCTATAAATCTGATGTTGTATTAAATGAAGGAACAATGTCCAATGTCTGCAACTGAGGCTGGAGGCTTTAGGACAGAGGTCAAGTGTCAGTCATTGAGCCCTGATAACAGTCCTGCAGGAAGAAGTAATAAAATGAGAGCAGAGCCGAGTGCAAGGAAGCAGTTTCCATAAATGAGAGTTAATGGAGGCTCGTACTCTCCTACCTGTGACCCCCGACCCTCTGCACCTGATTTTAATTAGTATCTGGAAGCAGGAAGACATGTCGGGGGCTGAACGCGTCTTCTACTCTTATTTGACTTTCAACACCAGCCCACAGGTTTCATTTCTCTCATGGTGGTCTGGCAAGACTCAGATTGTAAAAAAATGATTGACAGTTCCCTTCCTGTACACATCAACAAAAGGTTACCTGCAGCGTTTTACAGTGGAGGCACCCCACCTCACCTGACATAAAAAGTGATACCACTAACATCAGAAAAACATTACCAGCTAACCGAGTTCCTGGAGGTGACTCTGCTGCACAAACCCTTCTTACACTTGATTGGATGAACACAGAGGGGTTTTAATCTTCTTAAACTTTTCTTTGGTAACTTTGAAGCAATGCAAGAAATTATCAGTCGAAGTGGGAATTCAGAACAGTGGGAGCTTTCTTGGTCCACTGAAATGTGATGGTACATTCAGTGGAGCTGCAGGAAACCACAAATTTTACTACAATTGTGAATCAGGTATTAAAAATGTTGATGGAGCAGCTCTGAAAAGAGAAGCCAGGGATGCACAAGTGCCTAAAACCTGCATTTTTAAATGGGCGAGTCCATTCTGCATGTATTGTTTCCAGTGGCCAGCAGGGGGAGACTCCACCGCCTGTGCATTTGTATTGACTTGATTTATTATCTCATTAGATAGTGTCCTCATGAGTTTATGGTCAGCGTTGCTAGTTTCAAGTCTTCCATGCAGCGTGATGTTCATTTCATAAACTATGAAACCCTTTAGAGTAAAATAGAGCAGGCCATGCTTTGGGGCGTGGTCACCTTGTGATTGAGGTTCTTACCACAGCGTGTCCTTGGTTTCTCAGACGGTGAGGCTTCAAAATGGAAGCCCACAAACCAGTAGGTGACGTCTACAGCTGGTCCAACACGAATCAATAAGGCTTAGTGAGTTACGTGTGGATCTGTTCCAGATCAACAATATCTTCTGTATAATGCCTGAATGATAAACGCACTCTGTTGCACTGTGTTGTCGGGTATCATATCATATAAAGTGGATTTTAATCCCATGCGGGATGCGTATGGGGAAAAGAGACACCGAGGTATCAAGACCTCACTCTGTGTAGACGATAACACAAGATGTTCAACCACCATGAGCAATTTAGAATAACTGCTGACAGTCCACAGAGAGCTCCCAGTTATAGAGGGATTAGTGTGGATTGTAATGTATTATTCTGAAGGATGAGATGGAGGACAAAGACCCTCAACTCAGTTTATACCCACTCTGATAGATCCACAGTAACCTCGAGGCCTGTTTATACAAACTGAGTCATTGACTGACAGTCGCATCTCGACTATAATGACACATTCTCATTAACATCCAGAATATTTAACCTCATTGCTCTGCTAGTTTTATGCAATGAGCTGTGATCCTTTGATTGTTGTTGCTCATCACAGACCCCAGAGAACTTTAAACAGGGCTTGAGATGCTAAAGAGAAGCACGTCTCACAAAGTGTGGTTGGAAACAACCTTTTATATGAATGGGACCAGCTGCTGTAACACATTGTTGTAGCACTTAATTGTCAAATTTGACATTTTCAGGCTATTTCGTGCCGTTAATCTTAAAGAAAGAGCGAAACATCAATTGTGCTTTTGTAGTCAGCAAATTTGGGCTGTGTTTTTAACCGTAATACAAGAGTGAACACTTAATAGACTGACATCGGCCAGTGCTTCCCCATCCATCATGGCTTAATACTGCACCAGACTCATTACCCTGGTACATTGTACAGGCTATGGATGATGTTGTGCTTTTTTAGAGATAGGGAGGAAATTGAACTCGCAATTATGCAAATGAGATGAAGTTTGAAAGCGAGTTTAGTTTCACGTGGAGGAAAATGTGTTGGCACCATCAGGACAGTCATGAAGCCCCGGTGACATTAAAAGACAGCAGTTTAGATTGAATCTTTTTATTTGGCATGATTTCAGCACATGGCTTTGAGGTCATGCAAGAACCAACTTGCCGGGCTTCAACTGCCTGAACCACAGCAGTTTAATTGGCGTCCAATGAGGAACAACTGGCAGATATGGCCGTGGCTGAGGTGTGTCGACACCAAGAGGCAACCGTTTGCTTGGACACGACAATGGCAGCTGCTGAAGAGGTTAGCATAGATGCTGCTGCCATCAATAATATCAGAACTGCAGTCTTTCTTTATTGACTGAAGGCTTTTCTCAATGGACGAGATGTTTTCTCTCTCCCCCCCTTTAACTCCTGATGGACGCTGACAGACAGATGGTTCGTCCAATCACCTGCCAAGTGCCTTTCCTTTTACAAACAGTCTCTGAGGATGACTCCTCAGATGGTTCAGTGTAACAAACCATCTGGCACGTCTGGGTGTTTGTAAGCAGCTGTCAACACATTTTCAGGTGATCGGGTTTGCCTGAAAAGTTGGTGAACGACACACAAGACATGGTGACAGATCAGTAATATTTAATGTCCTAATTATTGTCCTTGATTGTGTTATACAACATTTATTAACAGATTCGTAAATCATTTACAGGCGAGTTTATTAATATGTTAAACGCAGAGGACGTGTTAAGCTTGTAGAGCTTTCAGCTGCATTTCATGACCTTCATTAGGATTCATATAGAGTGTTAATAATTGTAATACTACTTAATTAAAGACGACTGTCACTGTCACTAATACTGCTTATATGTTGGTAGATTATGGGAGTTATAGCTGTTGACAAATCCATTAAAATGCCCGTAAATATGCGTCCAGCTGTCTCGTGGGGGTTAAAATGTCGTGCTATCAGTTGAGGTGCACTGTAGGTGAACAGGATGAAACTCAGGTTTCTGCATGATACTACAAAGATTTGTAATGTCAAAAAATGTTTGGCAGATAAATAAACCCGTATTTTCAGTTCCAGAATGGGACGTCTGTGTTTTCTTTTTTTTTTTTTTTAGCAATTTGTGTGAAACGCCCACATCCAAAACCAAAGCCACCTTTCCAGATTATATTTCAGCTGAGTCCTGCTGCTCCCTCGTCTTTCCTTTCTTTTTGGAGAATGGGGGGGTGTAATCGCTTCACAATAACCAGGAAACAGGTTGATGGTTTGAATGCAGCCGGAGATGAAGCAGGAGGACGGATAATGCCGTATAGTTTTCAGTGGAAAAAGGAAAAACCTGAACTCTTTTAAATCCCTTATAAGACCACTTTCTACCATTACCACAGTTTACTGGTGAAAAAGCTTTGTGCAAACACATGAGGATAATTACCTGTATGCCAATGGGCCTGATGGGGCCTGCTGCTGTGTGCTGTTGGCTCTCTTGAGATCAAACCACATTCTCTGTCGTCCCATTATAAAAATGCCCCAGGATGGGAGGATGGGGGGCGGGGTTTGAAAGGCAGATTGGCAGCTGTATGGATCCATGATCCAACTTGTCTGTGTTGCAATAGTCATCACAGGAAATGACTGACTACCTGTAGATCGAGTGAAGTGCATCATGTTATCTGCGCGTAGCACTGATGACTAAGAGTGACTCAAACGATCATAAACACACACACACACACACACACACACACAAAGACCTGCAATTATCTCCGACAAGTTCTACTACTATCTGATATTTACAAGAATCAGGGTTCATAAAAAGTTTTGAAAGTTTACTTACTTTTCTTTTCAAGGTTAGGAAGGGCCTTGAATTCAAATGAAGCTAAGCTCCTTGCCATGAAGACAGTCCTCTCCGACAGGAAACTGAAGCGCTTGTCCATCTGTCACCAGACTTAGTCGACAAAAACGTAGATTTACTTGCAGTGAAGAGGCTTCTGTGGCAGCATACACACACAGCTGTGATTCATCTCTTTCTGTGGCTGTGCATAGTCCACCATTGCTCTATATCACAAGGTAAATAACAAAGTGACTGTCAGGGATGTAATTAGAGGATAATTGATAGCAGTGTTAGAAGTTATGATATGGCTAATGGGTATAACCCAAACACTGAACTATGAATCAAATCTACGCTGTCAGAGCTTCAAACGTCTCCCACAGCAGCCCCCGACTGGGCTATCAGCCGTACCACACTTTGCAGCCATTAAACTCAAATAATTAAAGTCATTTCATTTCCCCACTGTCCCAGGACTGTCCCAAACACTTTGTCTTTGTGTCCTGGGTACTCACCAAGGCAGGACTCTTGCATCAATTATAAACCTATCCTTACATTAAAGATGATTAGTTTAATGATATCGACCTGCAGATACTGGTCCGCTCGCTCCTCAGAGGAGTGATGAGCAGCAGTGATCACGTGTTCTCAGCCTACAGCAGAGCCAGCCAACATAAAACAGCCAAACTTCCCTGAGTTGTGTCAGTCTGCTGTAGATTTCCACATTGTTGAGTTTGCAGCAGAGTCAGACTCACGCAGAGGCGTAGTGGAGACGAGAAATGAAAAAAGAAAAAAGCTGCAGATACTGTTCTATCTGTACTGGGAGACATAGGGGTGATGGCGAAATGTGATCCAGGAAGCCGGGCGCTGAACATGTGGCTGCAGGTTGCAACCTGGAACAGACACCGATGAGGGGAGGTGTGCGATGTGGGTGTAAGCGAGATGGCGTGTATCTGAATGTGTGACCTGACCTCAGTAACAGCAGTAACAGCCTGAGGTTTCTGCCCTGCAGCGCCGAATGTTTGGACGAAAACATGAACGTTTCCTTTCAGTCTCAGTCTCAGGTTCAGCCAAGTTTACAGACTCCGGATTGACACGCCGGCTTTACGGCGGAATCATAAAAAGCTTTTTCACAAGTGGCAGAAAATCACAACAGTGTTACATTTTACAAATACCTGTCAGGTGTCGGAGTGACTGCCTTGGTAGAAAAATCGAATTTCCAGTTTAGGAAAAGAAAATGAGTTTTATTCATCCAGGCTAGTTTACAGCTCAGTATGCAACAGTGGAGTGGCTCCATCTGTAAGCGGTGTACGAGATCGTATGACTATTTGAGCGTGATGGTCAGCAACTAATGCTGATTTGTGAGATTCATTACATGTCTGTTGCCGTGTTCATTAGATTCAAATGGAGTTCATTATATTTCTCCTGTTTTCAATCAGAGTGCGATCCGTCCTCATTTCCCACTTAAATAACCTCCCTCTGGTTGCTCTCTAAAGGCTTTAGCTGCTGATTTACCTTCATTTCAGCCTCGCGGGAAACGCTACACAAGGAAATATTCGTGTCTCATGAGTTATGATGTTGCCAAATAGTGTCCGATGATCCATATCCTCACGCAGAGCTAATTATACAGAGCACCGGGTCATGTGGAATTTCTTTCAATAAGATAAATGTTTTAAGATATTTCTTGTTTCTTCTGATGGCTGATCAATTTTTAATACATGCAGTAATACCTGTGATGTGTCGGGTGTAGTTTATGTGTTGCAGGGTGCTTACACTGGAGAAGGTATTCTGTTTGTCCCATTGAGAAGACCTGCATCATCTGTAGATATTAAAGTCTCATTGTAGCGTTACTTTCAGGTGATCATACACTAAAGAAAATATAACTATGAATATTCTATTTAATTTCTGCTGTTATGTAAATGAGCCCCCCCTAAATCAGTCACATCCTGGATCAATTTTTGATTAATTGGGCAACAATGACTATTTTCATATCATCTCTTGCTCATCCCCCCCTCCCACCTCTGCCTCTCCCCATCTCTAAAGCCACTGGGTTGAAACAGATGGCTGCCCACCTTGAGCCATGTTTCCTTGCCACTGCCGGCGCCAAAGCCTTTGCTCATGGTGGGAATTGTTGAATCTCTAATATGAAGGACACCTGAGCTTCTGTTATGATTTGTGGCTTCCTTTTATAGCTCTGTAGCGACAAATTTGTCAGTGTCTGTGAGTGTTACCGACGTGAGAAGAAAAGTATCCGTTTTCTGCAGCTTGGAGAAAAGAAAAAGTGTGGAGCCAGAAAACTAGACAAACAAGGTTTGAGTGAGTTTTATTTTGTTTCTGTCGAGTGTAAATGAGGTCTGATGGACGCAGCGATGTAACTGCTGTTTCTAGTTCAACAGAAATAATCTGAATCATTTCAGTAATGTCAGACACTCATCACAACAATCAGAGCCTGTCAGAGGCAAAAAACAAGCACTTTGAGTGCACGTACAGCGACGGTGCACAGTTGTCAATAACTGATTGAGGATGCTGACTGCAGCAGCGGTCTCCTCTAATACTGAACTGTCCTTATTAGTCACTTAGACACAAAAACATATTGAAAAGTACCTGAAGTTACCGTTTACCAAGAATTTCTCTGCTAAATCCCCGTTTGAGACATTTGAATTTAAGCAGATTTGTTCTGTCCACAGGGATAAGCACTGAGGATTACTTTATACCTCATTATACCAATCCTGTAGATCCATACATCTGAGACAGAGATCAGTGTGAAATTTGATGCATAAGAACCAGACATACTAGCACACAAAATACTCAACGTTTGCATGCATTCACGCAGTAAGCTCTGCAGTCTGAGGTACCTCTATTGAGATCTTAGACTAAAAGGAGTACCTCGGGTACCACAGGTGAAGTGTCCCTGACTTAAAATAGGACCTAGATGCTAGAATAATGTGTTAAAACTATTCTAATCCAACCTCCCAGATGAAAGTTATCATCCCAAAAAGTGACCCTCACTGTTGTAATCTGATTATCTGTCACCAAGTGCACTGACTGGAGATAAAACCCCACCACATACCTGTCACCCTCCACTGAAACCCCCAGCGCCAGTCTACCTGGAGACACAGACCTGAACTCTCAGTACTTCATACACCGTTATCTACCCTTACCTAATATATGACACTGGTATTCATAACTTTGTGCTGCTCAATGGATCTCCCTTCCGGCTTCACAGCCACCATGAGGCCCTTTCAGCAGCCTTTCAAGAACATTCTGGGTCTTATCGCTCCCATGGGGACCCCATGACCACCAATAAAGAATATTTTAGAACTGTGGCCAAATACAAAGGCATCTTCTGTCTTTCCTCTTTGTGTGTTCACATTTATCTAGACGCAGAGACTCTAGTGATTCACAAAAATGGGCACAATTTTCTTTCAGAATACGACCTGAACAAGCTTGTTTTTGCAGAGGAGTGACAGAGAGAAAAAGCATGACAGATATCTTATCATCTCTGATGTCTGGGACTGACATCTCTGCCCTCCAGATTGTTCTGTGCAAGTTGCTTTTAGCTCTGTCAGCGTGGCAGTGAAGGGCAAAGTGTTCTGCCTTCTGGTTCTTTCCGCTGTTCCCGGTTGTTGTGAAATTCAAAATTGCACTGTGTGGCTGTGCATCAACTGGACTCAAGTTAATTTATGTTACATCCATGTTTGTGTGCACAGTTAGGCTTTATTTGCCATTAAATACAAAGAGAGTGTGTATGCGCCAACGCGTTAATTATATCCAGTTGAATTGATCCTGAAGTGTGAATGAAGTGTTTGGGCTTCACGTGCCTTTACTGATTCCTGAAGTTCCTGTGTAGAAAGTACAACGTGTAAACTGTCATTTTCTTGCATGCATTCTTCTCCTTTTCCCACATCTCACTCGTCACTCTCCGCCTTGTTCTTTCACTATCAGTCAACAGAGATCAAGAAACTCTACCTGTACCTGTACTCAGGTAAACAGTTAGCCAAGGAATTCTAAATCTTGAGTTAAAATCAAATATTCCTGGGATTCTGATAACGTCGGTTACGCCTTCAGAGCTACAAAACACAAGTATGCATAACACTGATTAGGATGAGATTGGAGCGAGGATCTTTTGAAATATGACGGGACAGTTTTCTCAGCAGTGAATGTGCTCTGGGGGAAACTGAAAGTGAGACTAGATAAAAAAAAATCTTCATTGTCACTTGATTTTAACGTGCAATCTAGAGTGTATTCATTGAGCCTGGTTTTATGCATGTTTGAGATGAGGAAAAACTTAACCTAAAGACAATCTAACGCCTAATTTGTTATTTTAACAGAACATTCAATACATGTTTTATGAGCGACTTAAATGACACTTCGACTTTGGTAAACAGTTAGCAGTTGTGTCTATTTTAACAAGTATTACTACCTTCAGGACTCCCTCGTAAAACAGATATTGCAATTCCAACAGATACTACAGTATCAATATCAAAGCACTAATTTGCTGGCTCATGCCTCCAGGGACATCTAATGCACATACAGCAATAACTGCCCTGCAGTACACATGCAGCCGTTTACACTCGGATCAGGACTGAACCACCCACTGTCATCGGCATGATACAGAGTCATCAGACTACAAATCCCCCCTCATAGCTCTGTGATGACAAAGGCTTAGAAGTAATAATTTTGATGATTACATTGGCCACCAAAGGAATAATTATGAAGAAGGGGTTTGGCTGCCGCCTCTCTGAAGAGGCTTGCAGGCATCTTTCTGGTCCCGAAACAAAGCATTGTTTTGCTTTGCCTTCTGTTTTTTTTCTTTTTTTTTGGTCAAGGCATGTTGGGACAGGAGTCAGATACCTCGCCACAGGCTTCCCCTCGGCTGTTGTGTCATTGTGTATTCTGTGTCCATTTTGTATTCTTTGTGGAGCTTAGGGGAAATGATTGGTTGCCTGCAAAATAGTGTCGGTGCAAGAGTTGTGTGTGCATTACATTTTTTTCTGCAGGGATAGAAGCAATACAGACAAGACTATTTACTCTTCTCTGCCGGGTTTTTAGTGTGTTCCATTAAATTTATTTGTGTCTCTCTTTGTGTCCTTTTCACAGATCTGAGGATCTTCATGGAGGCACTAAAGATGGCAGCTATTAGAACAACCCTCCTTGCTTTAGCAGCAGTCCTCCTGCATGTGTCAAGATGTCAGGGGGGTATGGGAAAAGAGAAGGACAGCTTGCCGCTGAGGTTCACGCACCATCTCTACAACGCCACCATCAATGAGAACTCTGCCCCGCGGACGTACATTGAGACGTCGGTGAAGATGGGCATTGAAGTGACAGATCTGTTCTGGGAAATCAAATTTAATATCGTCTCAGGTGATGACGATGGGCTTTTTCAAGCGGAGGCAGTTAAAGTTGGGGATTTCTGCTTTCTCAGGATCAAAACGCGCACCAGTAACTCTGCGCTCCTCAACAGGGAGGTCAGGGACACTTACATGCTCACTGTGGAGGCGACTGAAAGCACTTTTGACTTCCAGGCGAAGACAAAGGTGTTCGTCCAGGTGCTTGACACCAACGACCTAAAGCCTCTTTTCTATCCTGCCTCGTACAACGTGGCAATCAGGGAGGACAGTCAACTCAAGACAAGTGTGGTTAGGGTTAGCGCTACAGATGCCGACATTGGGAGCAATGCTGAGTTTTATTACTCCTTCACCAGCAGAGCTCATCCGTTTGTCGTCGACCCTTTCACAGGCACAGTCAGCCTCGTCAAGAAGCTCAATCACACCCGCGCAGACAGATACGACCTTACTGTTTTAGCTGAGGACAGAACGAAGAAGATATCCGGTGTTCAAAAATTTGGTAATGTGGCCAGGGTTACAGTAAACGTACAAAAGATGTCCATAGGGTCTCCGGTTATCACACCACCTCCCAAACCCACAGTATCTACGGACGGCAAAGTAACTATCAATGTCCACGTGGAAGCAGGACTTAAGCCAGTGGAATCCCTCAATATTGTTCGAGGGGATCCCCACAAGTGTTTTGAGATAATCCCCTTAGGTGCACAGGGCAGTGACTTCCAAGTGATCTCTACAAAGCGGATTATCTGGTCTCAAAGTCCTTTCGGGCTTAACCTGTCCCTTCAAGCTAAAGACAGGAGTTTCCCAAGTTTACTTTCTCCAGTTACACAAATCCATGTCCCGGCCTATCATTATAACCCGTTGACATTTTCTGAGGACACCTACATTGTCACACTGAGTGAGTTTTCACCTCCTAAAACTCATGTAGTTAAGGTATCGGTCAACTCTGTTCCTCACAATGTTACCTTTAGTATCAAAAACAATCCAGACAGCACGAAATTCAAGATAAATCCCAAAACGGGAATTCTCATAACAACGGAGAAATTTGACTATGAGATAAAGAATCGTTATGAGTTTGATGTAGTGGCCAATCACGGTGAAGCTGAGACTCACATAGTGGTTGAAATAATGGATGAAAATGACAACAGCCCACAGTTCTCCCAAACCTCTTATCAGGCCACCCTGGATGAAAACAGCCCTGTTGGCAGCAGCGTTTTGAAAATAGCAGCCACGGACGAAGATAAAGGCAAAAACGGCTTTGTGACTTACACTATTGCCAACTCAGGCCCTTTACCTTTCACTATAGACCCGTTCACAGGTGTCATATCAACCTCTGAACACTTGGATTACGAGCTGATGAAACGGCGTTATCACCTGAGAGTTTGGGCCTCCGACAGCGGCAGCCCCTTCAGTCAGGTCAGCGAGTGTCCCGTGACGATAACCCTGAACAACATCAACGATAACATCCCTCTGTTTGAGCGGGTGGGCTGCAACACCACCGTGCCTCTAGATTTCCCCGTCGGGCACACGATCGCTGAGCTGTCAGCCATTGATTTAGATGAGCTGCAGCAGCTGAAGTATGTCATCGAGTCAGGAAATGAGCTCCAAGTATTTGGTATTGATTCTGTGTCAGGAGCCATCACCCTCAAGCAACCGATTCCTCTGCGAGCAAATTCGTTCACTTTGAGAGTTGTAGCCACTGATGGCAAACATCACTCCGAGGCTTCAGTTGTCAGGATAACTGTCACTAACCGGGGAGACGAAGCAACGGTCCGCTGTCAGGAAACAGGCATTTTCAAACAGCTCACTGACAAACTGATAGAGTCCATCAAACCCATTTTAACCAATCAAGAAGAAGACGCATTCTCTGATATTCACATCACCAACCGACATTCACCGAAGTTTGACTTGAGCATCCCGAGTTCAATTGACCTCATTGAGGACCATCCACTGAATTCCACCATTGTTCAGTTCAAGGCAAAAGACGCCGACACCGGGTTTAATAGTAAGCTGGTGTACGCCATATCAAGCGGGAATGAAGACGGCTGTTTCTCCATTGACACGTTCTCTGGTGACCTTCAGTTAGTTTGCCCGTTGGACAGAGAGAAGAAAGAGTTCTACATCTTAAACATCACTGTTTATGATTTGGGAACTCCGCAGATATCCGCATGGAAGTTTGTCGCAGTGAATGTCATGGACGTCAACGACAATCCTCCAGTTTTTGACCAGCCCAGGTATGTGATACGTGTGCCTGAAAACACAGAGGTGGACTCCATTATTTTTACAGCTCGTGCTATAGATCTTGACTTAGATACAAGCGGGAATGTGAAATACTCCTTGCTGTCTTCCACTGACATGTTTAGTATTGATGAAATGACTGGCGAGGTGACAGTTACGGGTCGTTTGGATCGAGAAACCTCACCCAGGCATGACCTCTGGATCGAAGCCCGAGACCAAGCCAAATTCGGCCCTCAGTTGTTCTCCACGATTGACCTTGTGGTGGTTTTGCAAGATATAAATGACAATCCACCCAAATTTGTGCCCAAAGTTTACAAAATAAAAGTTCCAGAGGATGTACCTGTGGGCACCCTCCTAGTCTGGCTCGAGAGTGTTGACTTGGATCTGGGCAGCGGCGGCCTTGTAACCTACAACCTCAAGAATACAGAGGGCGGGATCTTTCATCTCGACTCCTCCACGGGTGCCTTGACCCTCGAGAGGGAGCTGGACTTTGAGAGACGGCCGATTTACAACCTCACAGTCCGGGCCGTCGATCACGGCCTGCCTCGTTCCCTCTCCTCCTCCTGCTTCGTGGAGATTCAAGTTCTGGACGTCAACGAGAACCTCCACAGGCCCGTGTTCTCAGAGTTTGTGTACGAAGCCGGCGTGGTGGAGGACGCAGCAGTGGGGACGTCAGTTGTCACGCTGACAGCTGCAGATAAAGATAGGGGCAGAGATGGAGTTGTCAGGTATCACATCCATGAAGGCTCCGGTCTTGGAGTGTTCACCATCGATGAGGAATCAGGTAAAAAAAACATGCAATGTTTAACTTCTTTCTTCATTTTTATCTCAATCTACAGAAAGTTACTTGAAATGTTGCTGCTTACGAGCCTGTTTCCAGTCTGTAGCTTCATTTTTAGCTCACATGCATGAGAAGAGCGTCAATCCTATCCAACTCAAATAAGCAAATATGCATTTCCCAAAATGTCTAAACATCAGTGCATGCAGTTTATGAAGTAATTAGCAAACTAATTAAAAGTATTTTAGTCATAGACAATGTAAACAGCTCGTACCGATCATATCTCCTATTAGTAAAACAATTTCACTGTGAGGGATATTAATAGTGGTTGTTGAGCTTCTGATTTTATCACACAGTGTTCCTCAGCAGATGTTCAGATTTCAGCAATACATC
This sequence comes from Nibea coibor, assembly GCA_023373845.1. NCBI lineage: Eukaryota > Metazoa > Chordata > Actinopteri > Sciaenidae > Nibea > Nibea coibor. Next base: position 2,488,910 of record CM041739.1, on the reverse strand, counting down.
CTCATGTAGTTTCCCTTAGGTGACGATAAGATGAGACACGTGCATGGTTTTACAAAGTGATATTTCCTCTGGCGTGGTTAAAGGTGTTTTTTTTTTTCCTATTTGATCCATCAGTATTTCCTTTGCAGAGGATACCCTGCCACCTCGCAACATATCCTCATGCATTCCATTAGCTCGGTGCTGCACTTAGGGCTCAGATAATATCAGGGCAAATGGCGTTCGCTGTCAAAATGGACCCGTGCTGAAATATATCTCCCTTTCTGTTGCTTTCCCTCGGGATATCCAAATTTAAACTGCAACTATGTGCAGAAAAGTTGATCTGCTTCATTTTAAGAACCCCGACATGCTATAACTGCCCGTGGTATCCATCTTCTTCCATCCCAGAAGAACTTGAGAACGTTTTGGCAACACAAATGTATCATCTGTGCCGCTGCGGAGCCTTTGGGCGCCAATCCAGGCTTTAAAATGCAAAAGGGGGCAACTTAAGCTAGATGAAAGTCATGGTGATTGATATTTCCCCCAGGGCACTTACAGTTGTTTGGTATTAGACTGATAAGAGATTAATTCCTGAGGCACAATAGCAAGTTTGAAACAAGTAAATACTTGTGTGCTGTTCACAGGTGAAAACAATGCTGTGTCCCACCCTCTTTATGTGCCTTAGGTGTGATCCGGACGACAGAGACGTTGGACCGTGAAATGATGCCTCAATACTGGCTTTCTGTCTACGTCACTGATCTGGGGACGGAGCCGCTGGTCTCCTGGACTCACGTCTTCCTGGAGGTGCTGGACGTTAACGATAACGCTCCGGAACTTTCTCAGCCGGTGTATTTCGCCTCCGTCCAGGAGAACGTGGACAAGGTCAAGTCCGTCGTCCAGGTGTCGGCCACAGATGTGGACACTTCCTCTGAGGGGATGCTTTCCTTCCAGATGCTGGAATCTCATCGCACGTACTTCGACGTGGATCCCAAAACAGGTAAGTAAGAGTGAATGAGCAGCAACATTTCAACTGAACATGCAAAACAATCACCACTGTTATTTATACTGGTTTCCAGCCAACATTGAAAAAACATGAACATGAAGAGGTAAAGAGGTAAATCTTACTTCTCGAAAAGTGGCACATATACAGTAACTCTGGGATGAAGGATGTAATTGGATCAGTCTGCACAATGTCGTCCTCCCATTTTACACGTGGTTTGGGCAGAAATACGGGCCCCTCGCTCCTTTATGATTGATCTACATTTTGATTCAAACTCCCCTTGTGAATATAAAACATCTGGAGGACCGCGGCGCTCTCCTCTTTAACAAATTGTTTCGACACGTCTGTGTACTGTATGTCGCTGTGTCCCTGTGGCAGATTTACATTTTGATTTGCGGTGTGTTACTACAGCTGTAAAACCTAACGGCGTGTTATTTCCCACAGGGATACGGGGCTGAAAAATGTTTGATATCTCTGAATGCACTGTTGCAAGTCTGAGCAAAGCGAGCCGTGCAGAACCTGGGCGTGTTGCAGAGAGGGCAGAGCTCGAAAATTAAACTTCATACTGAGGTCACTCACAAACTCATTCATGCGTTTTCTGGTTATGCACTTAAAGAGAAAACCCTAAAATGGTAGAAAAGGCCTGTAACTGCTCTCAGGTATGTGAGTGCTCATGTTTGACAGTTGCAACTGAGTCACCTGCAGACTTTGATGTTCGGGCAAATTAGCGCAACATTAGCTCTTGAGCTACAAGTCGCGACAAGCCCTGCCCTCTTCATCTAATCTCCAGGTAGCTCTGGTGTTTGTCCACGCCCTAAGGCCAGTATACCAAGGGATTACAGGCAGGGAGGCCGAGTCGTGCTAATAGAAAGACGTCAGAGAAAGCAGGGCGGACATGAGATGTTGAAACAGCTGGAGGGTGTCACATTAAAACAAACTTTTTTTTGTACAAAAACAGGTGTATTTGATATGCATTTACTCATGCAGACAAGCCCAGGGTGAAACATGGTTGAAAAAATCTTTCTAATATCATAACATGACCCAAAATCCTGAAGGGAGGCTGCTGAACTTTCCAAAAGTCTTCCAATGGGTCCACGTAATAAATCAGAAGTATAAAATGGAGCCAGTCTGTGTAGTGTTGATAACCGATGTAGATTCTCCCAAGCTCTGTTACATGGGAAACAAAATCTTCAAATTTTCAGCGTATCACGACATCTGAGACAGAAATTCTTCTTCCAACTTTGTGTGAGCAGTTTGTGTTTGTGCCTTTCCTGTTTCAACATGACATGCCCCCGCAAAAAACAGAAATGGTTTTTCCAGTTTGATGTTCTGCGATAAGGTCTGGCTTGTTCTAGTTTATCTCAAAGGTGCTGAGTGTTAGTTTGAGTTCCTGGCTCTGTGCAGGCCGGTGTTGGACATCGCTGATGCTGTTGGGGGGAACAAACCCTTCTTTCAACATCTGGTGGAAAAAAACAGAAGTGAGGAGGCTGTCGGGACGGCAGATTAATGTCCAATCAAACAAATGTCATGTCAAGTGTCCGCATACTTTAGGCCAGATCAGGGGAATTCGCACGTGTGGCACAAAAGCCATTAAGAGGACGTGTTGACAAGCACACACATAAAATCTGACCTTTCACTTGAAGGCAGCAACATTCCAACTGTTATTAACTATCGTGAAAAATCATCAGACAACAAATACGAGGAGAATCTGATGTCAGCGCCCTCATCAAGCACTTCCACATAAATCTGGGAGACTGTGAGATAAACGTGCTGCCGAAACCTGAGATTTAGAACATGATCCACCTTGTCTTATTTTTTTTAACAAATGAACACACTGTTACTAATGTACAGTACAGGGTGACTGGTGCAGAAACCTCTCATGCCTCGACAGGATGAAAATGACTCACGGCAGCACACAGGTTTGTGACTCAGGTTTTATTCAACTACAGTGTGTTCATGCTTTATCCTGCAGCGCTGCTTGTGTGAATCAACCTTGAAGAATTGGTTTCAGTAGAACTTGTGCTGACCAGTGGGGTGGGGAACACACAGAAATGAAGTCCATTTCGATCTGGTTTTGTGGAGCTATTAGAGGAGTTTGTTGACTGACACTGATAACAGGCTTGCGCAGGGAAAAGGGGTGCGCCAAATTGCCAAAATGACCGAAAATCAGTGTCTGCTTGTCGAGGTTCAGTCTAGGTTTCATTAAACGTTTGACAAAAAAAAGGCTTATTTGTTTGCAAGGCCAGACAAGCCAGGAATGCGCCCATTCATTAGCATTTTGCAACAGCAGATTCCTCAAATTATTGCAGACTTTGAGACCTTTAAACTGATGTATGGTACTCGCTTTATTTTCTTATGTTTTACTTCCCAAGCCACAAACTGTGAAGTGGATCATTAGTGGATAAGTTTAAATATTTTTTATTGCCAACAAAAACTGAAAATTGCCAAACCAGCCATAATAAGCATGTTTGTGAGATTGTTGACAATAAGACATAACCGCGGCCTTAAATGCATCCTTGCTTCACTCTTTGCTTCCCTTCAGGCTGTTTTCCATTTTGCTTGTCTCTCTCTTAATCAGTGAAGTGAAGTCAAAGCGTTTGGCACAGCTGAACATGTTTGGCTTCCGTTCAAACATTTACATCTCAAACTCATACATCTTCATCTTAGTTTGTGCCACACGGAGCGAATCTGCTTGTTCCACTCCTTTTGTGTCTCTCAGCCGAGTTGGTAAACATTTGCACGGCCATTTTAAAGTTTCACATTTTGTGTCTGAACTCACCTTGACCAAAGTTTGTCCACACACAATGGCTGGTGGTGAGTCGGGCAGACGAGGCAGAGAGATTACCATCACAGAGCACATCAGATAGTGATCCAATAATGGAGAGTGCTTAAGGACCCTGAGGTGCCCGCTTGGTGGATTTGCTCTTTCAATTAATGATGAATTGGGCTGGTGTTTGTTTACACACAGTGCTTAATTTGCATGCATTCATTATTGAAGAGGTCATTTTGTATTCTTAGTTAAAGAAAGAAGTTCCCCTTCTTATCTGACCTGGGTGGATTCGGACTCCGGCCTTGCAGTGTTGATGTGTTTGACTGACTTACACTTTTTCTTTGGGCCTGAGAGTCTCTTACTTTCCTCAGTGATATCACGGAAACTGCTCGGGAAAGCCACATTGCTGAAATTGTGCAGTAGCAGTGACTCCGGATAGAAAGATGAGGAAACAAACAAACCGAGCCCGACACGCCAGACAGCTCTGTTTACCTTCACGTGGTTTTGACAGCAGTCCAGCACGGCTGAATGAAAACAGGCGACGAGGGAGGGACGAGGCTTTAGCGCCGATTCCCGAGTCTTCACTAATGACAAAAACACACTTTCTAATGTGCCCCCACCTGTCCTAATGATGTCCTCCCAGCAGGGCTTGTTTGCACTATCGTAAAAGGCCTGAACGACCCTCAGCGGGGTCTTTCACTTCACTTAGGTCCTCCCAGCTCTGTCTCCAGAGAACAGCTCCCACACCCCCTCATGTCTGCCCCCCTCACTCTGTCCTGACATGTAAATACAGATTTTCTACATAAATTACACAAAACAAGTGGCTCAAATGGAGAACACAGATATTTCCCATGCGGTCTAATGCTCTATTCAGGAATATTTAGTCCTGCTGAACTATAATCCAGCAGCAGAACCGGAAAAACTTTTTTCTTTTAAGCGTTGCTTGATTCAGGTTTTACCAGTGATACAAGTGCTTTAAAATTTTACACAAACAAACTCAGGCAAAGCAAAGCTGTAATTATGCTTTGCACCAGGGTCCATGCAAATATTATCGTCTGGTCCAGGTCCAAGTGTTTAAGTTTAAAAATCCCACACACTGGTTCTTTAAGTACAACCACACAGACAAAGGCCTCACAGATGTGCAAATGTAGAGAGATAGTGGAGTAATGAGCAGTTTAGTTGCGGCAGCCTGTGAACAGCTGGAGGTTCGGTGCCTCGCACCCCGGCAGTTCTCAAGAGGTGAAACTGACACCTCTTTGGTTAACTGTCCACACTTCAGTCTGTGGTCTGTGCTGGACTCAAACAAGGACAGGAACAGTTGGTGTTAAAAGAAAAAAGATAAATTGAGACACAGGGTAGAGATCCAGGGACAATATGTTTCAGAGAATGTTCAAATGAGGAGATTCACAAAACTGATGACAGCTCAGCTCCTGCCTATTAATTTCTCTGATGCATTGAGATCAAAGCCTGTTTGATTGATCCCAAATGCGTGTTGTACATCATTTGTTCGAGCCACCAGCTTTTGATGGTGGGGTAAGGAGTTGGTTATTATTATGAAGAAAGCTATTACAAAATTACAGGCTGTGGAAAATAATGCCATCATAGAGAAACCTGCAGTGACGGCTGGCGGCTGTGTTCCAGCTCTTTTGTGTCCGTGACTGCTCCACACCTCCTCGACTGCCGACAGAGGCGATCTGTGTAGTTAAGCAGAGAGAATGAATGGTGGAGGAAAGACTTTACTTGGAGTTCTGCCTGTTTTCACACCTGTGCACACCTGGCAGAAACAATGACACATGTGCTGCCCCTGGTCTACTTTAACATGGCTAAGATGAAACTCAAGGAGCATGTCATTGTTAGTCAGCGGCACTGACCTTTTGATGTTACTGTTTTTCTCGACAGATTAGTTCCCCTGCGATTGAATTTCCACATCTTGCACTTGTTTGTTCACATGAAAAGTGGCAGAAATAGTTAAACAGAGAGATGAGAGAGAAGCTCAAACTCTGTTTTTTTCTTACTGTGAACATCAGAGAGTTATAAACAAAAGCTGAAGGATGCAGCTCCTGAATTCCAATGTCAGAAAGGTTTGTGTGTGCAGTGGGTGGATCCTAAAGCTATTCAACCGCCTAACAAGCTCTTCTGATGAAGTATACCGACAGCCTAAGGCCCTCAGTTTTCAACACCTTTCCAACGCTGTGTGGAATTGCATCCTGAGATTTTTGTGACCTTCCCAAACTGAGAAACGCCTGTTTTCCACAGCGATCAGCCAGATGGGATCAAACACTTTCCAGGCATATGAATACATCTTTAAACCCCTTTAAACCACCTTCATACACAAACCTTGACTATCTGAGTCTTGGGAGATTGAGTGTGTCGATGCACGGCCTCACAATCAACAAAACTTTTTTGTACAAACAGTAAAACTTGTAGACTAATGCACACTAAATAGGTGGTCCTTAATTGATCCCCCAGAACGGTCATTACGGACATTAGTACAGATAAACAGAGGAAATTGCAAAATAAATAATTCTAGAAATCGTTGAGGTTAACCAGCAAGTTTTAAAATCATTAATTTATTAAACAATAAGCCAAAAAGGTATGTTTGAAGGTTAACTTGCAACTTTATGCAGACGATCTAATCTTATACAATCGTAATCAACATTTTGAAAGTGTACTTTATTTTGTCTCCTTTTTTAAAATTAAATTAATGACTTTATTTCAGTCATCGCGTGGTTTAATGTCAGGAAAAAAAACTGTTGAAATGTTACAAATACTTCACAGACTGTAGGCGGATTATTTCAGTACAGTGTTACCAAGAAGGCTAGGTTTGTATCTGCTATGAGGTCGCTCTAGTAACCTTGGTGTTTTCACTATAGAAACTTGGCATTCATCCTTTCAAAAGCTGCTGATGCCGAGGCGTGCCGGAGCCTCATAAAAACCTGTACAGGCGCACGATCTATAATCATTTCACACATTTAGGGATAAAGCGCTTTGAGCGGTCAGAAGACTAGAAAGGCGCTGTACAGTCCATTTACACCAACAATAAACATGTCCTTTTCCTCAGTTCTTGCTTTGAAAAGCGATAAACACACACATACACTCTCATCTCTCTCAACTCCTCCACCTGACCCCTATTATTATGCCGCCAGCAGCATTACAGCTATCCCTGCCAGTGTGCCTCTGATGTCCCTATTAGAGCTAATACCTGCCCTGAAACACTTGACTTAATTTATTTAGATTAGATGAGACGAGGTCAAAAGCCCAACTGGGAAACTGACTCACAGCTGCAGAAAAAAAAAGACTGGACAACGTAAAATTAAACAACAAAATTTTATGTTTTATGTTCTTACAGTTTGGGTGCCTACAAGTTTAGGTTTCTCAACAGCTTAAGCCCTCCAACTAACAGCAGCAGCCAAATCTGAATAACCTGTCGGGCCACGTAGTTTACGTCTTATATCAGAAACAAACTGTCGAGATACAGACAGAAACGCTGATTCATCAAACCGTCTGCTCGTCTTCTGTGTGAATCAGCGATTGAACGTATTCAGACTAACCTGATTTTTACACTCTGACTAAACCACAGGGTGACAGTGCAAACATCGCAGTGTTTGTTTGGTCTGTCTGCAAAGTGTATTTGATTTCTAATATGTGATTTGGCACATTGACGTGAATCCAGTCTGTTGAAGTTAAAGTCTTCGTGTTGGTGTAACGTTACAGTGAAATCATTTGTATGTTTTAATTGTTGTCCAGCAGTGTGATGATGATGATGATGATGATGATGATGATCGCTGGTTTTGCAAAGTGAAAATAACATTTAAGTTTTTCTCAGTTTAATTGCACATACACACTCATATTGCACATCCTCAGGAGGCTATACTTTAAATTAGACATACACAAACAAACTACACACTAACAACAACAACAGCAGGAACAACATCCATAAACCAAAGTGTGTTTTCTTAGGTGCACATGTATTACTATATTGCTCCTCTAGGTGAAACACACACACACACACACTCCTACAATAACAGAAGCAGCAACGCCTCCTAACTGTTTGTTTTTGTGTGTTTAGGTTTAATTAGCACTCTCACTTCCCAAGACTGACACTAACACACACACACACACACTAACGCCATTGATTCTTTCCGTGTGTGTGTTTGTGTGCACAGGTGTTATCAGCACGCTCTCAGCCTTGGATCGGGAGGATAAACCAGAACACAGTGTTGAGGTGAGAAACAATATTTTCACTTCCCTTTGGATTGATACCAAAACAGGGAAAACAGTCCAGCCCGTCTGAGGTTTAGAGTATCAATAAATCCATAACAATAGACGCACAGTCTGCAGGCTGTTACAGATGAACTCATTTGTGTTATACACACTGCTTTTTATAGCTATATAAAACTAGCCTGATACAGATTTTTCATTTACTGCAACAAATGATGAAGAAAAGCAGCAAATCTTCATCTGAAAAACTGAAACCTGAGAATATTTTGTGTTTTTGCTTGAAATCGACTGAAACTTTTATTCCAACATTTCTCACCCAATTTGACTTTTCATGTTGCTCCACTGTTGGGCGTGCAGAAGAAATGTTAACGTAACATTACTGTTTTATTTAACATGAATCTTTTCAACACAGGATCCTTCATGAGTTATAAGCAGGTGAAGCAGGTTAATGGAGAGTCTGAAAGAGTCTCTGATTACGTGTGATTACAGATCTTTCATCACCAAATAAAGTTGAATTAATACTGCTAGATCAGAGGATTTGAAAGGTTTAATCGAGCTTTACTGATGTGATTTTACTGACATCGATCCTCTTTTTATTTAAAAAATTTCTCAGGTCATCGTTTCAGATAACGGATCTCCGCCTTTGCGTTCCACCGCCACCGTCGTGATCCGAGTCCTGGACGCCAACGACAACCGACCAAAGTTCACAGACAAACTTTTCCACATCAAGCTGCCCGAACAGCGCCGCAAGGCGGGTAAACGGGAAGTCTGCAGGATGGTCGCCCGTGATGACGACGAGGGCTCGAACGCCGTGGTGACCTACAAGCTCCAAGACAACAACGACGAGCGTTTTGAGATCGACCCGGTGACGGGTGTGGTGATGTCGCACGGTGATTTCTGGCCTGGAAACTACAGTATCCTCACGGTAAATGTCCAGAACTCTATTTTGACTTGAAATGAAATTCCCACGTGTCTTTGAAGCGAAAACGTACCTTGCGTCTTTCAGCATGACCGATAATGAGTTTGTATTCCAGCCGGCCTGAGGTACACACTCTGTCTAAAGAGTTGTGCTTCATTTGCTTGTCTCTGTAGAAGGTGTGGAGACTTTAAAGTCCGACCGAGCCCACCAGCTCTGCTAAAGAAGCTAAATTACCCGTGCTTAATACTCTGAAAGGCACTTCGCTAACACCTGCTCTGAAACCAATGAGTCCTTGTCATCACTCTGCATTGTGGAAGCCGGAGAGGCCGATCAGCTGCAGAAAAGCTCTGCTATGTTTTTTTCTCTTCTGTGGACATACAGAACAATTTTTCTCTTGATGTGCAACAGCTTTACAGATATTTAAACAATAAGGCCGGCGTAACTACGACTTTTCTATACCGTTTATGTGCAGAGAAGCTCAGCAGAACACACACAACTGTCCCTCAAAGTCATCGACATGGTGGAAGATTTGACTCTTACGACATAAAAAAAAATAAAACGCGTTCATCTGGGTGGAAATTTAGTTGTGCAATAAGGTGCTTACAAAACAAGTGAAGGCAAGTTCAGGAGGACAATGGCAGGCGTAAAGTAGCGCAGAGATATGAATGGATCAGTCAATAAATCCATCTCTGCATTTTCTGTAACTGCTTCTCTAAACCAGGGTCGTGACACACGGAGACAAACATCCATTCACACTCACATTCACACCTACGGGCAATTTAGAGTCGCCAATTATCCCGTCAGCTGCACGTCTATGGACTGTGGGTGGAAGGCAAAGTACCCAGAGAGCCCAGCAGACACAGAGGGAACACAGAGACCCTGGACGGGGTTCGAACCGGGAACCTGCCTTTAATTAATTTAATCTTAGAGAGCCTAAATAATTCATATAATTGTTGATATTTACGGACAGATTATGACAGACTCGACTGATTCTTGTCTTCGTGGTGGAAATATGAATGAACATTTATGAAAACATCAGTGCATAAAAAAGAGTGCTGCAGCCGTTTAATGTTACATTTGCATTTTCACTCAGCTAACCGCTAATCTGACCTCGCTCAATCTTATCAAGACGCTCCGGCATTAATTTGATTTAAATTTGATCTCACAGACGCCTCCTACACCTATAAGGTAGGCGGAGCCAGACTGAATTTAATTATTTCCCGTGATCTCTAATATTGTTTTACGCATCTATTTTTAGTAAAACACTCATTAAAATGTCGATTTAATATCTATGTTAATTTCCAGATTAAAGCCACAGACCAGGGCACCCCGTCCCGCTCGTCAACGGCGAGACTCGACATCGAGTGGATCGCCCGCCCGCCGTCCTCTGGCGAGCCAATCACGTTTGACGAGCCCCACTTCACCTTTGCCGTCATGGAAACGGAGCCCGTCACTCACATGGTGGGCATTATCATGACGGAGACGCATCAGCAGAGGTGGTTCGATATCACAGGTGAGGGGAAATGAGTACGCACACACACACACACACACACACACACTTTGGAGTCCACAGTCTGGTATTGAGCCGAGTATTGATTGGAAGCTGTTTGCTGTGCAGGTGAGGTCAGGACAACAGAATCAACTTTAAGCTCTGATGAATAACAAGCATCACACAAATGAGGGTAACAATCTCTCAAGAAGAGACAAAGATGTTGACAATTTAATATTTACATCCACAATGTGCTGAAGAAGTTAAAACTCCTGCAGCCGAGGCAGAAAGAAACAACGCATTAGGAAACGATATCTGACACTGACCATATTGCCACTTACACCAAAGTGCTGACTTGTAGAGCGCTGACTCGCATTGGAGAATACAAACAGGTTACAAGCACCATCCATCCTTATGAGCCTCCATATACAGGAGGCAAGTTATTTTTCTAAAGGTCAGCAAAGTCCTGCAACCGCCGAGCAGAAACAAACAATATGACTGAGTTACAGGAAGGAAATTGAGTCTCTGTTGTGTTTCACCACTTGGTGAATTTCAGAGTTTCTCAGACACAGTTTTTTGATTTATTTCTTTGATCAACACCATTTTTCCCTAAATCAGATGGTCAAACTTCCGCTGGTGACTTTCCGTTCTCCCTCCAAACTCATCGAATTCTTCCTCTTGGTCCTGATGCTGTAGGCAGGGCTCGGCTCAGCGGTCAAGTCAGCCAGCCTAGATTTGTAGTGTTCAGTTAGACCTTCAAAATAAAGCCTGTGAATCAGTCACATGGTTAGTTAGTTGGTTAAGTTACGTAGCTTGAAGGTTTACCTCTGGTTTCACATCCTGTCTGAGTCCAGCCCGCCTCCTCAACGCGCTGACTTCCACCTGCCCACGAGGGCGCATCAAACATTTAAGCTCCGCATGCATATTGAGACATGAAGCTCAAGGGTTACCACCTACAGCGTCTTTTGTTTGAAGCACGCTTCAGTATTTAATGAGCTGGGAGTGAGAACGTGCCGGACTCTGAGCTGTCGGGTTATTCTATACGTGTAGGTGGAGAAAGTGAGAAATGTTTGAGCAGCAGTGAGAGTTTCCAGCATCACTGACTGCATCCTGACCGGCTTTGCGGCTGCTCTGTGTATATATTATTTATTTTGCTCCCGTGGATGAAGAAGCTGGTCTCCACGTATGTTTTCCTGGAAAGTTCTCACACGCACGTCGCAGGTTAATTGACCATTTTCATGTGACAAACAGTTACTGATGTACTAAAAGTACCCAGAAGGGACAAGAGTATTTCCACAGGTAATTTCATAGGAATGTTTTTGTCCGAAGTTTAAAGGGTGATTTTGCTCAGCATCACGGGGAACATGTTGATGCCTGCGTTTGGAGCGCCCCCGTTTCCTTTTGTAATTGTGCTTGTTGTTTTGTTTTTTGGGGCTGAATTGTCTGTTTCCTAAAGAAAAAAGACAATCCTCTGTCAGCTGGCAACCAATTTAATCATTTCACTTTATTGTCAGAAACAACATGAGAGAATTTGCATCTAAAAAGAGGAAAAAAGACAAAACGTCCTGATGAAAAGCTGAAAAGAAAAGAGACATCGAAGAACAAACGAGGTGACCAGAGATGGCAGAAAACAACACTTCATGGAAAATCTCCAAGGAATGTACAAAGGCCTTTGAAGTGACGGTGAAGCTGCGTGTTTCGTGTCTTGAAGGTAATGGAAGTGTTCGTTTAATCCTCAGAAGAGGCGCTTCATGGCCAAGTTTGAGACAGGACGGGTCTGACATGCCTTACAGGGGCAATAGAAGGATTAGCATAAGTGGGCTTTGACCGCTGGCTTTGACTCACCTTGTTCACCTGCGATATCCAAATATTACCTCATTTCTAACTAATACGCCATGCAGGCACACACATGCACATGAAAACTCAAAGACAAACTAAAATGAGGTTTCCTGGTCATGATTTCTGATTAAAATTGAAAATCTTTGCAGCACAAGCAGAAATTTTTGATAGATACGATGAAAAAGATCGACTAAACTATAAATAAATGCAAACAGAGGTTGGATAAATGATACAACCTTGTCACTAAAGAGGCGTAAGTGTTCCTAGAATGATGAATAGGGAGAAAAGGGGAGGAGGAGGAGAGGAAAAAAAGGTCTCGGTGTCAGCGGTACCAGCAGGACGTTTTCTCTCTGTGAGGATAAATCAGCAGCGTTCCTCCTCTCATCACCTGCCAGATCCCCACAGGAGGCACGACTGGCCATTCCTCCTCTTCCTGCTCTCTACTGCTCATCCTCCTCTCTCCTTTTCCGTCCACTCTGGCTTCTTTCATCCCTGAACATTATGTCGAGACTTTTATGAACATTAAAAAAAAAGACGTCTAGTGGAAATGAACTCCATGATTTCCGGAGACGTCGGTGTCTCGTTCCATTTGAGAGGCTCCCAGGAAAACACAAATCAGGGTTTGCCAGGCCGTTTCCTGCCAGGCGGGGCGGTGTGTGCAGAGAAAGACCGAGGTTCCTCCTGTTCACGTTGCCGTGCCAGGTTCGGTCCGTGCCAGAACTCGACAGAACAGAACAGACACTCTCTGCATCCCTGAGGGGACGTTCGGTTGTCTCATAGCTGCTGACGCCCGATGCTACGTCTCCTGACATTGGTGTGTTACGTTATGTCACGAAGTCCTGGTCATCCCGAGGAGGCCGGATGTTATCACAACAGCTACACAGTCATGTAACATGGTGATCCAAGAAATAGTCGTATTGTGACCTAATGCTAATTATCTCTTATTATTAAGTCTGACGCTTTTAAAACCTTAATTATGTTTTTCTTTCTCAAGAAAAGACATGCAACTTTGGAAATATGTTCCTTACCTCAATTACCTTCAATTCTCTTCGACAGGTGTTAATTCAAGGTCAAGGTAATCTTTATTATGCCTGACGGCAGTTTGTTGCACAGCCAGCAGAAATCAGCACAAACACAAGAGTCAAGCAGACCAATGCAGTCTTAAATCGCCTCGCTCTCCTGAATCAGAGGAGACAAAAGTTGAAACTTTTTTCATTTCCACCAACTTGAAAGTGGTTCCAGAAGTGAGTCAGTCTCCATAAGTCCCCATGTTAGACAGCAGAAATAAACATGTTTACAGCCTGGTACAAAAACAGTTTTGGTCTCTGTAGCTAATTTCCCCGTTCATGACAACTGTACTGAGGGTGAATTTACATACAACTCACCTGTTCACATTATATTAAGGCTTAAAGTTATGCAGGATTAAGAGCGTGGGCGCTTTGATTGACAGGTGGGTGCTTGGTTGAGCACTCAGGCGTCAGCCCGTCTCAGGTCAGCCGGTGATCTAGTCTCTGCTGATTTTGAGATTAGCCGGGAGGCAGCAGAGGCAGGACTGCGGCCAGAGCCACCATACAGGGCTTCAAAACAGCTCTTCAGACACCTGTCACAGATACGACGTCTGTTCCTCATACTGTCTGTGGGGTAAACGCGTGGTTCAGATGGGCCGCGGTGAAATCTGCATTCAGAAAAAGCACTCTTTATGCATCAATGTGGCACACGGGTATGATATTTCCCACTGAAATATGGCAGTAGACACATTTGCACATTTGAAATTGGAAATTTTCATTTTTTTCTATGGGAATTAAAGGGGAATTTATGGGAATTTATAAAACTGGCCCTTTGACTGGGAACTTAAATATAGTTGGGGAAAATATATTTTAGCATAATCCTGACAAAAACACAAACCACATTCATGCAGGTAAGTTTCATGGGATCTGTAAGTGTGTGTCTCCTACTTATGTAAGCATTGTGTCTTGTTGTCTCTTTGACATCTTATCAGTCTGAGCTGTTTGTAGTGTTTGTTGTAGTGCCGGGTAATTGTGCAGCGTTTTTCTCCCTGTGTGGTCTGTGGACATAACTCGGTAATTGTCACTAATGGCCCGTCAGATGTCACATCATTCTTCTCTTTTCTTCTCCTGATGAGACTGGAGACCGCGGCCCGCTCGCTGTATTCCAATTACACTCTGTTCCACCTCAGTCTGCCCCACAGTTGTGTATCGCTGACCCTCATCTCGGTGTCGGCTGATGAGGGAATGTTGTTGTGTCACAGGACTCCTATCCCATGAAGATACGATCAAGTATTCATCGCCCCGCTTTACCTTCCTCCTCTCCAGCAGCAAAGCCCAGATGCCTATCGAGTCTCCTTGGCTCTAAGATAACTCACAGAGACAAATGAAGACTTCCCTCACTGTCAAAATATGTCAAAGAGCTCCTCTGTGAATCTGCACAAACACAACACGCTACGCTTAGAGCCAAGTGGAAACACAAATTCAGTGACAGGATATCAAAGAACGGGCGATGTGCTGCTTCTCTGCTGTTTAAAGATGGATGTAGCATCCGTCCGGCTTCACCAGACTGTGATCTGTGTGCTGGAGCGGGTCCCAGCTGGGTGTGATGAGGTCGGGATGAGGGTCAAGCACCTACAGGTCCGAGGCCGTGGCTCCTTGCTGGGAGACGAGGTTTGTCCCCTGCAGGGGAGGGTTGAGCATCTGCGCGGAGTGGATGAGTTCAGGTTTCTCTGGGTCTGACTCCAGCAGTGTTTCCTGATAGTTTTTACTTACATGAAAAGAGTTCTGTCTTTGCTTTAATGGAATAGTTCATTTGAGGATTTTCAGGAGCTGGACGAGAGGATCGGTTTCTTGCATTTAAGACGCTCAGATCTGAAAACCTTCACATGCTCTGATCTGGTCACCTGATAGTATTCACATGTTTGAGAGCTCTGTCACTTTGGCCAAGATTGAGATGGAAACTGTTTGAAGTGAAGTAGTCCTGCACAGTCTGCTATTTTCTACTTTTTCTAATTCAGAAAGTTTGTGCCCTTTTTTTTTTTTTGCCAAACTTCGGTTGAAGTTTTTGTAACTATGTTTCACACGGGTCGTGAAGACAAAGTGTCAAAGGAAAGAATCAGTCAATTCTTAATTCTGACCCTCAACCGTTGCCCTGACCTCTGAGCAGTGACTCGAACAACACGACTGCACATCAAATCAAAAAGAGAAAATGATGTCTGCTCTGTGGTCATGGGCCGGACAACATGTGGTTGTTCGTCCTCTCCTGAGCAGGACTGCTGAGGCAGGTTGTGTACCCGGAGGAGAGCCTGAGGCACGGCAAGTTGAGAAATGAAACCACCTTGTGTTATGCCTCGGAGCAGTCACTGGAGGAAGTTGCGGTAGAGGAAGACATCTGTTTCGTGGTCATTTCAATTTTGGTCTCCTCAATTTGCCCTGAAGGGAATGTCTGCTGTCTGCTTTGACCTCTGAGGAACAAGAGAGCGAGTCAGCAATGGCATTCGACTCAAGTTTCAGAATTCATTGTATTCATCCTCTATGGCAGAAAAAGAATTGAGAATAATTCAGTCAGGTCCAGTTTATTATTTGTATCAGGATGATATCGAATGCTTCACTGGGTTTCACACAGTTGCAGCCCGGCCCGAGCTCTCTAAGGGAACGAAGAAGAAGCTATAAAGCAATCCTTGCGTCCCCACTGGCTGTTGTGCTCATTATACACTGCACTGGAAAAGTGACAGTGAAAACAAACAACTTGCTCTTTGTTCTTCTGGGAGACTAAAAGTTTGTCCTGGGGGTAGCAGCGATGGAGGATAGAGCCCATATCATTATTCAAAAAGAAAATAAATTGATTACTTGGTGCCTTGTAGACGATGTTAGTGTTCGCTTGGAATTTTAGCTGGACGGTGAGCTTGGGGTAGGTAAGAATTCATCACCTGAGGACCGTTGAGGTTTGTGTGGCAGTTGAGATTTTGAGACTACGAAGGTGTGTTTGTGTGGATGTACTGTGCAGATGTGTGCTAGCAATAAACACAGCCATATATTCATTCAACTAAAACCTCTGATTGAACTGCGATCCCCCCAAAGGCTTCCTCCCACATCTCTATTGACTTGAAACTGTTGGCCCATCACCACCAACAGGTAGCGTTCGATTGGTCTCCATCTGATGAATACAAGTCTTAGATTAACTCTACTTTTAGCTTTGCTTTGGTCGCCTAAACTATTACGTTCCACCTCCTTCACGTTCTAGTATTTAACTTGGTCTGTCTGGTGTGTCTGCTGGAAACAAAAGGACGGCTGAGAGAAGAACTGAAGCTTTTTAATTAAAGAATTAAATCATACTCTGCCCTGACGTTGCTCTCCTTCTCCTCTGCATGTGATGTCTACTTATGTGGCATATTAAGCTACCAGTGATTGATGGGCTCCAGGTTGCTCAGCTTGCCTTGTTGCCACTGTGGCCCTGACCCAGATAAACATCCAGAAGATGGATGGACGCATCGAAATGTCAAGGAAATTCCCGCATAGATGATTTTCTCTCCCAACACCATGAGTAAAAGATATCTTTTTCAGCGCTGACGCCGGAGGGAATGGAACCTCCAACCTTGGCTGTGATATCATATCTTCCCAGAGATGATCAGTAAAGTGAAAAATTGCTTTTACAGTACATCTTCCTCTCTCTGTGTCGAGGCGACAGCTGGCGATGTGTGATGCTACGTCTGATTCAGCTGTTTTCTGTTTCCGTGAAAGGCTTCCTGGGTGCTGATGTGTGACTTCAGGAAGTCAGTCAAGAAATTTGGAAATCTAAATCAGATAAACAGACCTGTCAATGCTGCTGTTTAGCCTGCGGTGCTTGAGCTGAGTCATTGGGGCGTAACTGACAGAAATAGACCTTTGGATGACCCAATTATCTATCAATCAAGAGATCAGAGTGTGTGTTTGTGTTTAGTAGGAGAGAAAAGGGGAAAAGCAAACAAGAGGTAGAAATTTAGTGAAATGTATCAGCTTTATTCTGCTTCTCTTTTCACGTAAATGCCAGAGTGATGGGCGATGAAATGCAGCCTCATCCATCGCATACAGTAATACAAACTGTGTGCGAGTGTGTGTGTTAGCCCTTCGCAAGGTGGATATCTTAATAATAAACACCATCTGGCTGTGCAGGCATGAGGTTTACCTTCCTCACATACATGCACACAACCTGCTGAGAGGGAGAGAGAGAGAGAGAAGAAAGCCATGAAGCAAGACAAATCAGGTGCAGCGAGTAGAGAAAAGGACTGAAGGAAGGAAGAAAGAAAAGGATGAGAGGATAAAGGGAAGCAGATGGACAGAGTGAGTCAGTGTTACTGCAGATTTAACACACAGTGTGTTCCCTTTGCAACAAAGGATGGAAGGAAAACAACAAAAATCAGAAAACAGGATAAATGTGATGCATTTTTTTAGGTATATTTTTTGGCCTTTTCAAGCTTTTTAAAAAAAAATTTGATAGAGACAGTATAAGAGTGTCAGGAATGTGGGGAGAGAGAGATGTGAACGACATGCAGGAAGGGGCCACAGGTTGGATTCGAAGCCCGGGCCGCTGCGGCAAAGACTGAGCCTTCGTACATGCGGCGGACGCTCTACCAACTGAGCTAAACAACAAAAGCAGATCTTTTCATTCGGTATTGGCCGATAAGCAACAAGAAATTTGCTGCCTTTTGTGTTGCGCATTACTGCTAAGACTATGTGTTGCTCCCCCGTGAAGTCAGAACAAAACGTATACCACCCTGGTAGAAACAATATGAAGACCAATTCATCAAAATGTTGCTTTTTAAGCGTCACTAACGAGCTGTGCTTAGCCAGATGTGCTGATCAGCTGAGAGCCCTTAGCTGCTTCTTCAAACGAGCTTCAAATGAGCTTCGTGTTGGTCCAGTCATTTGCAATCAGGTTTCTGTTGATGTATTGATTGATTTTTATTGATTTTTTTTTTCAAAAATACACACCAGCAGGCAGAAAACCAAGATAAACAGACAGGAGAGCTGTTAACTCAACTGACCTGACTTTAATCCCAGCCAAACGCGCGTCGGGCCTCGCCAGATCAGCTAATGTTCATTTAATCGTCCCTACGCCATCTACCTCCACCGTCCTGCCAGCCAGCAGGACCAGAAGGTGAACCAGTCAAGGTTAAACATGAAGTCAGAGAGACAGGCAGTAAGACAGGTCACATCAGACAGACAGTTTTGTTGCCGTTGGCCGGGGGTGTCTCGGTTGGTTTCTCGGCTCTGTCTTGTTAATAAGAGGCCATCAAAGTGTCCCACCATGATGGATGGATTCATGTGAAGGAAAGAAAAATCTATTTTTCTGTTCAATTATTTCTGTTTCTGTTTTTTTGTTCAATTTGAACTCAATAATTCTAAAAGGATGAAAAAACGATGGATCCAGGATTAGGTGATACTCAATTTCATGACAGAATTTACCGTGTCTATAAAAACATAAATAATATTTAGAACCGGAATACATTTCTGATAACTCTTCAAAGTTTCTTCAGAGTGCTAAACGGCCTTTCACCGTTAGATATTGGATCATTAATTACAGCGCCCCCCACAGGGAAATCACTGCAGAGCTGGTCGACGATGCCAAGATGCATCATTCCTGCAACCGGTCAAAATCAGACCAGCAGAGTCTGACACATCATCCGAGATATTACACCTGACAGCTGGACACCACCTGATTCATGACCCACACATACTGTAGCATATGAACACCTGATGGAATAAACCTCCCTGTCTTTCTCTTTCCATCCATCTCTTCCTCGTCTCATCTTTTTTTGCTCTCAGGTGGCGATGAGGAAAAAGACTTTGACATCCAGAGAAATACGGGAACCATCTTGATCGCCCGCCGGCTCGATGCTGCTCGGCGCTCCAACTACAACATGACGGTGCGGGTCACTGACGGACACCACAACGCCACCACGCAGGTTAGACTTTCACAGAAACATGACGTATATTTGCAAAAAGTAAATGTAGAAAACCCACGATAGCCTCTCGCACTGGCAATCTCTCGTTTAGAATCTAATCTTAAATCCTGCAGGCAGCAGCCTCTCAGGTGCTGCAGGTGAAGCAGCGTTGATGTGCTGCCTTCCATATTTGATCTTGTTCATGCTGAGCATCCATTTTCACAAACCCTGTGTATTCCATCTCTGAACTGCAGGCCTACATCCGTGTGTTGGACATGAATGAGCATCGCCCCGTCTTCCTGAAGCCGCTGTACAAGGTGAGAGTCGACAGAGATCCAGAATACAGAGTAGTAGCAGAGCTCATGGGTTAGTTCCAACAGCAGTAATCCCCTAAACGCAGATTCTTTACAGATAATTATGGGTATGTCAGACACGCAACCAGGTGTGAAAGCAGCAGAGTACAGTTGGTCCTCTGTCTCAACAATGCAAGTCCTTAGGCGTGTTTATCCAGGAGTTAAATACAACAAAACCATCTGAGCTAACTCACATTTCATCAAAGATCGTGCCGGTTTTTCTCAAACTGAAGACACAAAAATGTTCCGGTATTTTAACAGCAACATAAGACAGTCAGATTTTCAGTTCTTCATGTTGGATTTGTGAATATCACTCCTATTACTCTGCACTTTACTTCTGTTTGGGGGATAATCATGCTCTTAGTTACAGTTCCCATAATTTGGGGACTTTGGTTGATGATTTTTCTGTGATTCCTTAAAGGATTGTTTGATGTTTACTTGTGATAGAGAAGTGCAGCTCACACTGAATCTTAAAATATGTGTATCATGTCTGCGCGTTCAGATTGCAGCACTCTGCAATTTCAAAAGTACCATAATTGCCTTCTTCCCTGACAAAAGTGAGTCTATCTTGTACTTTCTTGCTAACCTTGAGTTGCCGTAGTTGATAGTTCCCTTTAAGGCTTGACCAGGAAGTTAGTTAAATTTAAATTTGGACACATTATAAACCTCTGCAGGCGTTCTTTACTGTGATTATCATCCGGCACATTATCTGGCAACTGCTGCATAACTGTTGTTTTCTAAATAACAGTAATCAATGCTCTCTGTGATCCTGTTTCTGCAGTTGTTGTCCTCAAACTGTTTTGTGTTACCACGTTTATGAATAAAAATGGACTTTAAATTGAAACGTCAAGTACAGGAATCCAGTTTTCTATCAATCTTTCACACCCTGTTATTTTATCTAAACTTATATTCCTTTCCTCCGCTGTCCCTGTGTGTTAAAGGTGAGGGTTCCTGAGGATACCTCCCCTTGGAAGGACATCCTGCAGATCAGCGCGCAGGACGCCGACACCAACAGTAAACTGGTGTACTCCATCCACAGCAGCCTTCATCCTGACAGCACCAAGTTCTTCCATCTGGACCCAAAGAGCGGAGTCCTGGTGATGACGGAGCAGCTTGACTACGAGATGATCTCTGTTCATACGCTCATCGTGATGGTACGGTCATTAGAATCTTGATGTGTAATAAACTGATGCATCATTTTTATTACCTGCCTCGTTAATCTCTTTGACATTTCTTTGCTCCTCCTCAGGTACGTGACCAGGAGATCCCAGTGAAGAGGAACTTTGTCAAGGTGGTGATTCATGTGGAGGACTGTAATGACCACTCACCAACTTTCCTCAGCCCTCGCTATGAGGCCAGCATCTCCAACCAGGCCCCTACAGGCACCGAGGTCATCCGGGTCAAGGCTCTGGACAAGGACATGGGCAGCAATGCTGACATAAGCTACTCTCTGCACTCAGGTGAGAAGCAAAGGGGGCTATTTTTATCTTTTATTTATGCTTGCTCTCATTTTTGAGCTTGACTCTGTTTTACATTCCTCAAGTTTTATATATTCACACCTGGGAGCTGCCACCATTTTTTAACGTTCAAACCAGAGCACTCGAATGTCACCGGCTTCAGCAGAGGGTCCAAGGGCACGAGGATGATACCTGAGAGATAAAAGCGTTATTGCTTCTGTCACACATTACACTGAAACTGTAGAAAAAGAAAAAGTACTTTTAAATCAGAAGAAATGTGTCGTGAAAAAAAACACTTTAATCTATAAAATCTTGACAAGTCAATACTGAGATTATCAGATTAATATAGCAAGAATGTAAACACACACAATGTTGATTTTGGGACCCAGTAATAGATAAATGACGAGTAAAATTCTTTTAAAATAACTAATACATTGTTATTATTAAACTCAAAGCAATGCAGGTAAGTCGGAGGCAGCATTAAAGAAGTAACAGTGTTACAGTTATAGACCTTCAGCCATTTTAAAGTAGTTGCTTTGTGTAACATGTAATTTCCTTTCTTGCAGGGAATATCGACAACATCTTCTCCATAGATCCAGAGCTGGGCTCCATCAGTGTGTCCAAACCTTTGGACCTTCAGCCTCAGGACCAGTTCCACTTGACGGTAAAAGCCACTGACCAGGGCTTCCCTCAGCGCAGTGACCTCTGCTCCGTCCACGTCCACATCCGCATCTCTGACCAAACCCCGCCTGCCTTCCCCTCTGATGAATACCTAACAGAAATCAGTGAATTGAGCATCCTTGGAACACCAGTGGTCACCATCTCAGCCTCCAGCCCTGCTGCAGTGCATTATGGGATTGAAAGCGGCAACCCAAATGGGACATTTCACATCAACCCTTACACCGGGTTGATTTCAGTCCAGAAGCACCTGGATTTTGAGAACTGTTCCTCCTACAAGCTCAAAGTTTCAGCTTCCACCACAGCTGGAGCCTCGTCCAAGACTCTCGTTTACATCTACGTGATTGACGAGAATGACAACGCTCCTGTTTTTCAGCAGAAGGAGTACCTCGGGCAAATAAGTGAGTCCGCTCACATCAACAGCATGGTTATGGGAGAAAGAAACACCCCTCTGGTGGTCCAGGCTTCAGATGCTGACAGAGATTCAAATTCTCTGCTGGTGTATCAGATCCTCGAGCCAGAGGCCCTCAACGTCTTCAAGATAGACTCCAGTATGGGCACTATCTCTTTAATTTCACCAGTTGATTTTGAAACCAAGCCAGAGTATCAGTTCACAGTCCAGGTAAAGGACTCAGGGGAACCATCACTGTATGCAACAGAGCCTGCCAAGGTCATTGTTCGAGTCCTGGACCTGAATGACTGCCCGCCACAATTCACCTCCCCAGTGTACGAGCCATCCATCATCTTCCCAGCTGTCAGAGATACAGAGGTTGTACGCGTCGTGGCCCATGATGCCGACTCCGCAGTCTCATACAGCATCACTGAGGGGAATCTTCACAATGTCTTTTTAATTAACCCAGATACTGGAGTCATCACCGTGAACAATGTGACCGAAATTAGTCCGTTTTACCAACTGGTTGTCAAAGCGTCTGACGGCCTCTATAAAGACGCAGCTACTGTCAAGGTAAACGTAACAAACCTAACAGCCAGCGATCTTGGATTTGAGCAGAAAGTCTACTCAGCTAGCGTTACAGAGAACCTAAAGACAGTCAAAACTCTGGCGGCACTCAAAGCCACAGGCTGCTATTTAAATGAGCCTCTTATATATTCTGTCATAAACCCAATGGGAAAGTTTACGATCTCCCAAACATCAGGTATTCTTGAAACAACGGGTATCCCCTTCGACCGAGAGGAACAAGACATTTATGATGTGGTGGTGCAGGTACAAGACATGCGAACACCGCCAAGGACAGCTACATCCCAGGTCAAAGTTTTTATAGATGATGTCAACGACAACGCTCCACAATTTCTTAACCTGCCCTTTTCAATGATGATTTCTGAAGCCTCTGAACCAGGAGATGTTCTGTATCAGGCGACTGCCATCGACAGAGACCTAGGAGAGAATGGATCCATTATGTACTCACTGGAGGAGGATTACAACCTCTTCAGGATAGATCCTGACGTAGGTGATGTATCTCTTCAAAGGCCTCTTGACTTTGAAGCTCTGAATAAGTACGTGCTGACAGTCTTGGCTATAGACGAAGGTGAGCCCAGTCACAGCACAGTGGCACAGCTCAGAATTCAAGTGAGAAATCAAACCAACCCAGTTTTCCAGACCCTTCTGTATCCGCTGAAAGTCCCTGAGAATGTCCCCCCATTCACTACCATCTTACACGTCCAGGCCAGGAATCCAGAAGGCTATCGGCTAATCTACAACCTTGAAGAGGAAAATGCCTCAAAACACTTTCACATTGATTTCAAAACTGGCGTGTTAACCGTCACCAACCCCCTCGACTACGAGAGTCAAACCATGCACGTGTTGACAGTTCGAGCTACTGACTCTGTGACTGGAACTTTCTCAGAGGCCTCCATTGAAATAGAAGTAGAGGACGTGAACGATAATGCTCCAGTTTTCTCAAAGCTGTCATACTCTGTGATTATTGATGAGGGGCTCCCAATCGGCAGCTCGGTGATACAACTTTCTGCCTCTGATAAGGACTCAGGCAGAAATAAAGA
Organism: Nibea coibor; assembly: GCA_023373845.1. Taxonomy (NCBI): domain Eukaryota; kingdom Metazoa; phylum Chordata; class Actinopteri; family Sciaenidae; genus Nibea; species Nibea coibor. The sequence goes on along the minus strand of CM041739.1, from coordinate 2,465,261 downwards.
TCTTACCTTCCAGATGGTGAAAACAGAGAAGAACGAGACCGCTTTCTTTGAGATAGACCCACTCAGCGGGTTGATTGTGACAAAACAGGTGCTGGACTATGAAAACACTAAGCACTTTAATTTCAAAGTCAAAGCCATTGACAACGGTGCTGTTCCTCTTAGCAGTGAAGCTTATGTCTTCATAAATGTCACAGATGTCAATGACAACCCACCAGACTTTGTCAGCTCCCACTTTGAAGCCTCACTGGATGAAATGGCAAAGTGTGGCCACATAGTCATCAAAATCCAAGCTTCAGATCCAGACACTGGAGATCTGAACAACCTCAAGTACAAAATCCTCTCAGGGAACGAAGGCCGGTACTTCAACATCAACGAATCCTCAGGAATCATCTCCTTTTCTAATGTCTGTAAGAGGAATCTGGATCCTTACTATAACCTGACAGTGGCTGTGTCCGATGGAGTGTTCCAGAAGACAGCACCAGTCAACATTGACATGATGAACACCAACAGGCATAGTCCGTACTTCAAACAGAACATCTATGAAGCAGAATTGGCTGAAAATGCCGAGGCAGGAACTCGAGTGATCCGATTAGCAGCCATTGACCCTGACGACGGGCCATATGGCAGCGTTGACTACACCATCATTAACAAACTTGCTGATGAGAAATTTGCCATCGACAACGATGGACAGATTGTTACGAAACAACCGTTGGACCGAGAGAACCCTGCCCAAAGAGTCATAGCTATCAAGGTGATGGCCAAAGATGGCGGTGGAAAGGTGGCCTTTTGCACAGTCAAGATTATTCTCACAGATGAGAATGACAATGTTCCTCAGTTCAAAGCATCAGAATACCAGGTTTCAATTCAGTCAACAGTAAACAAAGGCGCCCCTGTCATTCAAATCATGGCCTATGATGCAGATGATGGCAAAAATGCAGATGTCACCTACACGGTAGATGAAGCTGCAGAGATCACTGAAGACATCATTGAGATCAACCCTTTCAGCGGGGTTGTGAGTGTCAAAGAAAGTCTTGTTGGCATGGAGAACAAGATCTTCAACTTCAAAGTCAAAGCTCGGGATGGTAACCTTCCTTTCTACAACTCCACGGTCCCCGTTCAGGTCAAAGTGGTTCCTCCTGAGGTTCCTCTTCCAAAGTTCTCAGAGCCTCTTTATACCTTCTCAGCTGCAGAGGACATCCCCATAGGGACAGAGATAGGCTCTGTGAGGGCAGACTCTGACATGCCTCTCATTTACAGCCTGGTGGATGGGAATACGGTGGAAAGCAACAAAGACAAAGTGTTCACTTTGGACAAAGAAAGTGGAACTTTGCTGTTGCAGAAGACCATCGATCATGAAAAGACAAAATGGTATCAGATAGACGTGATCGCTCAGGGCAACCACAACGGGACTGATGTTGCATCACTGGTGTCGATCAGCATCCAGGTTCAAGATGTTAATGATAATCAGCCCGTGTTTGATGCAAGCCCGTACAGGGCCTTCCTGGCTGAGAACATGCCTGCTGGCACCACAGTTATTCAGGTGAGATCAAGAAAGTCTTAATGCTTTTTATTTGAAACCAGAAATATTCACTGCTTGAACGTGGCCACCAAATGTTTGTCTTGACACACAGGTGACTGCCAATGACCCAGACACCGACACCAACGGCCTTGTGACTTACATTTTGGAGCCCCTACCCAATGACCCCACAGTGGACATCGCTGAGGTGTTCTCCATCGATGGAGAAAGCGGCTGGATCACCACCATACGGGAGACTGACTGTGAGGCGACCAGGATCTACAGGTTCAACGTGGTCGCCATGGACCACGGCGGTGACGTCAAACTGTCGTCCAGCGTCCTGGTGGAGGTGACTGTGACGGACGAGAATGACAACCCGCCAAAGTTTTCTGATGACATCTACCGTGGCTCGGTGGTGGAAAACAGCAGTCCCGGTGAAGTCATTATCTCGATGACGACTACAGATGCTGACGTGTCACTGGAAAACCGCCTAGTGACGTGTTACATCACAGGTGAGTGTGTGGTTTGCAGTGGTGTGGTCAAACCTGAGTGCAGCTGTGCCATTTTGGAAAATCCCTCACATTTTAAACATTTAATTAAATAAGATAAATTACTCGCAAGCCAACAAGGTACGAGCTGTTGGAAGGTGCAGTGGGTTTCCCTGCTTCTAAACTTTGGACCAATTTAGCACTAAGCTAAGTTAAGCTAAACATGTCCTGGACACATGCTGGCTACTGGATTTTATTCTGACATTGTTCAGACAGTAATTGCAGTCAGTCAATAAACCAGTGGCAAATTGGCTGTAGCTCCCTCCGTGCAAATCATTAAGTCTGTACACACAAAAGTGTAATTGTGTGGCACTCGTATACTTTAAAGATTACTGCCTCATTGAAGATTTGCAGGATTTATCAAGACATTAATGAGGTGAAATGAAATCTCTGTTAATCGGCCTCAGCTGAGTCATGATATTATGTTATTCATCCAAAGAGAAGCAGGTTGACAAGACGAGGAGACATGAATACCAACTAGATGCCCTGCAGCTAACAACAAAAACAAAGCCTCATATTAATGCAAATCCTCGGTTTTCTTTCAGAGAGTTAAAGCTGGACTTTTCTAAAGCAGCCCACTGTCACAACATTGTTTTTTAGGAGTAAGGAATATTTTCAATGGGATTATTTATAAATGGTAGAGTTTGGCTAATGCTGGCAGACACTGGTGTAAAACAAAAACACAAGAAGACCTTGGATGTTAAAGCTGCCCACCACCAATGTGAGGATTTTCCTCATTCAGGCCTGTCCTGACTAACAAAGCTGCTTCACACAACAAAATTCAAAATTCATTATTTTGATTTCCAGTCGTTTTTCATCAGGGCCAGAGCCGGGATGTTAGAAATAATAATAACAGAGTTCTGGGGTTCTTTCCACAGCCCATTATTCCAAAGCTGTTTGTAACTGTACTGAAAGCCTGTTTGTCCGACAGCCTGTTAGTCCAACAGACGCCTGTTCCTGCAAGGCCTGTTGTTTGTCCTCTTTGTATGTATATACACAGGACTTTTCTGGTCTACTGACCACTCACAGTGCTTTACAACGCCTGTCATATTTACACACACTCATTCACTAATGGCAGAGGCTGCCGTGCAAGGATGATGATCTTTTCCTAAATAAATCAGTAGACAATGATAGGAAGCTTCCTAATACACACATTTAGACGCAGACGCCAACTGAGAGACTTCCACCTGAGCCGTAACTGGCCCCTTACATAACCGAACCAACAGTTTTTTTCTTTTTTGCAACTTAAACAAGTAGTTTAGACATGAAACCTCACCGGACTGCAGCGTTTCACACCATTAACCACGTTTATTATTATTACCCTGACAGTGGTTACCTGACTACTGTTATCACAACGAAAGTCACCCGACTATGTGCACATGCAAATACAAATACAATAAAAGATACTGAAGGCAAGACACTCAGGGGAACACATTCAGAGCACTGGGCTTCTGTGGTTCTGGAATAATGGGCCATTAGAACAACAGGCTGAACCCTGAATGCTTTTCGAGGGACATCCACAGAGCAAACCTGTGCAAATCTGAGGATATTCTGAGTCTAAATAAAAACAGCATATTGTTTGTGTGTAGTTGTTAACGCCTCCTCAAGTTAACTTGTAAAACCCTCAAATTCTGATAATAATTTAAAGTTGATATCATTTAAAGTTTATCCCTTATCACGTGAAACTACCTGATTGTAAATGCTAACACTTTCCTTCATGTTTAAGGTCAAATTTACCTTTTTGTCATGAGACAGATTTTGAGTTTTGTTCCGAATGCAGTGAGAAGGTTTTTTCCGGTCCTGATTTTGTGACACATATTTTTTCCCTTTTGCCAAAATCCCCCAAAAATAAATACAGAAATGTTACTGATAACGTGCTACAACCAAACTATGTTTATGTTGGTCTTCTAAATGAGGCATCGGGGACTTTTCTGCAAAATAAGATAAAAATCTTGGCAACTAACTACATAATTATTGTCTTTGTGATTTATCAACATAAACACGAAGCACCGACAGCTCCAGAATCTGCCCTTATTATCAGTAACTGGATACATGACATCCCCTTTCTCTGTGCTATCCTTTTAATAAAATTTGTCGACATGCAGGCTGTTCAAGTTCAGCAGCCCTCAATTAGTATTTTGTCGCTGCCAAATGAAACCAACATCTCTGTTCACCACTGAAGTCACAGCACCTGTACGGCATCTTTTGACAGCCGTAAAGATTTCAAACCTTCTTGAGGTCGAAGCGTCGAAGGCTGCATCAACGTACGACACCTGTCAGGCAGGTAACATGCAGACTGATGGCCACACACTCACCAGTCTGTGTCAGCTGTCTGTCTGTGTTTTTCATCTCAGAGATAAAAGTTGTTGAGAAAGAGAGAGGGGAACAATAAAATGCAAAGTACATCGGAAGGAAGATGGCAAACAGAAATGACTGAATTATTCATCAGGAACAACATGCCGTCAGAACTCAATATCAAAGAAGCTTTGGTATTAAATAAGAAAGCTGTGAATTTAAAAAAACAACTTTATATTGCAGAGAGGCTAACAGAATGTTAGAGCGCTGTTACAATGAAAGCAGACAGCAAACAAACAGCATGACAAATAAGAAACTCATTTTCTTTTTATGTGAGCGGCAAACATTACAGCACGGTGAACAAACCAGAAAACATTTTTCACATGACCCGTAAAGCTGTTCCTGCCTCATTCATATTTACATACACACCCTCTGATTCGCAGCTCAATACTACTATCATACGACTATATAACTGCTACTATCTGTCTGTTCTCATCACACATGCAGACGGTGACCCGTTGGGCCAGTTTGCCATCATCCAGGAGGACGAGGGCGAGTGGGGTCTGATCGTGAAGGAGCCTCTGGACAGAGAGACCAAAGACAGATACACGCTCAAAGTCTTGGCCAGCGACGGGAAGTTCGAAGCTCCGGTTGTTGTGGACGTCCACGTGCTGGACATCAATGACAACAGTCCACTGTGTGAACAGGTGAAGACGTGAAGAGTCTTACATTTACAGATAATGTTCATCGCAGCATCACGCCGTCCTTAGTTTTCATTAAAAGTTAATAACGGCTCGTCAGGCAGCCCAGAGCTTTGTACAAAACATCAGGCTCTTCTCCAGAGAACAGTTAACAGCAATTAAAGTTTATTTTCTTTGCACACTTTTCTTTATACTCTTATTGTTCCAGTAATGTTTCTGAGTAAATTAAATCCTCGTTCCAGAGTCATAACACACCCTGGCTGCCTCACAGTCCCTCCTGAAACCGTCACTAATAAAGAAGCTCATTAGTCTGAGTTTCATCAGAGTGAAGAGCAAATTAAGGACACGTTGAATATTTATGGTTATATTTCATGACTACTATCCAATACTGATCAACCTCCACCAACCTGTGGTGTGAACGAGTGTGTTATATTCCTGAAATATTTGTTATTGGATGAAATCAGACGTCCAGACTTTAAACCTCTCGTGTATTTGCATACAGAGCTCTGCCGTCACAGAACTGATCACGGGATTTCCCAACCTTCTTTTCTGTTCATATTTTATTCTGCAGAAACACACCGATATCAATTCTGAAGGGAACACTCCAAATAATAAGTTTATACTTAAACCAAATATTTGCAGCTATGAGCTGTGATATTTATTGATTTCTTTCCAATGCAGCGAGATTTTTAAGTTGACATAGTTTGTGACTGCTGTACACCAATTTAAGACTTGGTCAAGTGACATTATAACATTTCCTTTATAAAATGACAGAGAACTATTAAAATACTTCATTTTTTTTTTTGGACAACAAGCTTTAACAAACTGAAAACATTTGGATTCATCATTTAAAGTGTTCCCCCCAGATATCAGGAGCTGTTTGTGTCCTAAACAAGGGCATGACGAGGTGGAGAAGCGCTAACCTTACAATTAATGTCCCACTCTTTCTTTTTTGGGTGACTGATGATGCAGACTGCTGTGTGGGAACTGTGTGGCTCTATAACAACCATCTGAATTTCAAACTTTTGTGTTTTTTTTAAGTTAAGATCCAAATGTATTTCTAGCAATGAATTCTGACCAGTGTCAGAATGTCTAAATAATCATTTTTTGGCCATTACAGGAGCACGGCTGATGTGTCATTTTATTTATCCAGCATTCAGTAGCTTGACTGAGAAAAGTGCGATGTAAATGGAGGCCTGATTATTGTTATTATCCTCCTCTTCCAGCTGGTGTATACGGAGGCGGTGATGGAAAACTCGCCCTCCAGCATTTTTGTGCTGAAGGTTTCGGCTTCAGATCCAGACGTGGGAGCTAATGGCCAGATTTCCTACACCCTGCACGGTCCCGACTCAGACAAGTTCCATCTTGACCACAGGACAGGTATGATGGGGTCAAAACATGAGCGTCCCCCCTTAAAGTGAGCTGCGCTGAGTTTTGGCGATACCATCGGCACTCTGCAGCTGCTCAGGGAGGCTCGGTGCTGAAAAGAGCCCAAAGCATTTCTATTGTCGTTTCTTTGTTTTCCCATTTTCAGGAGCGCCCCGCTGACATCCATCATACTTGATTTCTGTCATAACATCTTGCTCTCATGTCACCAGATTGCCTGTAAGATATCAGATAGCTTTTTTAGTTGATGGGTCCAACACTGTGGTGCAGATTGAAATATCTTTTGGATCCCAAAGGATGAATCCTTGAGAGTGAGGTGATCGTTTAGAGCCACCAACAGGTCGAAATCTCAAACACTAAATTCAGCCTTGGCTCTCGTCTCTTCTATGGAGCTATACTGTGGAAGATCAGGGTACATATTTCAACCGTTTACAATGCAGCGCAGCTGAGAGCTTCATCACACTGTCAGAGACTGTTTGAGGAAAACCTGTTTTGGGTTTCATGATGACTTCAGTGTCCATCTCCATCTCCATCTCCAGGTGAGCTTTTCACTCTGGCTGTGTTGGACCGAGAGAGGGTGGTTGAGTACAACATGGTGGCGAAGGCGACGGACGGCGGCGGTCGGTCGTGTCAGGCGGACATCCTGCTGATGGTCCAGGACATGAACGACAACCCTCCTCGCTTCTCCTCCAGCCACTACGAGGTCACCGTGTTCGACAACACGACTGTTCGAACCCCCATCGCTGTCATATACGCCAAGGACCCAGACACCGGTAGGCCGACTTTAAAATATCATTATAGGTGCAGAGTTCCAACACAAGAAGACAATAAAGAGCATTGCATTGTTCCTCTCATGTCAGAACATGTTGTGACAACTCAATAGCTCTGGTATGAGTGATCCTTAATACTACCTAATGCACAGGCTTGCCTTTGTGTGTATGTATGTGGTACTTCTTCTTCTAATCACAGAGCCGTTCCTCTGTTTTGCTCTCCAAACCCACCTGATACTTCTTCACTGCTTCAGTCCAGATGTGCTGGTAATTGTTTGCCAATTTTAACCCCTCACTCCCTTTGGGTCACAGACACTATATTCCAATCATTGGCGCCAAGATAAAAAAAAAAAAGAAAAAAGTTTCACCACTCCTGCTTCAGAAAGTGAAATGCCCACAAAACACCTGGAATCATTCTTCTGCAGATTTAATAGACGGCCATTACGTTTGAAGATACTTTGGGGTTACTCTCTCATTTTCTCTCCGTCCCTCCGTCGACTTTCTCGTCGGCCTCTTCACATGACAAATCTGAGCTTGTAAACAAAGTCTTCTGAACGCTTGACGGACCAAAACAGCGCTGCATCCACGACGTGCCCGGTGAGGTTTTGTGGTTATAGCATCGTCTCTCTATCTGTCTGTCTAACCCTCCTGTGCTACCAGTGGAAACGCCAAAACTACCTCTGCATTCCCATCCAGGCGGCATGGCTAGCTTGCTAACAGCAGCTACATTTAGCAGCCTGTCCGTCAGTGATCAGCCAGATGACTTCAGGGGAAACACCGCGTCTCCATAATCAGTGAAACAGTTGGTGCTGAAAAGCGTCACGTACTTGCAGTGACCCACGACTGAAAGTTACACAGTGTGAGTGTAACAGGCGTGCGACGTGAATGACAGAGGCACCGTCGGCTGTTTGTGAGTGTAGCATCAACATGATTCTGCAGCTGTTATTTTAAGGTTTAACACACACACATCTCTCAGGTTCGTTCCTTTGTGTTTCCCCTGAAAGACTTTGTTTTTCTTTATTTTCCTGCCTGTGAATCATAAAATCTTCTTATTTCTTTAAATCTCACTGACACAGATTTGTCATTCTGTCTTCGTCTTCACTTTGATCGTGCAGATTTTTAAAGAAACTTCAGCGTTCTCAGCACCCGAACACACGCCGAGCAGATCTGAACCAGTTCTCCTCCGGTTGGAGTTTGCTGACGTAGTTCGGTACAGCTCCGACCGCCGCGTTTGGATGTTTTATTCATTTGTTGTCCTTTGATGGTCGTTTTTTTGTTTTTTGAGCGGTAAAGTCGGATAACGGTAAAATAACGCTTTGTTTTTTATTCACGCATATTCACGCTTGAATAGTCGTAATAGAAATATTCGACCTTTATACACACACACAGAGCTGGGGAGGGAAACAGGAGCAGACAGAACAGGTCAGCCACTCCTTCAGATGTGCAGCAGCTTGTTCTGGTTTCCATCAACGCTGGCAACTTTCTCACAGACAACAATGACTAATGAATGCTGCTTTTCTTTATTATGATTCTTTATTTGCCAAAGAAATGTCAGAGAAATGCATCATAAACAAAAAGCCTGTTGGTTCAGTAGATGACGTTATCGACTCTGTTTACCCTTAAAAACATATCGATAGATCCATAATACGATGCATTTATATATCATCAACCTTAAACTGAAATTGGAGTTGTGTTTTGTGGCATTTTGTCTTGTGGCCGTTTCACAGAGAGCCTCAGGAAACACGAGGAACGAGGAAAAAAAAGGTTAACTCGTCAGTTTGCCAAACTCCTGAACCTGTCTGTTGAGTGAAAAATGTTGACATTTAATCGCGACACTCCTAATTAGTCATTAACTTCCAACCCGGCCTCACAGGTTCACAGGAGACCAGGTAGAGGTGACGATTGACCTGTGTGATTTGTCTTTCCTCACTAATAATAATAATATTAATGAGGTAAATACTTGTCAGAGTCAGAATTGATGTGCTCAGTTTTTTCACAGGCTTGAAACTACACTCCTAAAATAAACACCGCTGCTCTCGGGTTAGCAGTTGTGTGCGTCTTTAGAGCTTACAGATGGCGATGGACGTCATTTGGTGGCTCCAGCAGTCCGTCTTTCCATCTGTCCCACACTTTGGTCTTAGATCAAGACATCCAAGTATCCGCTGGACAGATTGCTGTTTAGTATGCTCTGGATATTCATGGTCCCAGGCAGATGATTCTTCACCCTGCCCTTTCCTGTAGCACCACCACATTTCTGCTTGTCCTCGAGAAAGATCAAACTCTGATGTGCAGATTTCCATGAAGTTTGCAGAGCACGTTCACGCTCCCAGATGAATAAAGGCCTTTGATTTTAATGACCGGTACGCACTTTCTTGTTGCACCACTCGCCACTTTTTGACTCCCGTTATAAGAACAGTAGTCGAGTCGGGGCGCTCACACGCTGGACACTGTGGACTGAGCTCTGAACTTTAAGACTTTAATTACCGTACACCATCTGGGTGATGAAAATCAGCACACAAAATAACTTTTGTGAAAATAATGTCACTGTGATGTACAGAGAGTACAAATTGCTCCGTTCAACACTTCACTTCATCGCTGTGTTTCCTGGCACCCGTATAGACGTTTCTTTAACATCAGAATCTCAGCAGTTCTTTAACTTTATCTCGCACAGTTGAAAGTTTTATGATATATCATGTCTTCACTTTTAATCGTAAACATGCCCCGTGGGAATCCAGATGTGGTTTTGATAACAGTAGTAGCTTCTTGGCTAATTTGTTTTTCCACCTCACAGAAAGAATCCAGCTGTCGTGCAGCAGCACGCCAAATGAAATATTAAAGATTTTTCTTTTCACACTTTCATATTCACATTTCTTCAGGTATCAACTCGGAGGTGAAGTACTCCCTCCTGGCGGGCGACAGCGGCTACTTCTCTCTGGATGAGTATTCGGGGATCTTGCGGCTGGAGCGACCCCTGACCCCCGACACCCCGCCCACCTTCGAGCTGAAGGTGAAGGCCACCGACCGCGGCCTTCCTCGTCACCTCTACTCCGTCGCCACGGTGACGGTGGACGTGGTCGCCCTGGACGACTACCAGCCTGTCTTCCTGAGCTCGGAGTACACGGCTCAGCTCCCAGAATCCATGGCGGTCGGGTCTGAGGTGCTGAGCGTCTCTGCCCTGACTCGGGACGGTGGAGGGCCGGATCCTATTGGTTACCGCATTGTGTCCGGGAACGAGGACGGACGGTTCCTGCTGGACTCGCACACAGGTTAGAAAAGTTTTTGACTTTGAAGACGGTTGTTCCAACAATGACCAATCTTAAATTCAATGAATTAGGTCTGAGATTATTCACAAAAACAATATATCGCATATGATCTTAACGTGATTTCATTCCAAGTGGGAAGAAACAAAATAAAACTCTGTAATAACCAAATAAATCCTTAATTCACCGACAAGAATGAGAAAAACAGGCAAGCCAAGACGGAGAGACTCACGTGCACTAACATGCAGGATGGTTTCACACCAATAAAATACTCATTTGCTGCAGCATTCATCCTGTAAACACTGTGTATATATATATACTATATAACCTTTAAAGGGACACTGTGATGCTTTTACACATAGAGATCATTTTGTTCGTGCTGTTCCAACAGTTGTATGAAATCTTCTTTCTGTGTCAAGGCCACACGTGTATTGACAGCCAGACTAACGCGCTCAGACAGAAAGTGTCAGCTCCACGTTTTAATGAATAAGTTGAAGGAAATCGAAGATTTCTGAGGGCTCAAACGAGAGGATTGCAGTGGATTACCTGCCCCTGTGTCAGAGAACGCTAATCCACCACAAGGTCCGTAATTAGCCGGTCGCTATCTGTGTCTGTCTGCTGAACAGGTATAACGGACAGCTGGTTCACCCGAGCTTATTTGCTGCTGTTGTTGTGAGGCCTGTTCAACTCTGTTGAAAACTTCATTCTTTACTCTGCCGTCTTCTCATCGAGCGATTTAAAAATCTGTCTTTAATGCTTTATTGCACAACACGAGCAGACAGTCGAGCTTTGATGATGCTTTAATTTAATTTCCCTCCAAGGCGGCTAGAGGCTGCCAGTCTGCGCAGCATCTGTGTCACAGGTTTAACGGTAATTAGTAACGTCTTTAAATTAATAACAACAGCAGCGTTTTATGCCTGTTATTATGCACCACCTTTAACATCCCAGATAAAGACCAGTTCTGATTAAATTCAATGGTTTTTAACAGATAATCTCACACAAAATGAATCCGTCATGATTTTTTGTTTTGAAAAATAAAAAGTTGAGAGAGTTGGACTTTTTTTCCCATGATCCCCTCTGCCCTTTGGACTGTGTGGGACCGTGTCGCGGCTTCCTGCCAATAAATCGTTAAAGGGCGGCTGGTCAGAAGAGCCACACTCATTGATCGCCGTCCACTGCTTTGGCTTTCATCATTTGGGGGACAGTTTGAAAAGCTGAGACGTGGCGAGCTGAAGCAGAAGAAAAGCTAAGCTGGGCGATTGTTGGGAAGTCATAGGAACACTCTGATAAACATTTGTTTTTATTCATGTGACAAGTTGTTGAGTCTAAGAATAAAGCAGAATTTAAAAGAGCTGTCTGATGACATGAATGACAGAGCTGAGAAAATACCTCAGGCAGAGAGGTCTGATGTTTGAACGCAATCAAGAGTCAGAAATTCAATAGTTTGCCTCGGGAACTAACCCGAGCTCACAGTAATCACAGCAGACTCAGGCAGCGTTGAGTTAGACGGATGATTTAAAGTCGTTTGCTTTGGAAAGCGGCACCGAACGTGAAGTCAAGTGAGGAAGACGGTAACTTCACGATCACCCGCTGAGCCGTCCTGTGTGTTCACGATCAGTACGGCTCGTACCGATCGATGCGTCCTCTGATCAGCCTCACACACATCACACACACTTCACTCCCTCAGTGTGTGGTTACATCACAAACAGATGTGTGTGTGTGTGTGTGTGTGTGTTTGTTTAATTTACACCTCCCTCCTCACTGTTGCGGGTACGTTCACACCTTCACGCCAGCTGTGTGTGCGTCAGCATCGGTTGTCAAGTCAGCTGAGTCAGCATTTGTATAAAGGCTTGCCAGTAAGAGTAATGAAAATTCATACAGCACCCAGTATAACCAGCACACACACACACACACGGGTGCATGCACTCCATAGAAATTGATTCATGGCCCAGCAGTGAACCTTCTTCCAGAGTGATCGATCTCAGCACTGCTGTGTAGTCGTCTGCCGTTTTTTTAATCCAGAAAAACTTTTTACAAACTTTGGATGGATCAATTCTCTATCGATGTGCCATTGTTCTCTGTGGACAAAGTGCCAAATATTAATATGCCTGCATTTATATTTTAATCAGCAAACGCTACAGATTCATGTTTGAATGTTGTATCGGTGACGTCACCCGCAGCTTTCTGAAGAGGCGTTTTGAAGCTCGGTATGCGCGACTTGAATAACTTTAAGCCTTAATATAATGTGAACAGGTGAGTTGTATATAAATTCACCCTCAGTACAGTTGTCATGAACGGGGAAATTAGCTACAGAGACCAAAACTGTTTTTGTACCAGGCTGTAAACATGTTTATTTCTGCTGTCTAACATGGGGACTTATGGAGACTGACTCACTTCTGCAGCCAGCCTCAAGTGGACATTAAAGGAACTGCAGTTTTTTGGCACTTACAAAGAGTTTTCATTTACCAGCCAGAGAGGCTGCTGCTTGGTTGTTAGCTTCCTTTAGCTTGTCGTCTTGATTCATAAAGAAGATGAAGTGATTGCCTTTATTAGTGGCTGTTTGGCTGATGATTGTCACTGACTGGAGGATTTACCTTTATTTCACCTTCAGATTTTAGAAAAGTCTTCTGGTTTCTTTTGGACTCATTTCCAGGTGAAACTTTAACATGAACTATTTTCTTCACAGCTGTCAGAGTGTATTAACTCTACAGATCATTTACAACATCCTCTTCCTGGAATGAGTCGGCTCTTGATAAGCCCTCCCTCTTCTTCCTGCTCTCACACACAGCCAGCTCCACCCCGCTCAGGTGTTTCCTTGTTCCCTCCCCCTCAGATCTCCAGTTTGAAGATGGGTGGAACCAACATGTGGTGACGTGTCAGCTGACAGCCCGCATGTTGTTTAGATCAGAGCTCAGACTAGTTTTATTTCTGAGGAAGTCAAACTCAGACAGTCGTCAACGTGGAGAGGAGAAATGGCACAGCAAGAAAATAAACTGAACCGGGAAACCATCTCTTGTCCGATCTGTCTGGATCTACTGAAGAATCCGGTGACTATTCCCTGTGGACACAGCTACTGCATGAACTGTATTCAAAACTTCTGGGATGGAGAGGATGAGAAGAGAATCCACAGCTGCCCTCAGTGTAGGCAGACCTTCATACCGAGGCCTGTCCTGAAGAAAAATGCCATGTTAGCAGCTTTAGTGGAGGAACTGAAGAAGACTGGACTCCAAGCTGCTCCTGCTGATCACTGCTATGCTGGACCTGAAGATGTGGCCTGTGATGTCTGCACTGGGAGGAAACTGAAAGCTCTGAAGTCCTGTCTGGTCTGTCTGGCCTCTTACTGTGAGAAACACCTCCAGCCTCATCATCATGCAGCTCCATTAAAGAAACACAAGCTGGTGGAGCCCTCCAAGAAGCTCCAGGAGAACATCTGCTCTCGTCATGATGAGGTGATGAAGATGTTTTGTCGCACTGATCAGCAGTGTATCTGTTATCTCTGCTCTGTGGATGAACATAAAGGCCACGACACAGTGTCAGCTGCAGCAGAAAGGACTGAGAGGCAGAGAGAGCTCGAGGTGAGTCGACAAAACATCCAGCAGAGAATCCAGGACAGAGAGAAAGATGTGAAGGAGCTCCAACAGGAGGTGGAGGCTATCAATGGCTCTGCTGATAAAGCAGTGGAGGACAGTGAGAAGATCTTCACTGAGCTGATCCGTCTCATGGAGAAAAGAAGGTCTGATGTGAAGCAGCAGGTCAGATCCCAGGAGGAAACTGAAGTGAGTCGAGTCAAAGAGCTTCAGGAGAAGCTGGAGCAGGAGATCACTGAGCTGAAGAGGAAAGACGCTGAGCTGGAGCAGCTCTCACACACAGAGGACCACAACCAGTTTCTACACAACTACCCCTCACTGTCACGACTCAGCCAATCTACAGACTCATCCAGCATCAATATCCGTCCTCTGAGGGACTTTGAGGATGTGACAGCTGCTGTGTCAGAGCTCAGAGATAAACTACAGGACGTTCTGAGGGACCAACGGACAAACATCTCACTGACAGACACTGAAGTCCATGTTTCACTGTCAGGACCAGAACCAGAGCCCAAGACCAGAGCTGAGTTCTTAAAATATTCACGTGAACTGACACTGGATCCAAACACAGCACACACACAGCTGTTATTATCTGAGGGGAACAGAAAAGTGACATTTACAGATCAATATCAGTCTTATTCTAGTCACCCAGACAGATTCACTGCATGGCTTCAGGTCCTGAGTAGACAGAGTCTGACTGGACGTTGTTACTGGGAGGTGGAGTGGAGAGGAGGAGTTCATGTAGCAGTCACATACAAGAATATCAGCAGAGCAGGGAGCTCACATGAATGTTATTTTGGATGCAATGACAAATCTTGGAGGTTAGATTGTGACACAAACAGGTGCAACTTTTATTACAACAAAGTCCGCACTCCCCTCTCAGGTCCTCTGTCCTCCAGAGTTGGAGTGTACCTGGATCACAGTGCAGGTATTCTGTCCTTCTACAGCGTCTCTGAAACCATGACTCTCCTCCACAGAGTCCAGACCACGTTCACTCAGCCTCTCTATGCTGGACTTTTTATTTATTGTCTTGACTCCTCTGCTGAGTTGTGTAAAGTCAAATAGACAGAAGTCATTGAAGGGTTAAATTCTGTGTTTCATGTCTTCAGCTTGTTTTGTTTCCATCATTGTTGCTGACAGCTGATTGTTGTGGTATTTCTTCACCTGTCAATCAAACACTGTGGGCGGTACTTTGCCCTCTTCTCATTGGTGGTTGTGTAAATGTTTGAGTTTCTTTCGGTGGCTCCTTCCTGTGTCTGTTTAGCCATGGAGGCTATCACTGCTCATGATGACTTTAGTTTGTATGATCAGAATCAATAAGGAGATGATTCATTCTCTTCTTGTACATATGTGAGATTCAATGAAGAAACAACATTTAGTTTGTGCTCTGAGTCAATAAAGAGGATTTATTACACAGACTGCAAGTCTTCATGTTTCCATTGAACATGTGATCTAAATGAACTCCCAGCATTCACTCTGTTTATTTCACTGAGCTGCTTTCTCGTGGTTAAAGTGACAAAGTTGAGATTGAACTGAAGGTGACTGACAGTGAAGAAGAAGAACAGACAGATGGATCACCACAGACTGTAGAAAACATGGATGCAGTCGTGACAAAGTGCCGTTGTGAAGCTCCGTGTGGTCGCTCTGCTCGTCTCCGTCTGGGCGGTCCTGCCTCCGTCGCCTCCTGACTAATCTAAAGATGGTTATAGAGGTGGAGCTGAATGAGGCCTGGCTGCTCAAACAAGCCACCTGTGACAACAACGAGGAAATTAGCTACAGAGACCAAAACAGTTTTTTGTACCAGACTGTAAACATGTTTATTTCTGCTGTCTAACATGGGGACTTATGGAGACTGACTCACTTCTGCAGCCAGCCTCCAGGTCAATTGATTTATTGATTTTTGGTGCTTTCTGTCTTCAGGATAAGCTAACTGTGTCGTGGTTGTTGTTGTTGTTGTTTAATGTTGCGCGGCTGCTGTTGTGGAGAAAGCTTCCAAAACGTAATGAAATAACAACACGGAGACAGCTGCTTGCGAATCCGAACGTCACTTTACTTT
This sequence comes from Nibea coibor, assembly GCA_023373845.1. Taxonomy (NCBI): domain Eukaryota; kingdom Metazoa; phylum Chordata; class Actinopteri; family Sciaenidae; genus Nibea; species Nibea coibor. Next base: position 2,449,145 of record CM041739.1, on the reverse strand, counting down.
ACATCCTCACAACCTTTTATAACCATTCCTGCGTCATTCTTATATCACTGTTACATAGTCAAATCACCAGATCTGGACCCAACCGTCCTGTACTTTCTTACAATCATATGTCCGTGTTCTGAGCGTCACATGAACGTAGTATTGTCTATGTGTCTTCCATGAGCCTGCATGGTGTGTGCGTGTGTGTGCGACACCCTAATCTTGGTCAGGCTGACCTGAAAACATACTGGCTGAATGTTATCTGGTGGCAGAGAAACATTCAATACTGTCCTGACTGTGTGGCTGAGTGATTGTGCATTTTGCATATCTATGTGTGTGCCTTAATGTGTCTGTGTGTGTCTTAATGTGTCTATGTGTGTGCTTTTATCATGTTCCCTTCAAAAGTCCATATGCATTACTCAGAACACCACACTGCCGACAACATTCACTGATTAATAAAACAAAGTGGTAACATCTTGAAACCGGTCTGGAGAAATTAAACACTCGCACAGATACTGCTGAGATTAGTCGATTTGCATTTGCTTTAATTATTATCCTACAAGACGGATGAATTCCTGCAGGAACTGCATAATGTACTGCAGTTATGAGAAGTACTTTCAAATCGTTATGGACTTGTTTTTTCCATTTTTAATCAATAGTTTTCTTTTTTTTATTATTATACGACAAAAACAGAGTGACTCTCAGGCTTGTGAAGACCGCCGTTGATAATTCATGAGTTTTGTTTTTTGATGTCTGCTGAATGATTCAAAATTATATAAATAAATCATGGATGCTCTGCGTCATCAGTAAGCTTCTCTGCGGATGCCGTGAAGGACGTAGTTTCAAACAGTAAACCTCAGATCAGAAGGTTGTTTTTTTTTTTTAAAGACTTGGCATGCCGCAGTTTGTCATATCTTACTGCAGGTGCCAGATGGACGGTGGTTTACCCGACGTGACAGTGCAATGCGTCGGTGAATCACCATGTTTGACAGTTCATATATCTCTGCGGTTGAAAGTTAAGTGTCGGCAGGCAGGATAAAGTATGAAAACACACGTCTGACACACCAGAGTGACGAGGACGGCGCTGTCAACGGCAGAGTGACATATGCTTTTTGAATGTAGCAATAAAAAATAGATATATGAAAACAGTTGCAGGTCTAAGGAAACATGCAGGAAGCACAGATATTACTTTGACATTACTTTAGTGTGAAGTTGATCTCTGTGCTTAAGATTGAAATTTAGCATGAAGGGACTTTAATATCTACTAGTTAATGTTCAGCCCTTTCTCACTCTCATGTTGAAATCTGGCAGCAGTGCTGTGATGTTCTCTCTCCTCCAGTGTCATTTCTGGATGCACCCACCTGGTGTAATTTTTTGATGTGACATTGAAGTTCAGACGTAGTATTGAGAGCACGCTGAACGCTGTATCTGCCTGAGAAACATAAAATAGTTATTAAACACTGTCCCATAAACCTCTGTGCAGCGTTTTGGCATCTGATCAGTATCTAAACTCACGATCTGTTGCACAAACTGGACTTTCTGGATTGTGTGCGTCACCGTCTCGCTGGTGCCTGAAGCAGCATGCCTGCCGTTTCGGCGTGTATGCGGGCTTGTTGACTTCTTCCTCTAAGGATCTGAGTTCACCTTTTAGTCTGAGGACTATTTTTGGAAGGTGAAGGTGAATTTTGGTCAGTCGTCACTTCTGCAAAAGGTTACTTGAATATTAGGACTTGGTTTTAGGGAGGCTGGGCTCAGGCGTGTTATTCTGATGGCTGAGCTCTGCTCGTATAAACAAGGTGTCATGTGGACCAGAATGGGTGTGTGTGTGCATGTCTGTTTGATTTATATCATGGAATTCACATGTAGGGGTTAGAGATAAATTATGTCATTATGGTAAAAGCTTTCTTTCTTTTATCCTTAAATTAGTGTCAGATTTTATTACCCGTAACATTTAAAATGTCTTATTAAATCTCCAGCTAGACTTTCTGAAGCCTGGTCTTGTGTGTGTGTGTGTGTGTCGGTGTGTATGCACACACAATGAGATGTGGGAAACATTGTGGTTGACAATAACAAATTACCTTCACCCAGTTTCTTCTTTCTGAGAAGTCGCATCACGCTGTGCAGAATAAGCTCAGACTGCTTTGAGCAAAACACAGAATGAAGCTACGAGCCCTTATTGACAGAGAGCTGGCAGCAGGGAGCGCGAGCGGTCACGCAGGAGCTTCTGTACATAAACCATAAAACAGTTTATATTAAAGACACGATGTGCAGCATCGCAATAAGTCACCGCCACAATAAATATCAGCGCATTAGTAAATTACTTGCACAAACATGACTGAAGAATTTTTGCCTCGGGCGGTTTCATTGTGAGAATGTGGAAGGAAATCTGCAGGATTGTGGGAAATATTTAGACTATTATTACAAAAAGAGGTTCGTAGAACAAAAGGAGCTTTCTGGGGTTGGCAGGTGGTGGCAGGAGTTAAATGTTTGATAGGAAATCAGTGCCAAGTCTTTTATTCATGGAGGATACAAGGAAGTGTCTCTGCCAGAGGCCAAGATTTGTTGTTTGGACATATTAAAATGAAGTTTCAGTTTTGCTGGAAGCTCTCTTGATGTTTGGATCAACAGTTCAGAGCTACAGAGCTTATTTCTGCTGTGAAGGGCATTTTTAACATGGGGACCTATGGAGACTGCCTGACTCACTTCTGGAGCCAGCCTCAAGTGGACATTTGAAGAAGTACACTTTTGTACTGGCTTCACTTCACAGCTGCAGATGTTGCCACTTGCTTAGAGCCCAAAAAACATCCAGCAGCAGGGCTTGTGCCTCCTGTAGTGCCCTCCAGCATTGGTTTACAGACTGTACTGTAAATCAGTTTTTAAGAAGACCGTCTGCTGGGTAGAAGCTTTACTCACCTTTGTGTGACTCCGTCTGTTTGTGGGTCTTTCCCGTGTGATGATGCCAGCTGAGGTTTCACTGTAATTAGCAGTCATCCTCCTCGCATCATTAGAGCAACGGAAAAGAAAGCGACTCCAGTGATTTCAGCTGACATGAACTCCAAGAACAGCGCACACAGGAAAACGGAGGCCAATTTTACATTAAGTAAAAACTGTGATTGATAAAACAATCAATCCTAAAAGCCGATAGTGCCATGAAGAAGTCCTCCTGGTGCATTTGCAGAAGTGTTCACACTGGCCTAATGCACACAGAGACGATAACAGGATGCAGGTTTCTCATAAATGTGACTCAGATCTGATTATAAATGTAAAAACCAGATGTTCTGTTTTCATCTGCCTCCGTCGGATTTCCCCTGAGCAAGGCACTCGATGCCTGCTTAGCGCCTGAATGTGTGTGAACGATGAAATGATCAAAAGTACAGACTGCCGATGTGCCGGCTGAGCAAGAAGAGCGTGAATGAGATGTGAGCTGTTGATAAAAAGGAAGAAAACTGAAGCTCAGCCAACTTTGTCTCCTTAGAAAAAGGCCAAAAAAAAGAAGCAACAAATAAATAAATAATCCTCGGATCGCTCGGGTTGTGCAAATCTCCTTGATCTTAGAGAAATCAATAACGTGAGATCTGTGCTGTGTACGAGGTACAAATAATTTACGTGTTGAAACCTGGAGGTGTTTAGTTTGAGCGGAGACGGTAGATGTTTGTGTTTTTTGTTCGATCCCATTTTGTTTTATCTTAATGAAGTGTGGCTCAGCAGACTGGCTGGCAGCCCAAAGAAAATAGGCTGCGCGTCTCACCCACACACTCTGCTGGATGTGATGCGCTGCAGTCCACAGATACACTCTGTTTGCTCTGCGTGCTGGTGATAATATGATCACTAACCGAGGTATCCGTCTCCTCAGAGCTGCTCGGCGTAGTAAACATAAAGTTGGACCAATTTACAGCCTCCAAACAACCTTATCTATAAAAACTGACAGCGCCTCATCACAACTAGGACTGTCAGCAAATATTCTAAATTCAAATGATATATTCAAGTAAGAGAGAGGGAGATCTATGGTCTTCAAAGTTTCACAGTATAGGTCATTAGTTCATTTACTGTGTTTTAATTTGTTGGTGCAGTTACATGTTTAGATTTGTTTATTGGCAATAGAGAGATGAGACAAGGAAAGAGGACTGAAATTTATAGAAAGTTATGAAGAAAATATCATCATATGCTCTCATTTGAATGAAGGAAGTTATTGAATGTGACTAAACTTTAATACACGACCTCGTCCATGAACAAGAGGCTGAGTCACGCCAGGTAGATGTTATCAAACTAACAAATATGTCACCTGTTGTACGAGCACCTGATATACGCTGCGGACCGCAGGTTCACTTCAGTACAAACACATGTTATTTTCAGCTCTGGTTACTCAGACACTTCTCCATTCTTCCCCGATCTTTCAATAACATTGAAAGTCCAACTCATTGGAGGCAGGTCATTCATACTCCATAGAAACTGCAGACCAGAAATTCAATAACATGAATGAAGATGTTCCATTGATGAAATGCCCATTGGAGGAGGAGACACCCAGAGGGGAAAAGGTCTCTGTTAACGTGCTCGACATCAGATAAATGAGAACTTCAAACTGAGAGGAGTGACTCAATAAGAGACAAAAAAGTGGACATGACACAGTCTATCCCCTTCAGGACTTCATGCCTCTTTTATCGCTGCCATAAATTGAGGTTAAACTTCACATGTGGATGACAGATAACACACAAAGGCGGCAGCAGGCTGTGGAGAGATTTATAGATCCTGAAAGGTTAAACTCACAGCTTCACTGCGCTGACAAAAGTGAGAGTTCACCAGATACGTCACACGATACCACACACACGCCGCGTGTTTGACTTATGGTGCATATTATCATCAGAAGCACTTTGCTTGAACATCGATTTTGAATGTATATTATGTCTGTCACTCTCCATAATATATATTCTGCATTTCAATATGATGGGCAGTCAGGCGGAGCAGCATCCCAGTAATTTATATAGAGCGCGGGCTGAAAAGCAGCGGTGGAGAGGATGGAAATGCACGAAAAAAGAGCTGAGAGTCACTGATCTGGACCAAAGCTCTTAGCTAAAACCCGGTCCTGGTACCGCGCAGACTTTAAGTGGATTTTTATGCAGATCCTTTGGTCGTTTCATCACGTTTCATGTAGCACAACAAACGGGGTGTCAAAGATTCAGTTCCTGTCAGTCACTGCTGCACGTTCAGTGGACGTTAGCACTACACTGCCATGCTAAACATTAGAATATTAAATTATAATCATTGGCACGATTATATGTGTTAATGCTACACACGCCTTAAAGGGCCTCGGGTTGGGTCCCACAGTCTGACTCTTACAGGGTTATAATCCGGTGCTGTGGTTGTGTGTGTTGGCTGAAACAACGACGTCGTTCTTCCTTCGCCCTAAGGCTAAAGCGCTGCTAATTACATGCTACACATACATGTCAACATGCTTAATTTGTGTCATTAATAAATTACAACCATCATGGGCCTGAGCCGGAGCACAGACTGATAAAAGTGGACTGGCTGCTGATGGTGCTGGACTTAGCCTGGTCTTAGCACCACCTTCAGGTGAAGCTGATGGAGCTAAAGATGGTTGATTTATCATATTATCCCATTTTCCTGCTGTGTAATGAGCCTCCTCACGTCAAACCCAAGATTCAAACTCGTTTTATCCGTTTCCTCACATTTCAGGCCGATGGAAAAAAAAAAAAAAACACACTGAGATCTCGACTAGAATTTAAAACCAAGTTGTGCAACTTTGTGTGTTCAGCAACGCATCATGTATTTGTAATGTTGGGCCCACCGGTGAATCCAACAGGGGCGAAGAGGCTGTACCAGAATCAAGACCTTGCACACGTTTTATGAATTCAGTATTTTGCTCATGAGGTGAACTGGGCTTTGTACTGATGTTGTATATCAGAGGTAACTGTTTAAAACTCAAGGATTTCATCACCCCCAACAAACCTAACAAACCATCAGAATGCGGCACAGCACACTCATGTTCACCAAACCGCTGTGATGTTTTATACTAAAGTGCTCCAAAGAGAGGTGGAAACGATCTGATGTTCCCTGATCTTCAGCAGAATCGATCAGTTTTTGTTTTTTGTACAAATATAAGAATAATTCAGTCTGGTTCTCTTGCAGGCCTTCTGACCCTCGTTGCGCCGCTGGACTTTGAAGTTTCCCGGGAGTACTTCCTCTCCGTGGAGGGAAGTCGTGGGAAATCCTCCCTCAGCGATATCACCACAGTCATCATCAACGTGACGGACGTGAACGACAACGCGCCGGTGTTCGAACAAGGGGACTACAGCACGGAGATATCTGAGGATCTGACGCCGGGAGGCCTGATAATGAAGGTGAGCACGTAGGACACAGAAGTTAAGAAATGAAGAAACCTTTTGGACGAACTGGTTTAAAAGCTCATCTCAGAAGCTGCATCGCTCAACACAGTGACATGAAATCTTTAGAGTTCTTTGGAGAAGATGTGAAGATGTTTCACCTCTCATCCAAGAGGCTTCCTCAGTTCTGACTGACCCAGGTATTTATCCTTGGTGGGATTGTTAACCAGGCCATTGGTTCCACTTGGTTCACTTTGTGTTGCATGAGGCCAAGTGTGAACTGCTGTTCAGCCTCCTGGGGAGGGAAAGGACAGTGTTGTAGCTGGTGGATAACTGATGTCTGAGGCGGCGTCCTCTGCTGAGCGCTGGTTTTTCTATAAGCACTAGCAAGTGGAAACAATGGCCTGGTTAATGACCCTGCATAGGCTATATTCCTGGATGTCCCCATCAGTCAGTCAGAAATAAAGAAGCCTCTTAGATGAGGGTTGGAATGTCTTCATGGATCTACAACCACGTCCACTCACCCCAGATTTAACCCTTCTCAAAGAAAGCCTTCACAGGCCGCTTGTCTTTAGAGCTTCAGAGGTTCTCAAGACGATATGTGTCTCTCACTGGAAATCCTTTCATTCAGCACACACACACCCACACACACACACAGGTCTGATAGATATACATTATAGATACCATGGAGTGATGGGCAGCCACGTAGCAGCCCCCTGGGAGCAGTTAGGGGTGTAGTGCCTTGTTCAAGGTCACCTCGGCAATCCACAGGAGGTGAACCGGCACCTCGCCAGCGTGTCCATATAAACCCCCTTTTTAAATAAATAAAAATATAAACTATAATACTAAAACACACAGAAAGAACAATGATAGGTCCTCGACATGCACGAGGAAGATTGTCAAAGTTATATATTGTTAGATTAGAAAATAATCTGTGAACTTTTTTAGATTTCGAGTCGTTTTGTTTAAAGAAATCTTTCACATCACAATAATTGAACTGAATGAATCTGAAGACATTTCACCGACGCCCCGGCAGAGCCTGCTGCTGCAGAGAGCGAGGCTGAAAAGAAATATTGAAGGTTACGTTAAATAAATTACTTTTGATGAATTCTTCAAGTAAGCCCACAATCACACACACACACACACACACACACACACACACACACACACACACACACACACACACACACACACACACACAGAGTAAGAGGAACATTCATACATCATAGACACAAAAACATCAGTAATCTTTAATTGAATCACTGAATTGAATTGGACTTTAAATTATTTCCAAGGTTCAATTTACCTGAAGGACGTTTCTCCGTAATCTTCCGAACAGAATTTTCTGTGTTGTGCTTTTCATCCTGAAAACACACAAACACACACAAACAACATGCATTAGCACATATATCAGAGGTGTACATGCAGGTATTTGTTGTATATTATCTTATTTCACACAGAGAACAATACGTCCGCTCGCTGTTGATTCAGGTAATGGAAAAAAAAAAGATGAGACACAAACAAAGACAAACAGAATTCACATATTTATAATTCCATGTGCACAAAGGTAACATGGCGGGCTGTCGATGGCGCACGCATGTAGAAAACGGATTAAACACACACACTCACACACACATTTATCCGACATGTCAGCCGTCATCTGTCAGGCCAGAAGCAGATATAACGCAGCAATAACACAGCTCAGTGACTCGCTGATGGTTTGACCACGGCTCGATGATGTGTCTGTAATCATATGGTTTCATATTTGACATTTTTCTTCTCATCGCTCCGATTTCACCATTTAACCGCAACACGTCACTGTTTAAAAGCGTTTTAACTGTTAGGCTGTAATTGGAGGAGAGTGACCTCTGTCAGCGGAGGAGATGATGGGATTCATTGTTACAGTGGGCTAAAACACGATGAATGAAGACGGGATGAGCTCACGACATCTCAGCCTTTATGAATCATCTTCGTCTGTTATTGAGAAAAACTGTCAAACGCTGAGCCATTCAGAAATTTGTCAAAAAGTCTTCCCACATATGGCATCCACTCGGATGGATGCCATCAGTGTAATATGTCGACTTCTGCCTGATCGCTAAGAGTATTCTTCCTTACGTGGGATCCAGTTGTGTTCTTCTCCTCACCTTTCATCGCCTTCTTCACGTCCAGGTAACAGCCGCCGATCAGGATGGTCCAATCAATAATCTGCTGCGTTACTCCATCGTGAGCGGTGACCCCCTGCAGCAGTTCTCTATTCACTCTCGTAGTGGAGAAATCACTGTCCGCACCGCGCTGGACAGAGAAGAGGTCAGTCTGTTTGTTCAGTCAGTAAAAATGAAGAATTTGTTTCATTTTACCAAAATACAAGAAATAAAGCTCGATGAATTTCGTCTCATCTCCTCTTCAGACCCCTCATTACTCCCTGACGGTACAGGCGGCCGATGAAGGCGATCCTCCTCTTTCCTCTGCGGTTCTCATCACCATCACTGTCACGGACGTCAACGACAACCCACCTGTCTTCTCGCAGGTCAACCACAGTCTGCTGCTGCAGGTATGTGACACACGTCCACATGAAAACAGTTGGTGCTTTCACACCCGCTCACACATTAACCTCAGGATCAGACGCTAAAAGGTGGACCTGCAAATCTGTCCTTTGCCAATTTGAATGTGAAATTCATAGATCTGAATGTTTGACTTTTGCTTTAAGGATTAGTTCATTTTCGTATTGCTGCTCTTCCCAAGGTGAAACTGAAGCCTTACCTCTCTCTCTCTCTAAAGCCGTTTGGATCCGTTAGTTAGGCAGCAACTCTGTTTTTTGCATGGTTAAATGATTGTTTTTGTCTTGTGAAGCAAAGATCGATATAAACGCTTCAGTTTCTCGATGGAAAGGTGGATCTGACGCCCGGTGCTCCTCTGCCTCATGAAACCTACTTTAATAAATCCAAACTAACCCTTTAGGGAGTCTGCCTGACCTCGCGTTTGCATAGTAACGCTGAGATAAGCTCTTTTGTTTGCAGTTTAACATTGAAGCGAGCTAACTTTAGCTTCGACCGAGGTGAACACAGCGCATTGACACCTCTATTTATTTTCTGTGGAGCAGAAGGGATTCACAAGTCAAGGCATTTTCAGGCAGCGGCTTATGATCCATACCAAAGTGCCTCCACTCTCCACTTATTCTTCAATCCCACACGCTGATGGCTTGTCTTGTCAGGCTAGAGGATTTTATCACAGTTGCTCAATGGGTTGACACATGCAGGCTAAAGTACGCCGGGCTACTTCTGCCTGCGTGATGCACCCAGTGTGTTGCTGCAGGCGCCGAGTGTCAGAGGAAACGTGGCGAGAAAGTCGGCACATCGGGGCTAAATGATGCATGGAGTTAAATTACTCAACAGGATGTGAGGGTCCGCTTGTTCAGCAGGTTGGCACGGTGCTACAGCCCAAAAACCTTCAATTAGAAATACTTAAGATTTGTGTGCTCTCCAATAATTAGGAGTGCTTTTTCTTGCCTTTAACTCTGTTTTAATGCATTTGTCCCCAGTGGGACACCGTAGGCAAAGTCTGATTATTTTTAATGTGTTCTGGTTGGTGGAAAAACAGCTTTGGTTTCGTGTTGAGAAACTAACGACGTTCGCCGCCTGAAGCTGTTAAAACATGTCGGCGCTGCGCTGCCTGAAGTCGGAGAGCAAACAGGCAGAAACACACAGTGTGTGCCGCAAACACACAGTGTGTGTCGCAAACACACAGTGTGTGTCACAAACACACAGTGTGTGTCACAAACACACAGCGTGTGTCACAAACACACAGTGTGTGACACAAACACACAGTGTGTGTCACAAACACACAGCATCAACAAAATGTCAACAAGCAATATGTAAAAAAAAAAACACTCCGGAAAGATCCGTCTGCTCATCAGCTCCTGCAGAATAACCTCTGGGAACACAGCAGTCGCATTCATGTGTGAAATTTGACAACTCAGTGGAAAAATATGAACGTCGGGGGCGGGGGTCGCTTTTATCTGAAAATGAGCACAACATGCGACTCCTGTTCGTTCATCTGTTAATGGAAAAGTTTTAAGGTGTTTCGTAGTGTCACAGTCTCTCTCGATAACGTCGACGATGAACTAATGATTGAGTGTAATTAAAGAGAAATCTCTCCAGGATCAGTCATCCTCCATCAGTCAGTCCAAACCTCTTTCTTCCTCATTCTCAAACACATTCCGCTGAAAATATGCTGACCTGTAAATGCCGCGCCGTCGTAACTGCGGCGCCCGGCGCTCATTAAAAAACGTGGCGCTGAGAGTTCAAGACTGAAACTCAAAACCAGAGCGAGGTTTCTGAGCTGATCAAAGAGGCGGGAGGATCGGCTGTCATGATCCGCTGGAGTAGGTGTGGGTCTGTTTTCCTCGCAGGACATCAGCACCACCCGTTCACCTCCAACTTCTAATTACAGGACAGCGAGTCTGCTGCTGTGGACAAACTTTTAACAGGCTGTTTACCTCCCGTTTCATGTGAGCCTTGTAACGCTGCGTGCTACAGTAAGACGTGGTCGCCCACATGCCTGAGAGTACAAATACGTCTCTGCATGTGTGCCTTCACGCCTCTGGCAGCGCCGTTCACGGGCACTCAAAGCTCTCTCTGCCAGCTCTCCATCACTCTACCTGCCGCCGCTCTGCCAGCTCAGAAACTCCCATCCAGTCACAGAGTAGCTGCTCCGCGAGCCAAATCGTCTGCGCTGTGTGGTGATGAATCCAAACTCTGTGATATCATCCCATCTGCTAATGTCTCCACAGCCAGCTCGGGCTCGTGAGGAAGTCTCTGATTGCATTAAACAGATGGATGTTGCTAAAACTGGAGAAAGGTGTTTGAGGTCGGCAGCGGAGGCGGCGGCGGCGTCCTCTCTGCTGTAGCCGTCTCATGCCTTTGTTTTGACTATTTGCCACTTTTATGACTGGCACATCTGTTGTAGCAAAGTGTCTGCGCCCTATTAGGCTGCAGTCGAATTTGAATATTCCAGTGAAGGCGGCAGATGGACAGGTGGTTTGTATCTCTGCATATCGTCCTCAAAGGATTCAGAAGCGTAACCCGTTGCATCTGTGGTTTCATGAAAAACCTGGTCTTCACTCCAGCGTGCTAAAAAGACACAAGTACCAAGTTTCTGTTGAGGGAGCAGACGTGTAAACTTATGATTTCAGGTTTTAAGTATTCATTTCATTTTTTGCAGGTTGCAGATGTTAAACTTTGGTTGATGGACAGAGTTACTGTCTGGACTTCCTTTGTTCTGTCCACAAACTGATGCACAATGATGAGCTCTACTCTTTATGAAGCAGTTTGGTGCAGCTTGAAACGTATCAAACACAAAGAAAGTTGGATGCTAACCTTGCTCGGCAGCTGGACCCCTGAGATCACGGGAGAATCTATCCTTCCAGGCTTCGAGCTATGTGTTTGTGTCTGAACACAAGCTGGAGGTTTGAATCAATCAGCGTCTTCTGAGGAGCTCCTGGCAGCTACGGCGTGAGCTACAGGCGTGGGTCTGAAAAAACAATGACGGCTGCTAAAGAGGTTAGCCTATAGCCAGTTATATCAGTTCTTCGTGGAAAGAACGGCGCTGACGGCTTTTCTCGATGGAGATGTTTTCCTTCTGACTGACGTAAAAGTTTGGCTGTGTTGATCTGATTGGGTGATGCTTGCCAGCATGTTCATCCAGTCACGTGGCCTGTACAGGTAGACTTTCCAGGTGTTTCTGTGCTGAGTTTGTTCTTGACAGTCTGATGAAGCCGCTCTTTGCTTAAACAGGATTGTATTTTATGATGCGTGCTCTAATTGAAATCCGAGAGACCGCACCGACCGTGTTTTAGCCCATTAACTCCACATTGTTTGTATTTCGTCACTGATTGATAACCCACCTACCAGGGAGCCGCTGGTTTCCATTAAGTTCAGCACACTGTGAAAATCAGCAGAGACTCGATGGCTCTGGAGCAGTCAGGAAATTGCTGACTGGTGGTGCTGAAGTTACAGGCAGGGACCAAACTTTCTTGGTGGTAAAGTATCAGTATGTTGGTTTTAGTGGCATCTAGTGGTGTAGTTAAAGACTGCATGAAGGAGAAACTGGTAGCACCAGTAGTTCGGGGCAACTACAAACATGTCGGCTCGAGGCTGACCTTTAAATACGATGAATTACTGTCTCCTCTCTGCAGGAGGGCGAGTCGGTCGGCAGCGGCGTCCTGCAGCTCGTGGTGTCGGACAAAGACACGCCCAAGAACGGCCCGCCGTTCTCTTTCCACATCGTCAGCGGCAACGAGGACCGCCGTTTCCACGTCGACCAGGGTGGCCTTCTGTCGCTCTCCGCTCCACTCAGGAAGAGGGTGAAACCCCATCACCAGCTCAAGATTCAGGTCAGAATAAGTTTCATCTCCTGAGCTGCTGCTTGCTCATCTGTTTTTCACTCTATGGTGACATTTTTTTGTAATATATCTGCCAAATGTCCCTTTTCATCCTTGAGATTCACATCTTGCATGAGTCACGCTGTCATCAAGAAAGCTGCATATTATCAGTCTAATCTTTGTGTCTTTCTATCAATGCGTCGATCAGGTGACAGACAGCGGCCACCCTCCCCTCTCCTCCATCTGTGTGGTCAACATCAACGTCACCGAGCAGAGCAAGTATCCTCCCTCTGTGGTGCCTTTGGAGGTCTTCATCACTACTTCAGGTGGGCTGTTTGCCAACCGGGTCATTGGCAGGCTGCACGCCTCTGACCAGGACCTGCAGGACGTCCTGACCTACAAGCTGGTTTCAGAAAATCCAGACAAGGGGAGATTCTCTGTTGACCTCACTGATGGCAAAATCTGGGCGGATGAGAACCTGGAGGAGGGCTCCTACTCCCTCAACGTCAGCGTGACTGATGGGAAGTTCAGCGTCTGGGCCGCGGTCAAGGTTCATGTGTGGTCGGCCAACCAGAGGGCGCTGGACTCGGGCCTGACGCTGCAGCTGGCTGGGTTGTCACCCGAGGAGTTTCTGGGTGACCACTGGAGAGGCCTCCAGCGCAGCCTCGGACAAGCTCTGAATTTACCCAAACAGGAGCTTCATCTGGTCAGCCTTCAGCAGCTGCCTGACACCCAGGTCCTGGAGGCCCTGCTGGTCTGGAGGCCACAGAGCGGACTCGTCCAGTCTCTGCCGACCAACAGACTTCCAGGTGATCAATACTGAGATTTGAAACTGATGTCACAATGTTGAAGCTGATCCTGTGATGCTGAAGTCTGAATCTCTTTGTTGTAGGTATCATAGCCGACATCGAGGACACTCTCAGCCTCAGCATCCTCAGGGTGAGCCATAACGGGTGTCTCGGCACCGGCTGTCCGCCACGAGGCTGCAGAAACGCCGTCCGGCTGACAGGAGAAAGACTGAGCCATTTCACGACGGCGAGAGCCGGTTACATCACCCCACAGCACACCTGGGAGAGCGTCTGTCCCTGTAACGGTACGTCTGTCTGTCTGTCTGTGTGCGTGCACCTGGCCTTAATGAGGGAGTGTGCATGTGGGTAACGACGTGAGTGTGTGCTTTACCAGCGGGAGCTGAGATTTTGTCGTAGACACACTAACTCAGCCCCCCGTCTCTTGTGAAGAGCAAGACGAGGCCGCGGCGCCTTCCTGCTGCTTTGACAATTGATCTGATTCAAAGCTACATCGTGGGATGAGGAAACGAGCCGTGCGTGAGCTCCAGCAGAGACATTTCAGTCAGCGCTCTCCTGACGTCCTCGCAGAGAGTGCACACTGCTCCCGGCTCACGTCTCATCGAGCTGTGGACATAGTTTAGGTGTAAATGAGGAAAACGAGGTCAAGGCAGGTTTACTTCCATCTGCATTTGCACCTTTTCTTTCTTCTGTCGTAATGGAAAAATGGACTTTTTGATCCTGTTATTTATTTTTTCTTTTATTGTACATAAAAGTATGAGAATTATAAAAGACAATGTTCAGTAAATTAAAAGAAGAGCAGAGAGGCGACCTGCTTAAAGGCTCAAAGCCAGATAAACGAATTATATTCATTATTTAAAAAAGGACAGAAAAGCAATTAGGTGACAAAATATTAACAGAAAGACATTTTGTTTCTCAGTCATGCTATGCGAAAATGTACATGACAAGTTGCGCACAGTTGAACCAACGACGTCCATGTTTTCTGCGTGTGTGAGAGAGTTATATAACGTCCAGCTGTGAATTTTGTTGTGGAAGACAGTAAAAAGTTCAAATATTTTAACGTTGGATGGCCTCACAGAATTTTATCGTCCACTAGCATGAACTCTCTTTTTGCCGTCTATCATCTGCTTGACTCCACGTGCACATGCAGCATAAATATGCATGTGCACGTGCATGTTTTAAGACATAAAACAAGATTTCTGGAGCTTTTTACCACCAGCTGCAGTTTATTTGAATCTTTCTTGCCGTGGATAGACAACCACAGTGTGAACACATGACTTCACTACAAGTTCTGCTTAGAGAAGCGTGTAATATATGTTTTGCTGATTTGTACCACGCGCTCTCCTCGTCTTTTTTATCAAAGCCAGCTGCTCTTCATAGACCTGGGCTCACCTGTTGTGTTGCTGCTGACTGAGATTTCAGTTGTGGGTTTGAAGACGAGTCTCTGTGAATTCCCCTCTCCGTTCTGCTGGACTTTCCGAGCATAGAGACCCATCCTCCATCACTCAGGCTGAATTCTTTTGTTTTCTTAGGAGAGGATGGAGTCTTGTGTTTTCGTGCGACTCGATGTAGATATCTGTTCCTGCCTGAGATCAGAGAGCGTTTTTCCTTTTATCTGCTAAAGCACGGCGAACTGAGGGAGTAAATCCCTGAGATTTCATATAAATCACTCAGAACACGCTGAGTATGAACGCGGGCCCTCCGTTAACTCCCGTTACAGCCGACAGAACATCTATATCATTGAGCGGCGCCGGCGCCACCTCGTCGGATCGTCCTCAGTGATCTCTGTTGGCATTCCTGTCAGGATTAGTGGTGTGAGGACAGAATAAAGTCAGCTAGGGGCTCTCCGGGATGTATCCTCATTATAAGCTTGTTTAGAGTCTTCTTCTCTCAGGAACATCTTTCAAATGTGTTATCACCGCCATATTTTGGCTATATCGAATACCTCTTTGGTCTTAAGAGTGTGTGGGGAATGGCGATAAGGAGATGTCGTGTGAGGACGGAGAGCGGGACAGAAAAACACGAGTAAGTGATCAACAAGCTTTGTAAAACTGGGCTCTGTCTCTGATCATATGATGTGATAATGATAATTCATAACAGCAGGTCGATAATTCGTTTGGAGTTCGAAAGTTTATCAGCCATAATTTTTTCATCAATCAATTTTCTGATTCCAGTTTTCTGTAATTTGAATATTGTTGGATTTGGTGAACAACAGCAACAACCGGCCAACAGTGTTTTTAATCATCTCCTTTTAACTGTGAAAAATAATAAACCGCCTGATTAAACTCTGAGAGGTTATAAAGGTTAGACAAATTATTATCCAAACAAACATTTTTATTGAATTGAATATTTTATCCTTTGAAAGGTGACTGACCACCGTCGACATCCGAGTTTCAAACTCAAGCAAACTCCAGAAAAACATCAGTTATTTTTAAATGTAAACTTCAGAGAGCTGTGTCAAAATAAAAGTTACTGGATTTAAATCCCACTTCAGGAAAAGTTGTTTTTCACCAAGACGTGGAAAAAAAAAACTTTGTGAATGTGTTGTTACCGAATCTCCCCACAGGCGTCATCAAAGTTTCATGTAAGAAACACAAAAAAAATCCATTCATGAATTCACTCCTCGTTCGTTCACTCCTTCCTTCCTTCCTTTCTTCCTTTTTTTAAACTCATGCTGGACTTTCTTCTTTTGCTTTTTTGGCTTTTGGGCGTTTTGATTTTTTTCCAGTTAAAAATCTCAAACAAATCTTTAAAAATCTGTTTCTCTCTGTGTCTCCTCTGTCAGCTGTGAGTTTACACGTGACGTTCAGTTTACGGCACGTTTCATCTGCAGACTGTCGCATTTAGTAAAAGGCGAGGGTGGAAATTATATTTGAATCTCTGATATGTAAAAAAGCATCTGGAGAGTTCAGACTCTGAATATCTACAAAAATGAGCAGAATTTGATTTTAGTGTCAATAAATGATCATAAATTATTTAAACACATTAACTCGGGTTAAACATGCATAAACTTTTACATCCTACTCAAAATTTAATGATTCTAAGTTAAATTAAAACTTTCCTAAACACAAAAATTCTCATATAAAAGATTTTTGTGGACTGAGCAGATCTTCGATAACATGCGATCAAATGATCCAACGTTGCTCTGGAAATCATTTTTAATGTTTTAAAGGTCGATTAGTCTCCTGGATGTAACTCCACCTTTAAAAAAACTCATTGTGCTACAAAGTGAATCTCTAGTTTGTTTCACGGTGAAGGAGACCCGGAGCTTCGTCATCAGGCACGTCCTTGAAACACGTGACGTAGGTTTGTTCGTGGCTGCACTCTTCCCTGTGGGAAGGTTGTGGAGATCTCGGATCGTGCATGTGTGCGATCACTGATTTATTCAAAGCTCGTTCAGCGCTCACGTCCTTGTTGTTTGAACGTGCTCCTTCATGCTGTTGCCTTCAGGTGTGATTGGTGATGTGAGGAAGAAGACTGGGTCACTGATGAAGACTGATGAGCTTCTGATTCATCATCAGGCTGCTCACGTCGGCTTCCCTCATGTTTCTGTCTTTCAGAGTCGGCGGTGAGGTTCGACGGTAAATCCTACCTGAAGTACCTTCACAGGATGGACGAGGACAACCAGAATTTCAAACTATCGCTGAGGTTCAAGACTTTCCAGGAGCAAGGCCTCCTCGTGTCCGCCAACAGCAGCAAAGACTGGGGAACTTTACAGGTATTCTTCCTCTCTGAGGCTGCACATAAAGACGAACAGATGACGGGATTTCTTTTGAACAGTTTGCGGCGCATGTACTGTTCTTATGATTCTTATATCTTGATAATTAAACAGATGGATTTTTCTTTATTTTAAAAGTTCAGCCTGCAGTATCAGATGTCGTTCTGTTCTTTTGTAGCTGGTTCTCATATATTTATATATTATACATTTTGGACTGAAGTCCTGGTTTGAAGTACTTCATCCTTCTACTTTTACTCCACTACATTATCAGACAGCTACAATTACTAGTTACTCTGAAGATCCAGATCTTGTGGTTTTAAAGGTTGAAACTATCCCACTATAGTTTCATAAATTATTCAAATCTGAACCAGATAAAACATTAAAATGCTGCTTAAACCCACCGGCAGTATCAAGAATGGACGGACGCCGTATGCGTGACGACGTGGCACCTACCTGTCAATCAAAGCGACTACACTGTTAATTATGCCTAGTGAATATTTTAATATGGAGCCAGCCTCAAGTGGACGTTGGAGGAACTGCAGTTTTTAGGCTTCGCCTCACCTTGGATACACCTCATTAAATCAGTATTAATAGTCCAATATAAGAATCAGTAAATACAAATAAACATTATATAGTTTATTTCTCTGTGCTTCTTTTACCACTGCAGAGTTTTGGATTTGTTTTTAACATCACATGAAGATCCAATCCAAATTCATACGAATGTTTCCTGAGGCGATTTAAAAGTTGACGCACGTTTCAGCTCCGTTAATTAATGCAGGCGAAGTCGTCAGAGGTCCCAGTGGTGAAAACGGTTTGACTCAGTAGTGCTGCAGGATCAGGAGCTAGCAGTGAAGCATAAAACCAAAAAAATCAGACTGAATTTATACATTTTTTAACTCATTAGATTTTCCTGTCACTGGCAGTTTATTCACATCGGTCGGCTCTGCAGCACTGCGGCATTCATCTCAAACTAGTCCAAGGACGAACCAGCGAAGAAGACGTGCACGTCCGCGCCTGTTGTGCTCACGAGGCATGAAGCTCTCCTTTCAGTGCGTCGCTTAGAAATGTCACAACAGCTCAGGACCATAAAAAAACACAAGCGGCAATTCAATTATGACTAAATGAACGAGAGAATCATTATTTTCATTCATTTGAAGGAAGTGTAAATATTTGTTGCATTGGAGCTGGCAGATCATTTATTTTGCTGCTGCTGAGAGATTAAATCTCCTAATTTTCAGGTTCTGTCAGTGTAATGTTGTTGTTTGACACTAATTTACTATCAGGACGATAAAATCTGAGTGTGGCTGATTTCATCTACGGGAGTTCTCAGCGGGATACGCCGACGACGAGCGAAGCTTTTCAATCCCAAATGTTTCCCGCTCGTGATCCACAAACACTTCAGCTGTGCCGGCTGATATCATCTTTAATGTCAATATTATATTTGCCAGCCGCCGTGTTATCGGCACAGGTGTCAGGTTTTTTTAATATCTGGTGAACATTTTGTGTCTAATCAGTTTGTCCTTTTCTGTGTTTACTCCCGTGTCACCTGTCAGCACCTGTTGACACTCTCAGACTTTCAGGGGAAGTAAAATCAAACCCAGTTTCAACTTGTGCTATCCCGGCCGCAGTGACATTTCAGACAACGTGCCCTTCTTCAGCGTGAAATACCAGCGGCGTCCTGGGCCTTTTCATATTGTGCTGACGTGAAAAGCCAGCGTGGCAGCGAGAGAGACTCTGTTGTCAACTTTGTGATTTCCTCTTTTTTGTCTCCAAACCTCCCCAAAAAAACGCTGGTTCTCTCTCGCCTAATCCTGCAGACGGTCACACGTTAGGGCGCATGAGGCTTGTCTCTCCTTTATCTCAGAGCGGCAGATTGTTTCATGTTTTTACGCGTGTGCTAAATGCCTGATTGAATATCAGAGGCGGCGGCGAACTCCCACCCAGCACACATTTTCAAGTTCCACAGCGGATTAGGAAGCCGGGCGCGATGCCCGTCTGGGTTTCTTATTCCCTGTTTGGGTTTTTTTCCAGGGTAATCAGCTCATCAATGCCCTTTTTAAACTCGAGTTGTGATGACTGCTGGGTCTGAGACGCAGCACGTGAGCCACATGTTGCCCTTTTCCCTCAAAAAAAAAAAAAAAAAACACACGCTGAGGGAAGCGGCGAGATTTCTGCAGGAGTCCAATTGGAAAAAGCAGTCCTCGTGATTTATTGACGTGTAGAGGAAAAGGAAGATTCGTCCCTGCGCTACGATACAAGTTCTACTGTACCATATTAAACGGGCACGTTGAAAGAGAATAATGAATTGTTATATTCTTTGGGAGGCATGAATTATTCTCTAAAGCGATAACAAAAAAAAATCGTCTTTCTATGGGACTGAAATGCAGCGTGATGCCTTCCCTTGTGGGCTCTTCTCATTTGTGTCACATCCGTGTGCACTCACGCAGAATATTCAATCATTTTGATTCTCGGAAAAAAACTTCAAACGCAGTGTTCAGTCTTTCCCAAGGTTCCACCTCTTGGGTTTTGGTTCTCGGCTCATGTATGCAAGAACGAGGTCCCTGCCTGATTTCATTGTGAGCACAAATGGCTTCAAAAGGAATTTCTGAACATGGTCATCTGAGAAGTCCCTCGCCTGTTTCTTTTTTGTGATGACTTCAGAGAAACTTCCTGGAGATACAAGACGCTATTTGCGCGTTTCATACCCCTCAGGACACGAGCCGCCGCGCATCTCAGTCACTTCCTTCAAACCGCCAGATCTCGTCATTGGTGCGCTCCGTCCAGAGGCTCGTCTTTGAAAGGGGAAAAAAAACAAAATACAAATTAAAGTTCAGACTTATTAGCTCCTGATAATTCCCTTTTATGTCTGCACACATCTTTCTCCAAGTCGTCACTTTTGAAATGGAAATTTAGCTGCTGGAATGAAAAGCCGCTGTGTCGTGGCGAGCCGAGCGGAAGTAAAGGTGACTTGTCAGTGCGGAGAAAACATCGTCCTTGATGAAGATTGACAGCTAAGCGCTCACAGCTGAGCAGTTTGTGGAGTCGACGGTGAACCAGGATGTAGATTTACACCGGTGTACCGACACTCGTCCCTCGTGGTCGCTGCAGCCGCGCTGTAATCTCACAGATCCGAGTAGTATTGGCGAATCACGCCTGAGCGTGCTTTCGAGGCTGACGCTTTTATCCAAGAGGGAAACAATCAAGCTACACTGCAACTAGGACATGTTAGTGCAGAAATAAGTACTGCGACAGCTCTAGAAGGGGTCGATTCATCATCCTTAGCTGCTGGTAGTGTTGGGAGAGGAGAGCTCGATCTTCAGAAGGTTTTAGAAGGCGTGAGGTAACACATGCCTGTAGGGCATTCAAGTAGCTGGTTCCAGTGCAGGGGACTAACGTGACAGCGGGGTAAAGTGACCTTTGGGGTTGACTGAAGACCAGGCACCCTGCTGCATTCTGGATCATCTGGTCATCTTTTTATTACTTTCATATGCAGATAAATGTTTACACAGGTTAGATTATGGATCTACGCTTACGTCGCAAATTGATAATCCAACAAAAACTGGTGCACAGCTGAGGAAGTCTTGGCCTGGATGTTCATTACCCAGATATCTGTAGCTACAGTGCAAGCCACAAAACCGTCATCAGATGATCCTGTGATCGTCCTACGAGCAGGGACGACCTCGGCGTCTTTCTCAAGGACACAGTGAAGTTAAGAGAGCAAAATGTGACCTTTCACTTCATGGACAAAGCTTTTCCCGTGATACCGAAGTTATTATGTAGCACAACAATCGAGCGAGCGTGCTCAGTGAAGCTGAGGTGCGGCGCTGCCTCCTGCATGCTCTGCTGTGCACATACATCACATGCAAGCAGAATACCTGATTGTAGCAGCCGTTACTGAATACTGAGCTTTGCCCAGCAGTATTAAAGCTCCCCGCAGGAAGCTTGCAGCGTTTGCGCTCAGGGTATATGATTTATGGAGTCATGAAGCACTGATGCTGTAGAGTTTCAGTCCCTGTGGAGTTTGACTTGACACGGTGCCCGCACTGCATCGGCTGTGCTGATACTGTAAAAATCCTGAATGCGTCATAGCATGCTATCTGCCTTCAAATATCCGCCATAAATCACACCAAGTCATGTAAAATAGATTAAAAGACAAGCGACAGGCGCCTCGGATGTCTTGAGATTTTGACTTGTTCTTCTGCCAGCGCTTCAGCATCTTTCCACGATAAGCCAATGCCAGAGCAGCCCTCATCTCCCTCCCCTCTCCCTCCCTCTCTCTGTATGCTGTCACTGATCCCTGTGAAGATTTTTGGTGATCCATTCCTACAAAAATTAATCATCCCTGTTCGGATGTTTAATCATCCCAGCCACAGGGAGTTAGACTGAGAGCAGGACAGTATCGCCTCGAGAACACCCTGCAGACCCTGAACGCTGCACGACCCGTCCACGCTACCAAGGAGTTTGATAGAAAGCAGAAAAATAAAAATAGATCTGCCAAAAATAAATTTAAAAAAAAGAAAAAAGAAAAGAGCTCATTGTCCTGCAGCAATTAAAGAAGCAGGAGCCGAGCGGGTCGGTATCAATAATTCATCACTGCTCTCAGCATTTGATGGGGTGGTGCTCGGCAATTTGCAAAATACACACTTCATCTGTTTATCTAATAGGAATACATGAAGAGTTTCCCGGGACATAAAGAAAACATGAATAAAAAAAAAAAAAGAAAATCTGCTGGCTTGTTAGTTTGTGGGAACGCTGAGCGCGCAGAAATGTTAAGAGGCTCCCGCTGATGTTGATAAAACGCTGAACAAATGTGTAACTGCGCGCTGCGTGCCGTCGAACAGGAGGAACACGTGGAGCTGACAGCCAAAGTCTAAATATTAATATCTCACCTTAAAGACGTCCACAACATGAAGTCATGCCATTTAACAACAATTATGTAACGCTCCACATTCAAAGCATTTTAACCAAGACGTCTTCTGACCTTCAAACCAACCAAATCAATGTTTCCGGAGCAGAACAATTTCTGTAATTTCAGCGAAGAAATCAATCTAACGACATGTTGCATAACCATAAAACAACAAGTCTAAAAATGTCACCTGACGTAAACACCTGAGTGCGTTTAACACATCCAGATGTAAACTTTGAGTTCATCTGGAACTGAAACGCGTCTCCTCCATTTAATTCAATGGATTGTAAATAAAAGAAAAGGACGCGCCGCTGCCCTGAAGGCAAACATCCATAAAATAGTACTGTGTTAATATATGTGTAATATTTATGATTTAAAATAACACAGTTCAAAACAATATTACCTGAGAGATTCCTCTTTATTGAGTTTGTTATGAGCATATAAACAGTCTCAAATTAAAGTGACTGCTTGGTTTTCCCATAAGCAAAGACGAATGACTTAAAATGAAAGTCGCGTGTCCTTAACTTCCCTCACACTCCCTGACGAAATAAATAAAACAGTTTATATAACATGTTATCTTCATCCTCCACGAAGCTGATGGGTTGATCGTATCTAACTTGACAAAATAAAGAGCTTAACCCTTTCAAGGTTCTGGGTTTAGATCCCATCATTAGGCCTCAGCTTCACTGTTTTTTCTGGTAAATTAAAAGTTTTGTTTCTTGTCTCATTTTCCTTCTTCAGCTGACAGATGGAGAGCTGCGCTTCAGGTACAGCTGTGGAAACGCCTCCCCCGGTTCATTACTCATCAGATCTGATCCAGTGTCAGATGGCCAGTGGCACAGCGTCCTGCTGGAGGTCAACTCCACCACCATGAGGCTGACCCTGGACCAGCACCATCCAGCCTTCACCGGTCTGGCCGAGCCGTGCCGCCTCATGCGCTCCCACGGCGCTCTGCTCCTCGCCTCGTCCGCTCCGGAGGCCCGTCAGCGTCCGCAGAATTTCATCGGCTGCCTCGAAGCTCTGGAGCTCAACGGGGAGCAGATACGAGTCGGCGACACGTCGGAGTGGGCCGGGCCGGGGAGCAGGAGGGTGTTCGGGGTGTACCAGTGCTGCGGCAAGGCCGGAGCCTGCGAGAACAACCCCTGTCAGAACGGAGCGGCGTGTGAGGAGGACGCCAGCGGAGGTGAGTTCACTGAGGAGGTCAAGGACACATCAGTCACACCAGGTTCTTTATTTTTACACAAGTGACAAGTCAAACTAGATCCAGTTTTCTAACATGAGATACTTCTATGAAAGATTTATCTCCTCATGGGACTTTTAGCTCTTTATGGCCTGTGACTGTAACTTTATTACCGTCTTATTTTATCACTAATTGGCTGAATGCTTCAGTTCTGGTGTCAGAGAGGAGCAATTACATCGTCTTGTTTCACCACTTCTTCTTTTTTTTGCATTGTGTATCATCAAATAGGATGTCTGCCTTATTCTCAAGTGAGAACAGCAGCCGATAAGCACACCTGCAATTTTACAGATAAAAGACCAGGAGCTTTAAAATAGTATTATTCTTTAA
Organism: Nibea coibor; assembly: GCA_023373845.1. Classification (NCBI taxonomy): domain Eukaryota; kingdom Metazoa; phylum Chordata; class Actinopteri; family Sciaenidae; genus Nibea; species Nibea coibor. The sequence continues at coordinate 2,425,452 of CM041739.1, read as the reverse complement.
GTCTCTGTGAGATTGAGGCGCAGGCGATGTGTTCTTTTTCTCGAAAGGTGGATATGAAACCAAACATAAAGCCGTGAAGACGATACACATCTTCATGCTTTGGGAGAAGTGTAAACAATAGTGCCTCGTAGCTGTTATCGAAAACCCGACGCCTGTTGGGGGATTTACCTGTCAGGTCACTGAGCGGCATAATTTCAAGAAAATCTATCAATGGCCCCCGTCGACTCGGGACACGAGGTTACGGCCACGGTATTACTTTTCTCAGGACTCTATTCATCATCACGTCAAATCACATTCTCTGTTATGCTTCAGGCACAAAGCGAGTAAATATTATTTCCCAGAAGATCCTTCCAGGTCAAACAAATGTAATCAGACAGGCGGCGGAAAACAATGAAGGCCGTGGATGCTTCTTTATGAAGCCGCCCCCCTGCTTCAGAAACTGAACTTAACTTTTGAGAGTAACAAAGAAACTTTGAGATTAACACCACAGTGCTTCAGTGAAAAGGTCTGCTTACTCGCTTTTGGTACCTTCAGGAAATGGAGCTGCTCAGATTTGTATTCATAGCAAAACTGGTCACAGTGTCAAAGGTGGACGGCCAGAGAAAAGATCAAGTAGGGCATCCTCATCCAACACCAGAGATCACGTTCCTCCGGTACTACCTGTCATCATGTGACCTAAGTTCCATGTTGGTGACAGCTGAGCAGCTCCAAGACACTGAGATGCACTTTGATACTTTTTAAATATATGTAAATCTTCTTTGTGACCACGGTGCGTACAAAGCTGAACTATAAAGACTTCGGCGCTTTCTGCTGGACGCACCACGTTCTTACATTATGCCATATTCTGTATCTGCAGAGCTGGTGTGTGTGCTGATATTGTATGCATTAGCTCATTAAAAATGTACCAGTCTAGCTTTTGTCGAGCGTTCGGGAAGCCAATTATTGGAACTTCAAGCTTAAGAATATTTTCTTTCAGAGCGAACATCCAAGCTGTGCTGCTACTGAAGTCACGAGTCACTTCAGGACATTTGTATACAGTTTAGCTATAGGAGCTGTATCTCAGGTGGTCGGAGTGTGTGTGAGGCGAAATTTTCCGGCTTTGTTTTCGGTTTCATTTTCCAAATACTTTATTTTTTGAAAATGGAGAGTAATAACATGAGAATGAGTCATATCACTTCCTCAGAAAACAGCTTGTGTCCTTGTTGCATTGCATTCTGGTCCATTTCAAGCTCCAGTGGGTGTAAATTGGTCCGCTGTCCTCTCAGGTGTTTTCTCTTCATGTCATTGTTGAACTTTAACGCTCGATGGCGGCTCGAGAGTAAAACAAAAAGCTCTCATGAGGAGTGATGTAGATTTTTTCTCTATATCAGTGAGACGGTTTGTGTTGACGGACACCTGTGTGGCTGCTCGTTGCATCACACGAGGAACTAAAACAAATGACAACAAAATCGCTGTAAAACCGTGCTGAAGGTTTTTGGGGCTGATTTTGCCTTTAAATATCAGAAACACTTTGGTGTTCTCTGGCTGGATCAGGTTGACCTTTGCTTTGATTATTTACTGCCTGCAGGGGAATCTTTGATCAGCAGCTCTTGTCTCAGACGTCTGGGTGTGTTTTATTTACTCCGCAGAGCCGCGCTGCAGGTGTGCAGGACTCTTCCACGGCGCCCGCTGTGAGTTGGCTGACAACCCGTGTGCCTCCCAGCCATGTGCCCACGGCAGGGTGTGCGTACCCAAGGCTCAAGGTTACATGTGCAACTGCTCTCTGGACAACGCTGAAGCACGGTAAACAAACACACACACACACTTTATTTATTCCCCTTTGAAATCAATAATGCATCATACCAGTTTCTCTGCTGTGAACATGTTTGCTGTGTAAAACTACAGCTCCTGATGCTGTAGTGTCTCCTTCATGGTGAAAATGTGAAAAAAGATGTTCAGACTTATTTTTAAAGAACCAAAACATCTGCTAATCAAAGACGGTTTGATCACTAATCAGCCATTTATGTGAGAATTCCAAATATTTGCTGGTTACAGCTACAACATGTAAGTTTAGTGTGATTGATATCGTGATCGGTGTTCTTCAGATTTTCACAAAGTTTAGAACAAAGTTTCCGCCTCTTCATCTCACAGCTTCTGTTTACTTGAAGCAACGGCTCCACACAGTCCTTCCAGGTGCCAACAGACTTACAAACAACTGACTCCAACTGTCTCTGCCAATACATAATAATATAATATCTATAATAATAATCAGAGTCAGAAACAAACTTCAACATCACCGTCTGTGTCCCCTGAGCAGCATATTAACAAGACTCTGGTCCAGTGTTGAGCGAGAACGCTGCGACAACAGAAACATTTTCTGTTCCCTCTGGTTGATCCACTGTGTGTCCAACCAAGCTGCACAAGAAGAAGCATCGTTCTAAAATCTCAGGAGCGGTTTGTTAAGGTCAGGGTACATGGATGAGACCCGAAGAGCAGATGAGGGCAGAGAGAGAGGGGGCACAACAGGAGGAAGGTGAAGCAGCTGCTGTAAGACTTAGAGCTCTCAAGGCCAGGTTCATTTTTTCATCAGCCTGTCGGTGCCAAAACAAGCACTTTTAATGGACCTAATTTGACCGTGCACAATTGCCAATAAGGATTACGCCGTGGCTCGTTTCACGGCTGCAGGCTGCAGCACTCTCATTCAATACTGGACCAAATTCAAAACCTCTTATCCCCATTTGTCACTTTGACACAAAAACATGAGAAAATAAGGTTTAACAATCAGAGAAGAAAACCCGCTTTGTTTGTGTTTGTGCTCCTATAGCATGAGTGAAATATGAGCCGTCGACAGCTCGGTTGATTAAAGCACGAGCGTGGTCAGACAAATAACATGCACACACGTAGAATCATAATTACATACACAGACACATTATCACGATTCCAGCAAGGCCGACCGGCGCACCGCTCATTATATGCAGCATCACTTTCACCAAAGCACATGCCTGCGTTCCGAAAAACCCGTTCATGGCCTTGAATTTGCATGCATATATGATTTGACTCTAACTATAACACACGCTGTCAGATGCACACCGTCGCACACTTTGTTCATCGCCTGCACGACCGGCCAGTTGTATTCCACTCACACCAGCGGCGGCTGACAAAGAACAGTCACGTTCAAATGAAATTACAGCGGCGCATTTGCATATTCCTCCTTTCATTAAAGCAGCCTGTGGAAGCACGCCTCTCCTTTTGGGGATTAACAGGCGTCCACGTTCCCGGGAAGGTTTTGATTAACTCCGTGAATGAAAAATGACCACCAGTGGATCATAATTGGAGGAAGTGGGGGAAACATGCAGATGTTTTATCACGCTGCAAAGGTTTTTTTTTTTTATTGATGCAGCCTAATAATTATCTTAACATGTGCGTCACATCCTAATCAGTCTGCTCTGTGGATGGCAGCACACACGCTCTCACGTCATCGTGTAACTGTTAGAATACCGTCAGTGCAGAGCAGTGAGTGAACCTGGACATGAGTGGGTGAAGCTCAACAATGTAAAATAAAATGAAGGTTCTGGCAGTTCCACAGCAGCAGCACTTTGCAATCAGAGCTCTTGCGAGTGGATGCTCGGGGTCGTGTGTGGCGGGGCCAGGAAGATGGAGGGTGACGCTCTCAGTATCATCAGCCAAATTCAGCCTGAACTCATGGGCGAGCGTTTGTCCCCCGCTCTTCACTGGAGCGCTCCTCAGACCTCTTCACACTCATGTCGCAGCACTTTGGCATCATTTTTTTTGGCCACATTCTGGACGATTTAGTGAGTTGAAAAGTTCAAGTGGTGGAAAAAACACACACGTAAATGTTGCTTCAGTCATGGGAGAAGTTTCTAACTTTTTGATCCTGTATTTCAGTTTCATGTGAATGATAGCTTTGATTGATGTGTAGCCTAAGGGGAGAAGTCCACTCCCTTCAGGCCATTTCAGACTCGAGCCTCACTTTCCATCGTTTTTTTGTACTTTTGTCTTCTCAAGCGGGTATTTCATCTAACCCTTCATCATCACACAAATTCAGACCAAATTAGTCTCGATACATTTTTGATTTTCAAGCCCAAAATTGCCCAGCTGGTTAAACCTACACCCAAACGTGTGGTAGACAAATCCAGTTGGAGTCTATCTTGGCAGCCACCTTGGTTGTTCATGAACAACCAAGGTCACTGTACAGTCATTGTGTCAAACCATATTAGATGAACGGTTGTGATTTGCCAACAGACGGGTGGCCAAACATCTGCCAGAGCAAATAAAGCAGTTTTGTTTGGCGAGCTAACATGGCTACAGACCTTTAGCCTTGAATTACCTTCAGTATTTTGAACACTGACTGGGTTTAGTTAACGTGTATGCACTAAACCAGCATCCACCAAATAACAGAACATTACATCCACACAAGAAATCCACAGCGGATCAAATCTTTTCATTCTTACAGGTGCCACAATCTGATCGAACTCTGTTCACCCAATCCGTGTCCTGGAGGCTTCGACTGTAAAGTCACTGACGGCTCCATCCACTGTGACCCGCTGCCCCAGGTGAGTCAGAACATCATGAAATCATTCGCGGTTTCTTTCTTTCAGAGCCTTTGTTGAAAGCAGCACAGATTTCATTTGTCGCGTCCGTCCGTCCGTCAGGTGTCTCCCATGATCGGCTACGTAGAAATCATGGAGATCGGCGCCAGCGTGCTCGGATTGCTCTTCTTGGTCGGCATCTTTGTTTGCATCAGGAAACGTTACGTGCAGCAGAAGAAGAAAAAGCCTGTCTGTGTCCAGGACTCCAACGGGTAAGAGCTGATTTGTCTGTCTAAAATAAGCACATTAAAAAACAATTCACTGCAAAAGCTGTTTCAAGTGTTAAAACAACTTATCAGGAGATTTTGAACTCCTTTCCAGTAGCACAAATGGAAAAACCTGTGCTGCAGCTTTCTGACTTTCTGTATTATATATAATGGTATAAATCCTTTGAACATCCAAAGGGGAAGTAGCCAACGAGAAAGAGAAAGAAACTTTTCTTCCATCAACAAAGAATTTCTTCAATTATACAACTGTGAAGCTGTTCGGGGGCGTCAGAAGAACCTCTTGGAAATATGTTTTACTGGCAGCACAGCAGGTTAAAAATCGATCTGCTCCCCAATTTCTGAAACACAATTTTTTACGTTCTCCTCCAAACATGGAGTTAAAGCTGGATTCATCAGTTGTTAGCCACTACAGGGGGAAGGATGCAAACGTAGCCCTGTCATGCTGCACTGATGTCAAACAGCTGTGCATCCAGCCGTCACTAAGCAACACTATCCTCCATGTGGAGTCGTGTTTCTGTCCATAAACTGTGATGATACACTCCTCAAAGATTCATATCTGTTCGCACTTGCAGCTACTTCCAGCACAGCCTGGCCAAGGGCCTCAAAGCCAACAACCAGGAAGGCAACCCCATAGAGATGAACTCATTGGTCGGTCCCATCAACGACCTCGATCACTCGCCGTTCCGGTCGCTTCGCCCGCAAAGCCAGATCAGTTCATCGGGAGGCGGGGTTTCCTCTCCGAAGACGCAGGGTCCGGTCGTGTGCAGCGTTGCTCCAAACCTCCCCGCCAGGCCACCGTCCAGCTCCGACAACGACTCCATCAGGAAGAACCACTGGGACATGGACTACGAAGGTGAGCAGACGCACAGATACTGGCATCACAGTTCTTAGTTAAATTCTCAATATTACAAATACGTGACAGCACTGATTGGGTCATCGCTCTTATAGTTCCAGGAAAATATCACAAACGTAGTGAGATATGTTCTTTTATATGTTTTTCTGAGAGGCTTTTCCATTTGTTCCAGCTAATAGTAGCTCTGTTTTATACCGTGGTATCATCAGTACTTTGGTTTACGGCGCGATTTCAGTCTGACATTTTCTAAAGAAGAAAAATGTCACTGACCTGTAGAGTACAGCATCTCTGTCATGCTACAAAGCCACGTGGTACTACACAAAAGGTCAGGACGGGCTGCATTATTCAGTCATTCAAGGTCATTGTAAACAAGCATTTCATTTTCATGCAGAGTGGTGCATCATGGGAAACATCGAACCGCCTTTAGAGTCATCTGTCAACACCTAACGCTGATTAAACTCTCGAAGCGAAGCATTCATATTCAGGCTGATTGGACGCGATAGCATCAGTAAACAGTCAGATTTCTCTGTTTTCATCTCAGCGTCTTTATTTTCCATGATTGATCCTCTCCGCTTCGCTCCCTCTCCGTCCTCTTCTATGTTCTACACCATCTTCTCCTATCCTGTCTGATTCCCTCCTTTATTCACATCTTCTGTTTTGTGCTTTCTTTCTCTCGCTCCACCTTTTCAGGATCCCTCTCATCGAGCTTCATGCAAAAGTCATGAACGGATTTATTCAGCCAGATGTGCCTGAATTGAAATCGATCCATCCAGAGTAAATAAAAAGAATACATTAAATCACGCGATTTAGTTTGAAAATGCAGCTTTTATCACAGTAAGCCGAGATGACGACGTCAGTCTCATGTTTTATTTCCACCTGACGGGTGCCGCGCCTCCCGTTATCTCCCTCCGGTCCGTTTGTATCGTTCTCCTTCCATTCATCACACTTACTTCACTCCTTTCTCCTCTTTTGTTCTCCGTCACTCTCCTTTGCCTTCCTCACATTCTTCCTCTCTATCCTGCGTGCAGCAATTATTTTTTTTCTTCCATTGAAGAAATCAATACAGCTCAGCCGTGACTCATACATTCATTCACCGCAATGTTTTTTTTTTTTTTTTCCCGAGGCGGATCAGGCGTTCGTCATGAAATCGCTCCCCAGGCAACGCCCGTCTGGCAGGTCATTCATCTGCTTGACCTTATCGCGGAGAATGAAGGACACATTCCTCTCGTTCTACACTCGTTATCCGAGCTCGATCTGAGAGGGCACGGCAGCTGAAGCCGCTACGCCGATCCCGGTACTGCGAACTGAACCTGTGACATGCTCTGCGGGGGAGTTCAGGTGACTCACCTGAGATGCCCCAAAAAAAGCTTTTAGACTAAACAGTATAAACAAACTGCAGGATGGGAGGAAAAGCTTAATTAGGCCTTCCTCTTCTATCATCATCACTATTGCACTGGTGATAAAGCATCCAATCACAGAGCCCCATCAGACTGTCAGCCATGATTTACGGCTGTCAAATGTCAAGATCTTAAATGATACGGTGCCGGAGAGGGAAAAAAAAGAAATTATTACTTTCTATAACGAGGCTGTCGACAGTAAAATATTAAAATATTTGTTGTCAACATCCCTGATAAGCAGCTTCTCCTTCAAAACTTAAAAATATGGAGACATGTTAAGATGCAGTGAGGTGTGTTCAATATTTGTCTGTGACCAAATGACAGAAAAACACCAAAACAAACTCAGTCAGTGCGTCTAAAAATACTCCCCGACCTTCAACAGATACACACCGGAGGAAGAAATGGTGCATTTGTTGGGGACTATTTTCAGCCGCGTATTAATCCACATTTGATGTGGCAGCAGGATACTGCATGCAGGACAGAGTCAGAATAAACCTCAGTGTGTTTTCATAGTTATGAAGAAAGTGATGTGTCTCTGTGGCTCAGAGGAGGACGTGCTGTTCATTTCTAAAACAAAATATACTTATTAGAAAAGTTTTACCTCACTGTCAAAGAGGAGATTACTTACAGCTCCTCTGTCGAGTGTGTGCGGAGCAGGAGGATCAATGCTGATGCTAAAAATTTAATTAATCATCCAAATTTTCTGAATTAATTCATTAAGAAAAGTGAAATCCACATCGATCTGCAGTTAAAACATGCAGGCGGTTCCAGATATGAGCCCCAAACCCAAATTTTTGCTTTGCCTTTGGTTAGCCGCCTTTCATTCATAGAAATTTCATTAAAAAATTAAAAAAATTTTTAAAGGCAGTTTAACAATGTATGCCTCGAGTCGTGTCACAGATTTGGTATTTAAAAATAAATGATGCTGAATTTGAATTTAAATTATACCCAAATCTTTTTGGCTCAGCAGCCAACCAACGCTGAAACAACCTCCTGGCATCCGGCATGAATAACAAAGACTTTCATTTTCCTTTATATGCTCTGTGTCACTGCCCACAGTCTCCAAACCGACTTCACAGGTAAAATGCAAAGACCTTAACAAATGAAGAAAATCTGCATAGCGGACAGATTTTCTTCTCATTTCTCGAGGCCTTGAATTCTCTTTCAGGGCGTTTTATTCCCACTTGGATCGAGTTTGACAAACGAAGCTTCAGGTGAAAAGTTGTTTGATGTAAAAACATCTTTAAGTGAACAAATTATTTTAAATTAACAAGTCTGCCATTCATTATCGATATTTCAGCCCGAGGCTGATCCGTGACTTTGTCCTCTGCAGCTTTTAAACATTTACCAAACTGGACCTGAATGCCCCCGTTTTCTAAAGCTTCATCCTGTATGCGCTGGCTTCCTACTGAGACTGCAGTGTAAGATGTGGGACAGTCCACGGTCCTCATGATGTGCAAAAATGCTTTACAAACTGCAGACGAAGCTGCCGCACAGCCGTAGAGGGAGGTGGACTGTGTGAGCAGGGAAAGCTTCTGGCTTCGGTTAAATAAAAGTGACTCCGCCCCCAGCCTCCTCTCCAGGTGATTGTTTTCTCAAAGATGCCCCTCGGGGGGTTTCACAGCAGGACGAGAGGCTCGTACTGTACAACACACACACCACGTGTCCACCATCAAAGTTATCCCCCGCTGTGCGTCGTCACGCTTCCACCGCCTGTCCATACAGTGACTGACTGAATGTGAGCTGAGCTCCTCCTGAAACCACTCGAAGATATTCAGGTTGAAACTTTGGGAGGGACGATGTGCACGGGCAGTGAGTCTGTCAGAGACGAGGAGGAGTCTCATGTACTGTTGTCAGGGTACAGTGTCAGAAAACATGTTTCTGAATGTTTGGCAGCTGCTTTTAGTGATTTAATTGGTACGTCTGTTGTGGGAATGTCTTTGCTGTGAGCAGCAGATTCGTGTTTGTAATGTAAGTTAGGATTTAAGTGATCGCTGAGTCTCGGACTGCATTCAAACGGATCTGGAAAGAAACAAAGACATTTCAGTGAATGTTTTAAAGACGCTGTCAGTTCTTCATCTCTGTGTAAATACTTTCACTGTCTCCTTCTCGTCCGTTCTTTACGCCTCTCTTTCCCCCTCTCGTTATCTACCTGCCCCTCTTTGACCTCCTCTCTTTGACACCATCTTCGATTCTTTCGCTCGAACATTGTCACCTGTTGTTCCTCACTCATTGTGTCCCCTCTCTTGATTTTTCGTTCATCTCTCAGCCTCTAAGTATCTCTCTCTCCCTCTTTTGTAACTCCACTTTGTCTCCCTTTCTCTCTGTTCCACAGCTGGAGGTCTGTTTAGTATTCTCAGTAACTCAATTGACAGCAGGAGGCGTTTTTAATGTTGCCTTGTTTGAACAAACAGTATAATGTGCCTGCCTTGTTTCCTCGCCTGGTTTGAGATTTTGGGGGGCAGGAATTTGAAGAGGTAATCCTCGAGAATCCTCATTTCGTTTTCAGATTTGGCCGCTCGTCACTGCGGGATGTTTCCTGTTTGTCAGAACAGCGTGAGCTGAGCTGCAGCGTTTCCTCTTCTAATTATTCTTCCGTAGTTATTAAAACTTTTTGGACCGTTTTCTGCTTTTCTTGACTGACGACACGCCGCTTTAAACCACTCGCACAAATACAAAGACCAGTCGTGTGCGCAGGTATGAAAGGGAAATAAGTGAAGTGTGAATAACAGCAAGGTCGTCAACAAGCTTCAGAAAAACAACTCTACACCTGCCGCCGCTCTTAAACCTGCTGGAGAAGATTTAAGAAATCTACCAGGTGGAACTTCCTGCTCAGGATTAGCATGAACGGGACATTCACCATTAAATGAGTGTTTCAAGGTTAGGTAAAATGTATAAGTGATTAAATGTTGAGAGCACACAGGGCGATGTACAAAAAGCTTGAAGCTTGAAACATCAAGGTTACCCTTGAATTGTCAATGTTAGTTGATGATAATTCTTTTGATCCGAGAGGAGATTATTCTGCTTTTGCTGTCATTAAGAGTCTGGATCCGTCATTTCTCTAAAATATTAAATAAACGTGGTGTCTTTAGGACACTGAGCTTCCTTCAGACATCTGCCCTCCTCCTGTTCCACTAATCAAACCCACAGTGAAGGATTTAATATGCAAATAGTCTGTCAGCTCAAATCCATCCTGAGATCCCCGCACAGCAACAACCGTCGCAGTGTTAATCTTCAGGTGACAAAGAGTGTTGATTATTGTTGTGTGAACTTTGAATATGATCGTCTTATCGTATTTGGTTTCGTCATGGTTTAGATACAACTGAGTGAGTTTCTACAGTTGCTCTTAGAGTTCCCTGCTCAGAAACCCTGAGTCCAGTAGTGTTGGGAAGTTTGAGTCTTTGACTCTCTTAAAATGAACTAATCTTTTGAGTCATTTCGTTCATTCTCTCCTGCAGCGCTGTAGCCCCCTTGTGGCCGATGGAGACGAGACAAATGAACAAAAGACCGATACGAATGAACACCAGAGCCTAGCCGCTCGTCACTTCTCCTCTATAAACCCTCTGATTATTTCAATGTTGTCTCAACCCACAATAAGTTTACAATGAACGATTCTGATCGTCCTCTCTTCTCAGTCTATCCGGCAGACCCGGACTACTACGGCCGCCCAGCAGTCCAGGAGTTCCCCCAGTTTGACATCGTAGAGGACACATACTCCACCTCCACCATGGACTCGCGGAGAAACTCTCGATTCGGTGGCTTCCCATTCCCGCTGGATCGCTGCGACCGCCGCGCTCCCCTCCCGCCCTGCTACAGCAACCAGAACCTGGACGACTTCCTGGGTCCCGACGGGCTTCCTCTCCCCAGCTCCCAGTGCCCCAACGAGTACACCGCGATCAGCTACTACCCCACCCAGCACACCCGCAGCCTGGACAACGTCTCGGGTGGCTACAAAAGACTCAGCATGCGTCTGAGCGTGGCTATGCCGTCGTACGCGGAGCAGGCCAGCCCGCCGCCAGCGCCGAACCCCGCCCAGCCTCAAACGAGGCCGACAGGGCAGAACCCACGCAGCTTTGACGGGTCGAGTATGGTGGAGAGCGATTATGGAAGCTGTGAGGAGGTGATGTTTTAAGTTCAACATACTTTGTGTCAAATTGCGTCCTTTATTCACTTTTAGTTTCATCTGGGAACCTAAAACAGTAGAAGTACGTGTCTGTATGTTCTACTCCCCCATTCTAAGGCAGCTTTTCTCAGATGGGACTCTTTGAAACTTAGAAGAACACCAGCTCAGCGGTCTCTCGCCGTGAGATCTGAGTCCTTTTTTTCACTCTGATGGAGATGAAAGCTCCATGTGAAACAATAGTTCAGATGTCTTTCATTTGTTGGACTTTTTAAAGCAGTGTAGTCTTGCTGTGCCAGACTAGACGGGGGTAATTCAGGACAGCGGAAGGAGTTCAGCTGAAGTTCATCATCAAAAAAAAGAAAACGCAGACACCAGTCCTTAACTTGTTGGGGTTATGAAATCATGCACAGTCGTTACTGTTTCAAAGTAGGCAAAACTTTTCTTCAACATGGGAGAATCTGATTCTCTGAAGAGAAATCTGCCTGTACAGCAAACACGCGTCCATTAAGCCAACCACTCTAAAAAAAGCAAAGCATCAGCTCCGGCTCTGCCAAACGTCGATAACGCCGAGTTTACTACGCGCCGTTTGATGTGACTGAACCTGCGACAGCAGACACCAGGAAAAAAAACACTGTTGCCATGACGGTGGCCAGCGTGACATTCAGACAACAACGCTCATTCAGAAAGGCCTTTTCTGATGAAACCCCGATAAGGAGCTTTGATGAGGACTGTTGCATTGTATGAAAGGTAAATGGGGTTTATCATATCCACATTCTGCTTTGTGTTTTCGGTTTGTGGTCATGAAAGAAAGAGTGTGTGTGTGTGTGTCTAACACTGGCCTACTATTTCAAATCGATTTAAAATGACACATTTCATTGAACTCTTTAATCTGCTTACTGTTGCTGTTGTTTATCGCCGCTGTCTGTTACACTGAAGGGGGCTGGATCCTCGTCATGAGCAGAGGTGGCGCGGTGATGGAAGTCGTGATGTGTGTAGATGTATTTTAACTCTCCGTGATACCGTACACTCTGTAGGTTTTGAATCTGTAAGCAGCTCCTCGTGGACTTTAATTAGTGTGAACTAGACTACAGTATTCTTCTGGAGGAGTCATTAGTGTTTGTGATAAAGTTCAGCTCTGCGGCGCCGCTGCGCACCGTGATAAAGGGAGCGCTTAATGTGGGCTGCTTTCTGCAGCGGGAGAGAGAAGTGTCTATGCAGCCATTTTAAATGCTGTAAATATGCAAGCCTCAGATAAAAGCAGTGCTTGTTTTGGTCAAGAACTTCCAGAATGCAGCATATTAAGAAGTGAATGTGTTACACTGAAGAGGGGAGACGTTCGGCCTGAGCAACATTCTCTAACCTCGACTGGTTGACAATTAAGAGCGTCGATATTCACAATCAAACAAACGCTTTATAAAGATACAAAGCGATGATTATTTGTCCTTTAAATTCATTTCTGTGCATCAGCTTTTAATCTCTGCTCTGATTCTTCAGTTAACTGGCTCCTAAATTCTTTATTAGCAGAATAAAAAGTGTTAACGTGTGATGTGAACGGAGGAATGTTTGTTTTCTGCCCGTCTGAACTCACGGAGCGTGACCTGCCGTGGAAGCCATGCGTCGTCCCTCTTGGTAAACTGAGCAAACACACAGTACGACAGCCTGTGTACTTTGTTTAGGTACTTTGCACGCTGTGCATGCAGCATAAGAGCCAATGTTAGCATGTGATTATCCAGTCCAAACAGCAGCACACTGTAATCAGGTGGATTCCAGCGCAGATAGACTAAAATCAGATTCTCCAGCTGTTTGGACAGTGTGTGTTCTGGCACTCGGTGTGTACTCAGTGTTTACTGCCGCCTCCACGCGAGCGTGTTGGGGATGCAGATGATGTTTGTAAAATCAAAGATTGCATCTGCTAAAATTTTTACACAGCCCGAGGACGGCCGGAGGCAGATAAACACGAGGGCACAGCTTGTGAGAGGACGAGGCGCTTGTCGTAACGTGTGGGCGTTAACGGACATCAGCGTGATTCGGACCGGCCCGGGTGGGTTTGAAAAATGTTAACGTTCTAACTGCCAAATTACTCCAGTCTGGCACCGTAGCAGCGTGAGTCAAAGCACGCACTCTGCAGATATTAATGCATCTTTAAGTCACTGCAGTTTAGCTGCTGAGATTTGGCAGGATGGAGACTTGCATGGCTTCCACTGTACGAGCATCATCTCAGCCGACGGTCACTTTAAAATCACGACGGGGCCACGTCACAGGAATGCTGTGCTGGATATTTACTGTCTCAGCAGCAGCTGGATGAGAGGATTAATATCAGTTTTATCGCTTCAAGCTCAATGAAGAAGTGTAGCTTTGTGATGGGTTTACTGATTTGTTGCTTTTTGGCTTTCTGTTTCAAACACAGAAGATGAAATATGTGTATCTGTGCTCAGCTTTAAACTGACTCGCTAACTGATTTACAGCCTCTTTAATGAGAGTCTTAAAGTTACACAAGAAGAAACAACTTTAACATCTGAATAATGGGACGGAAAAACTTTCTAAAAACTATCAGTCACTGTCACAGAAGACTGGATCCAGAAAGTGACACCAAATTATTGTCAAGAAAGATTTGCATTCACGTTTTCTGTCATAAACTTGAGTTCTTGTTGTTTCAGTCCAAACACTGGAGCAAGAATTAATGTCTAAGGTTCTGTTTGATTGGACTGAACTTCACTCCTGCTTGGACGCTCGCTCTCATCACGTCAGATCTGAATCTGCCATTGTTGTTGTGAATCGTGGGTTAATGCAGTGTCTGTCCTATCACTGGTGGTTTAACTGTGACTGTTTTTCATCCTCTAATCTCCAGATGTTGTGTTGTACATACTGTGTGTAGCTGTCGTAGGTTGTTGACTTCCCTTGAATGTACGGCACATTTGTTTTCATTCATAAAGTTTATTTTTGTATCAATGTGGGCCTCCCCATGTTTTGCTCTGTTGTTTCTCTGTGAGAGATTTTTATTAAGATGCCGTCTTTGCGTTTTGTTTTTCCAATATTGTAAAGAGAATATGAATAAAGATATTATCTTCTATGAGCACTGATTGAAGAGATCAGACCTCTGCTTTGTCTTCAAATATATATAAAAAAAACATCTGTGGGTTTTTAAAAAGACTCTTAAGCCTTCTCCAGACAGGATTAGTGTTATCAGAGGAAATCACGGGTTGCTGGAATTTGCCCACATGCACATCACTGACGGGACTCATCCAGACGGTAAGAATTTTTTGCGGTGGTCTCAAATGACTGCCGACTGTTCGGCACTCTCAGCATCAGCAGGCCCCGTGCTGGAAGCTTGGGGAAAAAAAAAAAAGCCGCCACAGATAAGATAAGAAGATTTATATGTAAGAATGTGTGGGCTCGCTGCAGGAACCGGAGCCATGCTAGAAAATTCCCAGTTGCACCACAGTTTGGAAAACAAAGACTGAAGGATGGGACGCTCTCTTACCACAGATGGGTGCATAACTCACGCTCACGTGGAGCGTCTCAGCCCACACAGTAACATTAATACGATTACAGCAGGGGGAATGTTTGACTGTACGACACGAAACGATGAGTTCATGTTAACTCAGAAATATTGTTAGATGATCGACTGTATCAGCACCCATGGAACGACTCTTCTTCAATAAAACTACTTTGTCGGAACCAAATGCTAATTATTCTTCTCCACAGATGACTGAGAGGGTCATGAACTTTGGGTAGTGACCGAAAGAATGAGATCGCGGATACAAGCGGCCGAAATGAGTTTCCTTCGCGGAGTGGCTGGGCTCTCCCTTAGAGATAGGGTGAGAAGCTCGGCCATCCGCGGGGAGCTCGGAGTAGAACCGCTGCTCTTCCGCATCGAGAGGAGCCAGTTGAGGTGGCTCGGGCATCTAGTGAGGATGCCTCCTGGACGCCTCCCTGGTGAGGTGTTCTGGGCACGTCCCTCCGGGAGGCGGCCCCGGGGAAGACCCAGGACACGCTGGAGGGACTATGTCTCTCGGCTGGCCTGGGAACGCCTTGGGGTCCCCCTGGGGGAGCTGGACGAAGTGGCTGGGGAGAGGGAAGTCTGGGTCTCCCTGCTAAAGCTGCTGCCCCCGCGACCCGCCCTTGGATAAGCGGAAGAAGACGGACGGACGGACGGACGGACAGACAGATGGCTGAGGGTGGAAGAATGTGGGACTAAAGACCCATCTGATACAGTCATCTGTAATATCTCTGCAGGATCGGAAACAGAAAAAATACCAGCAACTTATCTTAAAGCAAACCGTGGGGACCCCTCTCACGAGTCATGCGATAAGAAGACAGAGCTCCATCATCTGCAGCCCACGCTACAACACGGCTCTGATAAGACCACAGAGTGGACCCCAACAAACCAGACATCAAAGCAGCAAGTGGACGAGCAGCCGAACCCGCTCAGGCGCCCTTTGAAGAGGATTTCCACACTTTAGCTGCATTGTCCTGGAATGACTGCCATCCTGTCTGAAAGCAATGATGGATGGCCGTTTCTCTTGACTCAGCTGAGCCATAATATGAACTTTTAACACAACTAATGGTCTTAAATCCATTAAGAAGGCAAGAAAGTCCATTAATTTCATCAAGGCGTACCTGTATATCGAGAAGCTTCCTCATGAAGCTGATTGAGAGAAGCGTGTGCAAAAAAAAAAGTCTAAATTTAACTTAGTTTACGCTTCATCAGCAGGCTCGAGTATAAAAAACAGAGGCACCTTTCAAAAGCAATAAAAAGGCAGTCACATGAATCCAGCACCAACACAAGGCCGTTTAAGAACTTCCAAGAGGGTAATTTAGTGCGGTGCAAAGCTCTGAAGCCAGACTGGAGTTCATCAGAAACGTTGATGGTGTAATTTAAATGGAGTAACATCTGCGAAAAAACTATTTTATGAAGGACTTTGAAGCTAAAATGGGTTTGAAGTTAAAAGCTTCAGGTTCCAGGCTGAGCCAATCCTGAAAGGTTCTGCTGTGCACCCAGTGATGGCGATCAGAGTCTTTACAGAGTCTTAACAAAGAGAAGTCAGATACGCGGCGGCATGATGCAACATTCGCACGCAGTAAATCTGTGTGTGACGTACAGGATCGATTAAGTTTCTTACTGATATCTCCTTTTTTCATTTTCTCTTGCAGAGTAATTCATTAACGCGCTGAACGATTACAGTGGCGTAAAAACAGCGAGGGAATGCAGGAAATTAATAAATGCAATAAAACTTATTCTGCCACCGCGTTTATGAAATAACGAGTGCAGCTCAGGCCAAATACCAGAGGAGCCGAGGCCTGCGTCTGGCAGTCTGAGATTTAGTGAATGCTTAAGTGTGACGGGATGAAAGAATGAGTCAAACAGAGAAAGTGAGAGATGGAGGCGTGGAGATAAAGGTGAGACAGTTAGTTGTCTGCGTGCTTCAGACTCTCATTACGACAGAAGCGGCTCTTATCTGACCCAGTCAGCAACTTTCTGCCAGATCCAGATAAGCTGTGTGTGTGTTTGGAGGTAGCTATAGCACACTGCATATCAGAGACTACACACACTTTCCACTGCTCTAATTTCTGTTGCCTTGAGGCCTGAAATATGTCATCAGACGGCGAAGATATATTTTTGTTTATTTGGGTGAACCCACTTTCCTCCAAACTACTTCTTCATCGACTCCCTCAAACTTCTGCTTCAGGAGGAGTTCCTCATCTTTCTTCGAACAACCCGACACACCCTGCGAGATCCGGATGTGACATGTCATCGTCTGCATCCGCAGTGATCTTTTTTTAAAAGAAGAAACTTTCAAACTACAGAAGCATCACAGGAACAAAGTGCAGATGGTAAACTGTTTTCACTGGGATGTGTACTACATGTTCAGTGCAATCACTATGCAACCCATTACAATCTATAGCGCAATGATACAGCAACAAATCCATCAAAAAGAACTTCATCGTCGGTTTGTTGGCTCTGTTACGATGCACCTTCCAGCCTCCTGAGGTGAAGTGTAGTCGCCAACACTCCGCCTTGTGTAGCTGACTCTGAACTGTCTCTAGAGGAAGCTTTTGAAGACTGGTAGCAGGCGCTAAGTCAGAAGTCAATGCTAAACCTTCACCTGGCCCGCTTCAGCTCGACATGAGTGACTGTGCTCTGAATGATCCGCGTACACCAATGCAAGCATCGGTTCGGTCTCCTGAATGTGCTGGAAACCAACATGAGGCCTTCAGTGATGTGAAGGCTGATTCAGAAAAATGATTCACATCCTCAGCCTTGGTTACGCTCTCCCCTCAAGTACCCACTTCACCAAACTTCCGCAGAGGAAGTACAAGAATCCCAGCAAGCGAAGAACGCCTTGAAAGGCAACACGTGTAAAACCGAGAGAAGTCAGTCTGCCTTACCACGACGGCACTGGAAGATAGACATCAACATCGAAGGTGCAAACTGAGTCAAGGTGGCTTGTAACTGCAGAAACTGTCACACGGATCAAACAGGATCTCAACGGCTGATTTAACCTCTGTGTCTCTGGGACTCTGGTGTAGCCAGCTGATATCTGGGAAACAGACACCAGATACGTGAGAAATGATGAGAAAGACACATTGTCAGCGAGAGGCAAGAGAAACAGAACGCTTCCTGCAGCCAGAATCTCGGCGTCCCTGCCTACAGATTCTGCATTCATATGCAGATGCGTTCATAGAGATTACCTCAGCATCATCTGAGCGCCTCTTTTCTGCAGCATGCAACAACGCAGCTTCCAAGAAGCAAAGCCAGCCTCATCCTGGCGTCTGTGTGGATATGCAAATATCTTAGCATTGCAATGCAAAGTTCCTTTATAGTCCAGATCTACCTGGTGTTATTGAAGCGTCATGCATAAAGCCTGTTAAACACGTGGTCTGCGTTGTGTTGATCAGCTTCTATTAAACCGCTCTGATCTGTTATTTAGCAGCTCAGACCCTTGAAAGTTGGATTTGTGGAAGCAACGAGCACTCAAAGTGCAGAAGCAGAGTTTGGTTAAACCCAAATGTTAATGAAGCACGCGAGATTAGATATTCAAGAACAAACGATTTACATAGAGCCCGAGATAAGAAAGAACTACACGAGAACAACGAGGGAGTCGCAGCGAGACAAAGAGGTAGTCATTAGTCGTGTAGGCTGGTAACAAGACAGATGGAGCGGCTGTGGGAGAGCACAAGGTCAGATAGAAGAGTGTCCAAGCTCAGAATTCAATTAATGTCGTGGAATCAGATAAATATTTAAGCTTTCTGCATATTTAACAGAAACTTTATTAATATGCACCGTCCATCTGTTTTTCTGAGTGAACCAGAAGAAAACTCTAAATAGGTGCAATTATTATAAACTTTTTTTCCTGACATAGATAAACATGATTCATCCCTCGCTCACACACACACTCACACACTCTTTAGACCCCAGCTGTGAAGCTGCCGGTCCTCTCCATCCAGCTGTCAATCACTCTTCCCGTCTCTGTCATTCATGCGGACATAAACACAGCGGAAACACACGGAAGCGCCGGTGTCCGACAGCAGCGGTGTTAGTGTGTCAGGTGATGAGACCACAGAGGAGGACGGGGAGCATGTTTGAGCCTGTGGTGTCAGTGCTCTGACAGGCCTGCAGTCTGCAGTGTGAGGCTGAGTTATGACTCAGTCACTGCTGAAGTGCCATGGAGCCGTGACATGGCACCGGACACAGCACGCTGCATTGTGTCTGCAGGTCTTCAATCTTCTTTCTTTGCTGGGTGTCGCATTAAACTCACTCCTGATTCATCCCGGGATGAACAATGCTACAAGTTCTTCACCTGGTCTGTGTGCACCTGTTTTATCTCTGCCGTCGCCCTGGTGTTTCTTTTTTGGGGGCTCGCTTGGAGCAGAGACAGGTGAAGTCTCGGTGCGGGGTACAAACAGGCTTGTTAGTGAACGCTGCACTACAACGCTGACAGATGATTTTTAGCTGAGGCCAGAACAGATTGCTGATGGTCTCACTGTTCTCTATGTGAAGTGATGTAAAGATCCCCGCTGGGGCGGACTCGGTTTAAAAAGATGCTGCATTGCTCGTCAGCAGCCTGTCATGACTTAGGAGGCAACTTTGGCCTTGTGTGTTCTGATCAGTCATTTCATTTCATGAAGTCTGCCCCTGATGGTCTTCAAACAGGACGCGCTTTCTTTTTAAATCACTGCTAATTCGAAGTGATCTAATTAACAGTTAAATGCAAAGTGGGTCATGTAGATTTCAGAAGAGTAACTGATAAACTTTCCGGGGCGAGATGCGACCAGAGAACGTCACTGTGCAACACATAAGCATAAAAATCAGCTTATAAAGAGATTCAAGGTGATTCAAGGTGTCAGCGTTACATTTGCTCTTCATCCCTCTGAATAACTCAGGGAACATTCAGAGGTGTTATTTTTCTTAATCCAGCACAAACGGATTAAACCCTGAGTTAAGTCCCGACAGGTTGAAACGCGGATTAGAAAACGGAATAATGAAATAAATACGTCACATTTGTCATAATACAGAAGCCTCCATCTGCTCTGCTGCAGCGTTAATATTCGAAATATTCAAATCAGCATCAACACTTGTGATTAAATCAACTGAAATTAGTTCAAGTTCATTATTCAGGATATAAAACACAAAAAAATGCTACAAACTGTAAATACTGAGTGAGAAGATGGACGCGAAGACATCTGCTGTCCCTCGGATCAGTGTACAAGCATCTGCAGGCCTCTCCGTCTGCCTCTCATTCACACAAACCTTTGACACGAGGACAGGAGGAGCCGGGGATCGAACTGCAAACACCGCCCTTAGGTTAATACCCAGTACTGTTATCAGGCCAATAAAACGCCGTCAGCACCTCCTCTAACGCTCTGGTTGTCTTACAAAATGCTCATGTTTAGGCCCTAAACCTTCCTCAGATCTCGGTCCACTACGTGAGGCTCAACTTGAGTTGAAACAGCGTTAACTCACGACTCAACAATCATCATCACCTCTGTGTTTCTGCACCCGACACCCTAAAAAGACTCGTGTCAGATTTAGTGACATTTAGTGGTGAAGCTGCTGACTGCAGCCTCACCCTCTCCTTTCAAGCGTGAAGGAGAAACTACGCTGACTGTGAAACAGGTGAACGGCGTGTCAGGTGACAACTGGACCTGCAAAATACAAGTTTAGCAGGTTGAAACCAGCAGCAGTGATTTTACCTGACAGCTCAAACAATCTCTGACCTGAGCTCTGAGACATTTCAGTAACTCGCTACATTCACAGAGGGATGAACATCTGCCAGATAAACATGTTGACTACGTGAGCGCGGCCACGCCTTTCGCTTCGTCTCCTCAAGCTCAGCATGATTACCACCATCAGCACAACAAACAGATAACATGCTCCCCTTATCATGGAGAGGACACAGAAGCTCTACAGATATCTTAGATTTTACTCTCGTGTGCTCAGTGTCATCTTTTATTTTCTCAGTGTTCACTGGAGTCACTGGAAACATCTCTGGGAAGACTGGACTAGTCCCACTGACCCCGCTGTGTATGAAAGTGATAGAGGACGGCTGATTTCCCTGAAGACAGAAACAAACACCTGCCACCTCACGATACGCTCATGATGTCTTTAGACGCTATCGGGGAAAAGAAACGGGAACGCCGACATTTTGGGCACGTGAGGTTTAAGATCGATGCGGCTGTTGAATGGAGGAATATGTTTTCCTCTAAGGTCGACAAAGAATCTGCACAGATGAATTCAAATGTAGAAGAACAACACGTCGTGTTTAAATGTCAAAGCAACGTTCCTCCACTGCATGATGTGCATAGCTTCAGGTACACAGCAGACTACATATGTCTTCATTACGTTCGGATCCTCAAACACATCCAGCACTCTTCATACCGCTCGGACACAGTTCTGCTCTGAGAAAACTAGATGTTCACACACGGCCACAGGATTACTACAGTCGGCATGTCACACAGTGAATCTGGGGCGTTTAAAGGTTCGAGGGCCACAGGGCAGACACATCTGAACACGGCAGACCTGTCGAGCTTTCTTAACATGTCTCCATGTCACTGACGTGACATGTAGAACACTCATGGTCCCCAGAGGATGAATTATGAGTGAATGACTTACTGCTGATTCCTGGTGGTTCTCCTTTAGTTCCGCCGTCAGGTGGTCAAAACCTGCAAAACAAAACAGACATTCCCATCAGCCTCTGCTGTGCTTAAACACTCATCTGCTTAACATCAGCATGTGTAGCTCCACGAGGCCTGTGCAGAGCGTTCAGTGCAGATGTTTGACTGACGGGAATAATCCATTTTTGGAGCAGCTCCTTGCTGCACTGCGTCTGCCGTACAGAGGTGCAGGTCAATATTTATGTAGGTGTCCAGTAAATATTTAGAAAGGAGTAACACACACTCTTACACACACACACACGCAGACACACACCCCTGTCAGGCCTCGTTACTGTAAATGCCCGTCTGAGCTTCCCTGAACAGCATCACGGATCAGACATCTATCAAGCATCAAGGTGCGTTTGTGAGTCTGCATTTGTGGTGTGTGTGTGTGTGTGTGTGTGTGTGTGTGTGTGTGTGTGTGTGTGTGTGTGTAAGAGTGTGTGTGAATAGTATTTTGACGAGACATCAAACAGCTTCAATTATTTCAGCACCCCAGGTGTCATCCTCATTATCCACTTACAGCAACCAGTGTGCTCGAGTGTGTGTGTGTGTGTGTGTGTGTGTGTGTTGAGAGATAAGTTAACAATCCCATTGTTCTCACACGGAGGACAGAGAGTTCATTTTAAAGTGATCTGTGTGACGACTTGATCGGTCAGATATTGATTTATTTTTATTTTGAGGGAGTTATTGGAGAATTTTCTCGTTCACCGCGTTGACTGATGGATCTGTCGTTTTCTGTCAATACTGAAGCAGCGTTAACGTCGATGTACCGAGATCACGATGGTTACAAAGACAAAGACGAGTTCTTGCTTAAAGGATGAGGCTGTTCTATGTTATTCAACAATTTCTCGACAATGTCGTGGATCATTCCTGATCTCCCTCCTCCGTCTGATGCTGATTGGTTCCTCCAAGAAAAGGCGTCATTTCCTAAAACAGCTGCTCAGCAAACATCATTAATAAAGGAGGAAATGATGCATCTGTTGGGGACTATTTTCTGTGGCGGATTAATCCACATTTAGGATTTAGTCCTTACGATTGAGCCTTTAGTCCAACATGTCAGTGATATGTCGACCTGAGCCCGAACCTTAGAAACGACTTTGATTTTAAGTTTCCAGCCAATCGTGAAAACAAAAAGACAAAAAATCTAAATATGTACATCAAGAAACACAAATATAATCACTTGAAGGACCGTATGGTATGTAGGATTTAGTGGCATTCAGCAGTCTAATGTTGACTGTAACCCCCTCGCCTCATGTAAGTGTGATGAATGTGTGTACTGACAGGACGAGAAGCAGTGATGTTTTGTTGTAGTTCGTCTGTTCGGGGCTAAACATGGCAGAAACACGGCAGCTCAGCGTGGTGGAGTCTGGATGAGGACCTGCAGCATTTGAAGATATAAAAGTCTCGTTCTAAGGTAACGTAGGAAGCCGACAAACACAAACATTTACACCACGAAGAGGAGAATTTTATAGTTACAGATCGCTGACAAATTAAAGGCAAAGTCCTTAATGAGGATCTGAAACAGCCTCAGCGCTTCTCTTCTCTGAGGAAACATCTCCTCATGATGCTGCTGATGTGACGGAGAGCGCCGTCGTTAATATGCGAGTTCCAAAACCTCCCAACGGTGTGTGTGTGTGTGACATGACGTCATTTTCATACGGCGAGCGTCGTCACATGAGCAGAAGCATCTGCATTTATTATATTTCTCATTTATTCAGATTTGTAGTCACATGATTAAACTATAAAACTGCTCACACCTTATCAGGTGTATTGAATGCACGCGCGGCGCACGGTGCACAGGTCAAACAATGTTCATGAATATGCAGATTTGGACATGTGCATTAATATCTGCTTATATTAATGAAAAGGTATGAGTGTGTGTGTGTTTCATGTTTCTGCACTGATGTCCTACACACACACACACACACACACACACACACACCTGCATACAGTGCATTGTACTTATTCTTAAAAATCACGCGACCTTCATGTGACCCCAGAGAGTGCTAATGTAGTCCATGTGGCTCTGCGGTGACATGTATGTGCACATGTATGCCTCCGTGTGTGTGTGTGTGTGTGTGTGTGTGTGTGTTTCCATGTGCTTGCTCATCACGTGAGCGCCTCTCCGGTACTTTAATAAATCTGTTTTCTGGGAACGGCGGAGCAATCCACACACAATTCTGCTGTGACTATGGCCGGTAATGAGCCCAGGGGACGGAGGAACGGGTCAGAGGTCAGAAAAAACCTATTACAGATCCACACACCTCTCATGCCAGGCTGCAGGGATTTCTGGGAAATATGGCCTAAAAATTGCAGCTCATTGTTTTGCACCTATAGGACGGTATGGAACGGAAACAACAGGTGATTTACTGCAGCGAAACCGTCCTGAATTACATGAATAAATGGAATCAATAAGAGAGGAGGCTAAAAGTGTCGTTAGATATTTATTCATGAGAGACTGTGATACATGTTCTATAGAATGGCTACATTTATATGTATTCAGGTTTTTATTATTTTCCTTTTTCTATATCGAATGCTTCATAAATAAATATCATTATCATTATTATTATTAACAGTTTGCAGATATTATAATGTGCCTGCTTTCAGCACTCTGCGGCTTTGTTCCAATAAATCAGTTTTATTGATTTTCAGTTCTTTCACCTGTCTTTCACCTCGCAGGTCACACGGCAGCTACCAGATGTGGAGGTGGGAGATTCTGCAGCACCTTCATTTGTAGCTCTATTTCATTTCTACCTTCTATATATGTTTCTGTTTGTATAGATGTGAGCACAGGTTAACATCAGTAATATATTTAACAGTTATAGATTTAATTTCTACACAAATGTTTGATTCATCTGCACATACAAAGTGTAAAGCTTCTCTGCAAACGTTCAATATTTCAGTTATCTCAGGTTAGTTTGAACACATACTGTGTTATTCTAATGTGCACTGTAAGAAATGTCTGTAGATTTAGACAGTAAAAGACTGTAAAATATGACTGCGTTGTTGTATTTCAAAAATATTTATCCTATTATTTATTATTATTTATTATCCTATCATCTATTTATTAGAGACTGTACAGTAATATTTAATGGCATATTTTCTGATCTGATCTCACATCATGGTTAAATGGTAAAAACAACAGTTTCTTTTTTACAGTGTGTGTTTGCATGCTGATACTGGATGCCTGAATTTCCCTCAGGATCAATAAAGTATCTGTCCATCCATCCGTGACTTTACAGCTCACTCAGAATTACAGCCTGCTAATGTTAGCTGTTGGTTTTCAGGCCTCGGCTGGATAATGAGGTTGTAAAGTTACGGGCGCACTGGTTACCGGGCAGAGCATGAACTTCACTCAAAGATCTTACTGTCCAATCATCTGCACGCTGAGAACAGATCAGAGTTTTCTAACACAGACAAAAGCACAAACACGTCAACTGTAATAAACTGCTCAAATCTCTGCAGCCTGACAACCTCAGTGATGACGAGAGAATACAGAAACGTATTTACCAAGCTACGATAACAGGTGTGAGAGCAGAAAACACTCGTGTGCCGTCAGATGAGACGACACAACGACAACCTGCTCTGCTGTTTCAAAGTGTGTGTCAAGTTGAGAAGCTGGAGGAGGAAAGCAGCCGATACATTCAAACAAGTTTAAATAGATAACTTTTTGATTACCCTGATCAGAAACTGAACTTTTAATCAGGTGTTTGATTTTCTGCTTTTTCCAATCACACAGCACTGTTGATCATCAGACGTCCATTCATCATTTTCAGGTGTGTGTCTGTGCTGCTGCTTTTTTTTTTTTTTTCTTGACTGACTCAGTGAGTTAACGCCTCGGGCTCTAAATAAACCTCTAAGAACATGCTGAGTGTGAACGTGCCCTGAAATTACAGATAGATTTATTTATGCATGATGCACAGGAGAGAAAATGTTAATAAAAAACAGTGTGTGTGTGTGTGTGTTATTCTTTACACATGAGATTTTCTGTGTCTTCTGTGCACGAGTGTCTGTTTGCGTGTTTGTGCTTCTCCGAGTTTGGTCAAACATCCCAATGAAGCGCAGCTGTATTTGCATATACTGTGTGTGTGTGTGTGTGTGTGTGGATTCTTACAAGCAACCAACACACAGAGTCGCATTATTCGCAGAGGGAGACTCGGCTGTTTTAAGCACCAACAAAGTGCATGTCAGATGAGGGAGAGGAGTATTTGCCCTGTTTGGATGAAAACCCAAAGACTTGGCGAACGCTGCGTTTGATGTGGAAATGAATGATTCAGATTCTCTGGGTACCGTCTTGTCTTTTTATACCCCAGCCGCCACCGCCTCCTTTCTCTTCCTCTACTTCTCGTTTCTGGACCCGATCGGTCTAGATCTCTGTGTCCGTGTATCATGTGTTGGATTGTTTTAAGTACGAGCTCCAGCGCTGCTACTTCTGGTTCATTTCAGGCAAAAGTCTTATTTTTATTAGCTTTAATGTAACTGCATCAGAGAGGAGCCTTTGAGTCTGTGATGAGATCCAGGCTTTTCACTGTCAGAGTGAGTGACTGAATGGGTGACTGTGATCTGAAAGTTATCGCCCTTCAAGTTTGGAAGTTTTAAAAAATCACAGGAAGTTGCCTGAATGTTTATTTTCTCAAAGTTTCATCCAAGTTGGACGAATGGTGCCTGAAGCAAAAAGAACCGAGCGTCAGCTGAAAAATTCTGTTCTCTGCTGACCTCCAGTGACTAAAATCCACGCCTCGCTGCAGTGATGCAGAGGTGTGCGCGGGGTGCAGCATGATGTCACTGCTGGGTGTGGTTACAGGTGCAAAAGTTGCACACAAGGTTGTCAAAACCTTCAACCGAAGTAGGTCAGTGAAGCAAAGTTTTACGGCTGGATTTTAAAGAGGAAACCTTCACGAAACAGCAAAGGAAGCACATGAAGGAGAAAGCACAGTGGTTCAGGTGATAACTGGTCTTTTTCCATCAGTCTGTGATCTGATTTTATGCTGCACGCAGCGTGAGTCTGCCAGCAGTAAAAGGAGCTGGATGAGGAGTTGGAGGTGTGCAGCCTGTCGCCTGCAGCTTCTCATCCAGCAGCTCACTGTGGCGTCACCTTGTTTCATTACTTATGTGAATAGTTCTGCTGTCAGTAAAAAGCTCAAATGCTCTTTCGTGGATGGATTTCTGATGAATGATTGCTCAGTGTTAATCCCACTGATGCTCAAAGGTCAGTTTGTGTTTGTACCACATGCATGTCACTTACTGAGGAAGCAGAGGTTTTCAGCCCCGGGCTGCAGGGGAATGCTGATGGGGAGCGGAGCCGGCGTCGCGTCAGAACCAGAGTCCATGTAACCGGACTCAGCAGCTTCTAGAGATGCAATGACAGAAGAGAAGAGAGCTGAGAAGAGTAAAAGACAGACGGCGAGCTGGGCTGACTGCTGCTGAGGGAGCGATGTGCAGTGCAGTAAAAGAAGCAGCTGCACTCACCTCCGCCTCACCACTCACAGTGAAGACGCCTAAATATTTCACTGACAGCTAAAGAGCTCGCTATAAATACTGCAGAGATGTCAAGCTGTCAGAGTTGATACCTTTTCTATTTTAAAGGGGCAACACGACGATTTACATCTCTTTGTATCAACAAGAATCATTAATTCCTCATGAGTCCCATGCACTGACATTTTACATCTGCACCTCCAGCTGTGTAATCCAAGACAGGAAATGGTTCTGTGGGCTTAGTGTGTGTGTTTGGAACAAACAGAACAAGATGAATGGAATAAGAAGAAGAAGAAGAAGAAGAAGTCTTCAAGGTTTCTTTCCTCACCTTCTGACTGCTCATAAAACAAATTCAAAAAGCCGATAACTCTGAAGGGGATTTTTAATAACAGCTTTATCTGCCATTAACTGACTGGCTGCCGTCCAACACTGAAATATCCTCACTGATATTATCACCTGATCACAGCTGCATAATGTGTCTCAGCCTTTTGGTAATTTATGATATTTTAAATCTGATCGCAGCCACTTAACACTTAAAAAAGACCCGCGATGATCCTATGGTGGATTAAATGTAGGTTAACGTGTATGTTTAAAGTCTTTAATCACAAGAACGACCGATCAGGCTGACTGTGAGGCGCGCTTCCGAGGAGATAAGGGTGCGCGCAGCATCATCTGGAAGAGCCGATAAGAAGCCAGGCGAGAAAGAGCAGGTGACACCGGGGGAGAGAAGAACAGGTGATGGAAGAGAGAAAGAGGAACACATCACAGTGAGCGCGTCAGAGGAGGAAGAGTGTGTGACCGAAACACACACTTTTACGCGCAGCAGAGAGAGAGAGAGAGAGAGAGAGAGAGAGAGAGAGAGAGAGAGAGAGAGAGAGCGTGCGCATCCCTGCTGGATGCTATAAGGCTCGCGAGCCTCCTGCGCGCTCAGAGTTGAAGTTGCTTTCCGCACGTGAGAGTCTGAATGGCGGGCAGCTGACGCTGAATGAAGCGGGACGGATCTGTGAAGTGAGAACCTGAGACTGGAAACATCAGCTGATCCACAGGCTGACGTGAGAAGCTTCTGATCTGCACCTGCCTCCGTCTTTTCTGACTTTTCTGCGTCTTTCTGTCCCTGAGTTGTCTGATCTCAGAGGATTCCGGTTCCTCTCGTTTGTCTGTGCCAACTTGGAGACTTAAAGGACGCACCGCCCCGGTGCCATTACGCGCAGCGAGGCGCACGGCTCCCGGTAGTCTGGCAGCCACATGGACGCGGGTTGTAGGGATGCTGAAGGCAAAAGTCTTATTTTTATTAGCCTGAAATCAGATGATGAAATAGTTTAAGTTTCTATGATGTTTCCCCTCGTTCTCACCCGGACACAGACTCCACGTGTAGCACTCACAAACTAAACCCATTATTAGTCCTTTAGAGGAAGTTTAGTCGCCGTGAGCAGCTACCCGGGCACGGGTGACACCTCGGGCGCTCCCTCTCCCTCTCCCTCTGCTCGCAGCCCTCCTGTAGTTCCCTGATTGTTCTGTGGCTGATTTCAGGTCAGCTGTTCCCGGACTTTCAAATTAAAGCCGCAAAATGTCGTCAAGCGTTTAATGTGACGTCATGAGTCCACATCAGCACCCCAACCCGGAGTGACCGACTTCCAGCGTCTCCGGACACCTCGTGCGTTATGCTGAATGGACCGACCTTCCGCGACCGCGACCCGATGCGACTCGTCGACCCGAGGCACCTCCCGCAACTGATGTCCTTGGAGGACCATGAGCCCACCATGGTGGAAGGAACCCTGGTGCCCCGCAACTCCACGCCGGCAGGGGAGGAGGGGACTCCGGGTCAGCAGCATCAGTCCTTCCCCTGGGTAGTGACGCTTCTGGCCGGCGTCCTGATCACGACCATCGTGGTGGATGTTATAGGGAACCTGCTGGTCATCGTGTCCGTGTTCAGGAACAGGAAACTCAGGAAAGCAGGTAGAGGAAACTCAACTCTGTTTTTAGAACATCCATCTACAGTAACTGCTGAATATTAAGAAGTGTATTCCAGAACTTTATTACGTGTTTCTGGAGGTTATATCCCCATGAACTTAGCCCAAGCTTCAATTCTCTCAAAGTTTACCTTTAAAAGCTGTGAGCAATGCTCTAATTTTGACTTCACAAGTTTTCACATGAGTTCTATTTAAAAATTCTGCACAAACAGCAGGAAGTCACTAAATAGACACTTAGAGAAAGGATTATTTTTACAGCAGCACCCTGCAGATACTGCGTCCAGTTAGTGTCCACTGACAGCAGAGAGAGTGAATCTCCACACTCCCTGCCTAATGATGGCACAGTAAGCTCTGCAACCTTCAGTTTCTGACACTTTCTCCTCATTATGAGTTCATCAACAGGACAGGTCAGGCTGGAGAAGTTGTTCCACTGCCTCCGAGTTGCATTTCTCTGCGATGCGACTCCCAACAGGTCGCTTCTTGATCTGATACTCAAGGACACTTTGGCAGAAGGTTTTTGGCAGCTTCAGATCAAACACCGAACACTGTGTGACATGTTGTTCTAGTTTTATCTAAAAATACAGAATATCTGTCACCCGTTAGTGACAGTCCAGACGTTCGGAGCAGCTCTGCAGATGCAGGTTTTGGAGCTTTGCCACGCTTGGCTCTCGTTCAAGGACTTTTGGAAGCTAAAAGTAGTGAAGAGAGAGTCGGTGACTCACTGTAATCGATGTGTAAATCTGATAGTAGCCACTGACTGATGTGGACTACAAGACTTGGAAGAGCAACACTGTGCATAAATAACCCAGGCACTCAGGACTCCTCAAACACACAGATGGAGGAAAAAAAAATCAATCAGCCTCCTAATTGTTATCTCTCACTCTGCAGCATGCTCTGAAGCAGAAGATATCACATTAAAAGCACTCAGTGAGGACGGGCAGCCTGTTTTTTTGCACTCATAAGACAATATATGAATATTGATGAGCTTCCATTTACGACCCTGGCATTCCTCGAGCGGTGGAACTTCCTGTGAAGCTCCACTATTAACAATCAAGGCAGGAAAATCAATTTAAATGCCCCCTCCTCTCCCCAACTCCCGCCTCCCCAGCAGAAACATTAATGTTAAAGAAGCTTGTTTCTTTGACGCTTGTTGCCAGGTCGAAACCAAAAATCAGCCCAGGAGAAGGTGAAAGAGGAGGAGGAGGAGATGGAGGAGGGAGTGTCCTTGATTGAAAGGCTTGGAGAGCTGCCATTCAGTGAAAGTACTTAACCTAATTTCTGCATTAATGAACTCAACAGGAGGTTGTACTGGGAGGAAATTAACGCACGCCACCAAATGTGGCAAAACCGTTAGCAAATCAAGTGTTTCACGTAAAAAGAAAAATGTTTTGGCTGTGAAAATATTTCACCAACAGGGACAGGCTTCATGTTGATGCGATGTTTGTACAGAGGGTTGTACGGTTGAAGGTGCAGAGCGTAGAGTCACATCTGACAGCTGAGTGTGCAGAGCTGCTAACTCAATCTAATAAACCTGGACTGACGTTTGAATTCTTTACAGCTTGTCAAACTAATGCAGATCTAATCGTATTACATTCAGTCACATGCACGTACAATTACAATTACAATCATGTGGTCAAAAGTGCTCCGAACGCCTCAAACTCAAAAGATACTTGTGATATTTGTTTAAATCTGGTGACAGCAGACAGCCTCTCCTGGAGGACGTTCATAGCGTTGCACTCAAACACCGGCTTCTACAGCTGATCCATCACATCGCGAAGCATGTGGGAAAGTTGGAATTTCTGTTTGTGCAAGTTATCTAGTAATAATACGATGTGAGAAATGTGTGGGAGGGAGTGAGGAGGACGAGGAGAGGGCTGAAGCTTTTCAACCACCAAACAAGCATCTGTGATGGAGCACACCGAGAGTGCTTCTTCAGCGTTTCTGTTAATGTCATGCTGCTCCTGCTTCTGTCTCTGTGGCTCTCCAAGAAAACCTTTTCTGTATTTCAATATCGAGTTGTGGGGAAGGAAAGCTCATGTCCATCGTTAAATATAGAGACAAAAAGATACCTGAGCACTGCAGTCTCATATTCTTTTGGGTGGACATCAAGGACACGTCGTGTCCTGTCCAGAAGAAGAGGAGATTACTGTTACACTGAATTTTCGGATGTGAATGTGCCTCTTGTTGATGGGCCCATCCTTTAATTTTACACATTTGCTGCACATGTGAGAGGTTTGCTTTCAGAGCTTTCTATCCTTTTTACATGAAACCTAACAAAGAAGCGAGGCTGTCAGGCACCTTTACTAAAACTTTTGCTTTTTCAATGTGAAGCAAGTCCATGCTAAAATAAAGTCAGTGAAAGGATGATGAGACATTGGTCAAATGTGACCTAAATGTCTAAAAACATCCACTTTTCATCCCAGTTTTAACTGGGACATCTAAGTTTCATTCGAACAAGCCGACGCTTGAACTTTAACTTACTCAGACTAGTTGAACTATTGCAGCGGGACATGGAGGTCACCAACTAATTCACTGATTTTGGTGAAACTGGATCATATTTTATGTCCTCCGAGCTGCTCTGCCTCAACTCTCTGTGATTTACAGAGTTTCCTGACGGTCAGTGAAGTAAACTACTGACAGCTGTAGCTGCTGTTAGCTCATGTTAGCTCAGTTTGTTAGCCAGGCTGTCTGGACTGTGCGCTCAGAGCACCGGGGCGAGTGAAGAGGAGGTTTTAAAGGGCACGGAGTGTGTGGGAATGCTGACGGGGAGCAGAGCTGGTGTCGTGCCAGAACCGGAGCCAGAACTGGACATAATGTCAGAGGGACGAAGAAGACGCAGGTTTTGTGACTGCTATCTCTTGTGTTGCTGACCTTGTTGATGTTTGGTTGTCATCTTGCAAATTTTTGATCATAAGTAATGTAATCAGAACAAATACTCGAGTACAGCTGGACACAGTTACCACAGTGGGGGGCGCTAAATCTAAAAACTTTCAGATTTCTCCGCTGTGTTGCTTTAAATCATCCATCTCTCTGTCCACGATCATTTTCTGTCACCTGGGTGTATAAATCTGCTGCCTGCTATCATGCGGTCATGGTCATGCTCCAGAGCTCCACGCTTGTCACAATGACAAATTAGCATGGCCATAAATCAATACACAAACAGCCACATTATTCTGTCATTCCCATCAGCTTCATCAAAGCCGTCATCCATCCATCAGTCAAAGAAAAGTCATTTAGTTCCTGCTTTCCCATCAGCCTGCTGGATGCCTGTAATCCCTGAGTGAAACTGTAATGGTTAAAGGTGAACTGGATGAATTGTTCACTCGCTCTCATTTATTCTTCCCGTCACCTCCTTATTCATCTCATCTCCCCCTCCTGTCCTCTCTTATCTCCTTTTCTACCCCCCTTCTCCCTTTTCTTCAGGTTACCTCATCTCCTCAACCCTCCTCTTCAATTCATCTCCTGCCTTTCTAATTCTCCTTCTCTCTCCTTTCTTGTCCTTTCCATTTGATTCATTCCTCCACGCACTCTTCTCCTCACCTTCCCACAGCGTCCTCTTTTTCTCTCCCCTTTTCAATCACTCTGCTCTGCTCTTAATTACTCTTCTCTCCCCTCCTTTCCTGCCCTGTCAGGTCTCTCGCGTCTCCCAGTTTCTCCCTCTAAATTCCTTTCTTCTCTGCTCCTCTCCTACCAGGGCACTATCCTCCTCTTCTTACATTTTCCCGTCCTCCCCTCCATCCATCATCTCATCTCTCCATCTGCCCTGTCAGAGACACATTACCTGATCATCAGCAAAGTCCTGTCACAGTTCATTATGTCAAAAGATCCACACAGAGCCGACAGATAACCTTCATTCATAATCTGCACACACTCAGTTTGCAGCTGCTTGAGCTCCGTAAAAAAGACCTGAAGATACAAATGTAATAATACATTCTGTTCAAATATTCTTTATTGATCTTGGAGCCGGTAGACCAGCGCCTCTCCGCTTATCGGTGTCAGACGACAGTCCCACTTTGACAGAGTAATCCACAGCAGAGCAGACTGGCGATGAACTCTAAATGTCACTCAGATCCTTTCATGAACTCACATTTTCACTACATCTGCTCTGCGTCCGTGCTGCTGATTGCTCCATCTTAAAGCAGCGCAGGTGGGAAATGTGTGTTTTTGCAATTTCAGCGCCCACCGTGGTAAATATGGAGAGGTGTGCACGAGTGTTTGTTCTGATTACTTCACTTATGATCAAAAACTAGCAAGTCACCAACAGCAGACAAATAGGAGCCGCTTAATATTACTGACTAGATCGCCCAGCTCCTGTTCTGGCATGACACCGACTCTGCTCCAGGACTGCACTCACCCGGTCCTGAAAACCTCCTCCTCCTGCAAACGCTAACACTCCCCCGGTGCTCCGAGCTCACAGTCCATGCAGCCCAACTAACAAACTGAGCCTACATGAGCTAACAGCAGCTCCAGCTGTCAGCAGTTTACTTCACTGTCCATCATAGACTCTGTAAATCACAGAGAGTTGAGGCGGAGCAGCCGGAGGACATCAGAGGGAAAACCAGGAAACATTTTCTCCATAAAATCTGATCCAGTTTCACCAGAATCAGTGAAATAGTTGGTGTGTGTGACTTAGTGCCGTAAAGCGTTACGTACTTCTCCCGACCCGGAGCCCAAAGTTACACAGTGTGAGAACAGACGTACGAACTACTGCATGGTAGAAAAGTTACACAAAGTTTTTAGTGTCCAAACTGCTGCAGTAAAAGGTCGAATGCTGCTCGGACTGAGCGTCTGCAGTGTCTTTAACATCACTCAGGTCTGCAAGGTAACTCCTTAAGACTCAGAAACTCAATTTTAAACCATCCTGTGGGCTAGAGCCAGAAAAGAAAGAAAGACACATTTGGGCAGCGGGGCGTTGAAGCCTGAGGGCCAATCGAGTTAAACCTCCTGAAGCAAAACCGTCTTTAATGTCTTCTTACTGTGGCTGACACTGAGGCGCCGAGAGACACACACACAGTCCAATGAAACTCAGGAACCAACATCTAAAGTCTAAGTTTTCACAAGCAGCAAGCTTAGATCTGAAGCTGTATTCACTCTGCAAAACAAAGCAGAGCAAACTGTGTGTGTGTGTGTGTGTGCAGCTCTTACCAGAAGCTTCAGTCCATTTCCTCCTGGGTTCTCAGCAAAACTTTAACTCCAGTTGAAGCTTCCAGCTGGAGCAGGTGTTTCCATTAACTCTTCACGTGCTGCTTTTAAGGTACCGTGCGGCGCCTTCACGTGAATGTAGGAACTCGTCAGATGTATCAGCTGCATTTCCTTCACTGTTTGCCGTTCACAGCCATGCTTGCGTGCTTTTCTTGTTTTCTTCTGTCTTTTTTTTTGGTGGATTACTATGTTTACTGACACATTACTGCCACCTAATGACAATGAGTGGGATAGCATGGCAGGAATGTGTGTGTGATGTGTGTGATGTCACCTGTTGTGGTGGGAGTAAGTGAAAGATACTGAACCCTGAACTTCTCCCTGTAAGTCGCTTTGGATAAAAGCGTCAGCTCAGTGTAAGTGTACGAAGTATTTAGTGCAAATTTGAGGTACTTCAGTATTTCAGTGTAGTATGAGTACTTTTACTTAACACAATACAAACAACAAACACGTTCTTCTGCTGCGTAGTCCAACATAACCCTTTGGTGGAGATTATAGCTGCAACAATTAGTTGATTAATCGATTAGCTGTCAACTATTAAATTGATTTTTTTAAATTTAATCGTAGATTTGACTAAATACATTTTCAAACTCAGCTTCTCAAAGGTGAACACTTCCTGGAATCTCTTTGAGTTGTGTATAAAACAAGATGTTTTGGGCTTTGGACAGAACAATGACTCGATTATTAAAGAAGATCAATAGATAATGAAAATAATTGTTGAGTTGAGAATTACAATGAAAAGTCCTCACACTCTCCATGCAGAACCACAGCACCCTGCAGTCAGTCTGCTCTACAAGAAGATAATACATCAACTTAAAGTCTGATATATGAAATATGCGTCATGAGAGAAATGTCAGCAGTCTCTCACAGATGGAGTTTGGTCAGCTCTAAGTGTGGGATGGAGGGTTGGTGTCACTCTGTGTATCATGAGAAGTAAAGCTGAGCAGATGGCTGTTCTCTGGGCGTTGCACAGAATCCCAAACCAACCGGTCAGACAGCTGGAAGCCAGCGAGAAGGGAGGGCGGCTGCTCAGCTCTGAAACATCCCACTGAGGGGATTTACTCCTAAGATAAGCTCACAATTCTTCTTTGACCTTCATTTTCATCTCAAGACGCACCAGAGTTCACTTTGAGGAATCAACAAGCCCCCGACGTCTCCGGTGAGATGAAACTTATTATGTAAATGAGCAAACTTCCTGCAGAAGACGAGTTTCACCCAGTTTGAGGCGAGTCTGCGGTGACCTCGGACAGACATGAACAAACATATATGCGCAGCTATAATTAGGTTTGGCCTTTCATTGTGTTTTATTAAACTGGGAGTGGATTTGTCCGTCCAAATCTCTAATCTAATCTGTGTAGGCTGAGCCGAGTTTTAAAGCAGCATTGCAGAGAAATTGGTGTTTTTGTGATGTAGTGCCCCCAGTTTGAAGCCACAGTCCCACCGAGGTACCGGTGTACTTCACTTCGCTCACCCACTTTTCTCTTTGCTTCATTCATCAAAGTCGTACATGTTTTCTCCTCTGTCATTTCAATAGAAGCTAAGACCGATCTCACATAGTGTGGCACCACTGAAAGACACACAGAAAAGCATAAAAGGTGTTGGGGTGAAGTGAAGGGCGCCCTGGAAGTTCACCTGCTAGAGAATAAGGACGAAGACCTTGCTGTAGGAACCCTGGATCTATTCTGGTCCGAGGATCTTTCCC
This sequence comes from Nibea coibor, assembly GCA_023373845.1. Lineage (NCBI taxonomy): Eukaryota > Metazoa > Chordata > Actinopteri > Sciaenidae > Nibea > Nibea coibor. Next base: position 2,389,759 of record CM041739.1, on the reverse strand, counting down.
TTTTGCTGTGAGTTCCTAAACATAAAAAGTTGAATAATTCTTAAGTTTTCTACAAGCAAATATTGTAGAAAATAAATAAAAATATTTGCAGCATTTGGTGACTGGCCAGATGTTCCATAATTATTATGATAAAAGCACAGTATGGACAGCATTGGGATCCTTTCGAAGTGTAATTGCTGTTGCAAATCATAGTTTATGAATATAATCTGTCTGAGACATGGTAGCAAACCACTTCTGCAGTGAAATCCACAAAAATCTCCAGCAGAGTTTAGGAGCTACAGTGTGACACAAACAGACCAGCGTCCTGAGGTGGATTCTAGCTCCAGAGTAAGAAAGTTTTGTTGTGATGCTTTGTTTCCTCGCGATGCCGTGTCACCTTTAGAGATCATTTTCCCTGCCGACTACATCTCGCATTAAAACTTTTAAAGGCCCCCTTTAGCGAGCATCGGGTGCTCCAAAGACGTATTGTTGGCGAGGTGCAGACGCTGGATTGCATCAAAGTACTTCAGATTGGGAGCAGCCGAATCCTTTTTGTCTGTAAAACCCGTTTCGCTGCAGCAGAAGAGGCTGATCCTGACGATAACAGCAGCGTTTTAATCCTGTTCGTCTCGTTCTCCCGTTATGAATGTCACTTTATTCGCGGCAGGTCTGACAGAGTTCATTTTCTCTTGTCAGCCCTCTGAATGAATGCTTCTTGTTAACTATAGGCAATACGAGGAGAGCAATGTAATGCCTACCTGTCATTAAACCTTTACAGCTTCAGTGTTGGGTGAGTGTGCTGCCTGAGCAAGGTCACAGCTGGCCGGCAGGCCAAAGAAATATTTATAGAAATTCCCCTCTGGTTTTTCAGATAGCACGCCGTTTTAAAAACACAGTATGGTACAGGACTCGCTGTAGTGAAAGGATTTTCAACAGCTTTTAGCTGCACGGACGGACAAGCAAGTGTCACGGAGGGCTGACGGCGCTGTTGGAGGTTGCTGCTTGGTCATAACAAAATATTAGATAGAAAAACACACAAATACACCCACCTCTGATTTTTAATGAAGTCAGCGTTTGAAGATTCGGCTGGTCGGCAAAGATTTGGAGAATTATTGAGTAGCTGCGCGCTGGTTTATCATTCTTAATGTACGTAAATGGAACACGTTAATGGGCATTCGAGTTGTTTGGCTGTGATTATAAAGGCTCTGGTAATGATGGTGTGTAATGGTGCATAATGGCTGCTTTGGCACTGTTTGAGGGTTATGGACAATTAACGAGACAGTCATCCATTAAGATGACTTCCTGCATGGCGGTTTAATAATTGTCACTCCGATCCACCAAGAAGAAATCAGACAAAGTGCGGGTGCTAATCATCGGGCGTTCAGAGTCTCAGATTGCCCATGAAGAGGAAAGAAAACATGCTTTCTCTCTTTGCACTCTAATGTCATGCACACAAATGAACCAAATCATGGGAACGAACTGAACCTCGTGCACACGGTAACATTTGGAACGTTAAGCAGAGTGAAATGTAGCCTCCAGATATTTCTGTGTGGCCACGCCACAAACAGCTGCTGTTAATAGTTCAGGGATATTTCTCTCTCCAGAGTCATTTCTGAACCTGAAAAAGTCTTTTTCATATTACACCTGGGATTGGACTAATCAAGAGAAACCTAATTTGGAAACGCTGCCATCGCTCCAGGCGTGACTTGAGGAATGTAATTGTTCTTCTTTCTTGTTGTTCTGAGTCTTTCAGGTCAAATTTTATTGTGAGTAAAACTCTAAGTTACTCTAGAGCTTTTCTCTGAGCCGTGGATAACTCACAATCATGAGGCCTCATAGTGAAACTCTCCGCTCCACAGCGAGCCAAAGAGAGATGTTAAGATAGCAGAAACAGGTGGCAGGAAGCTTAACAACCCAACGAATGCCAGCTGCATTATGAAGGCATGTGCTCTGCTGCGGTGTGTGACATGAAGTCATGACCTCCCTCGCCTCCCCAACATCATGTCTGATGAGCCTGACCTGATCCCAGCCACCTGCGAAACTTCGTGCCGCAGCAAGCGCACCTGCCCGAGGATTCAGCCACACCGGTGCGCTGCCACAGCGCCGTGATTTATTTGATCTAATTTCCTTTAACTGCTCGGGTGCTTCATCATTTTATATAATTCTGTCTGTTTGTATTTGGAGCAGTGGTGAGGACACGGCCGCTGCTGGAGGCATCTGAGACACTGTGTCTCATCTTTAACCTCGCACCCTCAGATTGTGACTTTGGAAATAAATTTGTTTTATGGATTTCTCTGCTGTGTTTGTCTCGTCATGTGGAGCACATGTGCTGTTTAATGCGATGCAGCCTCACACCCGCTGACATGGTGCTGCATACCATCCCAAATCTATGTTTGACCATCAAACAGTCGCTTCCTGAAAGGTTGCTGCACAGTTTGGAGTTTTGTGGATCACGGGGCTGACGTCAGGTTTTCTGTGGCGTTATCATGGTGTATTAAGCTTAGTAATGGTAAACTGTCTGCCATGAGAACTAGCTGTAGAACCAAAAAAGAGATAATCAAAATATAGATTTCTATAATGTGAGGAAATAAAGTTTACTTCAAAAAGTCGTGAAGGTCATGGACCATCCCAACTTCCGTTCCACAACCTCCCGCCTCTTTACAACATTCCAGCATGATCCAGAAATGTCAGCTGAAGGTTGTGAGGCAGACAAAGTGTCGATTTTTTTCCTGCAAACTGAAACTCTGTGTCTTTCTGTTCTGGGGTTGACAGCAGTGTTTGCTGTTGTACTTGAAGAAGGTACAAGCAGCAGCGGCAGCGGCAGCAGTCAGAGCTGCCATCAGGATCACACGCTGGCAGCGGCGGCGGTGGCTGCAGTGTTGAACACGCTCGCTTGAACACACTGCTGAGAAACTCAGCGGAGTGAAAGAACGAAAACAATGAGCTCGCTTCAAAACAGACTCTCTCTGCGGTGACGAGATGCTCGTTCGTGCCGGCGTCTGTCCATTTGAGCACGACGTGCTGTTACAGTAACTTTAAAAACTTTATGCTGCTGCTGCCTCGACACGACAGATGATCTGATTAGATTCTGGAGCGGCTCGCTGCATAAATTTGCATTTCAATGTAGAAAAGCCAATGTCTTTGAAACGACTGTAACGTCTTTGTGTGTTTAAAGTGCAAAGTTCCCAGCACGCTGATAGAAATCTTACTTTATCATTTGTCTTAATGAACAGACTAATCAGCATAACTGGTTGTGTTTAATTTATCAAAGTATCGACCTTAATACATTATTGGTTCACCTGCGTTATGTGCTGTGGCTGTGTCTGTTTGTGCTCAGTGCAACTGCTGGGAAATATAAATAGGTTTTTATTTCACTGATCAGCTTTATCGACGACAGCGCTCGCTCACACTCATTCACTGTCCACATCGCCGGACCGCAGCTCACTCAGCGTCGTAGCTCAGTCTCATACATCCACCTGACGTGTGACGTCGATCTAAGGGAGTATTCTGACAAACACGACCTCAACAAGACACCTGAAACCAGATCAAACCTTTTGGATAAAACATCTTACAGAATCCAGCTTCTTGGTTTACTGACCTGAGGACTGAATCTTCAGAGATGCAGTTTTAACGTGGCCCCTATAATTTCCGTTTTTCATTCGAGCATACGATCAGCTTGTTTTGACTTTAGGTGCTTTTCTTTCTTCACTTTCTCCTTTAAATTGACCCGTGTCTCTGGTGCTGTCTTTACTTCTAAGTGAAGGACTTAATGTGTTTTTCCACCTCTGCCGATCTGCTCTGTGCTTCTATATAAAGATAAAGTTTAAATGTGGACTTTGGAGTACACAGCATCTATATGTTTACAGCACAGTCGGGTCTAATGAGAGCAGCTGGTAATAAGTGAGCTACACAGGGACTTGAACCTGGCAGCATTTATGAACACGAGGCTTCAGCTCACACGAGAGGAGCTTTCAAACGGAGTAATAAAGACAGAACCGCGGACTAATACACGTTGGCTGGCGGTTAACAAGCTACAGCTCTTCTCTAAGTATCCTTCTGTGACGCGCTGGAGACAAAGGGCAGTCGTCCAGAATAAGAACGATGAAGCTTCTTCCTAATGAAGATGGAGTGTGAGGGTGATAAAAGCTGAATGGAGCTGCATAGATCAGCAGGTAGAACAAAGTGTGGTTAACGCGGACGGAGTTAACAACCACGTGCTCCCCTCTGGCCGTGAAGATGCAATTTGATAAAAGCGTCCACCAAAAGTTACAGCAGCTGCGGTGATGAGACGCAGCTCTCGGCCGCTGGGGGGTTTCATCCCGGGATCTGACGCTGCTGAAGGGCTAACATGCACAATTCAGCTGTAAATGTTTCATCATCAAGGTGAAGGTCGGACCATGCGTCATCGTTGAAGAAGACAAGTGGTATAAATTCATTAGGTTGGCTACGTACCAATGGAGTGAGCCTGTCATAGTGACTGGAATGATAAAGTGAGAGTATTTGTTGTCTGTAAATAGGCTACAATAAAACAGTACCACTGTATCTATGTATCTATATCTGAGTTCTGTTGCTACCCAGATGCAGCGGACAGCGTTCAAAGCTCACGTTTCATGTAATCAACAACACTTTCCTTTACTAAAGGGCTGAATATCCTCGCTATAGAGACGCTGGATATGCATACGGTTCTGTTTACGAGGTGGCTGCATGCTGACAGTCTGCACGTACGGGGTCAACTGAAGAAATCTGCGTCATACAGACCTTTGAACCGCTAAATTTTTTCTTTTTCTACAAGGTAGAGCTGTGAAGAGAAAGCCGCCTTGCTTCCTTTGAGGGTTTTTGTTCCATCAACAAAACAAAAAAATGGAAATAAACTGGTAGAAGCTCTATGACGATTGCTGCAAATGGTAAACTGTAGGCGGCAAACCAGATGTGAGTTTAGTGGATGAGACTGACTGTCTTACTGTCCATCCAGCAGTTTGGACCAAAGTGGTGGACGAACCGACCGACATTGCCAACTTTGTTGCTAGTGTGGCTAAAAAAAAAAAAAAAAATCCAAATCAGCACAACAATGGAAGAAAAGTTAAAGTTCTGCTGTTGAAGAAGAGCCACTTTAAGTTTCACTTATTTCAGCTGATTTGAACTTTATTGACTCAAGAAAGTTTTACTGGGAGCCAGGCTCCTCTGGGACTTTAGTTGGTGGTAATGAGGAAAGAAACAAGCACTACTTTTTCACTTTCCTCACTTTGAATTATCCTGAATGCAAATGACCAAATGGCCATTGCTGAAAAGACTAATGTGGCTTTACACATTAAAAGTCAAGAACATTTTTCAAGACTCAACTTTTCCTGAAGTGTTTAAGCACAAACCTTTTTCACTAAATTACATCAACAGGGGGATGAGAAGAAGATCTGAATAGAAATAATTCAAATTAGCATAACAAAACAGCGGCTCAGTTTTGGTTAAAAGAGCTTTACTCAAAAGAAAACAGAAAGAAAGTAAAGCAGGAAAAGCAAACACCTGAACTGGAGTTAGAGGCAAATATTATCTGAGATAGAAACCTAGCTGCCATACTAATACAGGACGGACACGGGAGAGTTTCATAAAGGGAGTTTTGTACAATGGCTGGAAAATTGAAATGCTACACAGTCCACTCGAGGCGACAGCAGGTAAATGTTAAACTCCTAAATCAGACCCTCGAATTTCATTTCCCCATGTGGGAGACCTTTACAGCACATCAGCAGGGGGCGAGAACTTTTTTTTTTTTATTGTCAAAGCATGAGCCGAAAAACCGTCACGAACTCTAATCCACCTGCTGCTGCGACTGGCATACAAACCAGCGCTCACTCCGCTCCTCGCTGGATTTGGACAGTCATATTCATTAGCATGTAATGATGGTGGAGACATTTAAGTGGGAGTGACGAGCTAAATGATCCAGATGCTATTAAACTCAGAGGGGAATGTGATCCGACTGGGAGTTTTTGGGTTTATGGATTTGGTCTGCTGTTCGCTCGTCTGTTTTTGTTTGCTGCTTTCACCCGGTAACGTCCTGTTCCCAGTTGATCCGAGGCTCCACGTTCACTGTATTCTGTTTGTGTTCTGCTTCATTCCTTTTATGACAGCCCTTGTTTCTTTCTTGACATTTTGTTTTTACATTTGCTGGCTTCAGATCTCGTCTCTCCCGTTCTCTTACAGAAAGAGGCCAGAAAATACACCACTGTTTTACTCTTTTCTCTTAACAATATTAGCTCATTGAATCCAGAAGCTACTTATCTTTAAGACAGATTCATGAAGGCCAAAAGATATTCAGCTTACAGTGACACAACAAACAGATAATCCTAAATTGGGAACGTTGGTGTTTGATTGATCTGGAGCCAGACCTCGGAGGGGAGCTTGCCAACGAGCACCTGGTGACCAGTACTCCATGGAGCTCTGTAGGGCACAGCCCGATGAGGTATCATGGACCCACCACCCACAGGTAGAGACATAAGGATCAGGTGCTCTGCCAGCTGGGTGGTGTGCAGTTTCTTGGCATCACAAATTGGTCCCAGGGACATGGACCGTCACCTTGCTGGTAGAGAAGGAGCTGGAGCTTGGACATGAAACAAAATCCTTGAGCTGGACTCTTCAAAATTTGGTTTCAACTGACCAGTCGATGAATTCTTTGACCATTGTCCAGGCAGTATGCAAATTATTTTACCTACAACACTTTTTAAAGGTGAATCTGAACCCAATCAAGTTTCAAGTCTTAACAAGTTGATTTTGAGAATGTTTCCGAGACAAGCAAGAATAACTGGAACTCACCTTTAGTCTCTCCTGCTCATATTCTACCTGTTCATCACCTGTTTTTCTCTCCTCATGCCAACAGGAAACGCCTTCGTGGTGAGCCTGGCTCTTGCTGACTTAGTGGTCGCCATCTATCCCTACCCGCTGGTCCTGACGGCCATTTTCCACGACGGCTGGATCGCCGGCTACATCCACTGTCAGATCAGCGGCTTCCTCATGGGTCTGAGTGTCATTGGCTCCATCTTCAACATCACGGGCATCGCCATCAACCGCTACTGCTACATCTGTCACAGCCTTAAGTATGACAAACTGTTCTCCAACAGCAACACCATGTGTTACGTCGTGCTGGTCTGGGTGCTCACCATCGTCGCCATCGTGCCCAACTGGTTTGTGGAGTCGCTGCAGTATGACCCACGGGTGTACTCCTGCACCTTTGCCCAGTCGGTGAGCTCGCTGTACACTATTACAGTAGTGGTGGTTCACTTCATCCTGCCGATCGCCATCGTCACCTACTGTTACCTGCGGATCTGGATCCTAGTCATCCAGGTGAGGCGGAGGGTCAAGCCGGACTCGCGGCCAAAGATCAAGCCGCACGACCTCCGCAACTTCCTCACCATGTTCGTCGTGTTCGTGCTCTTCGCTGTCTGTTGGGCACCGCTGAATCTAATCGGCCTGGCGGTGGCGTTGGACTCTAGGCTGGGCCGGGCGATACCGGAGTGGCTGTTCACGGCCAGCTACTTCATGGCGTACTTCAACAGCTGCCTCAACGCTGTCGTCTATGGCGTCCTGAACCACAACTTCAGGAAGGAGTACAAGAGGATCGTCCTGATCATCTTCAAGTTTCACTGCTGAGACGAGGCGCTGAGGCGGAGGCTTGCAACAAGAACAAACTATTAAAAAGTATAAAAAGAAAGACAAACTTAACCTTTACAAAGAGTGCGAGTCAGAAAAACAGAAGAACTTTAATAGCTGGAGGTGAAGCGAGGTGGAGGATAGAGACAAAGTAAAATAAATGATGACGCACAGAGTTATCAGTGATGCCTTCAGGGAAAATGAGACGTAAAAATAGGAGGCGGGAGGCCAGAGCTCGGGAGTAACTCTTATCTTAGTAATGTGTTTTATCATTTGGTTACAAACTACTATTCAATTAAACATTTTCCCCTTGATTCATTTTGATGCATAAAATTCACTATGAACTAGTTACAAGTCAGAAATACACAACGCTGTCAGTGTTTCCCAGTTTTTGGGAATATTAAGCGTTGTGATATTTAGTGCTTTTGAATCATCATGAAAAGGTGCTGCACACCTGTCAGACTGTCTTCTTGACTACAATCCTGCTAATTTACAGGATTATTTTGATAATAGAAGCCAACGAATCACTCGGATGAAATAAAAAGACAAAAGGATCGAAGGAAGGCCAAGACATTTGTAAAGTTGCAGACCAGGTGTGATTATTTTAGGCTCATTCAAATCAAACTTGCAATCTGATTTTGACCGTTGGTTGACTTGAACTTCAGTCGCTTGGACTTGATAGCATTCCCAAACATTTCTTTTTAAAAGTTATGGACGTGAATACATCAGTGGTCTGCACAGAAGCTCTGACAAACAAACACAGAAAGTTGAACAATGCAACAATTCAGCATCATTCAGCCAAGCGTGCACTCCTGATACATTACTTTAATGAAGCATTAATGGCAAACCATCTACCTCACAATCATCAAGACTAAAGTCTAAAATCTGTCTCACAGAATTAAAACTGCTGTGCAGTTTTTGGTGTCTTTCAAACCCATTTACAATCAGCTTGTTCTCACTAACAAGTCATCAAACATGGCAGCTTGCTTCACCCACAGGTTTCTGAAGAGATGCCGTGAAGGGTGGTGGCCTTTTCATCCAAAGTGACACTAACGGGTTCAAGTCTGACGTGTAGGGCTGCTGACCAAGCTGCTGTTTCTGAGTTGGGATTGAGAACAAGTTGTTTTACTCAATCTGGACTTCCTGAATAGGAATGAATCACCTTGTTCATACCTGCTGGTACCGCACAATATTAATAGAATAGCATTTTCTGTCTGAAAGTGGCAGAAATATAAACGTCGTCATGTAAAATCAACAGTCAGTTTGAGACAATAATTAGTTTTACTCAAGTTTTCAAAGTTATCTTTGTCATTAATTTGTAATTACTAATATAACCCTTAAAAAGTTTAAATAGTTTTATATGTGTGAGGTCAGAGTGACTTGTTGAGGAACAGGAGTTCAAGACTTGGACTTTACTTTAGTGCCAACATTTTGGAATTGAAACTTGTGACTTTGCAAAAACAAAAACCTTTTCCTCTTTGGTTTGGAGACTTTTTACCCCCTGGGACTGTCTCACCTCTTCACATCATCGGTTTTCTCCTACCCGGGTCAAGAACAGCTCAGGTGGGATGGATGGACTCTCCACAGCCTGGTGTTGATCCGTTCATGTTTTCTCACATGTGGACCGGACGAGTCTGAGTGTAAGACGCTTCGACGAACAAATGCAGAGCGAGAAAAAAGAAAGAGACAAAAACACAGTGTCTCTGCCGTTCAGAAACAACTCTGTGTGCACGTTGATTTCTCAGAAACACTCCGGGTCCCACGTCACCTCCTCGGGAATGAATATATTTACTTAACATTTGAATATGAAACATGAGAATGACAAAAAAAAGAGAGAGAAATTCATTCTTCTTGTTCTGGACATTATTCTGACCACATCACTGTGTTTCACACTCTTGGAAATTGGAAGATGCACGTTGCATATGTATGGACAAGCAGGGAGTTGCTGCTGTTGTGATAATCTGCCTGTGCTTCAGTGTGTGTGTGGATCAGGCTGTTCTGGGACCAGTTCTTCACAGGGCAAGCTGTGGGGTGGTGTGTGTGTGTGTGTGTGTGTGTGTATACGTGTGTGTCCATGTTTCATTTTTGTGCCAAAATGTTGCCGGTCGGTTTCAAACCCATCAAAGGACAAATTTAAAGTGAAATACTCTTCTTCTTGTGGCTCCCGCTAATACAACAAATTGTTTCTTTTGTTTACATGAAATCAAATATGTTAATTAGTGAGCTTTAGAGGTTCTGTTATGCAGCCAAGCTACCTGTATCCCCTTTCTTCCAGTCATTATGCTAAGCTAAGCTAATGGAAGATAAACTTTGTATTGAGTATTGATTAATTGCATTGCTTTTATATAATTTAGCAAGTAATATTTGATTTTTTTGTTGCTTTTATATCTTTAAATATTAAGTGTAAGCAACTGAAAATACATGAAATGTATAGTTATATAATAAAAATGATTAGCACAAGTTCAGTCATCACATGATTCAAGTATAAAGTTTCAGCTACGTCTACCAGAAAGCACAATTTGTCTATAAAAACTGCTTTTATGAACCTTCAAGTTAAAATGTAGGCCTCTATTGAAACTGGGCTAAATTAGGTTGAACGGGTGTTCAGTGTTGAGCTGATTCTAACTACATACTAAAATATAATTGTTAGAAAATAAACTGTATGTCTCCAAAAAGCAGTTCTTTGCAAATTAAAGTCTGTGTAATGATTCTCCAATTCTCCACCTACAAGAAAAGTTTGATATTAAATAAAAGAAACTAAACAGATGGATGTGAATTTACATCCATACGAGCTGGACTTAGGGAAATCGACCCCAGGTATCGGCCAGTTAGGGCAACCTGCCGCGGACAGCTGCAAATATAATTGGTCCAGTGAGGGTTTAAAAAAAATACAGTACCGGCCTTTTACATGTAGTGGTGTCGATCAGAAGTTTCCTTTTTTCCTCTTTTAACGTGCTAAAAATCAATGCAATGACCTGAGCTTGTTGTTTGTGTTTGTGTGTGTTGGTTGCAGCCGGTTGCATTGGAAGCCAACAGTAAATGAGAATGTACCTGTTTTCCTTTCATACGCTGTTTTGCACATCGCCGTGGAGAATGTTTGCTCTGAATGTCTGTAATGTTGATGAGACAAAAGAAACCAACCAAGCCCTGGAAAACATGTCTTAATAAAAGAACGTTCACTGTGAGCCGCCGCCTCTGTCTGCCGCTTCCTTCACACTGAATCCAGCTCTGCATGCCTTCACTGCGAAGACAAAACACGACATTTCACCTGATTCAGTCTCGCCTGTTCCTCTTTGCTGTCAGAGAAACGCTCCTTGATTGGGTCGACTTCCTTGCAGATGTTTGACACTCAGCTGTGAGTTTAACAATATTAACTGTCAGTGGGGAGGAAACATTGTGATTTCTGAACCTAAATCAAGTCTTTTAGTCGCTAACTGTAATCATACCTGGCACTGGCATTTGATGTAATCCATGAATCAAACACAGAACTCGTCTTACGTTGCTCAGTTGTCAGCAAGATATTTCCAAAATGTCTCTTTCACATCAACAAAGCTGTTCTTATGGGACTAAATTAGACATTTTGTTGTTACAAGCAGCACACTGATGTTTTGTTTTGTTCTTCTTTTCATCTATATTTCTAAACCGTCTTCATCTAAGGTGTTTTTTTAAGCTCCTTCCTCTCCATCATTTTTATCTCTGTCATTCTTCTTTCCTGAACTCTCATTATACAGCGTGTAACTCCCTGCCCTGTCTTCACTTCAGACATAAATCACCTCACCGCTCTCTGTATCTGTTCAGTCTATAGAAACCTCTCACCAGACTGACATTCATGTCTGGTCTCCTGAACACAAACAATCCATCCCTCTGCCCTCTCTTGAGTCCGTTGCTGTGGTAACGGGATGAGATCTGAGGGGCGTCCTGTCAGTTTAGAGGAGTTGTCGCCGGGAGCAACGCCGCCGGTCAACACTGTCTTTCCAAACTGTTTACACCAGGAGGAGAGGAGGATGGAAAAGCAATGAGAGGGGTGGGGAGGTTTGGGAGACCAGAGGAGGTGACAGAGGAGCAGAAAGTGAGATAAAGGAGAGAAAAAGAGAGGAGGGATGAGGGGCAATAAGATAAGGAAGCAGAGGTGACGGGTGATGGAGCTGAGGAGAGGTGATAAGATTTCTCGCTGCCTTCTTTTCTTGTCATAAGATACGTTTCATCCAAATGTGATGCACAGCGTAACTATAAAGAACATTCAAACCTCATAACGTGGAAAAATTATGTTTCTTCATGATCATTTTCTCTTTTTATCTTTTTAAAAAATGCAAGAAATAAATGAACCAGTCACGGCAGATTGCAGCTGTGACCTGCACATTACTTACTGAACGGGTAGGAAAACAAAATACAAAAAAAGCAGTTGATGAGTCCGGGCAAGAAGTTTAATAATCCAAGATTAAATCCAGAACAGAGGACACGAGGAGCAGGAGCAACAAAACGGAGGAACAAAACCCAGAACACAGATGACAAAATACACGTGAAGACAAGATGACGAGTCACAGGTGAGAACTAATCATGGACAGGTGAAACTAATAAGGCTGGAACAGGAGGAGAGGGCAGAATTTCAAAATAAAACAGGAAACACTGGACAGAAAAAGTCACTAAATCGCCTGTTTACATACATAAAGGTTTATTAGGCTACATTTAGCTCTGACTCTTAACGAGCATTATCATTAGCTAGAAATACTTGTTGAAGTTGCATCATAGCCACACTTAGTAGACAAACCCGGCATCAGACAAAAGAAATATCAGCATGAATATAACACAGACAATATGCTGTAGATTTTTTTAAAATGCATTGTTTCAACATCAGAAGCATCAACAGATCAGACGCTCTAAAGTTCACGTCTCCGGTACCGCTCAGAATCACAAAGCAGGGCGGCGTAAATCCTCGCAGGCTTTCGAGCATTCGATGCGACGCTGCACAGATCAGCGCTGCAGCCGACAGCGAGAGATGAAACAAACAGCAGATTAAAACAAAGAGAAGCAGGTGGAGGAAGAGAAGGTGAGAGGAAAGCGCATAGAGGAGATAAGAGGAATATGAGCAGGATCTGAAATGGGAGACGAGGCTGCAGGAGTGATGAGGAGGAAGGAGACAAGGCGGGAAAGGAAAGAGGCAACACAAACAGGAACAATGATGAGTATTAGATGTTGTGTCGGTTACCTTGAAGCAATACTGTGTAACATTTCATAAACTAACAGGGTTTAAGTCGTGTTGATGAAACTGCTGCCAACTGTAGCTGCTGTTACCTAATGTTAGCTCAGTTTGTTAGCCGGGCTACCTGGACTGTGGGCTCAGAGCACCTGAAAGACAGACGGTGAGCTGGGCTGACTGCTGTTGGACTAGTCAGTGATATTAACTGGCTGCCTGCTGTTGTTGACCTTGCTTGACGTAATAATGCACAAAATGGGAAAGGGGGAAGAAGATGGGAACGAGGAGGCGACACGGATGGAGAGGAGATATTAAAATGAGAATAGAAGAGATGAAGGAAAGAGAGGAAAAGAAAAAAAGATCTGAAATTAGAGGAGAGGAAGGAGGTGAAGGGTCAAAGAATCTCAGAAATGTATTATTGTTTTTATTATTTGTTAAATGTATTCATGTGTCCTGAAAGTAAAGGTAAAGATAGAATAAACAGAAATATGTCTTCTGTCCTTTTTCCATGAATTCATCTCCTCTCGCTAAAAACATTGTAAAGTACATAAAGAAGATTTGAAATGAAGCCTCTTGATTTCTTCTCTTGATTTAGCTTGTTGTTAGCTTCCTTTAGCTTGTGATCTTGATTCATAAAGAAGATGAAGTGATTGCCTTTATTAGTGGCTGTTTGGCTGATGATTGTCACTGACTGGAGGATTTACCTTTATTTCACCTTCAGATCAGCCGTGTTTTAGAAAAGTCTTCTGGTTTCTTTTGGACTCATTTCCAGGTGAAACTTTAACATGAACTATTTTCTTCACAGCTGTCAGAGTGTATTAACTCTACAGATCATTTACAACATCCTCTTCCTGGAATGAGTCGGCTCTTGATAAGCCCTCCCTCTTCTTCCTGCTCTCACACACAGCCAGCTCCACCCTGCTCAGGTGTTTCCTTGTTCCCTCCCCCTCAGATCTCCAGTTTGAAGATGGGTGGAACCAACATGTGGTGACGTGTCAGCTGACAGGCCGCATGTTGTTTAGATCAGAGCTCAGACTAGTTTCATTTCTGAGGAAGTCAAACTCAGACAGTCGTCGACGTGGAGAGGAGAAATGGCACAGAAAGAAAATAAACTGAACCGGGAAACCTTCTCTTGTCCGATCTGTCTGGATTTACTGAAGGATCCGGTGACTACTACCTGTGGACACAGCTACTGCATGAACTGTATTCAAAACTTCTGGGATGGAGAGGATGAGAAGAGAATCCACAGCTGCCCTCAGTGTAGGCAGACCTTCATACCGAGGCCTGTCCTGAAGAAAAACACCATGTTAGCAGCTTTAGTGGAGGAACTGAAGAAGACTGGACTCCAAGCTGCTCCTGCTGATCACTGCTATGCTGGACCTGAAGATGTGGCCTGTGATGTCTGCACTGGGAGAAAACTGAAAGCTCTGAAGTCCTGTCTGGTCTGTCTGGCCTCTTACTGTGAGAAACACCTCCAACCTCATCATGATGCAGCTCCATTAAAGAAACACAAGCTGGTGGAGCCCTCCAAGAAGCTCCAGGAGAACATCTGCTCTTGTCATGATGAGGTGATGAAGATATTTTGTCGTACTGATCAGCAGTGTATCTGTTATCTCTGCTCTATGGAGGAACATAAAGGCCACGACACAGTGTCAGCTGCAGCAGAAAGGACTGAGAGGCAGAGAGAGCTCGAGGTGAGTCGACAAAACATCCAGCAGAGAATCCAGGACAGAGAGAAAGATGTGAAGGAGCTCCAACAGGAGGTGGAGGCTATCAATGGCTCTGCTGATAAAGCAGTGGAGGACAGTGAGAAGATCTTCACTGAGCTGATCCGTCTCATGGAGAAAAGAAGGTCTGATGTGAAGCAGCAGGTCAGATCCCAGCAGGAAACTGAAGTGAGTCGAGTCAAAGAGCTTCAGGAGAAGCTGGAGCAGGAGATCACTGAGCTGAAGAGGAAAGACGCTGAGCTGGAGCAGCTCTCACACACAGAGGACCACAACCAGTTTCTACACAACTACCCCTCACTGTCACGACTCAGCCAATCTACAGACTCATGCAGCATCAATATCCGTCCTCTGAGGGACTTTGAGGATGTGACAGCTGCTGTGTCAGAGCTCAGAGATAAACTACAGGACGTTCTGAGGGACCAACGGACAAACATCTCACTGACAGACACTGAAGTCCATGTTTCACTGTCAGGACCAGAACCAGAGCCCAAGACCAGAGCTGAGCTCTTAAAATATTCACGTGAACTCACACTGGATCGAAACACAGCACAGACAAGGCTGTTCTTATCTGAGGGGAACAGAAAAGTGACATTTACAGATCAACATCAGTCTTATTCTAGTCACCCAGACAGATTCACTGATTATTGGCAGGTCCTGAGTAGAGAGAGTCTGACTGGACGTTGTTACTGGGAGGTGGAGTGCAGAGGAGTTGGAGTTCATGTAGCAGTCACATACAAGAATATCAGCAGAGCAGGAGAATCAGATGAATGTGTATTTGGATTAAATGACAAATCTTGGAGTTTATATTGTTTCGGAAACAGTTATAAATTTTATTACAACAGTATCCACACTCGCGTCTCAGTTCCTCTGTCCTCCAGAGTTGGAGTGTACCTGGATCACAGTGCAGGTATTCTGTCCTTCTACAGCGTCTCTGAAACCATGACTCTCCTCCACAGAGTCCAGACCACGTTCACTCAGCCTCTCTATGCTGGACTTTATATTTATTTTGACTCCTCTGCTGAGTTGTGTGAAGTCAAATAGACAGAAGTCATTGAAGGGTTAAATTCTGTGTTTCATGTCTTCAGCTTGTTTTGTTTCCATCATTGTTGCTGACAGCTGATTGTTGTGGCATTTCTTCACCTGTCAATCAAACACTGTGGGCGGTACTTTGCCCTCTTCTCATTGGTGGTTGTGTAAATGTTTGAGTTTCTTTCGGTGGCTCCTTCCTGTGTCTGTTTAGCCATGGAGGCTATCACTGCTCATGATGACTTTAGTTTGTATGATCAGAATCAATAAGGAGATGATTCATTCTCTTCTTGTACATATGTGAGATTCAATGAAGAAACAACATTTAGTTTGTGCTCTGAGTCAATAAAGAGGATTTATTACACACTGAAACACAGTCCTGATTCATTTGGTCAAGTTTGGTGTGAACAAGTTGAGTTGAGTCCTGACACACACGAGACAACAGAGGCCATGGTGCGTTCACTGACCTGGTTTATCGTTACAACATTGACCTTCAGTCCAATGAGCCTCTGCTGCGTGACACCTTCTTTACAACATACACAACTGACAACTGACAACTGACCCTCAGTACAGTTGTCATTTCCATGGGGAAATTAGCTACAGAGACCAAAACTGTTTTTTGTACCAGGCTGTAAACATGTTTATTTCTGCTGTCTAACATGGGGACTTATGGAGACTGACTCACTTCTGCAGCCAGCCTCAGGTGGACGTTAGAGGAACTGCAGCTTTTTGGCACTTCACTGCCATAGAGGTTGCTGCTTCGTCTTAACTGTGAAATATCAAATTCAGCACTGTTGAGAAAATCTGTTGTTGGTCCACAGGGTGAAGTCACGATCAAGCTGATGTAAAAAAAATATGATTTCACTGACATTCCCCATAAGTAGAAACTACTACTAATAATCAATAGTCAATGCAAGAAGTCATAGAGTTGAGCTGAATGGAGGAGGAGGAAAAGAGGAAGCGGAGTAATGTGATCTGAGATGAGAGGGAGGAGGTGACCTGTCGTGGAATCTCAGAAATGTATTATTCTTTTTATTACTTATTAAATGAATTCCTGCGTCCTGAGAGGAAAATCAAATCAGGACAAAGCGGATAAACAAGAATGCCACATCTTGCCTTTGCTCATTTTCCCATGAATTCTTTTCCTCCTGCCTTTATCTTTTTTTTTTATTTTTATAAATCATCCAAAGTTGCACTTTGCAAAGTTAAAAAGAGGTGGGGGGCGTAAAATATTGATACCACGGTAATTAAATGAAAAGAGCCTCCGTGCATGTTACATAAATCCTGCTCATGTTACGACTGTGAGAGCTGTGAGCTTGAATTTTAATGTAGTCACAGACAATCAACATGAGAGGGGCTGAGAGATGACCCTCAAACTGCAGAAAGTTCAGATCGGGGTCGCGAGGTCGGATTGTTAATGGACTCATTATTGACTGTCCTGCACATGCAGCTGGAGAACCGTCCATGACGGGAACTGAAGAGCCCGCAGTACGGTCATCACACGAATAACAACTGACCTCCCGTGATCTGTGGTTCACTTTCAATTGGTATTATGTAATCCAGCATAAAGAATGACAGCGGGCTGATTAGTAACTGATCTCCTTCATTATGCGAAGAGCTTTGGACGTCGTCAAGTGTTACATGTGCAGAACTAACCTTTTGGAAGAGAGGTCAACGAAGCTAAAGGCCGGACGTCTAATAATAATCAGAACAAATCTATTAATCATCTATTAACTTGTCATAAATCGCTTGTTTCAGATGAACGAGGAGCACACTCGAGATCCGAAGCCCTGACTCCCCATGCCAATCCCCGTCCACCAACTTGGGCATCAGAACATGATCAAGGAGCAATGGAAGGTCTTCATCCTTCAATCCACAGAGCCAAACATGCAGTTGTTACTCAGCCGAGAGTAGACCGGTTCTAAATATGTGAACTATAACGCTATATAAGTACAGTCCGTCTACCATCTACCATGATCATTCAACAGCTGGAAAATTACTGGAGAAAGTCCTGAAGCTGCACACGTTCCTGTTCAATCATCTGTGTGCGACTTCTGCTTTTCAATTAGAGAGTGACTGGCCGTTTTGCTCATGGCGAGCCACCCACCACTTCTGAAGAGACGATCATCCTCTTAAACAGAAAATATACATTATTCCCGGCTCGGCTTGACTCTCTCTCTCTGAGTTTTGAAATGGAAAACATCTTTCCAAGATGAGAAGTAAGAGCAGAGAATCCTTTAAGCCGAGTGTCCACAGGGAAGCTCTGCTTATCTTCTGTTTCCAGTGAAAAAGGTGGTGCGGCTGCATATTTCTAAGGGCGTTCGGGGAACTGCCTGCTCTCCAGAACCGCAAAAATATTTCAGCTTCATCCATAACAAGACTCTGACAGCTTTTCAACAGTCTCGAGTTAACAGCGGGCGCTACACTCGCTCACACAGGCATCTGTTGAGCTTACTAACAGCTTCAGGTGAGACACCTCAGGTGGAAAAACCGGACAGGTCGGTGCTGAGGGATGATATGTTGGGCGTTAAGTGAACTGCAGTCGGCATCCTGCAGGTGTGAGCATCATTGAGGGCATTGGCCAAACAGCCCTTGTCTTCACTATCATGGTTCATGTTAGAAAAATTGAGTCTTCATGGATAACGATGTTCCACCCTGGTGATCCATGTAAGAGAATTAATGAGCATGATTAATTTTTGGTATTTCATTTGTCAGATTAGCCAACAAATCAAATCTAATACTCTCTAACCTGAGTTAAAGGATTAACCCAAAGACCTTTTTTGAGCAGCACTATCTTCCTTTGCTGCTGTATTCTAACGTCAGTCATGGTGGCGGTGTTTGGAAAACCTAATATTTCTGAGGTGGTAAGCGTAAAAGTCAGAGAAACACTGAAACTGGGTCATGTTTTCAGAAAGATATTATCTCTATTAGTAAGCTTAAAGCAAAGACCCTCCTTATGAAGCACTGAAGTACGCCCTCACGTTTATTAATGGAAAGATTGACCAAGTTGATTTGGTGCTAAATGTCTTGGATATATAATCACATATGAGTCCAAAAGGAATTTAACTTTGGATTAGGACCAGATTTGATGTTTTGTGAGGTGCTGGGGGTAAATGGTATGAAGTCTGGACTGAATAATAAAGTCTGTGAACTATTTTTAATTGTAAGGTATGTGGTGGATTTCATAAAGAATTGCCTCCCATACTTCCTCAGAGATTTCAGCATTACGTCTGAAGCAATGTAAAGAATCATACAGTGCTGTATACATGACGGAGGACGCTATCTATTATGTTATGTTTAGGCGTATGATCAAAGTCTATGTAGTAATAGTAGACTTGTATTTGTTGGAAAGGTTTCCATCCTTTATTATGACAGTTTTTCAAGGCGTCTCTAAGGCAGGAGGAAAGGTTGTGGGAGATTAGACGTTCTTTGTACTTTAGGGAAGTTAAGAAAAACAGTCTTTAGAGTCTTATCATGAGTTTAGTTTGTGTCTTATTTTTAAGGCAATTAATCAATAATTCATTTATTTTTCTGATCGGGTTCTCTTTTCTCCAGAACTCACGTAGAAGAGTACAGCTAGTCTTTACTCTTTTCTTCCTCAGTCAACACCCTCTTCTTGTTGCCCCCAGCTCCGGTTCTAGCACGACACTGGCTCCCCGGCATTCCTCAACATCAACTAACAAGCGAGCTAACAAACTGAGCTAACAGCAGCTACAGTTGGCAGCAGTTTACTCAACTGTCTAAGAGGAAATGAGTCCGAGGACAAAGAGCCGTAACCATTTGTCATTTTGTTCAATATGTCTGCTGCAGAATTTCTTAACACCTAATAACCATCTAGTACTCATAAACTGCCACTACTATTAATACTGCAACCACCTATAGTAGAGCTGGTAGTTGTACAGTGTTGCGGTTCGTCACAGAAACACAATTTCTGTTTATTGTCCCGTATCACGTAGCTGCCTCAGACAGACTCTGCACTGAGTCTGAACAGAGCTCAGATTACAACAAAAGAAAGTGCTGAATCGGTGTCATCAAAGTGTTTTCTGGCCTCTTTGCTGAGACGATAATAAGCAAAAAATGAGTCATTTAAGCAGAAAAAAAAAACTGGAAACTATTTGTGCTCAGAAAAGACGACCAACGTGAGACGGTACAGAACCCTGCAGCAAGAGCTCAAGAGGGAAACCAATAAAACAATTCCATAGTCCTCTACAGCATAGGGTTTTTTCAGCATTGTAAAGATAAATGTGGGAATGCACGTGGTCTGTAATGAGCAGCTCATCTAAAATGCATGGTGCTGTTGCTGGAATACATGGCTTTACATTAGAGACTCCCCCTGCTCCCACATGGGTTAATGTAATTCCATCTCTGGCTGACTGTAAGTGCAGCGCATGCTTTAAGGAGGAAAATTAGCCCCAACAGACCTTTTCCTCTCCGCCCCAATCCAATCGGCCTCCATCTCATTTGTATCAATTAGGCAGAAAACAGGATTACTCAGCCTGCATGTGCGGCAAATGTTGAAAAGCGTTTGCACCTCAGAGGATACGGAGAAGAAGAACTCCAAGGTCCTTTATTCACAATCTGACAAATACTGACAGGCTGTTATTACAGGTTATGTGGTTAGCTACTACTGACAGTATTTCTCATATTTTGCACAGTAATGAAAGAAAATTACAAATTTGACAGATTAGCACATTTCATACTAATGTTTGCACTTTATCAAAGCTTTAACGACAGTCCAAAGATACGTTAATGGAGATGCTCTGTGCACAAAGAACGAGAATGTAGTCTGAAATTCTCTGGAGTTTTCTGGGAGTTTGTGGCTGGTTAAAATAATTGGAAAAACTAAGTTGGAGCAAACATTTAATTTCCAGTGGCCTCCCTCCAGTCTGGTAATCCTGAGTGTAACTGAGACATGACTCCTTCATGAATTTATCGTGGCGGACTGATAACGTCGTGATTTAGGGAGTTTTTGACAACATTTAATCTGGTTTTCAACAAACAAGTCAGCATTTCATTTTCTGACCTCTGACCGCGATCCACCCCAGCTCAGATGGAGCATAAATTAACAGAAGTAATCTCCCCTCTCCATGTGAAGCGGGTTAAACGAGACACTTGACGCGAAACTATGAGGTCGTGTCCCCGGGGTTTTTTATATTTAAAAAAAAAGTCCATCAAGAAACTGTTTTTGTCCTCTTTCAAATTTACAGCCGCCTGCACAGCACTGAAAAAAAATTAAATAAAGTAGAAAGAAATAAAGACGTGTGAGTTACATTGATCAGCAGTGACCTAACAAATAGCTGAAATACGAGCACGAGCAGATCAATACTGGTTTAACAGAGGGCAGGAAAACAGAAAAAA
Organism: Nibea coibor; assembly: GCA_023373845.1. Taxonomy (NCBI): domain Eukaryota; kingdom Metazoa; phylum Chordata; class Actinopteri; family Sciaenidae; genus Nibea; species Nibea coibor. The sequence goes on along the minus strand of CM041739.1, from coordinate 2,368,840 downwards.
CACAAACAGACTAATTCGAAAAACAAAGTGTGTTAGAAAATTACTGAAATGTAAAATTACTGAGTCACTGTTAAATCATCCGTTGAATAAATCTAAAGGAGAATTGTATCGAGACCTTGGGGTGTTTCAAGTACTTGTTAGTGTTTAAAGACAGACACACTTACTTCTTGTTGTCATGGCAGTGTGGGCGTAAACTAGTAAAAAGTCAAGCAGGCGACCTTTGCAACCTCCAGTGTTGGTTTCCTGACGCCAGTACAGCAATAAAGTCAGTAATAAAGAATGTAAGACAACGGTGAGCCCTCTCTCCTCATGCGGCATGTTTGCCCCATCATGATTTAACTGGTGTCGATTATCGTTATGTTAGCTTATGTTTAAGGTCATTTGTGCTTTTAAAAATTAAAATCTTAAGGCTTCTTCATTCAGCCAAGGTCTGTCTGATTAGAGACTGCACTGTAGCTGAGCTTTACTTTGTCCTTCGAGCAGTCTTTTCTGTCCTGAGCATCTTTAAAATTTAATTTCTGGATATATTTAGTTTGTATGAAGAGTAAAGTCAAACCATGACCATCGTTGATGGTCCATGTTAGGTTGCCACAACAAAACCAGGTCACATGAGTTCCATTCAGTCCATGCATCGCAGATTTTAACCAAATTCAGAGCAATACAGCCAAAGTTTGGGACAATTTGTGAAATTTATTGATTGGAAGATATGCCCCTCATTTGGTGTTTTGACAATGGTCCAAAATCTTCCATAAGTCCATAAGTGTTCAGGTGGACCGAGGTGATATGTATGATGGATTTTCACTGTGTCACTGAACAAAAAGAACAAACAAGTACCAGAAAAACAAAAGTGACAACAAGAAATACTTTTGGCAGCGACCTAGAAAAGACAGTACAGTGCACACGTGGATACTTTCAATGTTATTTATTCTGAGCGAGGAATATGAAATGAAAGACTGCTAAGATGAAAACGTGTTACTGTTTGAAGTCATTTATCCGATAATAAACATTTGTAGGTTTTAGTCTGACGCGTTGGGCTCTATTGATCGGCTGATTATATAAAATACAGAATTGATTAAGTGACAGTTAATATTATGAAGAAATGCAGCCTTTACATGAGCATCAGTCTTCTTTGGGTAGCTGCACACCATCATCATCATCATCTTCTCTTCGTCTTTCTCTTAAAGTGTCCAGTGGGAAAAATCTCATTCGAGCTGCTTAGCACATAAATTCCATCCATCGAGAACAATGGGTGTCTTTGTCATTTTACAGCAGGTGAAACATTTTTCTGACATTTACATGTGCAACAAACAGATATATACACAAAGTCCAAGCGTGATGTTACAAATACTTTACACATAAGGCTCGTAGCTTTCAGTTTTTACCAATTTCCACCCATAAATACTTGAATTTCTTTCGATAAACAATAAAAACCTTCGACTGCCACATGAACACAGACGACGCACAACAGTACAGAAGCTTTAGAACGAACTTACAGTACGTGTTGATATTTGTCTGCTTATTAAAGCAGGTGGATGGGGTTGATTTTATGAATTTAATACCTACAGCTTGTAACTAAAACCTGTGCTTTATATTACATACATATTACATTATATTACATGCAGAGCCTCTCTGTGATTAAACCAAAGTGACATTTTCAAGGTTAATTGTAAGTCTTAAAAATGCATGCCGTTGAATAAAAAAAAAGAACTATTCAAAAATATCATTAAACATTAATTTAATGAATACATTAAAACATAAAAACACATTTAAAAAAAAGAATCGGATCAAAAAAATAAAAGTTTTAAAGACGAGAAAAAAGGTGTTAAACCAAAGAGCTCCTACACAAAGACAGTTTAACTAAAGGTTGATAGATTTTATTTCAGGGTTGAGTACCAGATCATGTTTGATTGATTCTCATTGTGCTCATCAATCTGCGTTCTTATCAAATCCCGGCTCGCTGCTGCTCTCACAACCAGATGGAAATATGAAGACAGTAAAAAAACAACTTTAAAACATAAATTCAAATATAAAAATCCTCCGTGTCAAAACAAGTTCAGCGTTTCGTTTTGAGTTTTACTTGAGCCAGATGTTCCACCATCAGGTCACTTCAGGGTATTTTATTTCATTTGTCATATTTTATCTTCCTTTTGAAAAACTGAAAGTGATGAACCAAAAGAAAATTCTTCTTCATTTTCTGTCGTATCTCATTTAATATCTCAAAACAAATGTGTTGCAAAGTTTTAACCGAATTTCGAGTAATTCACCAAAGGAAGACGTGAATGAACGATTGTTTCCATCCAAGCAGGTGATGCCAATACTCAGTCAGCAAACTCTAAGTGGTAAATTGTATTACTGTTATCATTGATCAAACATAAATGATAACAAAACCTGTAGATTTATAATTATTAGAATTATTAGAAGACATAATCATCTTTTCCTTTGGTGAAAGTTACTTGTGTACTACTAAACATTATACATGTGTACTTGTACTTGGTGGTGTGAACAGGAGCAGCTGGTTGATGAAAAGCAAAATTCTAAAAGAATCCATTGTTTCTGAAATAATTTGGATCTGGTTCTGGTTCTGGATATCAACCCTGTTTTTGTTCTTGCTTTTGTTAAAAAACTGTAGTCCTTTGCTACAATAACTTTAAAATTATTAACTTGATTTGAAGTTTGATGTGTTTTAAATGTTGAAGTAGTGCGCCGCTTCACTGAATAAGGCAAAAAATCAAAGTGCAACAAAAAAAAGTCGATTTTGTTTTTTTCTAAACGAGGCGGTCAAACTCTAAAAGCTGTTACGAGTCAGATGGTTACAAGTCCACATTTAAAAAAAGTTTGAAAAGACCAAATCGATACCAGTTTGTGAGGTAGTTTGATTTTTTTTGACTAAAATATTAGAACACATCAAGATATTCAGGTTGTCAAAATGCTAAATTAACCTCTAAAAACCTTTAAACGTTTAAATCTGTTCAAGTCATCTCCTAACTGAAGGAATGATTTAGCTTTTATCATAATTCTGTTATCGTTAGATCGCACTGCCAGTCGTCGTGGACGTCAGATACAACAGGACACTGTAGTTTTGCGGCGGTGACACGATAAATCCTTACAGCTTCGCAATGTTTAAACGTGTGATGGATGAACCCTAAAATGGCCGCCGTATCCAACAGCAGCAAATCAAAGAGGAAGAAATGTGCCCGAAAACGCTTTCTAAATGGCCCGGGGTGTGTCACATCCACCTGCCACAGTCATTTCGCTTCATCACTGCACCATGTAGGTGGAGAACGTCTCTTCGTGTTTCTGTCCGTTGCGGGCGATGATTTGCTCGATGGCGATGTAGGTTCCCGTGAGGAACCCCACGAACCCGATCAGGCTGATGACGACGTTCTTCATGGTCACCAACGGCGACAGGCCCTCCGTGTGAAACGCCAGGATCTGGAGGATGGGAGGGAAGATCAGCGCCAGGAAACTGCTGCTGACCGAGCCGACCAGCGAGATGACGAGGTCCAGCTCCGGTATCAAGATGGCGAGAGCGCCTGGAGGAGGAAGACGAAGAGAAAAGACCGAATGACAGAGAAAAGTAACAAAAGTTAAGAAATTCATTCTAAGTGCAGACACTACGGATATCAGCAAGAAGCTTCCCCAGCTGATTACTTTCATTAAGACAATTATTTTTTCTATTACAAGTTTTCTGAACATTTATGATTAAATGCAAATGAGGCACTCATTTGCATACAGAAATATAAACACTGCATAAATGCTAGTTAGAGTCAAAAGTTTTCACTTTTTATCGCTCCATAAATCAGAAAATAAATCAAATAAATTCTTGAGTGTAAAAATAACCTTCAGAATATGGACAGGTATCAAACTGGAGGGTTTGGAGATTTGTTGTTCAGAGCCTTTAAACTCAGAGATATCACCACGAAACTTCCCAGGTTGATTACTGATATTAAGACGATTATTTTTTTGTATTAAGTCTTCTGAAATGTTACGTCTAAATATGCAAATGAGGCATTATCGAATGCTAACATCTACAGAAAGACAGACAAAGTGAAGTCAAACGATTACTAGTCTGCAAGAAGACTGTCCCGTCTCTGGAGACTGTACGTCTATGCATTTTGGGAAAACCCCTATAGACGCCTCCACATAGAAGCCCATATATGGTGCGACGTACTGTGCATCCATCAGTGGACACACCCTTTACCATGACCAGACCAGAACCATTTACACATGACATAAGTTTTCATTTTTGTCATACTCTGTAAAGTGTTCCACGTTGACGCTGATGAGAGCTCTCACTCTTGAAGACTATGCTCCCCTCTCGGTGAACCTTTGCGTCTGCAGTGATATGTTGCATATGAGTTGCATGAAGGATATGGATATGAACAGAAAGCTGCAGAACGTTTGTTTTGGAGAAACTCCAACAGCCTTAAGTCTGCAGGAATGTCTTCTCAGAGATGGACAATTTTGGTATTATCTCCACTGTGCACACACACATCGCGATTCTGAATGCAGCCTTTTATAGACTAAATGTGATTAAGACACTAGACAAACAAAGACTCGATGGGATAAAGAGCGTGGGAAAAAGGTTTCTCAGCATTTGCAAAAAATGTCGGGCACTGAGAAATGAATACATTTAGTATTTTATGTTTAAACCTCTCAGAAACGGTTTGAGTGTTGAATTTCACTGCCAACTGCTTTTCAAGGATTAAATTCATCATGACTGGTCTGGTTCTTTTTGATATAAACTCCCAGTATATAGATATAAAAATAAAGTGAAGCTCTGATATCAGCTGGTCTTGAGTGACAGAAGCATTAGAAATGTTCAAAGTTCTTGATGCTAAGATGCACCGTGATGTGGACGTGTAAGATTCTGCATCAAACGTTGACCGTTGAGGTCGTTACGTCTGTCTTGCATTGAATTGTATTGGGAGTTTTACCGGGAAGCACAAATTAACCACATACTAACAGAAACCATGAAGAATACGGTGAGCACTGCCAATGTTGCCGTCTAACTCTAAGAGAGAAGAGAATAACCCAAACTGTGGCAGACGAAATAAACTTCATGTACACTTTATGTTTATGTACTGGGCCACATGTTCTGGTATTCAAAGGATGAAGCTTTTAGACCGCTGAAAGAGATTTCTAAATAAAAGCAGGACAGATTTATCGAACTGAGCTATAAAACCGAACAAAGAAACTGGGAAACTTTCTACGAGTTTCTTTTCATCTTTCTGATTTTACACATCAGTGACTGCTGTGACACGAGAATCATCGTGTGTGACTGAAGATCCAGATATTCATTATGATCTACTCTGCTGTGCAGATCAGGTAGGAAAATTAAAGCCATGGCAGATAATGGGGCTGAGAAGGTTCAGGAGGGAGGCAAGAAAAAGAGGGATGGATGAGAAATGAGGTGAGCTGAGGGGGGGGGTGGGGGAAGGGGAGACAGATGGAGGTCAGCGAGATGACAACGCAACAGAAGAAAAACGGCACGTCAAGAAGCAGAGGATAGAGATGCTCGCTGGGAGAAGATAAAGCTGTGATTGTGGGGTTTGTCGGTGGGAGTGGCCACCACGCTGCTATGGTCACCGGGGACCCGAGTCACCTTCACCCGTTTCTGTGGAGACAGACATAAACAACGACAGGCAGTCGTGCTCGGACAAAACAAGCTCTGACGTAACTGAGGTGTGTGTTTCCGTACCTGCTGACACTTCACTTGAAAAAAAGCCCTGCTACACACACACACACACGTTTCACTTTGTCCGTTAGCATCTTCTCTGCAGCGAGCGGAAAGGACGAGTCAGGTGTTCTTGTTCTCTCTATATGTTGGACATACATTAACAACAGCTGATAAAAGGCTGAACCTGAACCTCAATCAATTGTGCGCTGCTGCTTGTTCACAAAGTCTGTCAAATTAATCTACGGGGTGATGGCAAGGTCGCGCTTTCATGTGACAAGTACTGCGAAAGCACCTCGCCACCGGGGAGTAAACCTGTCACTTCTAGGAAAAGCCCTCTCGCCATTGAAGAGATCTCTTCAAACTACACGTGAAGGTTACAGAGCCATCAAACGCGGCATGAAGGAGGATGGCGATGCAGGGCGTTAAGAAAGAAAGAAAAGCTTCCACAGCAAATAGACCGCCAGGCTGTAGCTAAACAGGCGGTTACTTTCGCCCCCGAGACAGAAGAAGAACGTGGATCATCGTGCAGCTTCAAAGGGCTTGAGAGGGAACGCTCCGAGCACACTAATGTGGCCGTACAACCTCCGATATTAAAGAAACAAATATATATATCCACGTTTCTCCCATCATCCAGCTGGGACTTTGCTGAGAGCTTCACATCAGAGAACGACAAAAACTTTAGAGAAGGAGAAAATGTAATGATGGTGATGATGTCGGGAAAAGGAACGCGTTTAATAAAGGCAGGGTGCACCTCTGAGGTCGGGCATCATGTAGGCATCCTGAAGACGAGGAAGGTGTGATAAGAAACTCATTTAAAAAGGTCCAGTGTGTGACATTAGCAGAAATGGAATATAATATGCAAAGGAATGTTTTCATTAGTGTGTGATCCCCTGAAATAAGCTGCTTTCTTTTTGTTGCTTTAGAATGAGGCCTTTAAATCTACAGAGCCCACAGGTCCTCTTCTGCAGAACGAACTAACTAAACACAGACTCTTTCAAGTTTTTCATGAGTTTCGTGGCCACGGTTGGTTCTCCTCCATGTTTGAAAGGACTGGGTGAAGTGAAGGGGTTGCAATCTGCCACGAAATCCTACATAATGTAACCCTTTACATAATGTAAGCTGTTTTGCATTGGGTAATATTATTAATGTAACACACACTTGAACCTGAGAGAAAATGCAAAAAGAAGAATAAAACTATGAAAAATGAAAATAAAAGAAATAAATAAATCAGAAATGGAAAAACCCAAAATGATTAAAAGCCAAGTGTCTAGATGACACTGTAATCTGTGCACCTGAGAATTTGAAGATGAAACAGTTATATTTCTGTGGATGTCGTGGATCAAGTCTGGCATCAGCATCCGACCACATTCTGCAGATAAAAAGACGTCCAGATGTCATTTGATCTACAAATCACTGAATTGTGTCTGAGAGAGTGACACAACCAGCCGTGAGCCAGTTATGGAAAGCTAGAAGGGAACCTAATGCTGTCAAGACAGGAGGAGGCTCCAACGCAGGGCTCTTAAGACAATAACAACAGTAACAGTATCCTGATGCGTCTTTAGGACAACAAGACTGGAGCCAACTAGAAAGTCTGATCTTTTATCTTCATACCCGCCAGCATCCAAAGACACGCTGGGGAGGCCAAGCCGGCTCAAATAAGCAGCCAGAAGAAGAAAATAAGGACGGACTCAGAGGGAAGAAGGGATGTGGGGGGTCGAGCTGCCTTTAGACTGTCAGCGGGCGATTCCTGAACTGAGCGCACAATTTTGAAATCCACTGGGAGAAACAGCTCCTCAGCCAGGTGAAGTCAATTACCTCCGGAGCCACAGAGCTATAGGCAGCAGTCGGGGATGCTCTGAGGTTGGATCAAAGATTAGTAGGGAGGGTTTCCTTTTCTCTGCAGTCAACCTGGATGTACTAGACACTGTCCCACTGGCTCATTTCTTCACCTCGCTGTTAGCAATCACCAAGCAGGATGGAGCCACAGAACCTGACTGCCTCCAGCCTGGGAGATGACTTTCATCAGGCACAGCCAGAACTGGCTGATCTGCTGCTCAGTGGACTGTAGCTCGTTAAAGACGGGAGGGAGCTCAGTCTCCCCCACACACTCCTTTCACTGGGACCAACAGCAAGTGAACAGTCAAGGTCTTTGTATGCTAATGTTAATTAGCCAGGAGAGGGTCTGCTCAGCATGGAGTCAGCAGCTGCAGCTACAGTGAACCTCACTGACACTCCAGACAAAAAGATCAAATCATGCACCAGGAAGGAAAATAAAAAGGTCTTCATTCTTCATCAAGACTAAATGCCTCAACAGATTAGTCAGATCAGGATTTTTCTGAGGATATTAGGAGCACATCCCCCTCTGATTTAGTTAGTGAATGACTTATTAAATCTGCGTCAGTAGCTGTTTCAAATAACACCTCAGCTCTTATTCCCTCTGGGTAAATATATGACAAGTTTTAAATAAAATCAGTGGTGTGCTCTCTCACTAAAGATATTTCAGCTGTATCTCATTCATGTGTAGCGCCTGACAGTGGCTTGTCGATCATATGAACAGTATTATTTCTTTTATTTCAACAAAAAGAGAAAGAAAAGGGATTCAAGTCAATGTCAGCTCAAAACCATGAAAAGCTTGGAAAATGAAAGCAGTTCATTGATTTATTAATCTTTAAACTTTAGTTAGGATAAACTGCAGTCACTGTAATTTAAACTGGCTGCCCTGAAGCTAACGTTCAGATGAAAGGTTTGCATCAAACCTCCACTTCTGGTTTTTGCAACAAATGCACCAAAGATGCGTGCACGATTCGTTGGGCGAATTGTCAACGAAGTCGTAACTAGAGAGCCAAATATCGTCCAAGGTCAAAAAAAAAAAAAAAAAAAAAAGATCATGCGTTTTAGTAGGTCCAACAACTCCAGCAGAGCGATACGTCTTGTCTTTCACTGATTGAGACTGGATTCAGTTTATAAAAGAAAACACTAAACACAAAGGGTAGATCGCTCCAAACTGATTTTTTTTAAAGAAACATTTTAATTAAATATTGTTATGGCCAATCATTTCAAACCCACCAAGTTGAGGAGTAAATCTGATCTATCTTATCATCCCTGGGCTGAATGCATACTGTACAAAGAGTTTCTTTCTTCTTTTTGTAGGAACCAGACTGACTTTGCCTCAGGATAAGGTGTTACAGTCTTGCAGAGGTGATTATTCTATGTTGTGTAAATCCTGTAATGGTGAACTGAAGTCCTTGCTGTCGGCTACAAAATAATATGTTGCTGAACGTCTCCTGCAGATGGTCGAGGTTATTATACTGGAGAAGGTGATCTACTTAATGGATGGCGACATTTCTGAAATAACAGGAACAGCAATTAGATAATAGGACAACTCTTTTAACATGTGATGGTTCAGTGTTTTGTTTTGTTTCCTGATGGTAGGAGTTTATTTGTCAGTCCAACCTGTCAATGACAAATCAACAAATCATGATTATAAAAGACAAAGCTGGAAAACAAACATGCTGATTTTCCATTTCTCTGTCACAGTCTCGTCATAGCCGGCAGAGTCTATCATTTAACATAACATCCATGATCCCTAACAATCATTAACTTGGCGTCAAACACACCTCCTCTCCAATTTTGTCTGAATAATTACCCTCTCTCCATCGCGCCTTCTTGCCATCCAATTCTCAGTGAATACAACCTCTGGCTCACCTCCCTCTCTCTTACTCCTTCATCACTTTGTTGAGTCAGCGATTCTCTTGATGAACCGACTGATGTGGAAAAACTCTTCCCCAAACCAACAGCTGCGCTCGGGATTAATCACTTTAAATTGTTGCTCTAAGGACGGATGTTCCAGACACACTGAACCTTGTTCTGTCTTGACTTGACAGGTGAAATGAAGCTGTAACTATTTCAGAGCCAGCACAAGGTCAACGACGTGGCCTGAGAAAGACTATGGATAACAGCCATCGATAATGATGGTACCAGGGTGATTTACACAGCAGATTCTGCTTATTCTGGTGCTGTAAACAAGTAATTGATTATTCCATTAGCCGATTCATTAATCAGTTCCAAACAGTTACAATCTACAATGGAAGTGATGTGGACTGAATGGGAGAATTTGCGGCTTTTCTTTGGTACACTTGGAGACGTTACTGTGTGATGGTCAGTTGGTCGACTGAATGACATATCTATCTAAATCTATAGGATGGACTGCTATGAAATTCATGGTCCCAAGGGGATAGATCCTCAAGACTTTTGTGATCCCCTGGCATTTTATTTAGCACATCCATGGGGTTGACATTCATGTTCTCAACTAGATAAATTGTGATAACTTTGGTGATCCACTGACCTTAAATCTAGGGTCATTACCAGGTCAAAATTCTCAGACGACCAAAAACTATTATGTGCAAACTTGAGCTGCGTATCAGCATTAAACATTAACATTAAAACAGATTACAAAGTATCTTATCTCAACAACTTAGTAATCTTAACTTTGCTGTGACAGAGGAAAGTGTAGTGTTGTGGAATGTACCTTAATTCAATATATACTGTACCTCAAGCCAATACGAGTCATCATGACTCCAGCACCAAATAAAAATAATTTTAACTTGACTAAAAACACATTTTATGTGAGCCTGAGGAGAGGGTGCATCTAGTGGGGCTTGCAGAAAAGTACAAACATTACCTTGCTCTGCAATTACCAGCTTTTGTTGGAGGGGTTGGCTGTGCCATCCTTGCTAAACTATTCCTTCTAGATCCTCTACAAATAGCATTTCTTAGGAAATAAAATAGATTATTTCAGCCCCTGGGATACACTATAAGAGTAGTCTGAACCTTTGGCCAATGGGATGTACACTCATCAAAGTTACCATTTCAATTTGCAGTGGCTCATGGTTGTTTGAAATCACAAAATACAAGGTAACAGGAAGCTGTCATTACTCTTCCCCTGAGTGTGTGTGTGGATTCATTTAATCAGGAGGTGACAGTCTGCTGGAGGGTATGTAATCAATTTGGACTGGGATGATTATTTATTTCATTTTTATTTAACCTTTATTTAACCAGGAAGAAGCTATTTTCTGGAGTTACACTGAGTCAGAAACAAGAGACAGATAAAGTAAAACATACTTAAGCCTTACACCAAGTGGATTGCGTTTAGTTAGAAAAAGCTCAGACCTTTGAGTGGTTGCGTCCTGCACTGAATTGATTGTCTCGGCATGTGTGACTGAAGAGAAAGCGCAGCTCTCAGCAGCTTTGTATTTTGCTCCCGTTCATACTCACGGATATAATTATGGTTGCTCTTTAGTGATTGCTTTACAGCCATATTAGCACCATATTTGAGCTATGTTGACTGCTAAAGCAATTCATTTTCTGCTTCACATTAAAAGCGATCCAGCGGGAGGCTTTTTTCTGCTGCAGCTGTAGACAATCCATTATATATTTTGTCACAGAATTAGTGGGAATTTGTTAGTGGTGCTGTTGGCACTATTGCTCTAGGGCTTCAAACAAAAACACACCTAATTTGGGATTTTTTTATCTGTGCAGGAGAACCATATTGATTAAACTGATTCATTAATGACAATGTCCCCTTGCTCGACCCTCACAAGGGGTCAGACAAAGAGAGAAAGATTTGTTGTGTCTCAACATGCATGCTTCTTTACTCAGAGTACAAGTGTGTTCACAATTATGCTGTCTGTAATGTACTGTAAGTGCCTATATAGATGGTGCACTCATAACAGTCAGAAAGTTGAGTGTGGACCCCTGGACACAGTACAAAGTGTAGACTATACAGCAGTGTACTAAAAGAAGTGGCAAACCGAGACCAGAGAGAGAAGAGACGACGATTCTCTGGTACTGTGTTAGTGGACACAGACAAGATGGATAATTATCGCATGCGGCTCACCTCTGCTGTGAAAACTGAATTGCAGGTTAGAAGAGAACTAAGAAGCAAGGTGAATACATTTAAGACGTTTACTTTGGTTAGTTTAGTTAAGCAATATGGAAATAATATATTGTATATCTTTTAGTTTTCAACATGTTATCAAGGTGAACAACACATTGTCCAGGATTTCCTGTCATTTCCATTTCTAGGAAGGCTTGAAAAAAAATAAAATATTTACTAGCGGTACTGCAAATTCATCTGGTCAAGAGTTGTTTTCGTTCATTTCAAGCTTTCTTTAAACATACACCCTATGGCTGTAGCTAATGTGTCTGCATTCTGTCCTTCATCAGGCATTGAAGAACATCTAAAAGGGAATGTATTAACATAAACATCTTCCTACAATGTGCTTTGAAATCTGTTTTATGCTCATATTTCCAAGCAGTAGTGCAGTTTTACAATCAAGCCTCAGCTTTCAAGGCTCTCTGTGAACATCATGTACAATTATTTTCTACCTGACCAAAGCAAAGCAGCGATTGGTGTCTACGTCAGCTGGGTTAAGTGGCCATGGATAGGCTGTTGGGGGGATTCACAGGCGCTCTTGACTCCACTCATGTCACAAACAGCTGCATGATCACTACAGCACTAAACGATCCAAACCGTGCAAAGCACGCTCTCCGTAAACGTGGATGTGTGTGTGAAAATGCAGAACGGGGACATAAATGTACAAAACAGCGCATGGAAGAAAAGGCTCGAATTAAATGTCAAATAAAAACAAGGACACGCTGGTTTATTACCGCATTTTAAAAATCCCATGAAGACGTGAAGTACCCAGGCGTATAAAAACATACCTCTTACTGTTGATCTTAAATAAGAGAGATTCAGCCTTGAACAGCCGCCTGGAATGTATGTGTGAGCGGGGTAATAAACAGCAATGAGGAGAGAGTGCAGGGTGTTGTGTGAACATGTGTGTTTGTGAGAAAAGGAACAGCGTGGCCTTCAGGGTGGAATAACAACAATGTTTACTTTCTATAACAGAGACAATTGAGGAAACTGATTGCTCTAAATTGTATGGCTGTGGGGGACAGTATGATAAATAAGGATGTTTGCTGCTTGTTTAGAGCCTCCTTTCATGAATAAATCCATATCAATCTCTTCTGAAACTATAATTTTTCTAAATAAGTGGCATACGTCTTGAGCGAAATGGAAAATGGGCCAGGGGTGAGCAATCATGTTTCCTGGACGGGTTGTAAAAATTTATATCAGATTATGTGGACAACCTGCTCACATTCATGAGCGGGAAATGGTGGCCTACGAGTCAAGACCGGGTAGCACATTTAAATTTGGTGCAGGGTTACAACTAATGATTGTTTCCATTATCTAATCAATTAGTTATTTAGTCCATAAGATGTTAAAAAATTGTAAAGGAATGCTGGTGTGTTTCCCAAAGCTGGCGGTGACAAAATCCTCAAATGTCTTGTTTTGCCCACAAGATATTCAGTTTACTGAGAACTAAAGAAACCAGAAAATATTCACACTTCAGGAGAAAAAAAAAGTCTTAAAATAGGCGATTCATTTAATAGTTGACAACTCGAGTGGCCGAATGTTCGTTGCAGCTTTGCCGTGGTGTCGAAAATGAACAATGCTCTCAGTCATTTCAAGAGAAAGGGATAACTGCCTGACAGACAAACTGAAGTGACGGTAGAAAGGGCATGAACACTCAACTACGTGGGGCGGTCGGTGGTGTAGTGGGTTAAGTGGGCGCCCCATATGCGGAGGCCACAGCCCTCGCCGCAGCTGGCCCTGGTTCGACTCCCGCATCGGACGGCTATTTACTGCATGTCACTCCCCCTCTCTCTGCACCCTTCTTCCTGTCTATCTTAGCAGCATATTCTGCTAAGATAGACAGAAAGCATATTCTGAAACACAACACAAAACCACCAAACTATATATTGTGGTAGCACCCAGTTATGAGCTGCTGGTCTGCCTTTGTGGCACATTGTGCTACACCAAAATGTCATCAACAGACCTTTCCAGCATTAACATTTCATTGTGTTGGATGCCCAAACAAACACAAAGGATGTACTGGAGTCATTCAAGGGATAACAAAACTGAAAGTCCCTCTGGAGGCTGCAATGCTCATCACTGCCCGATCACTAAATCTGAAAGTCTTTGACTGGATGAACGAGAGGAAAAGCAACAGAGTCATTAAAATCGCAAAAGGTTTCTCCTTTGGGATACACGAATGTAGCAAACAAACTGCCTCAGATTATCTTGTGTGCAGAGTAGATTTTTGTTTGTGGGGGACAGTAGTTGATTAAATGCTTTATGGTAATCTACCCATTAGGTATGCCCATAATTTTCATTTCATTTCCTTTGCACACGATTCTGAGGGGTCACCATTAAAAGGAGTATGATTCATCCTCTGGGGACCATGAATGTTCACAGCAGATTTAATGCAAATCTCATCACTGTTGGTTCAAGGGAGATGTAAAAGAGAGAGATGTAAAGTTCAAGGTCATAAAGAGTATCTATTGATGCCCCCACGATATTACAGGGCTTTTCTCAGTAATTCTTACCCAAGCATTGGCAGATTGACAGACTGACCACCCTCCCCGTTACCACCAATTACCCCTTAATATCCTTTTGAAGAACCACACTTCAGTTTTTGGTTCATACAAAATCTTTTTCATCCCTAGAGTGTGTTTAAATGTCTGGATGCCTTGCCTTGCAATCAATACCAACAACTGAAAGTTGTACCGACACGTCCTCCAAAGGCCTTCAATGTTCTATTCACTTCAAGAAGTTGTTCAAGAAAATAGAAACTGATAAAAGTCAAAAGCTTCTTTCTTTCAACAACAAACGCATTAAGCTGCAAACACCTCTGGGAATACTACAACACAATAATGACAAACAAGACCCAGCACAGCGGGAAAAGAAGCTCTCGGTGGACATTTAACTTCATCTCCTCCCCAAACAAGGTTGAGGATAAACAAGCAAAATGACTGTTGTCCTCTCCTGACTTGACATCACACTGAACTCTAAGAGCCCTCGGGTTACTCAAGGTAACAGAAATGAAAGTTTTTGTCCTGCAATGTGTCAAAAAGACACTTATATACCAGCCGCAGAGAGGAGTTTGGTACTTGATGCAAGTCCTGGTTGTCGTTGCATAACAAAGATGAAGAAAATCAGTTTCACAGCGGTCCTTTTTGATTCTTTCATTCTATCAACTCTCCTGTGTATAAAGCTTCAGCTTATTCCCCAAAACTTGAAAACTCAAAAGGATACTGAGCTACACGCAGCACGCTCTTATTTTCCCAATTCAGCCAGTCTGTGATGCTTTATACCAGAAAATACCAAGAGGATAAGAGAGGCAAAGATCAAATGTGGGTGACTTAAGTTTTATTTCTGTGGGCAGAAAACTTCCAATGTAGGGAAGCTATGTGTCTTCCTTGCGCTTCCTTTTCTCAACTCCTGTGTTAAGCTAAATGTTTCTTTTCTGTGTTTCATCTCCACTTTGAGATTTCAACCAATCAAACAGTTGCAGTTAGTAAAATCTTGTCCACATACTACTGACTGTCAGTGCACTAACTTCCGACGGCTCCTGTGCTGAAGCAGACCGCCCTCACAAATGCAGCCTTGTGTTTTTTGGGTCACATTGGGTCAATTTGGGTCACACCAGAATATGTTGAGCAACCCTGATCCAGACACAGGGTGACAAAACATGGCTATGCAGGGCTGACAACGGAAAGAAGGCTGAGGAGGAGTGGGAATGAGGGAAGATGAAGTTGGAGGGCGAGGCTGACCTTCCCTGCACAGCAGGAGGTCCATGCTAAAGACAGAAATCCCCAGGCTGACCTGTCGGCTCGCAGTCCGCCAACTCTGGCTGTGCTTCTTTTAGCTCGGGCTGACACACTAAGTGTGCTGTGGTCTGGATGTTTGGGGACAGCGGGTTGTCATTCAGAGATAAGGCTGTTCACAAACGTGACTTGCACATTCAGACACCGTGTTCTGATTTGTTTCTCAAATGTGACCTTTTTGGGCTGATTGTTCTTCCTGTCACTCGCAAGTGATCAGGTGAGACTCCTGCATTCAAGAATTTCCACCTTATCTTAGAACGGGGTGCTGTGATAATGACAAAGACCGAAGAAGAGGTATGCAATGTGTCATTACGTGCGCCACAGCAGTCACAGTCACAGACATTTCTGTCTGTTTCCTGTGGTGAACCAGACATAAATATCATTTTCCTACAACACACCCACGTATGGCTCGACTTGACCCATTTTTGGTACGAGGTAGTTTCCTCTACTTGTACTACTGTTTGATTCTTTTCATACCATACCTTTAAATACAATAGTAGTAGTAATATTTCACTTGATACCTTGTGACGAAGATGCCATTTATCTTGCAAACCAACTTGGCTATTTGCAAATGCCAGCTTTGTGCAGAATGTCAAATGTGAGGCAGATGAATGATCTTAGTGGAAACGTGACTTAAGCTACAGTTCGAGGTTAGTACACGGCGGGTTTAATCCATAGAGCAGAGCAAGTCAATCCTCCTCATGCCTAAACCCAACCAACTCAAACCCACAAAGGCACAAAGGATGTCCCTTTTGCTGAGTAGCCGTGTAGAAACACTGTCAGAAAAAAGAGTTGCTGGACAAAATGTAATCTCTGCCAAAATGGAATGCGGTTCTGGCTCTGGGTCCAGACCCAGACCGTGGTTTGCCTATTAGCGACCTGTGCCATAGAGGTAAAATTGTGTCTAGTTACCACCATAAGAGGCATAATATCAGTGGACTCTGCATACACCATAGAGATCCAAACAGTTTGCTTTGACCTTTCTGAAAAAAGGAAAAATGTGTCACTCACTGTAGCAGAAATGTTTTGTTTTGTTCCTTATAAATGAATTTAATACATGTGAACATTTGTCTTAGTTTAGTATAGAAGAACTGGACTGCCATAACCCTGACCATAAAGTGGAAAAATATGTAGCACTACTTAGTGGTGCGTCTGCTCTTCTCTCCTTTATTGTGTATAGATCTACAGGTGGTTCATCACCTGACATCTGATCTGTGAGTGTCACTGCCACTAACAGACACATGGGTAATTCAGATGGATTGAAACAGGCGCAGAAAGCAAGGCCAAACAACAGAGGTGAATTATCTCCACAAGACATAAAGGTGAATGTGTGCCCACATCGTGATTCTGAAAGGGTAAAAAAAAAAAAAATATGACAGCACTATAATAAGTCCAGCAACATGCAGCATGCTTTCCCTGTGGCATGCCACCTTTGTGCCACAGTGCTCCAGGATGAAGCACAAAAGAGAGGAGGAAGAAGAGGAGGCTCACACGACATCCTCATGTCCTCTCTTGTTCCCGTCAACAGCTTTACAACACACGCTAGCAGCTTAGATCAAGCCTGTGGCAAAGTGACTGAGACAAAAGAAGCACTTTTGAAAATGCATCCAATAAAGCTGCCATACAGAGAGGACATCATTTTATTTCATGGCTTGCTTCTCGCCTAGTATAGATGAATTAAAGAGAGGGTTTTATGGAAAATAAGAATTGCCTAGAATCGGGTTGGGTTTTCATTAGCAGTGTTTTTGTGTGTGATTACAGCATCTTTCAAACTATTCTGACAGTTTGTGTTTGTGGAAAAATTAGCTAATGGTGGAGAAAATTGGTGCAGTCTCACAACCCTTTCATTTGTGTCCTCAGCTCACAAGAGAGGGGCGAAGGAGCAGCGGGCACATTGGCATAAATTGCTTTCTGCTGCAAGGCAAGGCAGCTTTATTTATGAGGCAGATTAGAAAAATAAAAGGCAAAGCAAAAGCAGTATCTCTATCGATACAGCACATGTGGACTTTAACGATAAATCAAATGGCTCTTATGTGAAAGAGAGTTCGTGAATCGGCACCTCTGGCATTGTTTTGGTTAACTGGTTCATCTGGCAACTGTTTGCTAATACATTAACCGTATCAACTTTATGAGTTTGTCGTGCTGCTAAAAACATTTGGCAAAATGCTATCACAACTTGATAGGTTGATAAAGTTTGGCTTTTTCCTGTGAGGTTCTTTTACAAATCTAAGATCTGCCACGATTGGTCAAGAATTAGTTGATGCAGTGTTACCAGAGGGCGTCTGTTAAAGATTTATTAAGTCATCAAAAGGCAATCCTTGAAAAACCCTGTAACATCCTGTTATCATGCCACATACAACTGCAAGAAACAAGATAAAGACATGTAACATTCCCACAGCTGCCACTCAGAGGCTCAGTGATCCAGAACAACAGTAACAGCAACAGTAAGGTCCACCACCCCTCAGCCTATCTCTGCTAAATTAGAAAAGAGTGCTCACTTCAAAAGAAATCTTCCTGCATTGAAATGAACTGACCTTTCGATCCGCAGTGTAAGTCAAAGCACATCTCAGCAGTTGTTTGAGCTCAAAGTGAAAGCGATGAGCGAGAGGGACGAGGATTTGTTCTTGTAGCCACTAGATACACAAAGTAACACCGAGCTTCATTTTACAGTTGTGCCTCTTCAAATCAAGACAACAGAATAACTTTGGGATGTCACACAGTTCTGCACTTACTGTGACATTTCCCACCATCACCTAAAAGCCATTCTGACGTCACAGATTGCCAACAAAATTATCTTTAACCGATCTCACATGAAGAAAAGGCATTTAGAAATGTTAAACACCAAACAAACAAATATGTTTAAAATATTCAGAGACAACACGGCATTATCCCACCAAATCTCAGCCACCTGTTCACTTAAACACAACCCTTTTCCCAAGACAGAGACAAGAATACGACAAGCTTAAAAATAATATTTGAAATGCATGTTTTGTGTTCATTGATGAGACAAGACTAAAAAGTTAGTTATGTGCGATGCCTTTCAGAGAACAGCACCCACCTGACCCATTACGAGAGCCAACGAGTACAGCCAGACCCACAAAAAAATCCATTAATCAACGACCCCAACATGACCCTACTCAAACCACCAACTTACTACGCATTACAGTAGCACAATTGTCAGGACTGACTACGGGGAGCAGCTAAGAGCTGTTGAAGTAATCCTTCATTATGAAATGGCTGAAACTAATAATCAGTTTCATCTAAAAACTGAAAAAGCTCCCAACATGGCCACTTTTGTTTCGTTTTGGTAGCAAAACTTTTCAGATGAAGCATCAGGCTCTACTACTCTTCTGACAGAAGTCTTTCTGGGTATTGCTGGGTTAGAGTTTCCTCTTGATTTGAACTTGTACTTTTCATCTCTTTGCACCATTTAGAAGAACAATAAAACCATGTCAGGAGTTATGCACCTGTCTCTGTCTGTGTAGCAATGTTCAGGGGTTTGTTTCTTTGTACACTGCCAGCCTCTCTTTCGCTGCACACTCAGATAACCTTGCAATGAAGCCCACATCGCTAAAATACTGCAGCAGCAGTGTAACAAAGACAAAAGATTCTCTCTCCGGATGCCCAAGAACTGGTCTTGATTCAAAGACCAAGACTCTCAGAGGCATTCTCTGAAAGATTTACTCTGCACAGTATACGCAGATGATGATGCATTGCTTCCATCTCATCTTGTATTCTGATTCAAAACCAAAAGCAATCTTCTACTCGCAGATGTGCATGTAGGGGCAACATGATTCCTCCTCTAGTCCCCTCTCCTTCGCCTCCTTCATTCAAGCATGCATCAGTGGGATCCCACTGGAAGCAAGTCGTTTCTTATTGCTGCACCATCTCCACATTCCCAACGCGTCCTCTGCTCTGCGCCTGTGAAACCACAAACTGCCACGCAAATGACCCCGCAGACTTGAAAAGGCCCATGTATGCATTTATTTCGTTTTATTGGCTTATCAACATGCATGTGCAGAAACCTATACAGCGTGGCAAATGTCATCTGCATAATTCTCTACAGGCTCCAATCACAGCTAATAAAGGAAATGAAAATCCTGGGGCTAAGAAGTGCCGTGGTTCTCTAACTGAATAAGTCTGCTGTGAGGTTTCATTTGATGTGAAGTGCAGTGAGGAGGGAATGGCAATGAGGTTGGACGTTTCTTGCTGGGAAAAAGACTCATATTTTCATCATTTCATATTTTCCCAATTACAACTGTTAATCCATGAGAGTATGATTATACCAACTGGGAATAACATTTTTGACAATATATCATATTGACTGGTCATACATTTGCATACATACTCAGCTCATGGTTCTGCTGCCAACCCAGGGAGAAATGTGATGTTCTTGGTCCAATATACAGCCAGTGTGGTTAAATCTGAAGGTGAGGTATCCAAAGACCAACACTTAATTGGCTAGTTACTGCTTAATTGGTATCAGTCTAATGAAAACAAGATACCAAAAACTGACATCCCTAATAGCTACGGTGTAACCATAAACAGAGATAAGAATAGTACTTTGCTTGGTACTATTATATCCTACCTAAAGCTGCTCCTGTTCCTGAAAATAAGAATACTGTGTTGCTTTTTAGCTACTAGGAGCCCAAATTCAACGACTAGTCAGGCAATCAATTCAATTATGTTGTTATAATGCAACATTAAACAAATAGGGGTTGATGAGTGCCATTTCACTCTGCTTCCATCAAAGTGGGTGAACCTGACATGTACACCTACCTTATTGAATCTTGCAAGGGGATATATGTTGATCTCAGTAACTTCATTAACTAACCCTAATTAACTAACTGTTTTCCACAGAAGTAGACATTTTAATCCTCTCTGTGGATGGCTTGAAGCCACAGATCTTTGGGGAAGTAAAGTGAATCATAAAACTCTTTTTTTTCATTTGTTTGATGTCCAAAATGCAACTCAGCAGCTTTCAGACTTGGTGCCATTAGGCACTTTTACTGCGCTTTTACCCCAAAGAGGGAGTGGTGGTCCTGAAGACAGGAGCGTAACAAGTGCCAGCTCTCATGAGTGGTATTAAACAGCATCAGTGACATCACCGTAGAGCAAGTTAAATAAGCTGCAGGGGATCTATGCCTCTACCTCTATAGTGCGTTGTATTCTCTGCCCTGTTACACTCACTTACTGCATATTCATGCATAATAAAAAGACCTTAAACAGCCTCCATGCTGAGAAACTCAACTTCAAATCACCACAATTTGTGCTATATTATGAACCCTTCACATCTCCCTCGAGGCTGATGTGATTACACTGCGGTCTTAACATCCATCATTTAATGGAGGCTTTTACGCAAAACACTTAACATAACCACAAGTGGATAGGACACATAACACCTACCCAGAGAGGGAACTTTCTAATGTATAGTGTTAGCTGTAGTGGTTTCACATTACAGTATACCCATGAGGCTATGCATGAAGCATATACAAGGAAAGAGAAAGACATAACTGAAGATGAAATAAAACCTAAAAGTACCTCTGAAGAAGCTAATCCAGGTATGTTTTTCACTTTTACCTCCTGTTGTGACGTGCTTTGAAGGCGACACTGTACAGGCAGTGGATGGAGTTAGAAAATGAGAGTTACAATGGAGCTGTGGATCCCAACCTTTTTGTCTAATGATCTTTTAAAGAAAGTAACGTCTGCCTGTGACCGGTCACAGTTGGTTGCAGCGATTTATCTTTCTCAGGCTGTTTCATTAGAAAGATTTTTAGCAGGTAAAGGATGCGATATTTCACAAGACAAAAACTTTTGGGTGGGGGTTTATTGCCGTGAATTAATTCTGCTTTCAAGGCAGGCGAGGCAGCGTTATTCATATAGCACATTTCAAACACAAAGAAACCTCAAAGTGCTTTACATAGACAAAGAAAAGCAGTGCCTTTTTACCACTGGGAGTTGTTATTTTATATGGTTTTGTGCTCATCTGTATGTTTGTAAAACCCTGAGCATTTGATGGAATAATTAAACACAGTCATGTAATGGTGGTAAATAAGAACATTACATACATACATTGTTTTTTTCCAGAGCTGATGATGGAAGCAGCTCTGAAGTGATTCAATAAACCCTAGTTTAAGAGCAAAGCAGATAAAATAGGGGTCTTTTCAAAGGCGTGTCAAGTTTCAAGTTTGTCATGGGGTGCTCTGACAAGAGTCGACAGCATCCTGCTGGCACAATAAAATTACAGAAAGTATAGGAGACACTGGGGTGGCTGTGATTCAGAAGGAGGAGTGTGAACCATGCAACAGTCAGAAGATTGTGGTTCAGTCCCTGGCTCTTCAAGCCTAAGTGTCAAGATACTGAACCCCAAATTGCTCCTGAAGGCGTGTACTTGGAGATAAACACACAAAGCTATCCAAAGTATCCCGACCTTTAGGCTGAGACTATTGTCATTTGTTTTTTAATATAGTTCTTTCTAACAACTGAATTCATAATAGCAATTCAACGATTTCCTAACCACCACACAGATGCTACAGTATGTTAAGATTTTATAGATATTTTGCATGTGTAAAAGATAAAAAGTATTAAAAATGAATCAGTTATATGAATACATAAAAGTAACAGCACTGACAGTGTTCCACTGTGCATTGAACAATAACCTGTTTCTTCAAGCTAATCTTCAGCAAATTGAATTTTGAAATGATAAAAAATCCTCATGCTATTGATTTGATGCCTAAGCCTACACATATATGTGCTTCTCCTCATTACTTGTAGATTAGCCATCGATTTCAGTGTGCCTGCTGTGAACTCAATTATGACTTCAGTTTTTGAGAAAGTAAGCCGTTCTGAGGGCCTCGTTTAGCCTCTCTGTATCACCACAACAAGAACAACGGTGAACCTCTACTCGTTTTAACATGAGGCCCTGGATAGTGTCCTGTCACACCCCAAAATTTAATTATCGGCATCAATCACAATCAATTACAGAATGTAATAAAAAAATAATAAATCAATCAAGCAACTGGTTTAAAAAACAGAAGAGAAGAAGCTGTAAAGGCGTCATTTTTTTCTCCTCAGCCACATCTTCAGCTCTTTCTTGCTGATGCTGAGATGTTTCCAGGTAAGGAGAAATGTTTAACCCCTCAAGTATGTGGCTCAGAAGAGACTAAGCACCTTAACTGACTCGTTTCAGTGTGAAGGGACAGCACTTCTACTCAAGTGAAGAAAAGTTTGAAACAAGGCTTAAAGATCCAGAAATTCATGAGAAAAAAAAACAGTAAAAAATGTATCACAGAAATTTGTTCTGCTTTCGTACCCTGTTAATCATCTCACCACTCAAGCTGTGATGAGAGCATTCTTCCATTTCTGTTGAAATTAAAGACGGATTTCTATCTCCTGGATTCCTGCTGCTCTCAGCCCAATTTCAAGTTTATCATCCAAGAGAGCTGTTTTATACTGAATTACTAAAGACTACATCCAAAAGGAGAATACACATACAACATTTGGGGATTTTCCAATACAAACACTTCCCTCCTGATTTTGTAGACTTGTTTGTACTTACATGTGAAGATGACCAGGAAGGTGCGGAGCAGCAGGTCGACGGGCGTCTCCCACCTCGCGGACACGCGAGCCACGACCGGCGGTATGAGAATCTCTGCCGGAACGTAGAACTGCAGGGCGAAGGTGATGAAAATACCGAAACAGTACAGCAGCTTCACGGCCTGGTACGTCCTGGAAAAGAAGATCGATTGAGAGAGGAGAGTAAACTGACCGCAGAGTCACAGATAAAAAGAAAAAAGAAACATCAATCAAATTTAAATGTCTTTAACACAACTAATAAAAGCCTTTCATGAAAATATAAACAAACATCAACGCAAGACCTCAATTTTCACGTTCGAGACTCATCAAGAGACATCATCATAAGATGAAGATGAATCAATGGGTAATCTTTGTAAACAGCAAACGCTGACTATCTCCTGCTCGATTTTTAAAAACCCAGACGCCGGCAATTACAGCCTTTGAGTTTTCAACCTCATTGAACAACCAATCTATTACACTAATTAGATGCATCAGTCCAGTCACATGAGGCATTTCAAAAGACGTCTGTCTCCTGTTGCCGTGATGATAGTAACAAGTAATGAGCAGAAAAATCCAGTCGGCGTATTTGGTTTTAGTACCTTTATCATCTCGGACGACGATGATGGCACAGCGGGAAGCAAACTAAGTGATGCATTTTGAGCAGTTTATTTAATCTGAGATGAGGTCTCCTGATAATTTTTAGGTATTTAGGAAAAATTTCAACAATCCTACACACTGCTAGTACATTTTGTTTGGATATGGTTGCACAGTCCTGTATGGAAAGCAAAGGCAGGTTTTCTTCTGTTTCTGGCCACTAGATGGCATCACAGGATCACTCCACCACAACTTTCTCATTCATCTCAAAATGTTCCTATAATTCCACTGAACTGTCGATAATGTAACACCGTTATCGTTTGGTAAAAGGCTAATCATTAATTTAACAGTGTTGTGTTTTTGTTTACATGAAACTGATCCTTCAGTTCCTCTTGATCAGGAACCGCTGTGCAGTGTAAAAAAAGAAGCATGTGAGTTTTGGGATGATATCTGCATGCACCTTTTTCACCCTGTAGACTGAGCTTAAATCCGCCTGCCTGGAGCATTTAAAGCCTTTTATTCTGCACGTTCAAAAACAGACAAATCAAAGCCAGAGAAAAGAACAGCGTGCTGTCAAACGTCAAATCAGGCAGCAACATCTATTTGTGATCTGTGGAATGCTGACATTATCTCACCAGCAGTTTGGCAGGTTGAGAGTGATGCTCCCTCCTATGTGCTCTCCAAAGCACATGTATCCTATGGTACCGAGGCTGATGTAAAGGAACGTGACGATGCCCATCCCCAAATACAGAACCGGGATGAAAGTCTGAGGCTTCTGCATCTTGTTCTCCAAGGGAAGAACCTGCCGACCCAGAGAGACAACCGGACTGTTAAAAGGACAATGGACCATGATAAATGTGTGATTTGTGAGTCATCCTCTCCTTTGACATTTCAACAATATTAGAGGTAACAAAGAAAAAAAAGAAAATGTCTTAACAATGTTTCTCATTTTAAAATGTCACTTCCTCTCAGGCAGTGATGTCTTGATTCTGGCTTATGGCTGTTATAATGAAGGAGAAATTTGTGTTGACATTTCAGCGAGAGACCGGGGCTCTCTTGCATTACGTTCAACATATTGAAGTATAATATTCTCTCAGCGCTTTGGATGCTTTTAATTGAATACCAATGAAGAATCTTCTTCTGCCTGAAGCTTCTGCAGGTCATCTTAAAGCGCTGACAAGAAGAGACACACATGATGTTCATGTTTACATATTCCATTTTTTGTGTTCCTGCCATGTGTCCTCATCATCTTCACAATGTGGACAGTAACTTTGTCCTTGTCCATGAGTATTATCTAGTGGCAAGACTCTGACCATGACTTGACAGCATTTTCGGTGCTTTACCTTGCTGCAGACAGCCCTTTTCAACTCTAACTCTATCCAAAACCACCAGACTCCACTGACCAAACGTGTAATTTTACCTTGCAGAACACAGGAGGAGCTGCACAAACTCCCATGCTCAGTGAAGTAAAAGTATGTTTTATTCAAATAAACTAAGTATTTTTGTGAATGAAGTGAGGTTGCTTTGAAGAGAGCATTGACTGACGGCAAGGTCAAGTGGTGTCTCCAAAAAAACACAAATGATCCCTTTAACACCCAAAAGAACCACAATACATCATGTTACATATGGTAAGCCTACTACCCCATTTACAACAATCTAACTGAATATTTTATCTGAATAAGGAGAAATGCATGTTGATGCAAGTTGTATCGTAATCGCTGATTTCATATTTAAGCTTGTTGAAAATTAAATGAAATCTAAAGTTTGGCCAGATTGTCAAGAACAAATTTAAAGTTGCCAGGTCACCAAACTGCGTCTTGCTCCAAAGTTCGCCAACTTTGCAGATTGAAATCTGAATGGAGATAATGAGAAGGCTCATAATACCTGGTGTAAATGCAAAGACCCCAGATCAGATGTCATAAACCAGACAATGTATCCAGATACGCATTTCATGGTAATACCGGATGGAGGTTTAACATTTGAGTTATCAGCAGCCGGTCACGTACCACTCCGATCCCTTCAAAGGCAAAGATGGCCGTCCCAAAGAAGAGAGGGTAGTCTTTAGCTCTGCCGACCTTTGGCAGGGTGATGGGGTACGGGATGTTCTGGAGAAACGAAAGGAGAAAGGACGTGAACATTATTTCTACATTACAAAAACTGCATCAGCTCGCTGAATGCTCATCCCTGACTGGCTGAGCTGTTATTTCTGAATACCAGAAAACTGTTTTAATCAGATCTAATGATATGATCCTTATATATAGTCATATCATATTTGCAGTCAATGAGTCCATTTGGATAATTTGTAATTAAATTAAGGAACAACACCTTGTGCCAAGAGGACACCACTCTTTAGTCCTGTTGGACTAATTTCTTGGCCAAAGCTCGCAAATTACATTAGTTTAAGCAGGATAATACAAGGGGAACCATTACTGTAAAATAAACCCAACTAGGAGGAAAAATACAACTTAAAGCCTCAAAATCTGGTTTGCACACTGCAGGTCGATCCCACGGTCATAAAACCTGTGAAACACGCTTCTAAATGAAATACATCGGCTGGGGAAGGATCAGTAGAGTGAGCTGAACTTGCTATAATGAGGAAACCCCCCTGATGACTTCACTCTGGACGGACATATTTTATATTACACTTAAAATGAAGGTCACAGGGATGAGCTTAAACCTTAAAACCTTGATGAGGAGTCATTAAAAATGATATTGGAGTCGGTACATGAATATTAACCACATGAATATTAAATGCATTCTGGGGTTAGAGGCAGAGCTCAAATACAGAAAGGGCATCAAATCAGAGCTGGCAACAAAAAGAAAGATGTTCCAAAAGGTTTTTGAAAAACTAGCCTTTATGCTCGAGCTTTCCAAAAACGTCCTCACTCAGGTGATTCGTCAGCCACAGAAACAACTTACGGGTCACATATATCTCAAAGTGCTGAAGCTTTGTACGGTTCCTGATGCAAGAAATTGCTTTTTTCAAGGCCAGGCCTGTTTTCTGCGTATCTAAGGTTAGAAGCTGCATGATGAAACACACTTTAACTGGAAAACAGGTAATCTGGGGACTCTGTCACGATCAGTTCTCCTGTTATCCATAAAAAGTCCAGAATCCAATCAGAGAGACAGATTATCACACAGGAAGAAAAGATCACATTAGATTATTGCTTAGATTGAAAAACATATTTTCTACTATTCACAGATTACAGACCTGAGCACAATGAATCTCTCCCAAACACACAACGTGTGTGTGACCAAGACACAGGTCAGGAGAGGTGTCACTGTGAGCAGAAGAAAGCAGCAGAAAACTCTGTAATAATCACTACTCTGTGTGCTCATGCATGCAAACACATCAAAAGCTTTACGAGAAATGAAGCTTCGAACTGTGACGGTGGATTCTTGGTCACAAGTTCACAGTTGTAAAAACTTTGCTCTTCTGTTGGCTGCTCTTTAGTATTGGTAGTTGGAATCAATCAAAAGTTTTGTTATTGGATGCATTTGAGTAACATTAATAATGAACATTATTGCCAATTATTGCTGATTAATTTGTATTTTAGTGTGTTTATCTTTCTTGTCAAGATTCTGAATCCATAAAACTATAATATTATAGTTATTTCTAGTTATTTCTTTAGTAGTTTCTAAATTCCATCTTAATTACATGTTTTTAATTGTATGGCATCGTACAAAACAAACACTTGTATGGATGAAATCATAGTCAGGGAGGCAGAACTGAAGTCAGCAGGTGAGAGAAATCTTCTGTTTACCATGAGCGAGTAGAAGTAGATGAGGACCAGGCTGGCCGTCATGACCAGGTTCGCCACCAGAGAGAGGGGAGCCAGGTACTTCAGGTTGGGGGTGAAGACCAGCAGGACGAAGGCAGGCAGGAAGCAGAGCATGTAGAGGCGGGAGTCGAAGCTAGGCACCAGGATCTGGGTCTGGTTGGTGTAGTTCATGTGGCAGTTGAAGGTGGTGGCGTTGGCTGCTTCTACCACCTGATGATGGCAGAGGTGGAGAGGGAAGCACAGAGAAATGAGTCAGTTTATAAAAGACAGAAGGAAGGAAACTTTGAAAATGATATTTTTATGAGGAACTCTTCAATTTCTGTTGAATCAATCGTTCAATTCATAGTTCACAGCATTTTACAAACAAGTCTGGAAAAATAACAAGACAGGGACAAACTCTGACTCAGCATCCTGCCTGGTGGTCAGTGGGACAGCTGAGATAAGGGGACAGTAATATCAGATAGAGACCACCATCCAGTGGTAAGAAATAGTACTACACACATGAAGTCTGTATGGCCACACAGAATTTAGGGACCCGATGGAGAAAGTGTTTGATTTGTTATAGAAATCACTGCTATCCCTCTACTGCTAGTGACCTGATTTTTCTTTTATCATTGAGTGTAGCTGTGTAAACTCTGAGAATCGACCCACTCTCTCTGCGGGTACATGTACATACAGGGGCAGTGCTCTTCCATAACTATGCGAGCTGCCACATAAACTGGAACAACCTTTGTGGATCATCCTAACGGAGGTAATTCCATGATCGGAGTAAACAGAGCACAGATTTGAGCTCAGCTTTCACATTCATTGATGCATTTGAGTGATTTTTAGAGCTGTGCAGGTCAAAGGTTAGCAGGCGATGTAACCTGTCTGTTATGTTGACACAGCATACAGTCTCACAGTGTGGTTTGACAAGCAGCTGACATGTAAATCAGAGGAATCATATGATAGTGCTTTATGGTGTTTGTGTTTGAATGAAGGGATTTATGTCAAGTTGGGTAAAAACTGTCAGTTTTGACGTGCAGAGCGTGGAGTTTGTGTGCCATCGTGACCTGTTTGATATTGTCACTGAGGAAGACAAAGTAGACGCAGCAGAAGCCCAGCTGGGTGATGATTAGAAACAAGTTCACCGTGTGTCTGAAAGAGAAAGAGACACAAAGGGTAAGCATGCGTGAACAGTAAAATGCTGAACCTGATACATCATATCAGGTTCGGTACAACTCGGCGCTCTGACAGGATTTTTAGATTCAAATTTGTCTATATCGCCGGCAAAACTTTCCTGCAATGCTTCATTTCACGGCTCTGTTTACTTTCCAGTTTCCAGGAAAAATAACCATATCATTTGTTTCCAATTATAGAAATGTTGAACTGCAGATTTCTAATTTGTTGTGCATTGACTAAAAGACTCACTAGACTTCAAAAGCAATTAAATAAAGTAAGTAATTGGACGTGTAACAGAAGAACATGTAAACTAACAAGTTTACAGACCATGAGAGACCAAAACTCTTCACTGCGCTACCTGAGGCAAAATGACTTAATACATTACAGAGTACATTTCTCTTTCTTAATATCTAAAAACCAACAAGCACATTAACTCTACGGGGATGACTTGATTCAAAGACGAGAACATTTGTCTTACTTTCCCCACTGTGAGTGTCTCCTCAGCCATGAAACGTTTTCCATCCCGTACTGCACAGCCTCACCATAGGTCAGAGACGGCCTGCTCATCCTGGACGGGGGGGAAACAAAGTCTTTTAAATGTTGTCACATTCATCTCTTTGGCTTCGGGGATAGATGCCATTTACACAGTATGTGTGATTTCAATATATACACAGTGGACGCTGCCTAGTAAAACTACCTAAACCGTGCATGAAAGTTGAAGTGAGGTCAGATCAGAGACGTAAGCAGGTTGATTTTGTGTGTAAGCCTGCGTGTAATGTAGCACAGAGCGTGTGCTGGTATAAATGATTAAAAAAAAAACAATATATATCCCATGACACGCATGTAATAATTGAATTTTTAATGATTATTTAATGATTATTTAATGATATTATTGTCCCACACACTTTATCTCTGTGTTCCAGGTGCTATCTGTATTACCCCCAGGACAACAGCACTTCCCTAATTTCTAGTGAAAGTCTCTGTTTGTGACACTGTTGATGTGTTGGACCTGAAACCTTGAACTTTGTATCCTCAGAGAGTGCGATTTACTGACTGCACCACTGGGGAGACATGGCTTTCAGATGCCCTCTCACACGCTGGGAAAATGACATCACGTGAAAAACTGGGTTTAAACACAAAAGTCAAACTGTTGGTGATAAAATTCCAGAATTCTCCAGTGAGTCTGCAGCTGTTTTTCCAATTACATTTATTCCACTATCTGCCTCACTTTTCAACACGGTCAGATCAGCTTCTTTTGACACTTCTATTGTAGGTGTAGATAGGCCCAGTGTAGGTCACGTTACAATAAAAACTGCATTCATGTATCATGTTCGGGTCCAATTCAGAATGTACATATATTTTTATTAACACAACAGGTTTGAGGGTTGCTTGTATAATTAAAAGTCTCATATATATCCAAGCAAATTTAATGTTGACAACCCTGAACTCAGCAATATTCAGTTTATTGTTGGGGATACATTCAATCGTTCACAATTAATTTCATCTCCAATTGGAATTGAATTGAGTTGAGTGATCATTTTGACAAAATGGAACATCAGAATTCCAAATTTTGTTTTAAAAGACTTCAAGTTCAAAAGTTACAGGTCACAAATAAAGATTGTTGGTGTAGCACCACCATCTGGGCAATCAGTGCCTTCTTCTGTTTAAGTCGTGTCCAGTTTTGGGAGCTTTAGCTGTTACAGTCTCTGAGATCACGATAGTTTTCGGGCAAAAGAAGTTCCTAACGATTACGCCGGATCAGCTTTGAACCCTGACGAAGGGTAAAGGTGGGATACAATTATCAATACATGGACTGATAACTACATATTTGAAGGCTTAGTAAGCTGAACCTGTGGCTCCTGTGTGACTGTGAGGGAACAAGAGGAAGTGATAAAGTGACTCTGCGATAAAGGAAGCTCAGAAACAGGAACAGTAGACTTTTTCCCACAAGCACTTTTCCTCTTTATTCCTCAAACTGATCTGGGAATCTGTGCTTCTTTAAAGAAGAAGCTCTTTCTGAGGCTCGTCGTGGAAGCTCTTCATTCATGCTCTCTATCTGCTTAATCCTCTTTAGCATGGCAGGGTGGAGCTGCTGTATTTCCCTGCACGAACAGGGCAAAGGGCGGGAGACACCGTGGATGGGCGGGCAGGCAGGCTAACTAGCTGCTAGAGGCAGCTGCAACACACACACACACACACACACACACACACTAATGGAAATCTGATAAACAGTTTAAGAGCAAACAAGTGTGTTAATCACCTCAGTTGTCACACATTACCAGCTGTAAAAGAGATAATGGATCATTTTCAGGGTTTATTTCCTTGGTGGCTCAGTTGCGTAACCTGACGGCTTAAAACTGGACAACAGTAAACGTCTGGTTTGTGGAGCTGATCATAGGTCACAGTTACTTCACGTCTGCCTTGGTCAGTACATGTCTTTTTGATTATACACTAGAAAAAGGGTGAAGAGACATCCTTAAATAGAGAGTAATCTGTCAGCTGGTGACAACAAACATGTCGCTGTCGGCATAGCGGACGGCTAAGTAAACAAACAACAATGAAAACAGTGAAGCTGTGGTTTCGCAGCGTGTACAGCATTAGATTATTTGGCAGAAGCGAGCCACAGTGGACCTGCTGTGAGCGACCGGAGGCTGAGGAAATTATCTTCAGGCTGTGCTTTGGAAACAAACAATGGCAGCGGGAAGAAAAAGTGATTTAAAACCCCATAGAAGAGGACAACTTGTTTCTCCCGGTAAAGTTCTCTGCATTTTCCAAAGACACTTCAAGCAAGCCAAGGTTCTGCCCCCAGAGAAGATGAGTCAACTGTGTGATTAACCAGTTTGATTAACGGTGGTTTAGCTCTCGTGTTTATATTTCAACATTTCTGCTTGCATTGCATAATGCTGTAAAAAATGAGCCAAACTATTAATCCTTAAGTGCACGATGAAGTCTGTGTACTGAGGAGGAGCTGCCATCTAAACCTGGTTGTAGTTTCAAAGAATGTTACTTGTTGTTTAAGTTAATTTCATCTGCTGGAAGTGACAGAAACCCAGTGGAAATGCTGGTTAAGACTTTCAAGGTGTTGTTACTTACTTTACACTGAGGTGGTGGGAACATTTCACCAGCACTTTCATACAGTGGACTGCGATCACGCCCATACAGAGCAGGCTGATGGGTCCGAGCTGGACAGAGGAAGAGCAGAGAGAGTCAGGTGATTCATTTCTGACAGAGGAGCTGACAGAGGAAGTTAAAATGGGAAAAGTGAGCGAGCAAGACTTTTCATGGTTGGTGAGAGCTTGATGAAATAAAAGGCTGAAAGACAGACGCCGAGCTGGGCTGACTGCTGCTGGACTAGTCAGTAATATTAGCTGCTGCTGGGTCTGCCGTTGTTCATTCTAAGGCTGTTTCTAAACATTGCAGCTTCTGTGATTTTAATTAATTGTGCAGCTTTATGTTAAATGGAAAATTCATTTAGAGTATTCAATAGGACATGTGGTGTAAAGAAAGTTATAAGTTCAGTTATATGTTACTAAACACCTGTTCCATGAAGATGCTCTCGTGGTATCACTTTCTGTT
Organism: Nibea coibor; assembly: GCA_023373845.1. NCBI lineage: Eukaryota > Metazoa > Chordata > Actinopteri > Sciaenidae > Nibea > Nibea coibor. The sequence goes on along the minus strand of CM041739.1, from coordinate 2,336,740 downwards.
ACTCAACGTCCTTCCTTAAATGCAAATTCAATTTTAAGACGTTGCCTCTGAATCATGAGGATCAACATGGCGGCTTTTGTTGTTTCAGTTTGACAGTGTGAGAATGATTTCTGTCACTTCTTTGACCACAATTGGTGCAACATGTAAATGACTCTAAACCACAACCACAGCTCTCCACGTCTCTGTGAACACGGTTGGGAATGTTCATTAGACACAGCAGTGAAAAATCAAGTGAAACATCCCTGATAATTAAAATCTGCCCTCGTGAATACAACTAACTTCCTCTAATGGTAGTTCAAACTCAAGCCTGCGCTGTCAGCTGACCACAATATACTTCCCCTCCAAAATAAAGCTGACAAAAGGCTAACTGTGAACGCTCTCCAGTGTTTGTGACTGTGTTTGTGCTTGTAATGTCACAAATTATCTGACAGGGAAAGGAAAATAATCTAATTTTGCATTTCCAGACCTGTCATGTGATCGGATAATAAAATCTGTGACTCACCACCAGGCCTGCGTTCTTGACGGCCAGCGGCAGCCCCAGCAGCCCCGTACCGATGTTCCCTTTCAACAGGTGGATGAGGGTCTGACAAAAGCTGAAGAAGCAAACAACATAACATTTCTTAGTGTATATTCAGATAATTTGAACTGTTTCTGATGACTGTTGAGTGTATATTACTGACGAGGTTCCCGTCCGTTCTCCAATCCTCTCGTAGTTACGTTGAGGTCTGGAAGGTCCGGGAGGTGAGGGACAGAGAGCGTCCATTTCTGAGGGATTTTGGTCGGAGAACAAAGAAGCTGAGGAGGGAAGGAATGAGAATAAGTGAGGGCAAACGCCTGTGTCACATAGCAGTGTCATTAAGTTAATGAGTTAACTGCACTTTGTGATTCTACTGCATTCCACACATTGTTTTGACTCCTGTACTAAGTATTGATACTTCAATGCTTCATGTTAATTGACTCGCTCTCTTCCTAATGTCACAGCTCTGCTGTAGAGACAGAGCGTCAGAGAAAGATGTTTTCTGTATTACACTGTGGTACACACAGCGTACAAGCACGGGTCGCAAAAGTAAACACACCATGTTGGTTTTGATCAGCTACGTCGTTAACGAGGAGCCTCCTCAGCACATGGCTGTGAATCGTGGGTTAAAAAGTCCAAAATGTTTGATTTTTGGAGGAAAGTTTACATAAAAAAACTACCATCCATGTTTGATGCAGCGAGAAAGAAACAGAGATGCAAGGCAAGCAGTGTGTGTGCAGGAAGAGACAGGCGTGTGTCTGTGCGTGGGCTGAAAATCAAGGAGAGCAGGTTTGTGAGTAAACACCAAAATAATAAGAACCTTTTCTGTAGCAGCTCTGTGTGCAGGCTGTTCATTAAAATCTGTAAAAATATATTTAAATATTTTGTGACTTTTAAATCCCATTGATTCCTATACATTTCCATCATTCCCATAGAGTTTCTGATTTGGAATATTTCCAAAATTACCCACCTTTGTAACCCTATTGCCAGAGGCTCTAATGACAGTTATTACTCTTTGACGAGTAGCGAGGAAGTGTCAGGCAGTTCATGTTCATGTTCATGTTTAGTGTGTGTGTGTGTGTGTGTGTGTGTGTATGAAGAGCAGAGTGTTCATTGTTGCATCGGCAGGCAGAATGTCTGGTCACAGCGTGAAAACTTAAAGTGAAGTGAAAGTGAGGCCCCCATGACCACACAACAAACACTGACAATGTCACCTGATGGTTTTGTTGTGAATGTGCTGTGAGGCAGGAGACCTTTATGTTCTTTTAATAAATAAATCATAAATACTGCAGCGCTGTCAACACATGTTGAATATATAATGTGTTGTTGTGACCTCCTGCCACACAATGAAAGCCTCTTTGATGATTCACCGTCTGCCCGCCACGTGAGATTACACATAATCCCACTGTGTTTATGTGTATAATGCTGCATGCATGCATGCACTCGACCCGGACTACACTCTGAAGACAGGGCGCTCGTTTTCCATACCTTCACCGCGGATGTCTACATCGCTGGAGGCCATCATGTTGGGTCACGTGGTTTACTGAGCGGCCGAGCGTGGTCTCTCCCCCAGCCTCGCGGATCCTAACACTGGGAAATCAGGGAGTCCAGCATTAACAGCTACCCGCTGCGAGACACAGAGAGCAGCAGGGAGACGTGGTCATTAACACCGCCGGGGTCCGAGCAACTGCCCGCGAGTGCAAAACCAAATGATGGGGTCATTGGCCCCTTTTGATTAGTGGAAAATAATTGCAAATATTGATTACGAATCACAATAAATGTTAGTTGGAGCAACAGAAGGAAATGCTCTGTCAATTTCAAAGTAAAACTGCCTGACATATTATCAATCCAAGGTATAATGCAGCTGAGATTATGAGAAAAAAATACTTGGCCTTCAGTTTGATCTCGACTACACACCTGTAAGATTTCAGGGTTGAATGTTACGTGATCGTGACACTATGGTGTTGACAAAATCTGTCCACAGACAGACATCTAACACCTGTGAGAGGTGTTGAATGTCTGTAAAAGTCGTAGCTCTCGCTGCAGCAGGTGTCTGCGCATAAGCAGAGAATCACAAATAAGGCTGCAACCAACCTCATTCTCATTGTGGATTAATCTGTCAATCATTTTCTCGATAAACTGATTCGTTTTGCGTCTCAGCTAACGGTGAATGTTGATTAATGTTTCCCAAAGTCAAACGTGACATCCTCAAATGTCCAGATGTTCAGTTTATTATCATGTAAGACTAAAATGGAAAATATTCACATTTGAGAGGTTGGAACTGAAAATTTAGTCAATTTCTCTTTTAAAATTGTTTGTTTTAATATTCAACTAATCGATTAATCGACTAATCGTTGCAGCTCTGCTCACAGTCAGTCATATGACAGTCATCATAATAAACTCTCCAACACAGGCTGTGCTGTTTTCTAAGAGGAGAGGTTCAGATGAGAAGGTGTGGAGATCAACGGTCAGCTTAAAGCCAGACATGTTGGTTCTGTCTCTGAGCAAGGCACTTAACCTGAGCGCGCTTAGCCACGATGTTACATAAGAGCAGCATAAAGACAGTTAGTTCAAGCGGAGTGTGTGAGAGCTGTGTGTCACTGCTGCTGCCTCTAATCACACGAGGATTTGTACAAAGGCTTTGCTGTCCACCTCCCTGAGGACAAAACAGTTCAGACTAGGACTGTCACAGGTGCTTTGATACTTTTGCAATGCCACGCGTTTAAAACGACGTGACAGCTCTGCTGCAGAGACACAAAGAGAAAGACGTCACCCGGTACTGTGTTAAGGATGTGCACACACAGCACTGTTTATTTTACATGCACGGGCTGCATCAGTAAACGGCAACACACCCTGACGTGTTGGTTTCAATCGGCTACATCATTAATAACAATCCTTACCTGCTGCTGTGAATCCTGGGTGATAAAATCCAAAAACAAAAAGTTTTGTTTGTTTATAACAAAACTCTTGTTTGTGTGTGACAGCAAGAGAGAGCAGAAGCAAGCAGGTGTGTGTGCAGCAAAGTGTAGGTGTGTGCAGCAAGGTGTAGGTGTGTGTGCGGGAAACAAAGAGAAAGGACAGCAAGATGAGCAGTAGTTTGTGAGTGAACACAATGTAGGAAATAACCTACTTGTGCATGTTTTCTTCATGCCGTGGTATCAAAAGAGGCATCGAGTATCGTTTCTTAAAATTCTGCTATCGTGGAAACCTTAGTTTGGACATTGCAGCTTTTTTAGGAACCAAAAAAAGTCTCAGCCGTCATGTCAAGACTAGAGACCACACTTCCTTAAACTTTGTTTAATCCATGAGGAGTTCAGAGTCGTTTAATTATGAAAGTCATGTTTTAAGGAAGAACAACGCCTCTTAGAAGATAAAAACGAGAAAACTGTGTGACTCACCAGACCAAAGTCTTAATTATGAGCTACTCAGGAACTTCCACAATGTGATGTGACATGAGAACTGTGCAACAGCAAAGAGCACGGAGCGCTGAGGATTTTCATGACTGCATGACATCTTAAATATCTTGATGCGTGTTCTACAGTTTCTTAAAGACAAACTAACTCCCTTAAAAGAAAAATGAATGATCATAAATCCTTCATGGTCCCAGCTCACTGACGGAGTTAACTCTGGTCACTTTAGTCTTTGGTACATTCATACAGTGATGGCCCCGGCCATGCAAGGTGCAAACTGCTCATCAGTTTTTGGGATGTGGTGGTTTTTCACACACAGATGATGCAGCCTGCGAGAGCAATTTGGGTCCAGTATCTTGCTCAAGGACACTTTGACATGCAGAATGAAGTGGCTGAGAGATCGAACCACCCATCATGTGATTAGTAGTCGATCTCCTATCTACTCAGCCCCATTAAATTATATAACTTTTACAAACTGTTACAATAAGGCTGGTTCATGTCTGACATGCTGCTGGGATAATGTTAATATTGCTTATTTAGTCTGATAAACCGTCTGAATTCTCAATTTACAGAAGAAAAGCAGCAAAGCCTGGCGCGTGAGAGGCTGGAGCGAGCAAATACTTCACATTTTTTGCTTGAATAAATGACAACCGGCATGTTGACTGACTGGTCAGTCAGACTAACTGACTGATCCTTCCAATTTCAAAGCATATATTTAAACACACAGTTTTGGAGAAAGTTTGATTTGCTGTAATATGAAAAGTCATTTCAGGTCAGGCATCAGAAGCTGCATAAAAAGCTGCAAATAGTGACCTTTATATTCAAAGGTCTGAATGTCAATATTAAAACTGATAGTGGATGCAGCTCCACAGTGTTTACAGATGATAAGTTAACACACACCACATTCCGTGTGTATCCAAGGTGCGGCCAGACCAGATCAACAGTTTCTTTACACAATTTGTCCTGCAGTTGTTCTTTTACTGCACACACACACACACACACACACACACACACACACAAACACACTATAAGACTGTGACTCTCTGTAATGGACAGATGATGATGAGATCAAACCAGGAAACAACATTTAGATTTAGTAATTTAGCTTTTATCCAAAACGACTTACAGGGAGCAATCTCAGTATTTTGCCCGATGACAGTTGCACATGCACACTGAGGGAGCCGGGGATCGAACCTGCGATCATCGGGACGACCCCGTACACGAACTGTTGGATGCTATTCGACCCACGCAGACAGCAAAAAAGGAAGACGAGCTAAAAATGCTAACGTCAGGCTAACAAGAATACAGCTACACAGCAGTAATAACCTAGGTCGGCTATACGAAGCAGCTTAGCTGATGTTATGTGTCATAAACCTCGGGGTTAGCCGACGTTAGCTACACGTCCCGTTGCTATCTTTGTACCCGTAAACAGTCAACAGAAAAGGCTCGTGACGACCGCCAACGTACCTCGGTGAAACCGTGTGTCGTCTCTCCTGAGTCTCGAGCTGGCTTTATAAGAGGCTAACCTCGCCGCAGACCTCTTATTTTCATATCGTTGTCATATCTGGCTGATTACAGCGCGGCGTCAACACACACTGCACCGATTGAAGGCAAAACAGGAGGCGGCTCGGAGAGCGAGGGGGAGCGGGAGGGAGGGAGGGAGAGAGGGAGAGAGCCAGCGGTGCGGTCACATGACCCCGGCCGAGGCCGAGGCGTCTGCGTGCGGTTTGACGTGGTGTTGCCATAGATACGGATTAACGGTTGGTACGTTTAAAATAGCGCTATATTTAAGCGAAAGCCGACATGTTTGAGCTTTGTTTGTCGAAATCTCGACAAAATTACTTCCGACAAGTTAAAAGCACTCTTTGGTTCTCTGGTTTAATCTAATATAACTTGAGAAAACGCAAGTTACTGCTGTTAGGGCTTTTATTTTGAAAGATCCGGGTGCGGCCAGACTACTTTAATCTTCCTTTGACGGTTATCTACACAGTTTCTGTTTCATTTATCCTGTCTCCCTCTGGTATAATAATCATTTAAAAAATAAACTAAAATAACATAAAGGTGTTTGAGATGTGTGGGGAAAAAAGAGAAACTTCCAAGTCAAGTTACTCGGGTGATGTTTGCTGCGTCAACCAAAATAAAAGCATAAAGGAAGTGGGTTACATTTAACTATATTATAAATCAAAGCAAATTATTTAGATGTAAATACACACATTTTTATACCTAACTTAAAAAACCACGCAGTTTAAAAATAGGCCCATCAACAAATAATGTACGCTACTTTTTTTCATACCGGAAGTCATATCGCTGGTTAGCTTTACAGGCTAACCGGGGTGTACGGTACTTCAAACATCTGAAACCGGTCAGGAGGCAAAAGTCCACAGCTGGTTTGACAGTCCCGGGTTACGCCACATCACTGCAAACATGACCGTAAGCTATAACTTATATACTTATATTGTTATCTTTAGTTTAGCTTCAATACGAAATTAAAGCAGCATACGTTCACTGTACGAACAGCTAGGTAGCCTGCAGGCTAGGCTAGCTTTGAAACTTGCGTTAGTTGTTGCTCTTTTAGTTAAATAAGAATAAAAGTCGCTGTCATTGATAACACGGCTACTGACCGGGACAGATCAATTCTGTTCACTGTGCTAGCAGCACACATAGTTACTGAGCTCAGTTACTTGTTATGCAAGTGTAACTACGCCAGCATCGTCGCAGATTGATGGTGGTGACATTCCCACAGACTGTGGTCCACGGCGCGTCACAGTTACATAACAGCAACTTTATTTAAACTGTCTCCAACAGAAGCACGAGTTTGAGGTGGCCATGACCTGCGAGGGATGCTCAGGAGCTGTGACCAGAGTCCTCAACAAGCTGGGAGGTGAGACACACACACACACACACACACACACACACACACACACACAGTCTTTCAGATGTGCTTCAGCTGCAGTAAAATAATGCTTCCTTTGCATATTCTTCCCTTAAAGCCAAAAGCTGTCTGGAGAGTCACTCTGTGAGTGATTCAGAGGCTTTGGCAATTATTCCTGCACTGGCAAGTATAAATGCCAACAGACAGCACTTATTAAGTGATAATCCTTGTTGTTCCAACACTGCATTTAAACATGAAGGTACTGGATATTCGCCCAAGTATCAGCTACCCACATGTAAAGTTCAGCAGGATATTTGCGGATGAGGTGAAGCTGAATTATCTGTTGGTATATACGTTTTACGCGCCTTCTCGTCTTCTTTGGAATGTGAGTTGTAGCCTGTGCAAAGTGTTTGCAGACCTCTGTTAGCGTGTCACATTTGCAGATGAGATGCAGCTGAATCAGCAGCTCTCTCAGTAAAAGTAAAAGTGCAGTTTGCGTCACGTCTTCCCGCATGACTTCTTGGCTCTGAATGTTGAGTCAAACAGCAAGTCACCTGATGCACGCTTACTTTTATTTGGCTTAGTCATTAAAAGGTCAAGTGCTTCAGTGACAATTCTGTTTTTCTGGCTGGTACAGGTCTCTCAGTGTGTGCAGGGGCATTACAACCAGAAACTAGTGAAACACACTCAGCCCATAAAGTAAACACTGACCTCTAGATCATCTTAACATCAAGATTAAAGCATCTCATGGTGAATCTTCTACATTCCACTGTGGGTGTTTGTTGTGCAGAGCGCACTGCAGACTTTCTGCACTGCTGAAGCTTCTCAGAATCAAACAAAGTTCCTCTTTGTTCTCTGCGCTCTCTCAGATGTGAAGTTTGAGATCGACCTGCCTAAGAAGCTGGTTTGGATCGAGTCCGACAGAGACGTGGAAGTTCTCATGGAGACACTGAAGAAATGTGGAAAGGAGGTCAAGTACAACGGCACCAAATGAAGGAGTCTGCTTCACATAGAGCAGGTGACACGACGGACATAAAGTGTTACCACAGATTTATGTTTATTCTCCACATAATGCTGTTTATGATCTCCATAAACTTGCTGTGAGGGTTGGTTGTTTTGCTCAAGGCAGAAACCAACATATCCAATAACATTTTTTTTTCTTTAGGAAATCGTCGCTGCTGATGCAAAATGAAGATTTATTCTGGATTTTAAACTCTCTGCCTGTCAGGAAGAGTCTGACGGATCTGAGTGACCGCCCCCTCCCCCTCATTAAAATGCCAAAACGCTCACACGCACAAAAATCCCCCTCGGATGCAGATCGTCTCTCAGTGAACTGCCGAGCATGTTTAGAGAATGACAACAGACCCGAAGATCATGGCATTAGCTCTTTTATGTGCAGCGCTGGATTTGACATCCTCTATCTGTGTTTCGTCTTCCATGTGATGGAGGCGACATGACGATCTGGCCTAAATAATCCCTCGACACACATCTCCAACATATTTTCTGACAAAGAATAAATTGCAGCCTTTCCTGTGTCGTTAAAATTGGCAGTAATATTTTATGTTTACTTAATAACTAACAGATGAGCTGTACAGTGACACCGTGCATGCTCTTCAGTATGAACTCCAGCTGTAAAATCAGAAACATCAGGACATGGAACTGGAGATTTGAAGCATTTATTATGTCTGTGAGTGTTTGTAAAAGGTCACATTAAAGCTACATGAATTACATGAAAATGAGACACTAGTAAACTTCCTTTAACACTTTGAAGTACATTCCCTGCATTGTAAAGTGTAGTCTGCCTGAGCCATGACTCAGTGTTGTTGCATTCACCTGCACCGAGGAGGAAACTCAGCCCTGTCTCTCTTCCTTTCAGGGAACACCTGCTGGACTTTATCTTTCATCACAGTTTACACTCTAAAAACTGGCAACACATATAGAACATATCATGTTGATCTGATTTTTACTAACATGTATGTTTGTTCAGCCCTTCATGTAATTCACTCTTCATGTTACTTTAGGAGAAAGATAATCACTCTGTCTTGGGCTTTTGTAATTTGTCTTGTCTTGATATGTTGTGCACACACACAGGAAATAAATCAGTTCTGCCTCCATGTCACTCTCTAGTTTTACTGTTCATAATACTTCATTGTTACTAACAAACTATTTATAGTGTGCAAAAACTTTGGGAATGGGAAAATTGCTCCCAGCTCATGACTGTCAGTGCATAGAAGCCAGGCTGATAAGACAGAAATCATCATGAGTAAAGATTTTTAAAAAGAATCAAAAATCAGATCAGTTTTCTGTCCCTTTCAATAACTTTGGATTGTCTGGGTGTCATCATCTCAGAAATATTTCAAGGATCAGATCAATTCTGTCTGTGAATAATCTAGAAAATTGTCGTGCGTGCCTTCATACTTGGCTAGATTCTTGTAATTTCCTTTATGGCGTCCCTCTACTGTCTGCAGTTCATTCTAAACTCCTGCCAGGATTTTCACTTGGACAAAGAAACACAACCACCTCACATCGATCCCGGCTCGTTGTCTATCTGTTGCTTATAGAGCTGATTACTTATAACGCTCTGAGAAGCCTCACCCCATGAGGTTTTACAGCTGATCATTAATGCCTCTATGTCTCTTCTCAGTCCCTGAGATCCTCGGTCATTCTCGGTTACACAGTGACTGTGGACTGACCTGTCTAAGGAGATCAGGGCTGCTAAAATACACTTTTTTGTAATAGTGTTAGCTTCTAGTTCAGCATCATTGTGGTTTGTTTTAAATCTGCTACAGAAGTTTATTTTATTACTAGGAAAAAGCCTCTTTAACAGGGAAAGAATTGGAAAAATTAATCTTTGCTTGATCAGTCTGATGCTAGAACCTCATTACTTCAGAGCTTCAGTAAGAACACACATCCGGCTGATGGGATAGATGGTCCTGATGAACGCTGAACCTCTCCCTGCTCTCTCACTTTAAACTGAAGGTGTGAAATTTTCAGGTTGCATAACAATGCAGTGTTGCAACCACCAGGAGGCGCTGTGTGATCAAGCCGTGCCCACTTCCTTCAGAGCTTTTTAACTGCTGCTCCAGGAGACATGAAGAGTTTACTGGTTTAATCCAGAATCCAGAAAATAAACACAGAATTGAAAATAAGATCTTCATGTTGATGAAACTCGTGGGTCCCTCTGCTGACGTGGCTTCTGTCTGGAGGAAAAGAGAACCCTCCTGAGCATGCATGAGTCTAACAAACTTATCATCACGTCAGACACGTCATCAGCTGATTCAGGGATGAAATGCAAATAACTGAACATTCCTGCAGGTGTTTCACTTCTGTGCCACGTTGTGGGCTGGATATCTCCTGAATGTGCATTTAAAGTTATGCAACCACAAACTTAAAGATAACGCATGATTGATCCCCCCAAGAGACAGACCAGAGAGGGAGGCAGTACAGCATGCAGATAAAAGTTTGTAATGCAGCTGATATTCCTGAGCACTGTGTGAAAATATACACTGAGAGGTGAGACGATAGTGTCAATTTCAAGCTTTAACAACCTTTTGAAATGATCAGGCTGCTATCACAGACAGACCCTGAGCCGCCACCCTCGCGGCTGGTACAACCCTCGCAGCGTCACCATGGGTGACACCCAGCAGGACGGTCACCACCGAGGCGTAGAAGAGGGTGCCGCCGCAGATGTAGACGGTCCAGCCGAGGTACTGCAGCAGCTCGGGCCTCTGCTGTTGGATGGAAACCAAGAAGGCGAGCAGAGCGGCGGCGCAGAGAGCAACTACAGAGGAGGACAGGAGGCATTCAAAAAGATGTCTTACATGTCTTGCATGGCAGTTTGTCTGTACATGGTTAGAACTATAAAATCCTGCATTCTTATACCAGAGAGGATGTTGAGGACCAGAGCAGCGATGGCCTTCTTTCCTCTGCTCAGTGCAGGCCTGACTGTGAACACAGCAGTCAGAGACAGCAGACTGGAAGAACCTAGAAACATCCACGACAAACTGTAGGTACCTGCAAGCAGATGGGTTCAAATGTTATGGTGCTGCAGGTATTCTCATGTGTTCCTAACATATTTTGATGATTTATAATCTCCACAAACAAACGTTGACATCATGGATGCTTACCCAGCCAGGCAGGAAACGTCGCGCAGATGGAGACGCCTTTGTGGATGCTGCAGCCGGCAAACAGTCCCTCGCTGGCCCCCTCGGTCTCAACTAGCCACTGAGGCGAACAGAGACTTATTGTGTACAGCACAAACTCCACAGATAACAGGGTTGTCAGCACAGTCACTGGATTCCTCATATTACACTCCCACATGCACAAACAGTGTCTCTCTTCAGTGCATCGGACAGTTCGACTTTCTGCGTGACGTCGGTTAATTCTTCTCTGAGCCGGGAGAGTTTGGTGCTCCAGATTTTTACTCCTTCTTCACGTGCTGCCTTTGAGCAAGGCACATAATCCACAGAACGCTGTTACACTTTGCACAAGCAGGTACGACTGTCTAACTCAGTGGGAAGCAAAGAACATTTTGTATCTTCTCCATGGCTACTGACATCCACCATGTAACTGGGATATACACGAAAGTTTCCCCTGACAAATGTTGGCGCCCGTTGTCCCACAGTTGATACAATTAATGTAATATACTGAAGCAAATACAGCCTGTTTGCTTCCATTATGAAGCTAATGTTGACCAGCGGGTTGCCAGGTTCAGTCCAATCTCTGTGATTAACACACTTTTGTTGTACTCGCTGAATGCTGTACCTAATATCCTTTTGAACGAGGCAGGGCTGGCTGAACACACAGTGGGGGAAATAATACGTGAGCTTCTGTCAAATCTGTGCGCTCCTTAGCTAAATAGCCAAATATATACAGCCATATATGATGCCTGCATACTTTTGTTGTTCTTTGAGCTCTTTGGGGGAACAGAGGGTCAGTAAACTGTGCAGTTAAAAGAGCCAGTGTTTTAGACTCTTCTTCCAACTTTGCGGTAACGTATCGGAGACGGCAAACAAAGCTGCTCCATGAAGAAATTATTATGTTTCCAGTTTTCTGTGGAAGAACTTGACTCGACCTCACAGAGACCTGACCCTCGACCCCATCCGACACCTTTGGGATGAACTCGAACGCCAGATCATCAGTGTTGGACATCACTGACAGCTGAATGAGGGAAAATCTCTGCAGCCATGCAGGTTCATCTCTCAGAGAGCCTGAAACCAGACGAGTGGAGGTTGTTATGGCAGTAAAAATAATGTTCAAGTGTCCACATACTTTTGGCCACATAGTGTACATCATGATCGGCATGACATCTCAGCTCTGTTAGGCTTATTGACACATTAAAATCTCTTTCTCACACACACACACTGTCCTCAGCTGACCAGGTAATATACAGTTTGTGTTTAGGTGTGTGTGTCCCATGGGTGAGGGTGAGGGTGAGGGTGGGGTGTAGTTAGGGCTGTCAGATCCTGTCCAGGGTGCCAAAACAAACACACCCATCACCAAGAGGTTACGGCAGTCAGGGAAATGTGCAGTTTGACTGACGAGAGCAAACAGTCAGCCGACCCTGCGGCTTCGCGTCTCTCCGGGAGTCTCTGCCGTATATTTCCTCTCTGTTTGGTGAAACTTTATCATCCTGTTCTGGCTGGAAACTCGTGCAGAGCTTTGACCATAATTCACATCATAGGAAATGTATCATGTAAATGCATACTGCTGAGGGAATTACACCCTCCTGATCTGCCACAGCATGGAGGAAAATGAATCATATGCAGGCTTTAGGTTTATTTTATGCACATAAAGCAGTTTATGTTGTATTATTCGACTGCACCTCTCGTATTTACCTCCTCCTCCACCCGTCATTTCACATCCAGGAACTCCTTCCTGCCCCCTTTTTCTCACCACTCCTCATAACCTGACCTCTTAGTTTGTCCCTTTTTTTGGATATGTTTGCCTGTTTTAATCTGCTTGCTTGGTTTTAATTTCTGCCAGTTTTCAACCATGAGCAAACTTACCATAAATAAACATTTCCAAGAATGGAAACTTTAGTATGTTTTTGACCTCAACCTTTTTGTGTCTAGTACTGAACAAAAACACTGCAACCAGCAGCTGCAGTGTCTAATATTTCAGCTGCACATCACCAGCGTACGTCCAAAAATAAAGGTGCTTGTTTTTGCCACTGACAGGTTCAGATTGTTCTGATAAGTGCCCGGTCATTTTATGCAGAACATTGTGGCTGCCGGCTTTACGGCTGACTGTGCAGGATCTTGCTTGTGGTGTTTGTTGTGTATGCAGTGCGAGGTGTGTGGTCGCCTGCCCCCGGTTGGTCATGGCTGATGAGGATCATGAGTGGAGCGGCACCGATTCCACCATCGATCTCTCCGTTATCGCTAACCATTTTTTCATCACCTGTTTCATTTCGCTGTATTATGTCACAATGACAAAGTTTCTATTCTATTCTATCCTACCACCTGTAACTTGCTATGGTATGAGCTGGATGCTACCTTAATATGTTAGTATAGAACATAGTTCTGTATAATTTCCTAGAAAGAAACTCATATGCTATAAATTCCTGGAAAGACAATGCACTCTGGTCCTCATTAAGGACAAATTAGAGATAGTGTGTAATTGGTTCACTTCCAAAAAAATTAATTGCCAGTATAACCTCGAGAGGTACTTTTAGTCCGGGCACAGCAGGTCAACTGAAAATGTGAAATTTCTCTGCGGGCAAAATTACAATTCAGCGTGATGAATTATAGTCTCCAACTAAAAGTACATAATAAATGATTTTTTTTAACTTTTAATGGAGCCATTATCCCAAGGACATTTCTTCACTGCACTGCTCCTGTGACCGCCGCACACTACCATCGCAAAAAATGATTTAACAGAGACCTTTTATTTTAATTTAACCCAGTGTCAGGCTGTTTGTGATGCCCGTCTTGTAGCCAATGACAGTATAAAGAATGGACAGACATCACTCGTATATGTTGGCTGCACTGTTCCTCCCGGTTAATCTAAATGTCGACAAAGGCGTGGATCATTTAGGCTGTAAACATGTTTGTTTCTGCTGTCTAACATGGGGACTTATGGACTCACTTCTGGAGCCAGCCTCAAGTGGCCGCTAGAAGAAGCCGCGGAGGAGGGAATACAAATAAACTGTGTAGCTGTCCTGTGATTGAAGCCTCCAACTCTGCATGAACACGTGGCACCGACCAACGTTTAGACATGTTCAAGAAAACCAACAACACAAAGCCACGTGGTATTTATGGCGGCCCAGTGCAGCTTCCTTGTTTTGGCGTTTCAGTTTTATTTGCATTCCAGAATTAAAGATCATCTGAATCTAGAGATACCCTCGAACTGTACAATAACAGATCAGACGGGGATGTGATTACTTAGAATTCCCACCATCACGACACGACGATGTGATCTCGTCTTTATCCGTCACCTGCAAACAGATGCATGTAATGTACACAAAATATAAACACACGGAGGAGACAGATCAAACCCGGAAGATGAGATAGAAGCAGACAAAAACAAACACTCACAATCAGCGGAATAAACGTGTACATGCAAGCATGCACACACAAACACGTATACATGCGCTGTGTGTGTGTGTGTGTGTGTGTGCAGAAGCTGCGGTGGCAGAACCGAGATGACATTGTAATAAGCCTGCCAAAGATGCCCACAAGGAAAGATTAATTACACTAATAAGTTGACTATAATGTCAGGTTTCACCCTGGGCTGATATTGCACAGTGATGATTGATGAATACTTGGTCAGCTACTTTGAGGCTAAATGGTGTGAACGTGTTTCCCTTTTCTTGAAAGTTTAAAGTTCATTTCTGTTCTCCGTGCATCAGACTCAAGTATTGTGACATTTAACATTCTGCTGGCATTTAAAGCAGCAGTCCTAAAGCTAGTGGGAGTGTCCCTCTGTGACTGTGTGCTTCGTCTGAAGGAGATTGAGGACTCAGATTTTTTCTGAACATGCTGAGAAGCATGTATGAACCTGCAAAGAGTGCAAGCGAAGGCAGAGTTTTCATATCTGCTGAGGCTGCGAAGAGTCGCTCTGGAAGACTCATTTAAGATGAATGTAAAATTAGATTAAATGAACTATCTGTGCGAGTCTGAAGCTTTATGACTGCAGACTGCAGCAGTTTCGAACCAATATTGCCACTCGAAGATGGTAAAACTATTAAAGCTACTGTAATATTACAGGATGGCAATTTCTCCACAGGGATGTAGAACCAAAAGAAAGACTGGAATACTTGCAGTAGAATTTAAGGAGTAACAGGTGTACCTTCAAAAATAAAAGCCTGAATCATCCCATGCATTGCTCACAGAGAGCCCCTCTCAAAGTTTAATGTCTCAGTTCCCCCTTGATTGTGCAATGAATGGCACTTATCTTCCCTAAACCTTAAATTAAGTTATTAAAGTCCTTATCATTTCTGTGAGAGCAGACTGCGGAGCGTTAAAGCCTTCACTTCTTCTAGTTCTTAATATAAAGTGTTTAAGAGGTTCCACGTTCTCTTTTGAAAGTGCCGTCTGTCTGGTCAGGAAGTCAGTGTGTTCTCAGCGTAATGAGACGAAGGCCTGCCCTCCATCCGTCCACACTCCAGCATAAAAATAAGTTTTTACGTGTTTTTATGTGTTGAGAGCTGAAAGCACTTTAACTTTTTACTGCACAGCCTGCAGGCTCAGCCTCTGATGTGTCCATGCAGAGTGTGTGTGTGTGTGTAGTACCTGTTGTGTAAGTGTGTGTGCCTGGTGTTGGTACACTGTGTCCGAGCTGCAGTTACACGTCACCAAACGTCTGCAGTTGCTGACGTCTGCAGCTTTGACTCAGTCCAGGTTTTTCATCCTCAACACAGAAAAAAAATCATCTTATTTCTCATTGGCTGACAGTGTCATGTGTGTTTTAAATCAGTGAACATATATGATGTGACGTGGAGGTGTCTTTAACTAAAACAAAGGCTGCTGTAGCTGCTGTTAGCTTATATTAGCTCAGTTTGTCCAGTATCAGGGATGTGTTTGCTAATCCTTACTCATTACCTAAAGATGACATCTTCAAGGAAGCTGTCTCAAGAGGATTTTAAGCAAAGGAAGACCTGTAAAAGTTTCCATATGTCTCTACCTGTGAGAGGATTTTGTCTCTTCACACGTCCCTTGTGGATAATCATGTTTGCACATAACTGTGGCTGATTTTGGACACTCGCTGTGGGCGACTGCGTGTCCTTTACAAATCCCTTCAAACCTGGACCGAAGCCCCGGCGGTGAGGTGCTGAGCTCACCAGCTCTCCTCTGTGTCGGTGTAATTACAGCCTGTAACCCTCCATCAGGGTTTTGTCTCTGTGTGGCGGATCAGCCTAAATCACAGACTTCCCTCGAACGCACAAACACATCGCTCTGTTACGTTCTAGGCGTTCATCCGTCCAGTTCACCGAAGCACAAAGACAGCAGTTAGCTTCAGCTCCAGGATCAGCGTATCACAATAAACTATACATATCTAGTGCATGCACATACGTGTACTTCATCTAACCACGCCACAGTCATTCAAACAAAGACCCAGAAACATTACTCCAACAGCTATGACTGCAACCCAGTATGGATAAGCAGTGGGGTGTGGATGGGTGGAGGCGTACTTGAGAAAAATATCATGATTTTCTCTTCAAGTAAAGAGGTAACGTTTGCATCCACCACCACAAAGACCCAGGGTTTGATTACCAGTAAAATGGCAGCATTCACGTGTGTGAAGGTGAGTTGGAGCACCACCTGGAGGGCGAGGATCATGTGACAGACCCACACTTTGGTAGCGTGTCCCCCGACCTTGGTGAGGCCTCTGGGGTCTCCTGACAAACTCAAGGATGGCGAACGTTTGCAGTCGTGGCTCCACCATCTGGAACTATAAAAAAAAAACAGAGCCCGTCGTTAGCTGCTAAAAAACTCACCTGTCTGCCCTGTAATGTGTTTTTATTACTTGCTGTTTTTATTGTTCCTGTTTTTCTAACTTAGTGTAGTGTGTGTGTGTGTGTGTGTGTGTGTGTGTGTGTGTGTGTGTGTGTGTGTTATTGTGTTTAATATTGTTATTTCCTGTGTTGAAGCCTGCATTGCACGGCATCTTCTAACTTTGGTTTTGAAAGCTGCTTCATGAATAAAGTTTACTTACTTACACATACGAGGAATTTAACACATATAGACAAAGGTAAACAAACATATTTACACACACATACTGTATACACACACACACACACACACACACACACACACATTTGTAGACTATAAGGCAGTTCAGTGGTGCAGAGTGGAGATGATGCTGTGAAATAAACTGTTCATAAGAGGTAAGAAACTGTTCTTGTGTGTGAGTCGTGAACTTTTGTTTCAGACGGTGAATCATGGAGCCAATTATAACTTTTACTTGGATCTAATTTAGTTTCATTCTTGGGGTGTTTGAAGTTTTCTGTTTCTAATTTAACTTCTGTTTTTTTGGTTTGTTCGACCAATGAGGGGCGCTGCACGACAAACGTGTCATTTGCACCTTTAAATATGTTCATATGAGCAAAAAAATCCCCTCAAAAGACCCATAATTTATTGTGTTTGTGTGTGTACTTCTGCAGTTTGAGCAGCAGCAGGAGGAGGAGGAGGAGGAGGAGGAGGAGCAGGAGGCGGCTCAGTTTGACTGAAGGCAAAGCATCTATCACAGTGAAAAGGCTCCCTGTCCCTCAGCGTACAGTAGTAATCATTTAAGAGCCAGTGTGACCTTATAGAGGAAATAGTGGCTGAAAAAAGTAACTTTGATGTTTGTTAGTGAGGCTGCTGCCTTCATCCTCCCCCTGCTTACCGCTCTCATTCAGACACGCTGAGCAGAGTTTACCGTTTACTTACAGGTGAGCCTGAAGAAAAATCTAACTTAACTAAAAGTTAAGCTCTTTAGCTGAAGCGTCATGGAAAGTTTTCCAATGTATCCGTCCAAATATTGAGCCTGTTTGGGAGGTTTCGTCGGGTCAGGTGCGTGTTGTGAATTTCCACTGAATGAGATCAGAAACACGTTCGACTTGTAGTCTATCATCACCTGTGAAAGTTGCATTGGAGATCTTTAAACTCACATTTATTATCCTCAGAGTAAAGTTCAGTCTTGCGTCCACGGGAAACAAAAGCAGAAGAGGTGAGGTGGAAACTGAGCAGCTCATTTGTTGAAGTTGAAGGTGAACTGGAGCAGACGGGCTGACAAACAGACAGTGTGGCCAATCAGGGGGAGTGACGGACAGGTGTGCAGGAAGGGACTGACCAGCTGAGGACACCTGTTGGACAAAAGTGTGACATTCTAATGCGTGTCACAGCGAAGTGCACAGGTGTAAATAATAAACTACATGAGGGCTGAATACCATTTAGCTGCTTCAGTTTCAGGGTCATGAAAACAATGTCAATCATATGCATGACACACTGTTTTACTGTCGTATCTTATTGATCTGATCATCATAAAATATTTCAGGGAACATTTTGGCTGCAATGCTATGACTGCCCACTGGATGAAAACTGAAGGAAGGCTGAGCTTCAGCGATACACCCAGGTCCTCTCACACATCCAAACGTCACCCACTGATTGTTGCATGACAGACATATCAGGAGTGTTTAAGGCTGAAGTGTCAGGATTGATCCAGTTTAAATCAGGTTGAGTTTAGAAAACATTTTCAGAGACTCTATCAGTTCCACCTCGTCTGACAAGAGTCAAATACTTCTACTACTTCCTTTCTTTTGTGTGATGTGGCAGCGTGTGTGTGCAGCACTCTCACAGTTATTCTCACAATTATTTATCACTCTCACAATTATTTAACATTTAATAATGTTTAAATGCGTGTGTGTGTGTGTGTGATATCGCAGTGATGTCAACCTGTTTAAACCTGCAGAGCTGCAGATGGATAATTCAGCCCGGCCCATCGAGGAAACATAATTGCAGCTCTTCACTTCATCACCTCTGTAAGACATGTTAGCTCAAATACAGAGAGACAACTGCCACGTATATGCAAAAACAGTGAGAGAGAGACAGACGGAGAGAGAGACAGGGAGGAGGGTGGGTGAGGAAAAAGGAGAGAAAAGGGTGTGAGAGGAGAGGAGTGGGAAAAATAAAAGCAGGGAGACAGAAAAGTAGACAAACTGAGGGAAAAGGGAGGAAGGGTGAAAGAGAGGATAAGTGATGTGGGAGGAGGAAAGAGAGAGTCTCACGGTATAATGACACCACCTCCCCCCTCGTCCCCTCCTCTCCTCCCCCTGTCTCCCCCTCCTCTTCTCTCCATCATCGTCTGGACTGTGGCTTCCAGGCAGAATGGAAAACGCCACGTTGCATTGCAGCTTTTTTTTCCTTCTCCCCCCTTCTTCTTCCTCCTCCGTCCCTCCCGTCCAGCTGCTCTTCACATCAGCTCTGTGGGAACAGACAGGAGCAATCAGAAAAAACTCCAAAACAAACGGAGTTAAAGGAGCGTGAGGAATGGAGCTGGAGCTTGATTGCTTCTGTCTGTCTGTCTGTGGACGGCAGGTGTTGAATCATGAATCTGGGCTGTGATGAAGTCAATGTTCCACAGGATGAAGGCTCGCTGTGAGTTTTCAGAGAGTTACAGGAAGTCAGAGCTTTAACCTTTTATTGAGTAATATCATGAAAATGCAAGACTCCATTTATCATGCCCAGAGAAAATAACTACACACTAAATACCTGTCAGATTTAAAGAGACCTCCTGCTTGCATTTATTATATATGACTTCCCATCAATATATTTATGCAACATTTAAGAAATATTTCATATTTCGACATCTTTCATTTATTTCAAGTACATTCTGCATAACTTTAAGCCTTAATATAATACTGTTATAATACTGTTTTTGTACCAGGCTGTAAACATGTTTATTTCTGCTGTCTAACATGGGGACTTATGGAGACTGACTCACTTCTGCAGCCAGCCTCAAGTGGACGTTTGAGGAACTGCAGTTTTTGACACTTCATAGGCTTCATTTACCGGCCACGTACCCAGAAAATGGATGACTGCATGATGAAATACATTGAAGCTGACCTAAACTGGCTCTCGGGATCTTTCTTATGATTGATGTTAAGGTTTTTCTCCTGCTTCAGCTCCTCGTCATTGTTTGGGACCAGCCAAGCGTCTACACCCATGCTAACAATTTCATGCTAACATTAGCTGATTAGCCTTCGTCAGTTGGATGTCTGGACTAAAGGTCACGTCAGTCCTTCCAATAGTTGGCGACACGTTTCACTCCACACTACAAATGTCAACCTCATGGTGGACTGACCAACCGGCTGCTGGTGTGGCTGAAAATAAAACATTACGTGAGGAAAAGAGGGACACGAGGGCTCGTGTGGACATTTACAGGATATATGTGGAAAAAAACAACAAAATAAAGATAAAAAATAACATTTATTTATACAGAGCTTTTCTCAAAGGCAGTAAAAGTCCCTCAGAGGGAATAAATGATTCAGGTAAAGCTGCTAAAGACGTTTCATGCGCGCAGTTAAACCCCAGAGAGTAGAGCTCGATTTCCAGAAAGCAGCATGATGAATGCTTTAAATATGAGTGAGTCAGTACTGTTAGTGAATCTGCAGACTCTCGCTGTGCTCGAGGAGTTAAATCTCTGAACCAGCTCCATGTGTGCTGCCCTGCGTCTTAGCTTGACCTTTGACCTCTAACCCAGAACAGAGGGCGTGTCTTTGGGTCAAGAAGGCGACTTCAAAGCCAAATTCTCCTTAAATTAGAGCCACGCGATGTTTGCGTTCTGCTGATTCACACTCGCTCGCTCGCGCTTCAGCCTCAGCCAACTTTTATTCCATTTTAGGGAAAGCCATGCGACGTCCTTAAATCACACAGAAATGTAAGACGCTGTTGACTTACTCAGTATTTAACCAAGACCGCAAACTTTTCCAAACATTAAACAAATTGTTTGGCTCCCTAAACATAACCATGAATATCTTAATCATGCTTTAGTTGGCACGAGTGGGGAAAACACTGAAAGATGTTGACAGTGAACATTTGGCAGATATGTTTAATATCAGTCATCAACCCCGAACAGACAGTCAACTCATGTTTAAAACATTTTGGGTGTTCCAGTAATTGTAAGACAGAAACAGTCTGTGTTGCTCCATAAATCCTTCCACCTGTTCGTATCTGCAGCGTTGGACGTCAGCGTCTCTGCACAAATCTGCATCTTCATCCATCACCTGTCCAGTTATTGAAGAACATCAGTGCAGATCATCAACCTAAAGGACTGCTGAGAAAGACAGTTAGATATTATCATATCTTCATGGGTGAGTGTCCTTAATAAAGTTATTATTATTACTTGTTGATCAAAGTTCTTTATACATTATCAGTTACAATAACTGTGATTATGAGTTACTCTTAAGTAGTTATTGGGCGTTTAAAGTAAAGTAATGATATTCCTGAGGTATAGGCACATATTACACAGACACTCATGCTTATAACTATAATTACACATCACTATCAGCTCAGTATAATGCTTTATAAGTATGTTTATAATGCATTATGTGGGCATGGGCGTCACACAAAGTTTTGTACTCGTATATCAGCAGCAGGGAGTTAACACGAAGCCCCACCTACCAGAGCAGGAAGAGTGAGGGAAGGAGGGAGGAATGGAAGGTTTGGGGGGGGGGTCTGCGTCCTAACTGGGACGTCCCACTGGAAATGTCTTCTGTGTGAAGTGGTGAGGCTGTTAGATCGTCCCGGGCCCCCGCACACTGCTGACTTCTCTCCTCTGGTGTCCCTGCTCTGCAAAGCGAAAGGTAAGAGCGCTCGCACTCTGCACAACTTCTCCTGTATCACTTATCATGTGACGCCGGTCTTGGAGTGACTTTAGCAAATTGTGACTGGTCTGTAGAGACTTTGTATTTCAGTTTTTAGTCTGCGAGATTAATGGAGGGAGAGAACAATGAAAGTTTGCAGGAACTTACTGATTTTTTTGTGTAATAGTCTAAAAGTACACTTTTATGTGCAGTATGAAGTTGCTGAATTGAACTTGTATTCTCTAAAAATTAATTCACATTTCTTTGTCAGTTGCCATAAATCAAGTTAAATATAAAGTTTATTTTTCTCCCATTCCGACCAAAGTGCCACAAAACACTTGATCTGCAGTTAATCTCGAGACTCAATCCTGGATTGAAAATTCACACTTGATTACCTGCAACACATTCTCCAGCAGCTGCCCGCATCGCTGTCAGTGGCCGTTTCTCAGTGTTCCACCTCTTTCACGGTCTAAACACACTTTAAAAACTTACTTTCAAATAACTGACACCTGGTTTGAAAAAAGGCAGCTGAGGTGGCCTCAAATCTCAGCGAACAATCACCTCTGTTATTACCTGCTGAAGCAGCTGCGAGGAAAATCACTCCCTGCAGGTAAACAAGCTGCGATTATGAGGATTCATTCTCTGTGGAGGTATTGTGTGCCACATCGGCAATAGGAGGAGGAGGAGAGGAGGAGGAGGAGGAGGAGGAGGAGGAGGAGGAGGAGGAGGGGGCTCTGTGGTTAAGAGCTGGGTAGGAGGGCAATGCACACACGAAATGTTGCTCTCTTTTTGTTTTGGGAGAATTCAAGGATTTGCAAATGGACCTCTGCAGGTTTGTCTCTGTGGAAAAGGAGAGAAAACAGAAAGAAAGAGGAGAAGGAGGAGTGGGATTGTGAGTGGGAGTGGAAGAGATTTCAACAAAAGCCCAACAGAGCAACGGCAGCATTTTTCTCTGACACATATCTCCCCTTCCCTCCCCGCTCAGCTCTCCTCATCCCTCTGTGACTCCCCTCCCTCCCTGATTACTCCCATGTAAAGGAATGCGGGTTGCCATGGCGATCGGTTACCAGCTGTTTAAGACGCTCTATTAGTTCAGATGCCTTCAAGTGTCGGGATGTCACTCACGCTGACCCACGGGGAGAGCGATTAGCTGTCAGCGGCTGAAGTTCTTGCATATCTTGGGGGTGATTGTTGCTCTGTGGATGTTTAGCTCTGAATGCTGAAGCCTATAATGTGTCAGCAGTTTGTTTTTACCCCCTTTCCTGTTTCAACATGATTATTCCCTCCTGCACAAAGTCCATAAAGCTCCATATGTTTTCTTGGTTTAGTGTGGAGGAACTTGGCAGGTCTGCACAGAGCCCTGATCTCAACATCATCCAAGACTGTGAGCCAGGGTTGGGTTGGGTTTGGGTTGGGTTGTCACTCAACATCAGTTCAGTCCTGGTTTCAGTGTTCTTCACACCTGTTGAGGATTTTTCTGAGCTGCCTGACAGACAATGTGTCTGCATTAGTATGAGCGAGGTAGAGACAGAGCGTCTCTGGTTGCTTTAATTGTGGAGGTGGCAGGTTTAAGGACTGAAGTGGGAGGAGGGATGGGGGGGTTAGTGGTGTTTGGACCTGAGGATGCTGGGAAATACCGAGCCAGCTTGGCAAACTCTGGAAAACTCTAATCCGCCGACAGGAAGGAGGGATTGTGCTGCTGTGTGGGCTTCGACGTGGAGAAGAAAAACCTGGAGTTTATACTGTCAGCAGAGAGAAACAAAGAGACAAGAAGAGAAAGACGGGCGGAAAAGAATAAGAGACAAAGAGAAAGAGGTGACGAGAAGCCTAAAAGAAAAGGGAGACAAATAAACTGCTTAGGAAGGACTTTGTAGACTTGGAGAAGGGACAAAGGCCAAAAAGATTAAATTAAGAAAACACGAGGAGGACTAACAGAGACGTGACTCGCTCCTTTGAGATCAGAAAAATCAGAAGCGACCGATTCGTTCGACCTGCAGCTTCGGTGCTCGATGGTGTCGTGTTGCTGCACCAAACGTTCCAGAAATCACCTCTTAATCAGGCAGCGTAGGTCGGGCCGTGAGGCTCTTTCCTCAGGTATCCACTTGAGTAACTTTCTCTTTAGTACTGCTCTGTTTCAAACCACACTGACCGGCTGGCTGTCTGCCTTACAGACCACATAAAGCTGATGTCTTTTGGCTTCTTACAGTGTGCATACAACAAGAAGACAGAGACAGGAATGATTCCAACCACAGACTCACACGAGGAAACCTTGACAGGATTTTAGTGGTTGAGCTTTGATCTGTTCGGAGTGGTTTGATGAAAGCATCAGGAGCAGGTCCGTGTTATTAACGGTAATGACACAGAAAGGAGAGAGAGAGCGAGGATAAAAGCAAAGAGCGATCAAAGGATCATTTTCTGCAGTGGTTTACCGAAAGGCTGAAATAACCCAAATGTCCTGTGACTGATCAGCAACAGGATGTGTTTGGCTTTTATTTTGCAGATACAATATTCACGGTCTAACCAAAGTAAAGAAGTCAGAGGAAAAACGTGAAAACTGGCTGAGTACGAAGTGTTCATCGCCTCAAGTCAAATTCTGTAGAAAACCACAAACAGACGATCAGTCCAGGTGAAGGGGGGAGGACAGGAAAGAGGTCAAAGAGGTGACAAAGAAACTCAGGTTACATCCATCCTGCGTCTTCTTATTTGTGCTCAGAGTTTCCTGAGCGGTGAGGACGACTGGTGGTCTCTATGAAACTACTCTTTGTCCAAAGGAATGTAAAGGGGTTTCCCCCCACTCTGCCGTACCCTCTAGAGAGAAGTTGAATTTGTCAGGTGTCTTATTGCCAGTTGTGAAGGTAGTCTGGATTTAAGGCGCTTGATATTTGATATGAGCGAGAAAGTAGCTGCTGCAGGTTGCTCAGATCGACTTCGACTCCGGCAACGTAGAACTGACCTCTGAAAAATCAGTTTTTAACCTGTGCTCATGATAACATCCACGCTGTAATAAAGTCTGAAAGGTAATTAAACCCAAACTGAATACTTGGAACTAGAAGAGCACAGACCTCCACCGACACCAACAATCCAATCTTCCTCACCTACAGGGTCATCGTTTGGAAAAGGGCGTCACTTACAAACAATACAGGCCCACCTGTCGCCGTCTGCCTGACTCAGGTCTCAGTTTCAAACCTGTTTCACCTTTTGTTTTCCTGTTTGGTCCTGAATGGTGGAAACTTTGTTTTGTCACAATACTCGACCAGCATCCAATCTGAAGTGTAATTAGAGCTGACAAGTGACCACTGAGAGACTCCAGCTCTGCTGGCACAGAAGCTCAGGACGAAAAACGACTTCAGAGGTCAACCCTCGTTATTGCAAATGAATGAATAAGATGCTGGTTCTCTAACCAACATCTTTTCTTTCTCCTCTGCTCTTTTAGACTTTTTGGAGTTTTAATCCTCGTTCAGAAAATCAGAAGCCTTTTACCGAGATTTGCTTTCCCCATCATAAAAATCTACTCAGCCGACAGAGCTCAATAAAGACAGAGGAAAACACTGTTCGTTCGTGGCGCCTTTACTGAATATTTGCCCCTCCACAGTCCTTTGCATGCCGGTGTTGTTTGTCTGCACTGTTTGCTGGCACACAGGCTGCTGCAGGTTGTTTTTCCAGGCCTCCATACCCTCCAAAACCCGCCTGTTATGTCACCGAGGAGCAGAAGAAAGAATTCTTCTAAATCTGCTCCCTTTAAAGAGCGTCTGAAAAAGAGACAGAAGCAAAGAAGAAGAGATATTAGCTCGAGGTGCAGGTTGTTTTCCTCCATAGCGAGTTTACACTTGCTTACCTAACTAACCTCCCAAATTAAATAGATTGGAGGAGAGAAAAAGGCTCCCTTTATGAGCCTGAAGTTTCCCTTTTAGCATCGACCCTGTTTGATTATGAGAGCAGCTTTCCAAATAAAATAATTTGTTTTGCTGTTACGTCAGTCCGTCCGGCCTCTTTTTTCCTGCCGAGCGGAGCCGAATGACTCTGACCAAACAGGAATACGTTAAAGTGGACATACGACGGGAACACGGTGTCCCTCCAAATCAAATACTGACCCCGCACTTTTCAGAGATGAGACTGGTTTTTACTTTTCCCCTCTTTGAGATGCCGTCAGATACGCTTCTCATATCGGTGTTGGGAGCTTTTTCCCGTCAGCAGAACACCTTGTTTTTTTTATTTTAGCTTTTTAAAAGCACTGAGAAGTTTCCTTGTGTGCAGGTTATTTGGAGACGTCACCGTCTGCATCCTCTGCCAGGGTTTCGGTATTTTTCCACATCCAAGCCCGCTCATGACTTCTCATTTCTGGACCATCGTGAACAGTGGCGACCATTGTTAAAGTCCTGCCTTGCCTCTACATCGAGCACTGGAAGACAGGTGGAACAGAAACAATGCCAAAAAATCCCGATGGTTATAAGAGAATTATTCTCTCATGCTTCTGTGGGAGCATTCATCCTCGGCTGGAAGTTTCTACTTCTGATGGTATCACAAAGCAGACAAGCTTGGAAGTAAACAGAGCGTAGACGCTTCTCAAGAAAAGTCCACAACAAACATAATAAACCAGCTCTGTACCTTTCAAAAGGAAAGGCCTGGAAAAGAACATGAAACCAATCCAGAAGTTTTCCTCAAACAAGCCTGAAAAAAAAATAGTAAAATGCCAGGAGCACGATAAATTTGGAAGAAACAAGCATTTCATTAAATGCTACAGTGTAATCAAATCTTTATAGCTGCAGTGTTTCATTGTTGGCTGCCTCCGAGGGTCTTATCTGACAAAACTCGTACAAACTCGCTCTCGAGGCTACATCAGCGTCTCGCAGCAGCGTGACACCACACGTCAAACACGTCAGTCAGTTCTAAACTTGCATTTTGCCTTTTTGAGGGTGACAGCAGGAGAAAAATGCGCCTACAGGCCGACAATCAAAAACATCTTTGTTTACAGAATACCAGAATGTTCTCGTGTCGCTTGAGGGTTCGTCAAAGAGCGCACGTCAACACACTTCACCGCAGGTCGACTGTATGCAAACTTTACCCTCTTCACTGCATCTGTCCAAACACGTCGCCCTATTCAGACGCTGCGTGTGCTCCGTGTTTTTTAGGACACCCGGCAACCAGCCAGGCGGAGCGTTCCGCCACCCCCAAAATGTCAAGTTCACTTTCCCTCAAGGCGATGTTTTCCAGAGCCGCGGCATTCATCCTGAAATCCTCTCTGTCTGAGCTGATAATTGCTGCGCATGTTGAACGAACAAGAAAAGGGAAAATTTCCAAAGTGTAATGCTCCAAAAGATCATATTGTTTTAGTTGTATTGATTTATTGTTGGTTTAAACCTGCTGGCATTTTGTCCGAGCGGCAGGAATTCCAACCATTCCCAACCCTGTTTTGTAAACCTTATTATCCCCCCGCTGATCTCCTGCAGCGTTCACTATATCGTGCAAACTGTGTCAGCTCATTTCAGGAGGAATTTCCCTCCCAGCAGAGTCAACACTCCGAGGTGCAGTCTGCTGCTGGGAGACGAATTCCTGCTCGTTTTGATATCGAGCTAAAGAAACGCGAACGCCAACATAAAGATAATGAAACCACAGTCAGGACTTTGATCTGCAGTCAGAGACACTTCCCCTATGCACTATATGTCCTTTGATGTGAGGAGGATAGAGACGTCTGGGCTGAAATGGCTCACTTCATGTAGAATAAAGAACAGAGAAACATTCGGAAGACCAAGCAACGCCACGCTCCATCACCAAACAAAGGAGCCCTTATTTAGTCCTTCAGGCGAGACATGACGAAGTTAGAGGAGCGGGGATGGAGAAAGCGTTTGGAGTCCCCCAACAATGGAAGCTCAGACAATCAGATGGAGGAGAGGAGGGAAGATAGACAGATAGGAGACTCATTGAGGCTCTCTCACGGCAGCCAGGAAATGTATACTTTGCATTCGATTAGATGAAAGCAGCCTAGCGTAGCCTACAATGATAATCATGAGCTAAATCTGACTCTTATTCTAATACAACTCCCAAAACAGCAGCAAGTAACAAGAAGCAAGAGTCTACCATGATTGTTGATCTGTGAATCAGTAACGTACCATCCAGCAGCAAAGCAGCAGTTAGAAATACATATTTTATCTCACTGCAGAGAAACAAGAAGTTACAAAATGTGCAATATATTTAAGATCATTTGTGCTCCTATGAGAACGTGTTCGACGTGGAGTTACTGTAACTGATGTCAGACTATGTTGGAAAATGTTTTCTTACTCTTGCTGTGGAAGAAGCAAGATGATACATGCAGCACAGCAGAATATGATATGACACGTTATAGGTGGAGGCTTTTATCCAGTCTATAACTACAGATGGCCCCAGTGGGAACTGCACCTCGCTGCACCTATTCAAAGGGCCTAAAATCACACACCGGGGTCAGATCGGCACATATCTGACACGTGTTTCTGAAGGCTAATTTAGTGCAATCAGCTCCCGTGCTCGCTCGGCTCCAGAATGAGAGAAAATCCCTTTCAGCTGGGTGCGATGACGTTCAGCGAGAGTGTGTTCAACATGTTCAACACAAAAACGGCCACAGACAGTTTCAACACGATCTGCCAGAAAACAAAGCCGGCACTGAGGGTTTTGTCTGGGAAGCTGGAAAGCTTTCATTACTCTGTCGAGGAGTTTTAGTGCACGTTGTGTCCAGATGCTTTGGTTGTCTTCACTGCAGGGCTTCATGGGAACAGGGCTGCTTATCGTTATCTAATTCTCCTCCTCTCATGTCGATCCTCCTTTTTCAGCAGATTCAGGCTGTCACACAGTTTGTTTGACAACAAATGAATCATAAAACTGGAAGTGGGAGTTTCTCTGTCTTTGGATAATAATAGTTTTGTGTTGTGTGAATATGTTCGGCTCACCGGCCGCTCTGTTTGTCTCCACAGACTTTGAAGATGAGGGTGTGGATCGTCTTTGTCCTGTGCCTGGCTGGCCACGCCATGGCTGCCCCTGTAAGTAATACTGTGTGTGTGTGTGTGTGTGTGTGTGTGTTTGTATATCCATGTTCCTTTCTTTGTGCGTCTTCCTGAGTGTGTGTTTCCTCCTTTCTCCTTTCCTGTCTGATCATCAATTCAGTGAGTTTCCATGTACGCCTTGGTGTGTGTGTGTGTGTGTTTTCTTATCCAAGTGCAGTTCCTGTGTATATCTACGTGCTGCATGTGTGTGTGTGTGTGTGTGTGTTCTCATTGCAAGTCTATGAAGATTGAATATTTGCATTCCCAAATCCAATTGCTCCCCTGAGTGTACGCTGTGTGTTTGTGTGCATGTGTGTGAGATCACTGTCTGCTTCGGCTGACTTCCTTCCTTCAAGTGTGTATTCACGTGCAAAAGTTATCTTGGTTTAACACGTGTGTGTGTGTGTGTGTGTCCCAGACTGAGGAGGAGGCCATCGTGGAAGAGGTAGCGACTGAGGAGCCAGTTGTTGAGGTAAATCCAGACGTTCATCCTCCTTGAAAAATCCTTAAAATCCTGGAAACACGGACTTAGATAAGACATAAGATTCATGGAGCTAATTAGAGGAGGTTCGGCAGATTGTTTTGTCCCTCTTCCAATGTGGTGACATTTTTTCTCACTTCAAGAAGAAGAAGAGACGAAACTATTTAATTATTCTGGTGCCATAAATTTACTTTAGTACCAGCACAATGTTAATTACACCAACACAACATGAGCACAAATCTTCATTAACTACCTTTTCTCCATGACGAGACAATGGAGCGCCTAAAATCATCTTTCATGTTAAAAACTAGGTTTAGTTTTGTTGTTCAGACAGGACAGATAAGTCAGAGAAAGTGTTTTAAGACCTGCATCCTCCCGATCCTGCAAAAATATCAACAGCCCGAGCCCGGCCCGACCCACAAACCACCAACTTTATGTATTATAGAAGCTGTGCAGAGCCTCTCGTTTCTTTTCTCACCGCCCACAGTGCTCCTGCCGTGAGAAGATCGAGATAGACTGTGTCTTCATCTCTCACACAGACAAGAAACTCATAAACTCATAAAGCCTCGAACACTTTCAGATATCTTAGATACACCTTTGACTTGATTACAACCTGCCTGCTCGCCTTGTGTTTGCTGCCCTTTTGACTTCATTGTTGGGCTGTCGTTGGATCTTAACGGTTACTTTAGTCACTGATAGAAATGATAAACTCTACAGCCCTAGATCTGTAATGCCCCGTCTCGGCTGGTGTGTTGACTCGACCCAAATGCCTTCGCTCTGGTCTGAGTTTGATTTGGCGTGTGTGTTGTGTTTCCCGAGCCAAGCAGCTGCTCAGAGAGATGATCTGATCTGTGATGGAGCTTTTGGGGCTTTGACACTGCAGCCAAAGAAGTTCACTGGTATTTGCTCATGTGACGGCGGTGGTGACTCCTCGTGTGAACGCCCCGAAGATGAGATCGATCCATCGCAGGAAACTCAACGTGAATAGTGAAAAAAATTTAAAAAGCAAGACGACCTGTACAGAGGCCTCTAAAGGTCAGGGACATGATGCCATCTGTCTGAAGGGTTCGAATCCCAGCATTTTGGGATCGTCTGTTTTATGTCTAACATAATTTTGGGTAACTGGAGGATTGCTGTCTTTCTCAGGTCTTTAGTCTCTTCAATCATCTGGTGACCTCTCAGGTTTTGTTTGGGACTTGTTTTTGGGGTCCCGACCTCCAGATGAAAAATCTAAAAAGCTCTGAGGACGTTCTGTTTGCAGCTGACTGGGACGTCCCTCATCTCAGTTTGTTCCACCAGATCTGGATTTTTACCAAACTCTAATCAATCTGTTCACTAAATTCCTCCTAAATCCATTTGTCACCTCTGAGGTTTCCCAACAAACAGACTGGCATGAAGACATGAAATCCTTCCAACCGCCTCCCTGACTTTGCCTCGACTGAAACATCTCCGTCAGAACACAGTGTTCTTCACTGTAAACAATCCTATGCTGCCAAAATCTCCCTCCACGAAACAGCTGGAGTGAGTCTTCATGTGAACGTTTTATCATTTCCTGCTCCAGAGGTCCAGCGGGACCAGAGATCCCACAGCTGTTAATTTTAGCCGGCCGCTCAGCCTCGCCAGCCGTTCAGGAAGCCATTACGTTCTTTCATGGCTTCACCACATGTGGACCCAGCTGCTTGTTGTTGTTGGATGTGCTGGTCTCGCTGCTCCCAGGCTCTGTTTGGCCTTCAGGGAGGAACCTTCTTTAGCGGTGACGTTTCAGCTTTTAGTTTTTTGAGGAAAACCAGGGATATTTAAGCGGTTTTGGTTTAAGTGGACGTCATGCAGAAATAGACACGACGACCACTGCACGGAAATCATCTGCTGACCAAGCTCAGAAAGATGGCTGTTAGCAGTTTCTTCCAGTCGCCCACTCCGATCACTTCGGACCCCCAGATGATAATAAATTCCTCTGCATGTGACTCATTAAGCTCTTGCTGCTCACAGTCTGACCTCTGACCTCTGGTGTTCTTCAGGAGCCTGAGGTGGGGGCCAACCCAGTGCAGATTGAGGTCGGAGAGTTTGACGAGGCCATCGATATTGGTGAAGAGGTTGAAGAAGTTGCTGCTGAGAGTAAGTTCACAAACACACATTGCATTGATTTACGTCACTTCCCAGGAGGCTTTCCCACATTTAAACTGCATTCCTGATCCTGTCCTTGGGGATTTGTGGAGTTATGTCCCCAAAACGTCGTCATAGCTTGCATGCAAAAACATCTGTGCGCTACCTGCTTGGCACCAAACAGCAGACAGACACAGTTTGAGTTCAAACCTCCACAAATCCTTTGTGTTGAGAGGTTTTTCGTGACTGCAGGAGTATAAATGTATCACGTCTGTTGTCTCGCACATTGACAATATTTGATTTAGCTGTGTTCCCTTCCTCTGCCCTCCAGCTACAGGATCTGCTTTGCAAAGTTGGGTGAAGCCTCAGACTGGCAAATCAAACAACCATAATAACAGACTGCCTCATTCTATGAGAGGAGATGGCTGTAATTATACGTTCCACCCTGTTTAAATGGCAGGAACTGAACCACAGGCAACACCAGCAGCTGGAAAACAGTCCAACTGTACAAAGTGTTCAGGATGAGGTATTTAGTTTTGCCCGTGCAGCGCTGGAAGATTTAGATTTAGACTTCTGTTTAAAGTAGCAAATACCACCATAGAAAAATAGACATTTTGACGTCTCACTCTCCTCCGGTGGCGTCTGTCCATGCAGATATTTGGAGACGTCTGCCTGGTTAATTAAAAAATATATAAAGACGTGAAGCATGGACGGAGTTGAATGAATGTACTGAGGAAATTAGGCTGTTTATTTCTGCTGTGAAGACATTTTGCACCCAAAGGGACCCTTTTATTTGAGGTTTGCAGTTCAAACAATGTGATTTTATAGGTGAGATTTATCTTTAAATTGCAGAAAAATTATGCAAAGTTTTTAAAGTCAGGACAGCGGGGCACGCTTTAGTAGGACATAAAGCACTGCAGTCTGTGGACTGACCGTGTGCCTTTGAATACAGAACCTGAACTACAACGCCCTGCCGCTCTGCTCCACGCGTCGAACAGTTTGCTTTGTGTGTTCAGCTTTAATATCGGCATCTTTCCATGACTTCTGCTGTTTTCCACGAGGCAGCTTTTCAGCACTGTAATTTTCTTTCTGACCAAACAGTGGCTAAAGGCAGGCACCAACTCGTTAATGACAGCTCTCTTGTTTATTCAGTCATTGCGTCATTAATCTTCTCATGTACGAATGAATTCATTTCAGTTTACTGGGCTGTTTGTGTCTGTGTTGGGTCATGGCATCTGTTTGTGAGCTGTTTCCTGAGAACTGGACTGTAAACTCTCCACAGATCCCTGCCTGAACTACCACTGCAAGAAGGGAAAAGTGTGTGAGGTCGACGAGGGCAACACCCCCATGTGTGTGTGCCAGGACCCCTCCACCTGCCCTCCTGCTGAGGGAGATTTCGAGCATGTAAGTTTGAAATTGAAACGTCATATTGAACGCTGAGGACGATTTGACAGCCAACATGAAGTCTCAAAACTTGCTGGCGAGATTAAAGATGATATCTGAAGTGAGGTCATGGACGCAGCTTAAAACAGAGACACCAGGCGTAGTTTAATTCTCAGTGCAAAGCTCATGAAATATGGTGATGCATACCATTTTGCATCTAATCAGTACACTACAGCAGGTGTTTTGCTCTTGGCTCCAGCCCACCGGTAGCCCAGCCGCAAGGACTCATCCACCTGTGATTTCCTTCTCAGGTTTGCGGCACCGACAACAAGACCTACGACTCCTCTTGCCACTTCTTTGCCACCAAGTGCACCCTGGAGGGAACCAAGAAAGGCCACAAGCTGCACCTCGACTACGTCGGACCCTGCAAATGTGAGCCCTCACACTGTTCTTCTGACGTGTTTGCAGAGAGTCCAGACTCAGATCAGTGTAGAGATTTACAGTAAAGACTCGGCTCTGCATGCAAACTAACTTTCTCTCTGACTCAACACTCAAATATTTTAGACAGGCCGATCGTCCAGCTTTGTAAAGCTCAACCCCTCCAGAATCCAGCAGATAGAAACTGAAACCACTAAAGTTGAGTGAAATGACAAAGTGATAAAGTGATGTGATAAAGACTAAACTTCATGAATCATTTCATCGGTTTCGAGCACTTGCAGTAAATGTCTGCTGCCTCCACCCTGGGCACGCCCCGTCTCATGGGAGCCAGATGTTAATGTTGCACTGTTAAAAAAAAACTCTTTAATCAAATGAGGCAGAGAAAAATGCATCTCATCATTTTAATGGCAACACGTGAGATAAAAATTGTGATTTGTGGTATTTATTAAAAGGACTTTAGCAATAAGAGAAACCAGGTTGTTTCCAGTGTACCTGCTTTGAAATACTCATTACTCTTTGACATCATGTCGGCTGTCGTAGTTTCTGTGTCTTTGTCTGTTCACTATTGATGGATTCGACCGTGTGTCTTATCTGTATCTTGTTGAGTATTTTGTTCCAACTCATCTGTGTGATAAGCTTCCAAACTGAAGCTCAGCTCAGCTCTCTCTGTGTGTCTGTGACTGATGGGCGGATTAGACTGTCGTGTCTGGCCTGCAGGCCGCAGCTCGGCGTTGGGAGGATCTGTCCGGACACGCGAGCTGCATTTCTTTTACTGTTCAAACTGTAACACGACACACACACACACATTGTGAGGAGATGAGTCAGGGCTGAAGGGTTCAGATGGAGATCAGGGTGGAGCCCAGTACACCAGAATAAAGGAGGATGAATATTTAGATGTTTCTGTTGGTTCCTCCTGTGTGAATTATCATCATGAATCCAAGTCAAAGTCCGACTAACTGTGTGTTCTCCCCACAGTCATCGAGCCCTGCCTGGACACCGAGCTGAACGAGTTCCCTCTGCGTATGAGGGACTGGCTGAAGAATGTTCTGGTGACTCTGTACGAGCGCGACCAGGACAACAACCTGCTGACCGAGAAGCAGAAGCTCAGGGTGAGTCCCGCTGTGGTACAGACAGACGTCTCTATCGCTCTTTCCAAAGTCACCACACTGCACTGACACAAACTGCCGCGCTGCCTCCATCTGTGGCAGCTGACGTTAGCTCGGCTCCAGTGCTCTGTGAGGTAAAAGGTTTTTATTAAGGACGTCTGGTGGCTTTGAAAAGAGCACAGGTCGGTCGGTTTCCTGTGGAAAAAAGCAGCCTGCGGCTCATTCGCTCTAAACAATCATCCATTCAGCTCACAGCCGACATTTAATGAGCACGCAAAGCTGTGAGAGGACGACTGGTTTTTACTGGCTACCTTTTATAGGTATGAGAATCACATTTACATGGAGCGGCGCCGGTTCACGCACAGAAGAATAAAACGTTTCTTCATTAATAATAACATTAATGTTACAAACTTTGAGACTTTAGCATGAAGAGTGAAGGTCGGAGACACACAGTGTGTTTAAAACATGCTTCCATTGCCTCATAATGTTTCACCCAAACACTTTAAACACGTCACTCACGCTGAGGAAATGTTTATAAGACTGAAAAACACCTGAATACCAGAGAGAAGGTAGCCTGCATTCTCCACACCATCAGACAGTCGACGTCTAAGCGCCGTGACAAGCTGAGGTGTTTTTGTCCGACTCTGTTCTTTCTGAATTTACTAACGTCGACGCGTCCGTCCGATCTTTCAGGTGAAGAAGATCCACGAGAACGAGAAGAGGCTGCAGGCCGGTGACCACTCCCTGGACCTGCTGGCTCACGACTTCGAGAAGAACTACAACATGTACATCTACCCCGTTCACTGGCAGTTCGGCCAGCTCGACCAGCACCCCGTCGACGGGTACGTTTGACCAAACGGTCCAAAGGGAGATGGTTTTATATCCAATCAGACGCAGACTCGTTGGGTTTCGTAGATGGAAAGAATGATTTTGGACAAAGTTCAGAGCTGATCGGTTTTCACTGTGGATGATGCAACCTCTGATGGTAAACCACAGCTGCAGACGGACTCTGATGGATCCAACAGCTGCTGTTCACTTTATAACTACTTCATGATGATGTGGCTGCTCGACACCAAATGCATCAGTGAGAACCCAAATGTACCAGCATCACCAGTTTAAAGATTTTAACAAAGGGAGGACAGCGAGAGCTCAAGGGAACCCAGTGATTGGACGATGAGCTGAAAAACTGAAAATCTTCTTTCTCATAACTAATCTTCATTCTCGTGTCTGTATACCGACAGATACCTGACCCACACAGAGCTCTCCCCCCTGCGTGCTCCTCTCATTCCCATGGAGCACTGCACCACCCGCTTCTTCGAGCAGTGCGATGCCGATGACGACAAATACATCGCCCTGGAGGAGTGGGCCGCATGCTTCGGCCTCAAGGAGCGTGAGTATCGACCCCATGCGTGAAGACGATCACCCCATAAATATGAAGCTCTCTGTCTTTTGATTTAGTCTAACATGTGTCATAGAAAAGTGAAAAATGTCTCAAACTGACCCTCAAATTTCTTATTTTTTCCATCATTCAAACATAGTAAATTTCCTATCATGGAAAAAAGCAAATTCTCACATTTTAGAAGCAGAAACTACAAAATATTCTAAACTGTTTGATGATTTGCTATCAGGATTGTCTGTTGTTGACTCGTTCAAGCATGAATCAGAGTCTTCAACATCATAAAGTGAAGGTTGGTCTAACAAAAGACTCAAAAACCAGGCAAATAATCCAAAAGGACAAAGGCGGGGGCGAGAAACAGGCAATAACACTAAGAATACACCGGGGAAAAACGCCAAACACAGAAACAAGTCATACACACAACACGGACAGACGAGGAAGCAAAGGAAACACAGGAACTAAATAGACATGCAATCAGGGACAGGTGAAACAAATCAGGGGCAGGTGCAGAATCAAAAAAGGCGGGAAAACAAGACAGGAAGTAGAACTACAAAATAAAACAGGAAATTACAGAACAAACTGAAAACTAACAATTGACTTTAATACTTCAAATATTTCCTTAAATATTCACCAGTTCAACCATCTAAAAAATACTGTGCTGTCCAAACGCTGCTCTGATTCCTGCACTTTTGTAATATGTCATTTTCTTTGCGTTTGCAGAGGACGTGGACAAAGATCTCATCATCTAAGCTCCTCAGCAGCAACAGCAGCAACAGTATGACAACTCCTAGTCGCTACTAACGGGACAAGGTGCTGATCCCTAAGTTAAAAAAAAAAATCACAGTAACGGTGCTAATTGCAATTATTTTTGTTTGTTTTGTTTTTTTAATAATGATCTTTCCTACCTATACCACTAAAAAAAGATTACAAAAGAGAAATGTGCACAGTCTGTACTAACATCACATGTTCATGCAACACCCAGTAAAGAAACTAAAGACCTCTGATGTAAATGTATGTCGTTGACAATATTATATATATGTTGTGATTAGTTCAGGGCTTTAATTGGAAATCAATTTGATTATCTTGAGGAGACAAAACTGTAAAGTCCAAAAATAAAGTTTCTAAATAAATGCTCCCTCTGCTTGCTTTCTACAAAACAAGTTTAGTTTCCGCACTCTTTCGGTGGTGGGCTCTTTATTTTTTGTCATTTTGTGTATTTTGTTTTTGATCTTTTGACTACTGCTTTACGAGTTGTTCATTTTTATTTGCCATACAGATTCCGTGTCCCGCACGAGGACACGCGTGTACTGATATTTGAAACAATAAAGAGGATATATTGTTTTTTTTTGGACGTTGAGGGGAAAATCTTGCAGGCTGAGAGTTTTTCTCATAATTAACATGTTTCTACTGATACTGAGAGCACGAGCAAACTCTTTCCATGAAATAAAGATTGTGAAAAGATCTGGAAATCTCTGCATGCATTCATATCTGCGTTTCTCTCTCCACTGCCAGGTCATTTTTATTGTTGAGATCTGTCAGCATCATATTTTATACTTGCAAAAGAATCTACTGTCACATTTTTATCAATCTAGGGCACCGAAATATAGGAAGTCTCACCGTGAGAAGCTCTCGTCTCATCCTTCTTTTCATATTACATGTGTGTGAATGCTTCCTCTGTGCAGCAGTAATGCTTTTAAATGTTTCCTCGTGAGTCTAGTTTGAGACCAAAACAGAAGCAGCTTCTGAAAAACAAACCTCTTCTGTCTTTCTTCTTTTCTGGTGCCTTTCCCTCAACCGTGGTCAGTCTAAAGTCACTCTGAAACAGGTACTAACACCTGTGTGTCCTGGTAAAGACCTGATAGTGCAGGTAAGAAGTATCTTGGGGGTAAGCGTGACTTGACTTGCCTCAGAGACAATGACTGGGACTTGTCTGATGCTGCTTCATGAGTAGACTAACTCCATCCAGGCTGATGTGATTGGTCGCCAATGGAAGAGAATGTTTCTAATCAGACAGAGTGAGAACACCTGTGTGGATGTACTGAGGGATTATGGGACAAATTAAAACAAATATATTATCATTAAACAGGCTGACACGTGCTGCAGTTCTGCTGGTCGAGGTAAAAACAGTTCTTTCATGTATTTTGCGTGTCAAACGTTCTCAGACTTCATATAAATTTGACTCTGTGGCTCTGAAATCTGTCAAATTCTGAAAACATGTTGAAAGCTTCCACATGAAAAAGGTTTAGAGAGTCATATAATAAAGTATTTCTTTGCTTTGGTCGACCTGCTACAGCCTAAACAAAGCACACATGGTATATTTAAAATGTGAGGCGGAGAAAACCACAGAACATTTTGTTCAAACCAAACCACGTGCTGTAAACAGTGCAGACATGACGGATGTGTGTGAGGTACTCTGTCTTTTACACTCGACCGTGCGCGAAGCTGCTCGTGGTCCCCTGGGAGACGGGAGAGCGAGCTCTGAGCACCCTGTTACCATCCCCACCCGTTCATCCAGACTCCGGTGTCAAGAATGTGAAACAACAGCCGAGCCTTGTCCACAAAGCCCGTCCCTCCTCTCAGCCACAGCAGGAAAAAAAACCTCGGACGCTGAGAGAGGGGAGAAAAGGAGGGCGTGCTACTGTAATCTAATAACAACATGAATCCTTCCTCCAGTCACTCCTGGAAGTTTTATCTCCTTTCTCTGCTGGGAGATGTCACTGCAACCAGTTGAAAAATGCATCTCAGTTAGGCTCAATCACACACCAGGGCTGTTGTTACACCTGTTTCTGGTTAACGGTGCCAATGAAAAAAGCAGTGAACACAAAGTGACACATTTCACACCATGAAAACAGATTTCATGCATCAGAATCAAACATAACGACGCTGAGCTTCAGCAGGTACATTCATTTTCTGATGCAAATAATAATCAGCAGCGTTCAACTCAACCCTCTGCTGTAGCCGTCTCCCGGCTGCAGAGGGCGACATGTTGAAAGGTTTAAAGTCACAGTTCAGACTCTGCATTCTGCGTGCAGAGAAATCACTTATTGTTCACATTCGCTGACTTTTTATTCATTCACACGTTGTAGTGTATTTGAAAAAGCAATATTGGATATTATATAATATAATGGTTCAACGTCTGAACTCCTGAAGAGCCTCCTGATGACCCGCTCGACCTCCTGAGCTTGCTCTGTTGACCTTGCTTGATGTTTGGCTGTTTGCAAAGTTGTCGACTCGCTAGTTTTTGGTCATAAATAATGTAATCAGAACAAATACTCGAGTACAGCTGAACATATTTACCACAGCGGGATTAAATCACAAAAACACAGGTTCCTAAAGTTCATTCCTGACCTTCATTTTTTAGCTTCTTCTGGAGCTTTCGATCGATACTTCAGCCAGCCGTGCAACCATACTGATGAGGACCACGGGACGTCAGAATCAAGTTTATTGCCAAGTAGGTTTACACTTCAAGGAATTTGAGCTGGCGTGGAATAAACATTAAGTATTAAAGTATTAAAATATAAACAATATAAATTTGGGTAGGCAGTTTGTTCTTATATTTTAAAGTTGATAGTATAAAAGTAAATAAATATATACTACTACTACTAATAATAATAATAATGTTGGGTGACATGAATTTATCCGCCCCCTCTCAGAGGATAAAGGAGCTCAGACACTGAGCCTGTTAAACTGAAGAATCTGCATAATTTGATGAGTCACCGTCTCTAATTAAATCACTTAAAGCTCCGGCGCAGTTTTGTGTCGCCCCCCAGCGGGAGAGCGGCTCCGGTGCAGCGGCAGCGGCGTTAGAAAAACAAACCGGCAGACGCCAGCCGGTGAAACCATCGCGCCTTCGGCCATTACTGTAACGTGATTGGCTGTACTGAGAATTCCAGGTAGCGGCACAGCCCATCGGGATTGGCTACCGCTTAGCTTTGCAGCAGCGCCACGCGATTGGACGCCCGCTCACGGCGCTTCGACCTGATTGGACAGCTCGCTCCTAAGGGGGCGGGACGTCAAGTTCGGTTGCGGAGCTGAAACCGGTAACCGAGCACTCCATCCAGCACGTTGTGAAGCCGCTCGAGGTGATTCAGAGAAATCACTTGTTTCTAAATCTACGATTTTTTTTTTGATAATTGACCCACTGGTAAGTTGAAATCACGTTACCTCCCGTTAAAAAGTCGTTATTTGTGTCTCGTATCATGTTCGGTTGATTATCTGGGTCGCTCTGCGGGGCTCCGTCTACATCCTGGTGTGGCCGTTAGCAGCAGCTTGGCGTTAGCGTAGCGACTGTGTCGAAAAACTTGAATTAAAACACCTTTTTAAACTCTGAGTTTATTAAATATGAACCGCAGGTGATGTCGCGGGTGTTATATTGTTGAATTATCCAGGTTATACACACCCGCCTGGTTTCATTCAAGCTCTTCAGGAGTTAGCCACCGCCCGTGTGTAGCCCTCTTCTAGCTCCCTCATTCAGTCGTGACTCCTTTCCTCGCTTCCTCTCCTTCTTTTAACCGCCTTGCTCTCCGGTTTTCCCTCCGTGTCTCCTTTACACCTTCCCTCCTCGTTTCCACGCACCCAGCCGAGCTAACTTAGCCCGACAGGGGGTGAAACGTGTGGCCGTGGGGCACCGGCCGGCCGGGACACGTGTTGTTGGGGCTACAGCCCGTGTCTGCCCTACTTTGGAGGAGGGGTGGAGGGGGGCCCGGACCGTGTGTGTGCTCGGTCCAGCTGTCACGGTTTTTAGCCCTAGCCCAGGGTGCCATTTGTAGCCTGGGTTATATCTGGATAAAATCCCACCGACGTGCTGCGGAGCCGCCATGACGGGGGACGAGTGCGTGTAGGCCGGTCGCTTCTGCGTGAATGGCACCGTCACTGCGGGCACGGCGTGGCCTTTTGTCTGCATGCCATGCATGTGCTCCGGCTGCGGCTGCAGTGTAGCATGCCCTTATATGTACTTATTCTTCAAATAAAGCTCCCTCCTGATGTTAGCCCGGCCTGAGGTGTCTGTTCCCAGCTGCACCTTTTGAGGTCGGTGGGGGTGGGGAGGAGGGGGGGCTGCTTCTCATCCGAGTGCTGGATCAGATCGTGTTTGCTGGTTGCTAAGTGTTTGCAAGAACAACAGATGGCTTCAGGTTGTGTGGACAGGTGTGGCAGACAGCTTGTGCCTCTGGTTGCCGGGTGACCATCATGGTGGATTTGCATGTTTCAGCTCCACATGCTTCACAGCGGCCGCTTTGGCTGATTTGTTTCATTGAATAGTCTCCGTTAGATGTACCATTTTCCTCCCGTCTGACCGACACCCGCTAGAAACTTCGGCACCCAACTGTTGCAAGAAATTACCCGATATCCAAGATTTCCGTCCCGTAAAGATTTAGACCCGGTGGGCTCGGCGCCTGGCGCTGAGTGCCACAGACAGGCTGGGACAAAGTGAGACGGGCTTTTGTCGGCTTGTCGACAGAAGCAGAAACATAAAATATCTCCAGTCTGATCCCTTAAATTACTTTTCCCGGTGTCCCACGCAGCCTGCAGTTTTAATTCACGTCAGTGCAGTTTGAGAATCAGACCTGAAACTTGGAGCCCGACCACCTGC
Organism: Nibea coibor; assembly: GCA_023373845.1. Taxonomy (NCBI): domain Eukaryota; kingdom Metazoa; phylum Chordata; class Actinopteri; family Sciaenidae; genus Nibea; species Nibea coibor. The sequence goes on along the minus strand of CM041739.1, from coordinate 2,295,646 downwards.
CGGCACTGTTAAAGGTGACAGCTTGTGTTTAATGTTAGCACGGGGCTGCAGTTACCACATAGAAATGTACAGGAAATGAAGGAGGTGGGTCTGCTGAAGCATGCCTGCATACATGCAGCACTAATCTGAACACAATGTTCTTAGCTGTAGATAACCTTTCATGATTGTCCTGCCCCACTGTATTGAAATGGACACCAGTGTCTGCCTGCAAAGAAACCCGTGAAGAGAGATCAGACGATTGTGACGCTCCGAGATCAGCCGGAGTTGTTGGGTATATTTCAGGTGTTTGAAGGACAAACGGTGCCTAACTTCTAAAAACCACGGCCGGTGCTTAACATGTCCTCCTGAATAAAGAGCTTGTCTTTGTTTTTTAAATGTGCTTCGGTTCATTGGTGAAGAAGAAAGAGGCGGCCGGGGGATCAGAGTTGTCGAAGTGGCATTTGGGTGCAGTGACTGTGCAGGTCGGGATTTCTATCCGCTCGATATGAAAACAAAACGGCCCAACGTCTGCCGGGTTTGTTTTTCCGAGCCCTGGGCGGGCCGCTTTCACGCCGGTGCCCCCAGATGGGGTCAGAATCAGACAGTCCTACGCGGATCAAAGGCGCCTTGTGCTGCCAGCGTTTTCAGCACGGGCCAGATAGAGGAATCAAAACCCAGCCTGTGATGAGAGTCTGATGCTGCTGATGTGAAATCAGGGAGAGGGGGTCCCGTTCACAGAACCTGATTTACAACCAAAGCTGTCTGTGATTGGATCTGGCTGCTCTCCGATAAGTTGGACGGATGAGTCGTCACCACAGGAGTGTTCTGGCTTCTGTGAGATGCACGTCACCGCATAAATGTGTCATATCAGGGGCAAAGACGCAAAAAGACAGACGGTTATTCAGCTCGCTGGTTAGCACAAGTCGTCAGCTGACTGATTATTTGGAGTCCAAACTTGTAACCAGATTCAGATACCGAGTTTGAGCTGAACATAAAATCCCATCATGCAGTTTTCTCTCTCCATTATTAGGACAGTCAAGTTACATAACTTTGTGTTAATGAGGGCACCAGTTTATCTAACCGCTCCCTCCTCCCTCTGCAGAGATTTCCAGTTGACCAAAGAAATGGTGATGGAGAAGCCAAGTGCCCAGCTGGTCGGGCGAGAGTTTGTCCGACAGTATTACACACTCCTGAACCAGGCCCCTGACTACCTGCACAGGTACGACCCTCATCTGTTCTTCTGTCCTGATGAATGATTGTTGTGTCTCTGCAGGCGAATGTTTTCGGGTCTTTTACGTGCTATTAATATGCAAATGAACCTTTCTGCTGTGCTCAGGTTCTATGGAAAGAACTCCTCCTACGTGCACGGCGGCCTGGACAACAACGGCAAACCAGTCGAGGCTGTTTATGGCCAATCTGTAAGTATGCTTCATGCAGCAGATAATGGCTCTTGGAAAGGTTATTTCCACAGAGCGGTGCTGCACTTAACTCCCACGTAACAACAGAGTGTTAAAAAAAACTACAGAGCTGAGAGGGAAGTTGTTTTATCCGGAAGGACAGCGTGTGTCTGTTCTCTGAACTATAAAGAGGTTCCAAGAAAGAGATGCTGAATGTCTCGGACCAAGCAGGGAACTACACATTTGATCTGAGTGACAGATGATAGTCGGGGACAAACTCTCCCTGCGTGCACGTAACAACGAAACTTTGTCTGGCCCCTGCAGGAGATCCATAAGAGGGTGATGGCCCTGAGCTTCCGCGACTGTCACACCAAGATCAGGCACGTGGACGCTCATGCCACCCTGAACGAGGGCGTGGTGGTGCAGGTGATGGGCGAGCTGTCCAACAACATGCAGCCCATGAGGAAGTTCATGCAGACCTTTGTGCTGGCGCCCGAGGTTTGTAGTTCACTGCGGTCGAACCTCTTTAGATTCCTCTTGCGTGTCGGGAGGCTCGATCATTAAAATCTGTTTTTTCCCTCCAGGGTACCGTCGCAAACAAATTCTACGTCCACAACGACGTGTTTCGTTACCAGGATGAGGTGTTCGGTGACTCTGACTCTGAGCCTCCAGAAGGTGAGAAGATGATTGTTGCTTCAGCTTTTCATCTCCAGACATCTTTCTGACCTCTGTTAAGATATATAAATAAAGTTAGATGTTCTCCATCGTGACAAACACATGAGAGCAGCAGGTGGATGTGCTGTTCTAAGTCCTCAACATGTTTTTGTTCCTGTGCTTTCAGAGTCCGAGGATGAGGTGGAGGAGATCGAGGAGAGGGTCCCCTCCCCTGACGTTGCTGCTGAGGAGTCCGCTCCCTTCTACGACCCGGTAGCCTGGTAAGGATCACGAGTTTATGACTCTCACAGCTTTATGTAAATCCTCACCGACCAGCTTGCAAAAAATATTTGCATTCATGGTTCATGACCTATAACAGTGTGTAACTGTCTCGTTCGTGTCTCTTCCAGTTCGGAGCCGACCGTTCCCGGTGACGACGAGGAAGAACCAGAACCGGAGCCGGAGGTCGAGAAGGAGGTGGAGGCCGCAGTCGTGGAGCTGAAGCAGGAGCTGGAGACGCAAGCAGACACACACACGGCCGACGACCAGACAGAGAAAAGCCCCACCGCTGCCCCGCCCACTGCAGAACCCGCCGCGGCGCCCACCGCAGAACCCACCCCTAGCGCTCCAGAAGAAAACAGGGTACGTCTGAGAAGATGCAGCGTTATGACAGATTAATGGTGAGCATGTTGATCAGGTCTAAACGTCTCCTGTGTCTTGTCCCACAGCCGTTCTCCTGGGCGTCAGTCACCAGTAAGAACCTCCCTCCCAGCGGGGCTGTCCCAGTCTCAGGAATCCCCCCACACGTCGTCAAAGTCACCCCCACAGCGCCGGTACGTTTGCTAATACATGCATTAGATAAGTTCGGTATGCCCAGAGTCTGAAGATGTTGGAGGATGAACCAGACAAACGATAAAGGTGGTGCGGTGTCGTAGAGACTTCCTGGATCAGTTCCTGTGATCGCTCTGTTCTCAAACAGACTTTTCACAGCCATGACTTCTCCGTCTTCTTGTGGCAGCAGGCGTCTCTATTTTAAACAGCAGAGAACACATCTCTTGTTGCACTATGCAAAGATGAAGCAGATGGTGTGTTTGTACGAGCCACACTCGTGTTGTGAAGTCGAGCTGGCTCTGTGAACTTGGTTTGTTTCCCTGCGTGCAGATGAAAGTGGCGGGACACAAACACCCCCTGCTGACTGAACCTGAATGATGATGATCAAAGCTGTTTGTTTGAAGTTTCTTTTCTCGCCTCCTCACAAAAGCGTGTTGTTGACTCTTTCAGCCCAGAGTGGAGGTGAAGCCCGAGTCCCAGACAACAACACAGAGGCCACAGAGAGACCAGAGGCCGAGGGAACAGAGGCCTGGAGGTCCTCCGCCGGTACACAGAGGACCCAGACCAGGTACACACAAACCTGCTGTGACTGCAGGTGTGTTCACACCTGAAAACATGCAGCCAGCATTAGAACGTGCATCTTTGGAAGTGTGAAGTCAGTTGCAGGCGACACAAAATGTCCGCCCTGAGGTGGCAGATCAGACACTCACAAACCCCGAGGACACACCCGGTGTGGGTCTGTTTGGAACGCGCTCCCAGCTTCACTTTGAAGTTCAGACAACAACTGCATTTTAAATGTGGAGCGGCACGAACGTGCACGAGCAGACCTGACGACCACACGAAGACCAGAGATGGTGCTCAAACATGCAGCGCGTGATGTAGCTGGAAATGCCCTGAAGGACGTCCTCGATACATCATTAAAAATTCAACGTAACATCACAGGAGCTGTTATTCATCAATGATTGAGTTTGTGCAAAGTCTGGAAAATGATTCATTTCAACTGTTCAAGGTTGGGAATGTGCTTGAATTCCTTGAAATGTGCTTTATTTTAAACATAATCGTGTGTTTGGACAATCCCACATTTGAACCAGTTAGTTCACTCTGTGTTGACCTGTTGAGTTTTTTTCTTTGTAATTTCAGTTCGAGAGGGCGAGCAGGGAGAGTCGGAGGGTCGCAGGGTGGTCAGGTACCCCGACGCCCAGCAGCTCTTCGTGGGCAACGTCCCTCACGATGTGGACAAGACGGAGCTCAAGGAGTTCTTTGAACGTAAGTCGGATAAAACAGAGACGTGGATACAAAATAATTTTTATTTTTAAAAAGGCCAAACTCACAAACCAACAATCTGTGAAGCAGACGACACACAATATGTTCAAAGACAGATGGAGTCCAGTTTATCAGCAGGAAACAAACCCTTTGATAAGTCATGGATGAATTATATTTAAAATAAGTATAAATGGATTGTGAACAGCTTGACTGTTAAATTCAGTCTCTTTAACAGGAAGTGCTTGATGAAGCTTTGACAGACTTTATTAGAAGCTGAATGCGTCACAGTTCAAAGCCTGACTTCTTCATGGACACATTTTGAATGCAGAAGCATGCACACAAACATTTTGTGCTGTTCCATGGTGCTAAAATGTATTTAATGTGTGTCTGTCCCCCTCCGTCCACAGAGTATGGTACAGTCCTGGAGCTGAGGATCAACAGCGGCGGGAAGCTACCGAACTTTGGTTTTGTGGTGTTTGACGACTCTGAACCCGTACAGAAGATCCTCAGCAACAGGGTAAGGCAACTTTTCAGCCTTTTGTTTTTCCACGTTTGTCTCTGCTGAAACTTTTATTTATTTGACCAGTTTGCATATTTCAAATGCTCCGAGGCAGCTGCTGTTAGTCTGTTTTTTGGATTTGATGTGAAAGTAACTTTTTTTGTTAACGGGTTTTAATCTTCACGTCTCTGCAGCCCATCAAGTTCCGAGGCGACGTCCGCCTGAACGTGGAGGAGAAGAAGACCCGGTCGGCCAGGGAGGGCGACAGGCGGGACATGAGGCCACGGGGTCCGGGAGGTCCCGGCGGTCCCAGGGAGCGAATAGGAGGCGGCGGCGGCGGACCCCGAGGTCCCCCCACCCGTGGAGGCATGGCACAGAAACCCAGCTTTGGCTCCGGGCGGGGTGCCGGGCCCAACGAAGGCCGTTACTCCGCCCAGCGCCAGTGAGGCGGGGGCGCTCCAAACCTGAGTTAGATTACTATTCGGATTCAACGTCTGAGTGATTTTTGATTTACCGCAGCAGGAACCAATTGGACAAACCCAAAATGTAACAAGACCCTTCTTCATGTAGCACGTAGGAGCAAAAAATTTGTAGGAATGATAAAATTTAAAGTCAAAATTTGGGTCGCTGCACATCCGGCCTGATTTCCGACTCCTTCCTCCTCATTCTTTCTCCTCCATGTGACAGTACAAAGCCTCTGGAAGGGATTTGTTAGTAATTGATGCAGGTTTGGTTGAGAGATTTCACCGTCGAGTCACGCCAGCTCCTGCTGAATTCAACAGCCACTCAACATCTGTCTGTCATGAAGATGGCTGCCTCCTCTTCCTCCCCAAGCTCCCTCCCTCCACCCATCCTTCCATCTGATTCTTCTTCTTTCTCACCTGCTGCTTTTCGTTTCCCTCTGAGGAATCCAGAATGTCACTCCTTTTTTTTGTTCTTCCTCCTCAGTCTCCTCCTCCTCCACCAACATGTATTATCTGGACTTTTATTTTTGTCATTTTTTTTCTTGTTTCGTTTTTCATGCTGAACTTGAATTTATTAAGAAACAAAATCGAAACACGCAAACACATGAAAAAAAGGGTAAATACTACTTGAATTGGGGATTAAAAAACCCAGAGGTTAGGTTTTTTTTCGCGTTCTCTCTCCCTGTTTCTTAAAGGAACGTGTACTTTACTGCTTGGGCAATCCTGTGTATTGCTGCCACCGTTGTATCTAGCGATGGATCTGTCTTATCTTTTTATTCTATCAGGTCAAGAGCTGAACTGTAGTGGTTTTATTTGAGTAATGTTGGCTTGTAATATGTGGATTCACGGACGCGTCTGAATGGAGCATGTATCAAATCATGTTATCAAATCCTGTTAGGCTTCTTCTACCGATGCACTTCATTTGTCATCATGTTTAGAATGAACTCACCTGCCGATGAGAGAACTAAATTAAAAGTGATTTACTGTTTTAAACCTTTGGTCTGCGTCATCTGTTTTTATTCAATGTTTGGAACCAGAGCTCACATGTGGACGTTGGTGTTAGGAAGTTAGAGTTTACCTGCTGACAGTAAGAGGTTCAAGGTTGTCATTTTAAACCAAGCGGTAACCTCCATGTGGTTGGCTTCATTTCACAGCCTGAACTACCAACAAACTGCAGTTCCTCTAACGTCCACCTGAGACTGGCTGCAGAAGTGAGTCAGTCTCCATAAGTCCCCACGTTAGACAGCAGAAATAAACATGTTTACAGCCTGGTACAAAAACAGTTTTGTTCTCTGTAGCTAATTTCCCCGTTCATGACAACTGTACTGAGGGTGAATTTATATACAACTCACCTGTTCACATTATATTAAGGCTTAAAGTTATGCAGGGTTAAGAGCGTGGACACTTTGACAGGTGGGTGTCTTTACAGGTGGCTTGTTTGAGCAGCCAGGCTTCATTCAGCTCCACCTCTATAACCATCTTTAGATTAGTCAGGAGGCGACGGAGGCAGGACCGCCCAGACGGAGACGACCAGAGCGACCACACGGAGCTTCACAACAGCACTTTATCATGACTGCATCCATGTTTTCTACAGTCTGTGGTGATCCATCTGTCTGTTCTTCTTCACTGTCAGTCACCTTCAGTTCAAACTCAACTTTGTCACTTTAACCATGAGAAAGCAGCTCAGTGAAATAAACAGAGTGAATGCTGGGAGTTCATAATAAATCCTCTTTATTGACTCAGAGCACAAACTAAATGTTGTTTCTTCATTGAATCTCACATATGTACAAGAAGAGAATGAATCATCTCCTTATTGATTCTGATCATACAAACTAAAGTCATCATGAGCAGTGATAGCCTCCATGGCTAAACAGACACAGGGAGGAGCCACCGAAAGAAACTCAAACATTTACACAACCACCAATGAGAAGAGGGCAAAGTACCGCCCACAGTGTTTGATTGACAGGTGAAGAAATGCCACAACAATCAGCTGTCAGCAACAATGATGGAAACAAAACAAGCTGAAGACATGAAACACAGAATTTAACCCTTCAATGACTTCTGTCTATTTGACTTTGCACAACTCAGCAGAGGATCCAGGATAAATATAAAGTCCAGCATAGAGAGGCTGAGTGAACGTGGTCTGGACTCTGTGGAGGAGAGTCATGGTTTCAGAGACGCTGTAGAAGGACAGAATACCTGCACTGTGATCCAGGTACACTCCAACTCTGGAGGACCGAGGACCTGAGACGGGAGTGTGGACTTTGTTGTAATAAAAGTTAAAACTGTCTGTTTCACAACATAACCTCCAAGATTTGTCATTGAATCCAAATCTACATTCATCTGATCTCCCTGCTCTGCTGATGTTCTTGTATGTGACTGCTACACGAACTCCATCTCCTCTCCACTCCACCTCCCAGTAACAACGTCCAGTCAGACTCTGTCTACTCAGGACCTGAAGCCATCCAGTGAATCTGTCTGGGTGACTAGAATAAGACTGATGTTGTCTCACAAATGTCACTTTTCTGTTCCCCTCAGATAATAACAGCTTTGTGTGAGCTGTGTTTGGATCCAGTGTGAGTTCACGTGAATATTTTAAGAACTCAGCTCTGGTCTTGGGCTCTGGTTCTGGTCCTGACAGTGAAACATGGACTTCAGTGTCTGTCAGTGAGATGTTTGTCCGTTGGTCCCTCAGAACGTCCTGTAGTTTATCTCTGAGCTCTGACACAGCAGCTGTCACATCCTCAAAGTCCCTCAGAGGACGGATATTGATGCTGGATGAGTCTGTAGATTGGCTGAGTCGTGACAGTGAGGGGTAGTTGTGTAGAAACTGGTTGTGGTCCTCTGTGTGTGAGAGCTGCTCCAGCTCAGCGTCTTTCCTCTTCAGCTCAGTGATCTCCTGCTCCAGCTTCTCCTGAAGCTCTTTGACTCGACTCACTTCAGTTTCCTGCTGGGATCTGACCTGCTGCTTCACATCAGACCTTCTTTTCTCCATGAGACGGACCAGCTCAGTGAAGATCTTCTCACTGTCCTCCACTGCTTTATCAGCAGAGCCATTGATAGCCTCCACCTCCTGTTGGAGCTCCTTCACATCTTTCTCTCTGTCCTGGATTCTCTGCTGGATGTTTTGTCGACTCACCTCGAGCTCTCTCTGCCTCTCAGTCCTTTCTGCTGCAGCTGACACTGTGTCGTGGCCTTTATGTTCATCCACAGAGCAGAGATAACAGATACACTGCTGATCAGTGCGACAAAACATCTTCATCACCTCATCATGACGAGAGCAGATGTTTTCCTGGAGCTTCTTGGAGGGCTCCACCAGCTTGTGTTTCTTTAATGGAGCTGCATCATGATGAGGCTGGAGGTGTTTCTCACAGTAAGAGGCCAGACAGACCAGACAGGACTTCAGAGCTTTCAGTTTTCTCCCAGTGCAGACATCACAGGCCACATCTTCAGGTCCAGCATAGCAGTGATCAGCAGGAGCAGCTTGGAGTCCAGTCTTCTTCAGTTCCTCCACTAAAGCTGCTAACATGGTGTTTTTCTTCAGGACAGGCCTCGGTATGAAGGTCTGCCTACACTGAGGGCAGCTGTGGATTCTCTTCTCATCCTCTCCATCCCAGAAGTTTTGAATACAGTTCATGCAGTAGCTGTGTCCACAGGGAATAGCCACCGGATCCTTCAGTAGATCCAGACAGATCGGACAAGAGAAGGTTTCCCGGTCCAGTTTATTTTCTTGCTGCGCCATTTCTCCTCTCCGCGTCGACGACTGTCTGAGTTTGACTTCCTCAGAAATGAAACTAGTCTGAGCTCTGATCTAAACAACATGCGGCCTGTCAGCTGACACGTCACCACATGTTGGTTCCACCCATCTTCAAACTGGAGATCTGAGGGGGAGGGAACAAGGAAACACCTGAGCAGGGTGGAGCTGGCTGTGTGTGAGAGCAGGAAGAAGAGGGAGGGCTTATCAAGAGCCGACTCATTCCAGGAAGAGGATGTTGTAAATGATCTGCAGAGTTAATACACTCTGACAGCTGTGAAGAAAATAGTTCATGTTAAAGTTTCACCTGGAAATGAGTCCAAAAGAAACCAGAAGACTTTTCTAAAACATGTTTACAGCCTGGTACAAAAACAGTTTTGGTCTCTGTAGCTAATTTCCCCGTTCATGACAACTGTACTGAGGGTGAATTTATATACAACTCACCTGTTCACATTATATTAAGGCTTAAAGTTATGCAGGATTAAGAGCGTGGACGCTTTGATTGACAGGTGGATGGATTGTTTGACCAGCCAGGCTTCATTCAGCTCGTCTCCACCCGAGCCACGCTCCACCTCTTTGCTTGTTTTTAGATTAGGAGACGGCCGAGCTACCACACTGAGCTCCACACCAGTTCTTCAGAAACCTGCGGGTGGTGTCGTGGACGTTAGGTGGTGTATTGTAGGCCCACGCTGAACTGTGTGTGGCTGCTTCAGTTTGAGGGTCGCGGTACTGTGCAGTGTATCCACTGACCGTATAATAAGTGGACAATGCTTCTGCGTCTTAAACCTGCATTTCTTCTAAAGGCCAGCAGGGGGCAGCACCATTGGCTGCATACAAAGTTCTGTACAAACAAAGGTGACGTCTCCTCTCACGGTGCATCAGAACCTTCCACTTTACACACTCCTCTAATTGAGATTCAGCAGGTAAGAGCTGAGGTCGCTGTCCTGTAACTGAAGCTAACCTTTGACCTCTCTGCGTGAAGGCGGCCAAGAGAAAAGACAGATTCCTCCCCGGAGGATCGATACCGGACCAGAAAAGAGAGGAGCGGCTTCAATAAATCACCAAGCCAGTTTTAATGTGATGGTGTTTCTGCAGAGGCTGCCAGATTGCAGAGTGAAGCCGGGTTGCGTTCAGGAGCAAAGCGGCATGCACTCTTCTCCGAGCTGCGCAATCAAAGAAGACTTTCACATCCTGTGAAGAAAGAAACGTCTTCTGTCATGCACAGAGTTCAGGACACAGTGAGACGTCTCTGGTTATGTCGACAAAGTTGAAGTCGTCCTTCATGTACTTGTACCTGGTGATATTTAGACTCAGAGGCTCAGTGTTTGCCTGTTTGTCATGGTTTACTCGCCTGTCCTGGCCTGGAGTCTGTAAGAACCAGATTACAAATGATATCTCTGAACATCTTCTTGGTTTTTATTGATTGAGTCTTCTGTGTTTGACACGTCCTGTTAGATAAGACGTCTCAGATTTAAAGCCGTCTGTCTCTGCACTTCTTCCCGTCTCTACTTTCAGCTGCCTAATGAATGAAAAACGACCCACAAAGCTCTCAGTAGGTGCATCACATACAGTGCAACTTGAATAATGTCTTACTGTGAGCTGAATAACGATCAGCGCTCAGCCCCGTTAGTAAAGCAGCCACGTCTCAGCATGTAGGAGCCACTAAAATCCTGATTTCCCTGACTTAATAGCCCTTCAGGGCATGTTTAAGTTGTACTTCTTCATAGGAAAGCCGCACCTCAAGTAATCATGACAGCCAATGAATACACAATCTGCCCGGCCAGAGTCTGTTTAAATACCGCCACGGATAACGGATATTTACAGTTGAAGCTGAGAGCTTCCATCCACTTCACGGCGGAGGAGCTGGAGATGTATGAAAAGGTGCATCCTCACCTGTCACCTCACGAAATCTGTCATCTCGCCGGACCTTTAAATTGATCCGGATGAGAGCAGCAGATTCACGCGAACGGTTCAAACCAAAGGCTTCGGATTATGTTGATTATTATTCATATTCACACACTACCTCTCCCAGAAAAATCTGAATTCCAGAGACTTTGTTTGCTGCATGAATTCTTCTTTCCAGGATTTCAAACAGAGACGATTAGAGTCAACAATCAGTGTGATGAATTAATAAACCTAACCTAAGCGTCTCTCTGTGTTACCACGCATACCTTTTGTAATTAGCGCTGTTTTGACTCATCATTTGTATGTGTACATATATCACTTCACTTCTTCAATACATCCATGCAGCCAAGTGTTTTCAGGGTTTGTTCTCTAGCACACCCTTCTATGATCGCTGCTTTACCGGCCCCTGCTTGGTGGTTTCATCTACTCATGGACGGGAGCTGGCTCTTTGAACCGGCTCGTTCGCGACCATCACATCACTATCAATCCTATAAACATAGAGTATGATGCACGCCGCCTCCTTCTGCTCTCAGTGTCATTGGAAGTTTTAAAGCTGCATTCATGTTTTGAACAATCGCCTATTTGCTGCACACAAACAGACATTATTCCAGTTGCATCACCAGCTGGACTCTCACTGGTCTGCTGTTAGTGTGCGGTGGGCTCATCTGAGCTAAGACTCTCATGTTGCAGTCATTTGACTCATTGTTAATACAGAACAGTCCGGGTTGTTCCATTTGGAGTTTGTGGGTGAGGCGGTCAGAGCTCTGCTGAGTTCAGGCATGTCAGATAGTTAAGTTTACAGTGTTACACTGCATTGTTGAATTTGTTTTTCCTGTTCAACCACTAGATGGCAACACCAGACATGAACTGAACATAATGTACAGTGTAATCAGGGACTGTATGTTTGCCCTGCTTCTGTTGACGCCTGCTTCATATTTAAATTAGGTCTTCTTCTTCTTCTTTAACAATTATCAACATTACTTTGACGACTGAACAATAATTCCATCAATGAAACGATGGAGTTGCAGTTGCTAGCGATGGCTGCCATGTTGACCTTGTGGTCTCCTGACGCGGTCACACGCTGTACGTGCATCAGTATCAGCTTTGTATGATGAGATCACGCTCGCCCGGAGCCGGCAGAGACGAACTATACGGTCCAAAATTTGGAAAAAAAAAAATCAACATGTAAGTCTATGAGAGCGCCCCAAGGGGCGATAGTCAGGCTGCTGATTGGACAATAATCTTAAGACTCTTAAGGCAAAATAAACTTTTCCTCGGTACACCATTGCCCATGCTCCTGGTGTGTGTACGTGTGTGTTTAAGGGCGAGTGTCTCACATGCGTCCTCTCAGGATTTTGATTTTCTCTGTTTCACGTGAACTCGGCATGAACTGAAAGTGTGTGAGGACAGAGCCTGGAGCGTGCTGCAGGTGTCTCAGGAGTCTGTGCAAACACACTATCTGATATTAATGAACACAAACGGTTTGATTTGGACTTAAAGAAACAGATTTCAGGTCATTTATTCTAAATAATTCAAAAATAATTTTGGAGTTTTAAAAATATTTCACATGCATCGTGTGCTCTTAGAGCCGATTAACAGCATGTGATGGACAGGTTTTAACCTGTGACGTAATAGTTACAGTACAGCATGTGTGGACACACACACAGTGTGTTATCAGTATTCAGCAGGGGTGCAGCCCTCCTGCTGTGAACAGACATGTTATTAGTATTCGTGGACCAACATGGCTTCCAGCATGTTCTGGTCCAGCTGGCAGCAAGACCCCAAGCACAGTGTACACACACACACACACACACACACACACACGTGAGGAGCCTTATTAAATATGCGATTCCCTAGCTGCTAACCTTATCTGACGTACAGGTCTGACCTGAGCCTTTATCCAACAATGAGGACTGGATATCTTTATGTAACAGAGGCACACGGCAGTGTCAACAGTCAAAGTATCTTATCATCGCTTTCTCATAGCGTACTGCAGGTGTTTTAAATAAACACACACCACCAACAATCTAGTTTTGGAATTTCGTTAAATCGGAGCAGCAGAGCAGCAGGGGAAGGGGAGTGTTGTGCCAGAACAGGAGCCAGAGTCTACGGACATAATGTCAGAGAGAGAGCGAAGGGGACGTTGACGGAGGAAGCTAAGAAGAGTAAATCTGGGACTGACTTTTAGCGTTTGGTGGTGCTTGGTGAAATAAAGACAGACGCCGAGCTGATCATCGGTAAAATAATCAGGACACATCAGGACTAACTCAAACCTTCCTTCAGTAAGACTGTCCTCATGTACTTGAGTATTAGTATTGATTAGTACTGAGTTTGTCTCTTGATCCCAGAGTGTGATACAGATGTAGAGCACGGCCTGCATCTCGATGAATTTGTCGTCAGTCGCTTGTAATTCAGTGTTACTCTGCACTTTTAATATTATTCAGCATCTTGTTAACGCTCTTCCATCAGGATGCTCTGCGAGTAAACTACGCTCACCCTCTGACCACTGACTGACTCAAACCTCCGAGGACTTCTGTTTGTTTTTGATCGTGGTTTTCAACCTGCCTCATAACTACAACAAAAAAAAACAGTCATCCATTAAATATGTATAAGAACGGTCTGAGTGTGTGCTGCTGCGTGCCTGAGGATGACTTTTGTGTGTAATGAATGCCAAAACACAGAAAAACTAACGAAGCTTGGCAAAATAACAAAAGAAAGGGCAGAAACTTGCAGGAGGTCAGCGCTCAGTGCAGGAAGGCGTGTGAGCAGAGAGCCGGGCTGCCTCGGGGTTCTTAATGACTTCACACAGGTGATTCTGATCAGATGATTGACTCCTGATCAAGAGCTGCAGCACTTGGAGGTAACACTGGATGTAAATGAGACTGCACTTTTAACTTGATTAACTCTCACGGGGCTCACTTGTTATGCTGAAAACAGTCGGTCTGTAATGTTTTATTGACGGGCCGATGGAGCTGAGACAACAAACATGAAGTGAAACAAAAGAGAATATTAAAGATGTGACGTTCAGTCTTTTAATCACAGAAACAAGGCCAGCAGAAATAGGATTCATTTGAAAATTCAAACTAAAATCTTTTCTGAGTAAGATGACACAATTATTTAAATTCACACCAAAACTTGATGCTTTCTGGTCTGCCGGATGTGTAAATAGGAAACTGTGTGTTAACAAAAACAGGTAGAAGGAAGTGAAAATGAAGCTTCAGTGATTGTGCTCCCTGCTGCGTGGAGTTTGTTCCAGACGTCTTCTCTTGAACAAATCGAGATGGCACACCTGTCGGGGACGTCAGAGAATAAATACGCCCTACAGCAAAGATTTATTTGCAATTTTTAATACTTTTTCTTTAATGATTACACAGATCCTTGAGTCGAGTAACAGAAAGCAGAAGATCCAACTCCAACAACCTTGACAATGTTCAAAAACAGGTAAAGAGATTTTTGTTCAGAAAACCTTTAATCGTTAATAGAATTAGTAGTATGACATATTTCAATAAATATTTAGATATATACAGATACAGCAGAAACGGTACATTCTTTTTTTCTCTTCAAATTGCTTCACATTTTTTTGTACAAGCCAAAATATCTGCCATTGTATTTATATTCATGCAAAATATTGTTTCTCAGATTAATGAAAAATAAAAAGGATTTGCTGAACTTTTCATATATATTTTTTTCAATCCTGCTTTGATGTGCACTCTCCGATTATAAGCATCATAATGAGCATTTGTAATTTTTGCAAATCAAACGGGTGCACTTTGTGCCAATACACAATAGAAGCAAGTAAAGCAAAATTAAGGCCATTCCAACTTTGTGCAAAGAAAATAAATAAATAAATAGAATAATCATAATCATAATCATAATAATAATAATGTTTTCCTTTAGTTCACAGCAGTTCAGGAGTCACTGTATTTTTCCTTCATCCCCCTCCGGGCATCAGATTGTACAATACATACAATAAAATACAAGAGAATCAAACAAAACCCCCCAAAAACCAAGAGAATCATTAATCATCGACAAATCAAACCATGCTACTTTAAAATCCAGTTCAGAACCTAAAGATTTAGAAACGTCCAAAAGACATCCTTCATTGTTCAGTCCGTATACGCGTCACATCGCACCGTAATGCAATATAAACCCACTATCTATCTCATGTTAGGAACCCCTCCCTCCCCCGACCCCCATACAGTATAACAATGATTAATACAATGATGTGAGGCCTATGACGAAGCTCTAAAATGACTATGATACACACAAAACCCACGCCTGAGGAAAAGGGAGTGAATCATGTAAAATGGCAGTTGAATGAATGCATGATATGCTTTATAGGTCCTCGTTTTTTTTTGTTTTTTTCTTTTGTTTTGCATATTCAACCCCCATATGGCACGTGAAGATATGTATGAACGCTCTAGAAAATGGATGACCGCTGTTGGCAACGAGGCTGACGGACCGACCGGTTCCAGATCACGGTGTTTATGGCACGGAGAGGAAAAAAAACATGAATCATCCTGTAATTGGACCGAGCCTGCTCGACAGTCCGGCCATGATCAGAGAGGAGGCGCGGCTGCAAACACACATGACTGCAGCTCTGGAGGGACTCAAGATGGCGCCGTTTGACGTTTGCAATTCTAAAGTCAGCAGAATCTATAATAATTCGACTGTCTCTATACCTGCTTAGCATCCACTGAGCTATTATTTATTTGTTTTAATTGGTCTGAGACCCTGAAGTTCCAAAAGGATTTTATTTTTACTCGTATGCACAGTTATGAATTCAGATCTTGATCTTGAAAGAAATAAAACACTAAATAATCACATTAGTTTGCTTTTTATCTGGCCAAACTGCTTCTACGTATGCCAGCGTGAGAGCTGACGTTCCTAGCTTCACGTGTTGGTGGTAGCGTGAAACAAAGGCCACACAGGAAGGGTGTGACTGACTAACAGGAAGCTGCACACAAATTTAAATATAAAGCAAGTTAAAGAGCATGTTTTGAAGTGCGCTGTCTATTCCCCCGACGTTTGGATTATGAAGAGAAGACCCCAAAGAACGGGTCTGAGTTAACCTAATGTAGAAATGTCACCTGGAAAAGTTTTAGCTATAGGCTGTTAGAAACACCGCAGTCTAGAGTTGCATTTGATTAAGTCGGTATGCAGCTACCTAATGAGTTTTATCTGGCTAACCTCAGAGGGGATGATTATTAAATTTATATACCACAAGAAGTTATAGATTCCTCTATGTGCTAAAAGCTGAAAGACACATCCTGTCCCTCCAGGCTTTGGTAATTTGTCTAAAACTGATGAGCCAAAATAAAATAAAGCATCCTGGGTGATCATGGCGTGTCTGTATCTGCGAATGATTTACTGAATTAAATGCATAGTTTCTGGGACAAAACTCATTTTATGGCACTTTCACGTAAACATGTTGGACATGTTGGAATGTGAACAGAAACATGTATGTGCGTGGCATAGCCCTTCAGATCAGTCTTACACACACACGAGGTCATGAAAGGTCCTGTTGACTTGACTGATGGAATGAAACTAATCCTGTATGCACACGTGAGACACACTGTACGATCTCTGCTCAGTTCAACAAGAATAAAACGGTCAAAAAGTCTCAGGTTTGGTATAAAGGGGACAGGTTGGTGGCATCAAATAAAAATAACCAGCTCTCTTTAAAAAGTGAGAATATAAGAATGTAGAGGGGAAATGCAGGCATATTTCATATCAAAATATGCCTATATATATATATATATTATAATTTTATTTATATATCTTAAATTAATCTGGCAAACCCAATACTGCATCCGGCAATCGTATTAAACAGACAGACTGAATATAATATCACAACCTGCAACAAATCTTGAACACTTAGCTCACAACAGCAGCAAAAGGCAATGAGAACTACAACAAACAAGACGAATAAAAAAAATCAAATCTTTGGTTTTCCTTCAAAACCAAGTTGGACGGGGGCTTCAACATTTTGATGAGAAGAAACTTTTAAATGATATTTTCATTACAATGAACAGCTGATTCAGGTACAGAACCACGTTTCCCTTTGCAGGGACGACGTCAAAATAAAAACACAGTTTTAATATTTTTAAATTCACCTGCAACTGCAGCACCGACTCCACACGCTAAACTAAATATGGCGTGAGACATTTTCAGCTTTGTCTGAGGTGATTAGTCAGTTTTAGTGGCTCTCTAAAACTGTTTGAGGACTTTCACATTAAAACTCTAAATGTTTTGTTGTTTTCTGACAGATTTTTGAGTCAACGATACGAGATGATGGAGGGAAAATATGAAATTTGTGCAGAAAAATAAGAAAAAAATCTGTTTCCACTTGAATTTCTGCACCTTCTTTCAAAGTTCTGACTGGCTCAGTGGTTTGGCTCAAACTGTTTGCTGATGATGTGCTATAAAACATTTGTCTGTACAGGTTGCCACTTCACAGCTGTGTTTTATCACTGTATTCCCTCCACATTCGCCAATAAGCTTGAAAGACGCTTTAGCAGTGAGCAGTGGGATGAACCAACCCACAGAGAGGTGGCAGTTATGAGATGGACTTGCTAAAATCATAATTGCATATACTGATCATTGCATAGAGAAGCCTGGCGCAAAGTAAAAGAGACAAGAAGTCATCTGATCAATCATCAGTCAAAGCAGCTGACCTGTTAAATGATCAAATCCCAGCCAACATGGCTATGGCAAAACAAATCCTGTCCTTACGCTCCGTGTGCATGACGACGACGCTTTTCCACGAATGATGAAGTTTGCAGCTACAGTTGGTGCATGTGAATGAGATGGAAATACAGTTAATTAAGGTATAACAGGTGCTATAATCCGTATAATTGACTACATATGTCCTCTCAGCTGGGGGACAGGAAGGGTGGGGGTGTCACATTAAGGCGGGGTCAAAAGCAAGGAAGCACTAAGATGTAAACATATCTGCGGTTCAGTCCTGATGAACACGAGGAAAAGCAAAAACGAGGATCTACTTTTTTTTTTTTTTTTTTACTCTAGTCCTGAATCGATTTGCTCTTTTTCCAGTCGATGAAAACAAACGAATATCTCAGGGATTAAAAAAAAAACCCAGAAGAAGAAGAAGCCTGTGAGGAGACGTCAAATCGACGCCGAGCCACTTCCCCTCCTCGTGACGCAAAGGTTGGAGCTGCAGAGCGCCGCGCAGCCACAAGCGACATGGTTACTTGGCACGTGAATAAAAACAATAAAAAACAACAGCAGATGCAATATGAAATAAATCAACGACAGGTAGAGGAACACGCTGACAGATAAATGACAGATTTTGTCTCATGATCTTCAGCACTGCTCGTCCAGTGTTTCTTTATTTTCTTTTCTTTTTTTTTTGTTGTTTTCATTTTTTGTCCAGTCGTGTGATCGACAGCGGCGGCAGCAAACCGCACGAGTCTCTGCAGTTCAAGGTTTCGTGGTGTTTGGCGGCGGCGTGGGGAGGAAAAAGCGCTTGAGGAGTGCTTGCAATACACGTTTGAAGCAAATCTAGATATATAGAACGCGTGATCCTTGCATCGCTTTATTCAATGGAAGCACCGATCCGCCATCCTTCCTTTTATTTTTTTGGTGAAAAAAAAATACCTCATCTCCAGATGCCCACCTTTGGAAATAAAGTTCCTCTTTTTATCCCCCGTGTATGATAGATATATGAGTATATTACACTGCTGTATGCTTCTCACACATCCCCCACCCCGTCCCGACATCACTTTTTCATATAGAATTATATATCTGTCTTCACACAAAGAAAAGAACCTAAAATCAAATACAAGACTCCCTCGACGTCTCCTTTCTTTCCAGTCCGTCCACTCCCACACAGTTCCTTGGGTGTGCCGGCGAAAGTCTGTGTATACTTTTTCATTTTTCATCTTTTCATTAATATATTGCCACATTCATATATCATGCATTTTACTGCATTGCTATTGCACTGGTCCGGATTATTCAGGAGGTGTAAAGAGACGGGATGGGGTCGGGATTTTGAGGGCTGGGAGGGGAGAATAAAGGGAAAAGAAAGCAATAAATATCTCAAATAATGTCTAGTAGGTGTGAGGGGGAGTTGAGAGGGGGAACGACTGCCACAAAAAGCAACTCATCCTCAACCAAAAGAGGAAGAGGATGAAGAATGAGGACGAGGAAAGGAGGTGTGGTTGGCGTGAAAAAACTGGCAATGATATCTCCTACTGAAGTCGTCTCTCTGTTTCCTTCTCTCTCTTTTTTGTTTCTCTGCATCCTCCTCTTCACACTGTTCTCGCCCTCCTCTTCCTCCTCCTCCTCCTCTGCCTCTCGACTACTGCTTGTGGATGTCCTCGCTGCGGATGATCTTGTAAGTGATCCAGTAGAAAATGTTAAAAATGAGGAAGACGAGCGGGAAGGCCACGCGGGACACCGTGTCGATGCGCTTGGCCCGGCCGATGAACAGCTTCTTCATCTCCTCGATGCTCTTCTCGGGCGCGGCCGAGGCCGGGGCGTTGTTGTTGTTGCCCTTGATGGCCATGCCGTCTTTGGCCTGCAGGCAGGCGGGGCCCATGCCGTAGCCGGGGAAGCTGAAGCGCCCCTCGCCTGTCTCATCCTCCTGCAACACAGGCCAAGACTCAGGCTGTTAGGAACCAGAGAAAGACGTTACTGTTGGAGGTGTGTGTTTGTGAATGAGTGTGTGTGTGTGTGAATGTAAGTGTGAAGGTGTTGGAGGTGTGTGTGTGTGTGTGTGTGTGTGTGAGGTCAGTTCAGTTAATTACAAAGAGATTCAGACATGATAATATTCCAGGTGACATGAAGTGAAGATGAAGAGTGAGAACTAACTAGAGTGAGACGTAACTCTTCACCTTCCTGCCCTGACTGAATGTAAAGCTGGACACCAAAACATCTCGGTCACCCCTGGTGGCCATCTTAGCCTCCATGTTAGCAGATGGAACATGGACTAAACCCAAAATAACATAGAGCAGGTCTACACTGTGCTCCTTACCCGACCGTTCCCACCATGAACACTCAGCGACAGAGCAGAGTGTCAGTGACAGTGTCAGGAGCGGCAGGGAAGCAGTTTGACGGAGCTGAGTTGTTGTTTAATACAAATAAATCTAAATTATTAATCGGCCGTGGTCGATAGATGGTTCCGCTCGAGGTTCAAGTGTTTTCCTGTCAGGTCTCTGTGAATAACACGCAGAGGATAAAGAGTGAACTGGACCTGCTAGGACTGCGTTATTTGTCCTTTCATCCCCGTTAAACCGCTTTTGAATACTGCAGAAATGAACGTTCATCTTGAAGAAGAGAGTGAATGAAAACCTGAAGTGCGGCTCTACTGTGTGACATTTACAGTGTCGACGTTCAGATTGACATCATGACATTCACGGTCCTGCTGAGCAAACTCAGCGTTCCAATGGTCAGTTGCGGCTGATTGATTGGTTTATGGATCTGCAGCAGTTCATCGGATTTATCCACGAGTAACAAACGAGCTTAGCGGAGCCGGAGGTTGATATTCCTCGTCTTTAAACCTGCTCACGGTCATCTGACAGGCCCGTTCAAACATTTACACAGACATGAGGAGAGCGTGCGGACTCACAGACAGACCCCCGAACGATAGATTCATAAATTATGAGCTGAGCATTGATCACACGGCCGATACCTCCGCTTTGTAAAAGTCATCAATACGAGCTGAAGCTGAAACACAGAGCGTGTTTATCTCTCTCCCCCTCGTCGAGGAGAGTGAGGAGGGGTGAGAGAGTTGGGGGGATTGATTGACACGCTCTGCACTCAAGGTTACGATGCGGATGTGGCGTTTTTTTCACCCGGCACGGTGAAATATTGAAAATCCTATCTGCACCGTCACCCTGCCTTTTCATTACAGGAGACACAATGACTTCCTTATCTGGTGCAGAGACTCCAACACAAACACTGCGATGGGCTGAAAGACACTGAGCAGGTGTGTGTGTGTGTGTGTGTGTGAAGAAAATAACAAAGTGCCCTTCAAAGTGACGCCCATGAAATTAAAAGTGATCAGACAGAAAGCCCTCCGATGATTAGGCCTCATCTTTTGTTTGGATTCACATTTTTGATAAAAGATTCACACACATGAATGCGACGTGTGTTTTCCCTCCGGGCCGCTGTGGGGAAACCGTATCAGCAGGGGGAATTTTGTGAGCAGCGAACGCAGCCTGGAGCAGGAGGAACTGTTGGCAGCAGGAGAACTTAACGACTGACGCAAAACCTCTGCAGCAACAACAAATCAAGCAGCCGGTAAAAGGAGGCGGCGGTGCGACTCCTTCCTGTCAGAGCAGCCTTCACGTCACAGCAGGGGACAAAATAAAGAACCGATAAACCAATAATGAACCAATATCAATCAATAACGTGACAGAAAAGAAGATAAAGTCGGATTAAACACGTGTGTGTGTGTGTGTATGCTTGTATGTCAGTGTGTGTGTCTATATCTGTGTGTGTGTGTGTGTATGCATGTATGTCAGTGTGTGTGTCTATATCTATGTGTGTGTGTGTGTGTGTCAGACCACCAGGTAGCGATCCATTTTTAGCGCCCCATGTCCCCGTTCTGTCCTTGCATCCACACCAACCCATCTATTACTGTTAATACATGTACACACACACACACACACACACACACACACACACGGGGTGCCCACACATTAGCCGCGATGCTAGCCGACCTCTGCCCGTCCTTCAGTGACGCTGCTAAACTATTACAGATGCTCTGCTTTATTCTCCCTGCCATGTGATTAATGTGGAGGGCGGAGGGACGTGAGGAGGAGGCGCAATGAGGAGCACAATGGAGGGAGGAGGAGGAGACGTGATGAGGAAAAGAAAGAGAGGAGGAGGAGGACAACCATAATGGAGGAAGGAGGAAGCCCTGCAGCCGGACAGACGCCGCTCAGGGCAAAGAATAAAACAGCGCCGGAGGAGCTGAAAGCAAACGGACGCGCTTGGATCGGTCGTGTGATTCATTACATTCAGGCCTAATTAGAAATTTCCTCCATTAACGTGGCAAGGACTGAGTTTGTAGGATGGGTGGATGGATGGATGGATGGGTGGATGGTGGAGAGACAAAGGAGAAAACAGTTTGCCCTTTGGATTGCACCAAGCATCACCTCCTCCGCAGCCACATATTTGATGGACACTGCCTAGTCTGACAGTTTGATGAGCTCCGTGAGCTGAACGGACTCACTGTGAAGGACTTCACAAGGTAGCCACGCCTTACATCATCATCAACATCACGCTGTTTGGAAGAAGACCATAAACTCACGAGGAAACCGTTTACAGAGGTCGTAAATCGACTGAGGAGTCGCTCATTTCTCCGTAAGACTCAATACAAGCTGCAGACGACGGCGTCACCCCCTGCTGGCTGGTTCAAAACACGCTGGCTTCACTTCTCACACCTCAAAGCTCTGTTCACGAACTGATGATGACAACACGACCACAGAGTAACACATTATTTATGTCTTCCAGCAGGGGGCGCACTGAACTTCAGATCCTGCTTTGGCCTCAGTGTAGACAGTTTACACGTTTCCCATCAGGTAGAACAGAAAACAATGTACACACAAGAAAAAGATGGAAAATGTACAATGGAACATTTTGCAGCATTTCTTTGGCCAAAGCTGCAGAGGCCTGTCAGTGAGACATGGATCATCTACTTTCCATAATGGACTCAGCTCATGCACGGCCTTCACAAGATGGATTCAAACCGGTTCAAAATCATCCGTCTGTTTTGTCAAAATAACCAAGGAGCTTGTCTCTGCAGATGGATACTTTTAAAGCAGAAAGTAAAACATGAGAAGAAACCGGACGAAAGAGGAGCGAGAGATGGAAAAAAGACAGGAGGTCAAATAGAGACAAAGCTGGAAAAACGTGAGAGATAAGGAGGCTGAAAAAATGTGGAGCGAGAAAAATCATCTGAAAAATGGAGCCAGAGCGACGGACGGAGGGAAAGAGATGGAAGGAAGAGAAGAGAGGAAGAGAGCAAGAGGAGCTCTTAGCTCACTCATCCATCACGCTCTCCTCTCCCGATTGAAGCGTTTCTATCTCTGCCTCTGCCGATGTGATTAATCGAGCAGATTAGCAGGAAGCAGAAAGCAAACTGCGTCAGGTCCGTCATCTCCTCTGCAAATATCACCCTCGGATGCTTGTTTTGAGAGACCCGCATTTACATAAAACACAATTCAGGAAAGGTGTCAGCCTCAACTAACGCCAGCATCGGTCTCCTCCTGAAGGAGGCCGGTAGGAGGAATTCCTCGGCTCGCGTTCCGCTTTATGATTTTCCCCCCAGAAGCAATTCCAGCCGAGCTGTGGGGAAGGAAATATATTATAAATTTGCCTTCGCTGATCCATTTTCTGGTGGATTCATCTCAAACAGCCCTCCACGCTTTCCCCCTCCTGTTCTCCCCTCTGCCTCTCTCCTCGTTTAAGGCCATTTGAGGCTTTTTAGGATCTTTCAGTATCAATATGTCAGCGGTGAGTGGATTCTGTCGAGCTGAGAGGAATGTCTGAGCGGCTCGGAGTTTTGAAATGTGTTATTTTTCTGCTGTACGGCTCTACTTAAAAAGATTTTTAAAAAACAAAGTTGAATGGACGAAAATCTGTCTGGGATCCATCCAGAGTGAGCACTGCTGACTGGATTTTGTGTTTCATCTTAGTTTATTTTATCTGTGCGACAGCTGTGACCGCTGTGGCTGCAGAAAATCACGAGTGTCGAGGAGTCGTGCAGCGAAGAGGACGGAGGAGGCTGGTCTGCTCTTGTGTGACAGAAGCAGATCAGCTGTAACCCGAGGTTATGAAGAAGGTGGTCCGAAAAAACATTTGTGTTCACGCCACGCTGGGCTGCAGGCGTGCTGCACCGCAGACTGGATTCAAAGATGGACGACGAACTCAACTCAACGATCGGAGGGTGTCGAGGAGCAACCCATGCACCCAACGACTCAATAATACAGACGCAGAGATGTTGCTGTCTTTATGTTTTTGATTCTCCATCCATCCATGCTTCTCTCTCCATTTGTTTCCACTGCAGCCCCTGGTGGCATTAAAGCATGGTGTGTTAATGTCTCTTGCTCATCAAGCCGCTGACCTGGAATGATTATCCACATGATCTGCTGCACTCCTTCTCTCTCTCTCTCTCTCTCTCTCTCTCTCTTTCACTTGCAGCATTTGATCTGAAGAACATTTCCGGGGAAGCCTCGACACCTTTAGCTTCATGCCTTCAAATCTGACGTTTAAATGTCACTCAGGGTTCACTTCAGCTTAATGTACGGTTAAATTCAGCCTCTGAGCCTCCACAGAAAGACCCCGAACCTTTGCTTTGATTGAGAGTTTGTAAAACAGTAATAGCTCGGTGATATTCTGATCAACAAATCACATTATTCAAATCTTTTGGTGTTTATATTTTGGACACACAGTGTTTGCTGTCTGGTGATATGTGACATTTAAACCTGTTTACTGTGTGGAGATAGTCCTAGACTCAAACAGCAGTGATCTCGGTGAATGAATGATTTCTTTCTAACCTGTGGAGCCTGTTTTCAACCTGTTTTTGTCAAAGGAGTCTGATCGATATATCGGCTACAGATCTTGGGCTGATCTCTGTGGGGTCTCTGCCATAATGATTCTCTGAGCCAGAGTCTCAGTCAGTGGCACCTTTAACGGACACCACTGCAGCTTAAATATGTTATTCTATTATTATTTTAGTTTTGTCAAATCACTTTGCACATATTTCACTTTGCACAGGTTTCATTTAAGTGCAGAAGCATTGCGATTGTCAGTGGAGTGTGGTCTGTCGCTGCACTTGTCCTTAGATGCCGATGTGACGTCTGATGGACGTGAGTTCACACGATAAAACCTTTAAATGTGAAGCTGTTTGTTTGCTCCTGCATGCATCCTAACATGACGCTGCACCTCCAGCATCGAGCAGCACGCAGCTTAAATATGAGTAAGACCTTGAGTGTGAAAGGTCAGCCCTTTAGTCTTGTATAAACATGAACAGCCTGATGCGAATTCATGTTTTAATAACCAATCCGGTAGCTTTTAAGAGCTTAATAAGGGGAAGAGGTCAAAGCATTTCCTCGGCCAACATATCCATAAATATGGATATTAACATAAATATCTGAAAGGTAAGTGGTTCCAGTGAGTTATACTCAGTGCTGGATGAAAACATGGAGGGCCTCCGCTCCGTCGATGAGTTTTCTAATCGGGAACCATCGTGTGTGTTTGCGCGACACTTCACAGCCGACCTGTCAGTCTGAAGGTGAGTTCAGCCCATGGAGATCACCGATCGCTCTCCCCGGCCTCTTAATCCCCACGCTCTCTTATCTGCCTTTGTTCTCCGAGCTGCCGAACAGCCTGCGAGATCAAGGCGTTCAGAGAGAAGCAGCATGTAGAGCCAACCCCCTGCCGAAAAACGGCTAATCACAGCTAATGAGCTGATTATAGCCGATCAATCAGGAAGTCGCTTCCCCTAATAAGGCACTGCTGTTGTTAAACAGCGGGACGGCGTCTGCCCCTCAGGCCACTTCTACAAATCTGCATCCGTTCTCCCGGAAGGCCGAGCGTGCCAAAAACAGAACCGGCTGCAGGGGAGGAAGCAACTGAAGGCCCGACCATCGCTCTTCCTTCATGCCTCGTGTTGTTGAGGTGGAAGAGAAGTGGAAGAGGCCGGGACAGGAGACAGGAGCCGTCACACTCCACAACACATAACTCCTCACAAATGATTTATTCTAATGAAAGCCTTTCTTGATGTGAAAATACTCATTTGCATCCTGAGCTCCTGAACTTCAGAGGCAGCACTGGAGACGGTTCTGATTGAAACGAGGAGACGAGAGGCGGTAATGATCGACTTTCCTTTGATTCCTAAAAGGGCCTCTCTCTTTTTCAGTCTGGAGAGCTCGTCTGTGTTAAACAAGCGAGCTGCTGCCAGGCGGGCCTATCCTTCAAGGATGAGTGGCGCTATTGATCTGATCCCCTCTGCAGTTGTTTGGCTCCCCCAGTAGGGGGGGGTGTCACTCTGCTCTGCCTCTGTTCCCTCTCGCGGGGCTGCAGCATCCGTCTGCCTCCCTGCCCGCTCGCTCTGTCTTTCTAATTAGACAGCCTTCTGAAGCAGGTAGCCTCAGTCCGATTGCTCCCGCTCCTTCCCCTCTCCGTCTCATTCTCTCCGGACTATCAGTGTCACTAACGAATCAATAAAGCATCAGGGTAGAAAGCACAGAAATCAGCACAACTGGGACTAACACAACTGCTGCTGCAGCTATACCTGCACTGCAACGACTCAACCTCGGCCCGAGTGCAGCACTGTGTTCATGTCAGAGCAGAGACGGCAGTGCTGCAGTGACTCTGAATTACATATCAGCGAATTTCATCCAAGCCCTCGGATCGATCGGACACTTTGCGACTACGTAGAAATCCTTGAAAAGCTTCCAGGAATCTCAGGGACGATTCTTCTTCCTTCCTGTAGGTCTCATATATGTGTCCTCGCCGCTCGAATGCTCTTAAAGCGGCACACAAACATCGTAATCGTTGCGTAAAAAGCCATAAAACCCTCGAGGACATTCTTCACTCAGATTACAGAGACTTCTAACTGTACTCAGCTGCGACTCATGGCGATTCATCAATGCTGCAGCCACAATCAGAGTAAACAAATGCCTCCAGGGTGGTCTTGCTCTAATCCAATCCAATACATCCCACCGTCCTAACGAGACACTGTGGGAAAAACCATTGTGCACATATGGTCAATGGAAGACTTTGCTTCCGTGCCAAACTCCACATTTACTCACCTTACATGCTTCCTCTCTCTCCAGAGAAGTCATAATCCGTCACCTACATGTTTCGTGATGCACCTGCAGCCTCGTGTCAGGTAGAACATGGAGCTGAACACTGAGGCGTTTACTGTCCTCCATCTAATTTGAACGTCGCTTGTATGAGGATTAGGAAACACATGAGTGTGTAACGGTGTATTCACATGCATCGCTGCACCCTCCGCGCTCTTCTTACTTTCATTTTGGAGCCTACAAAGAGGGCACACTGCTTCTACAGTCTCACACAACCAGATCTCCACAGCACTGTGTCAGCACCGGAGAAAGGTTGGCTGCATCCATCATCATTCTCGCTACACGGGGAAAAAAACTTTTTGGCTTGTTTGCACTTCTTTAAACCAATCACACTTGTCTTAGACCAGGATGCAGCGAGGGAGGTTTTGGAGTCCTGACATTGAAATGCAGAAGGAAAGTCTGCATCCATGCTGTTAGTGACAAGCCCAGGGTTAAGGTAGCTTCCCATTTTCAGCATGTAGGTTGCTAGCTTGGAGGTTATCGTGTCCTGTAGTGACATGGATTTTAAAAACGCTAGCAGGCAGATAGCAGAAGGAAGGAATAATGTAGTGCCAGAGATGCCTCCACTACCCTTTCCTCTGTTTGCAGAAAGAGGAACGAGGTGAGCCGGCTGCCTCTGTAGGGTAGTTTACATGTGCTAAAGGCCAGCGGTGACAGTTTCCTCTGCAGCGGGCTGAAACCTGACTGATGGCCCCCTCAGAGCCGTAATGGCGGGCTGTGGATCACATTAGGCTCACATTAGAAGGACTGGCCAGAGAGGTTAATTAAGAACGTGTGACGCCCCAAGGACTGCCTCTCTCCTCTTTCTCACTGCGTGTCAGTGGGGCTTCACCATCTGCCGGATTTATTTCACAGCGGTGTGAGATTAATGGTGATGATCTCATTGAGGGTGCTCATAGTTTTAATAATGAATTTTATTCTTCTATTTTTTATTGTGCTTGAAATAAAGTTTAAAAAAAAGGACCCGGGAGCTCAATTTAAAAACTGCTTTACACTTTTTTGAATCATCCCGACATTTGGAACGCTTTATGCAACCCTCTCAGCAAAATCCTGTTTCAAATGCAAATACCTCCGATTTCTCTCTGTGTCTTCTAAGTGTCCTCAGAAGTCCTGCCGAGATTTCCACCGGAAAAAAGAAAGAACGAGTCAAGAATCTGTCAAAGTCTGTGATGAGACAAGGCAGCGCGTGCGCCGCTGGTGGAAAGTGACTACATTCAAGATTCCAGGTAATTGTACTTCACAGGCTCCTCCATTTCAGAGGGAAGTGATGTGACGAGATTATAAAATAATCTGGATTATGACAGATTAAACTACAACAGTCTGTAAAGTAATCAAATCATCTCTACCACAACATCTAATGAAGCATTCACACAGGTAATAATGAAATACTATCAGTACTGTTACCAGTGTGTAACACTGAAGAGGATCTGCTGGCACAAATGGAATATACGACGTGTTCATTAGTGTTTAATCAGCTGAAAATAACAGTCCTAGAGTTTATGTTACGCCTCTTAGATCTACAGAGAGTCCGCCATGTTGACCCACCATGTTTCTACAGCAGCCCAGAAGGGACAAACCAAACACTGGCTCCACATGGACCTTTCAGCTTTCACAGCAACTTAATGCCTGAAACGGGAAGGGTACTCAGTTGACTGTAATCCACAACTTCACCACTAGATGTCACCGATTTTAAACGTGTTCACTTGTAATTTAAATCCATAGTTTATTAAACTGTTCCTTTAATTCTTACCTGATTATAATCAAAGTTTTGAACACGTCAGTGTTAGATCAGAGAATCCAACCTTAAAATGTCCAACAGCAAAAGCAAACAGCCCGTGATGCAGCGATTAAAACTCTACATATCGACTGCGTCATAATATATTTGACTCTGCATCATATTCTCCTGAGCTCGAGCTTAAACTGTTGTCATTAAATTCTCATGCTTCATTAGGCGATGGTTCAGAAACACCTCAAACTGCCTGACAGCAGCCACATGTATTTTTTAACGTGTGTGGCTCCGGTGTGAAAAAGGCAGAAGTAACCGGCTAAGTGTGTGTTCACATACATTTCCTCTCTGCTTCATGTTATGGATAGAAAATCCCTGATAAATAAATCATGCAGCGTGAAAAAAAATAGACTGTAGAGTCGCCTGAATTCACCTCGAGACAGAAAAAAACTCAAACACATGTAATGAAGAAATCAAACATAGAGTCCTGAATTCACCTTCAGTTACACAACATGACAAAAACAACTCCCTGTCAGACACAAATCATGTTACGTAAGAAAATCTGAGCAGGAATTCACGTATTCCTGTGTTAGCTATAAAAACATCGATGAGGATTCCTCAGTAACAAAAATGTGTCAGCCGCGAAGTCAACTGAGCGGACGATGTCCTCCATCACATTACGTAACAGGTCGACGGCCTGAATACACATCCCGCTTTCGTCACATGAGCAGAAATAAGAGAGAGAGAAAAAATACTATGCAAAGGTTCGGTGTGCCAGATGTGGGTCAATCCTGAGCCCGCGGTCCTCTCGCTCTCTCTCCTCCTGCTGTTCGGGGTGAGCGAGAGACATGGAGAGAGAGAGGTGCACAAACAGGGCGAGCGAGTCGAGGGTTAGCGTCTGATTCACCTGAAAGTGCAGCCGCAGCTGGACCGCTAATCTACCTCTTCACCTGCCACCGCAGCTCAGGGGATTGGGGGATTACAACAAAAGGATTTAAGGTTTATAGTTTTTCATTTTTAGATGTTTTCACCACAAACTCCAGCTCGACTCCATGATTCCTCTCCTCTGCTTTCACGTAGGATGCTAACATACTGAAAATTAACAGCAGGTTGTGATTGGTTCGTCTAAATTTTGTTTTCATTTGGATCCAGGGTCGCAAGATCATCACGAAAGTTCTGAAATAAAACTTTTATGACTTTTTTCAAATCTTTGGTCAACCAAGCTCTATTTAGTAATTATTCTGGAGCTGATTGAATTGATTTTATAGACTCGAGGAGTTGGATTTATTCTTGAAATTTTGACTTCTACAATAAATAATCCTCTGATTTATATCTGCGACTAATACTGAAGGTTTAACTTTATTTTCGACATTATAACTTTATTCTCAAAATGCAAAACAAATAAAAAATCTCCTGGCACTAACACAGCAGTATTAAATATACATTTATCAAGACACAGACATGCCACTTTGCTGGTTCTCAAATATTTAACTTGACTTCCTGTTTTCCCTCATTGTGAATAAAACATCAGAGTTTGGAAAAGACAAAATAAAAGATGACCTGTAGCCCAAACTCCAACCTAAACCTGCTCTCCACCCCATCCGTCACCTCCTGGCACGGCGTCCTCACCTCGCAGCACCTGTCACCTCGCTGGCCTTAAGAGGACACGATGTCCTCATAAATACAGAAACACACGAACATGTTCACACACAAAAAAACGTGTCAGAGTCAATCAAGCAGCTCCGTCCGCGGCAGGCACGAACACATGCCCTACAACGCCCAAATGCACGTCAGCGCCCGCGAATGCACTCATGCATGTTCACCGGCTGCATAGATACAACCTCACACACACACACACACACACACATCGGGACTGTGTGTTGTTTGCTGCAGGCTCATTGTAGCATTTCTTGTGGGTGTTTGTGTTTTCTTGCCCTCCACCCACACACAAACACACAATCCACCAGTTTCACAATCAACCAGCACTTCAATATTCCCCGCAGGCCTGACAGCTTTACTCCTTATTCAATACAGCAGCCGGGTCTGACGAATCCACCCGGACAGATTGAAGTGATTGATTAAACGCTTCAAAGACAAAGCCAACTAAAGGAAGCAGAGATGGGGATGAAATCCTTACACATCTCAACAATCCTCCGGAGAAATTAAGACGTCGTGCTTTGTCACTTCCAGTAAATATATCCAAAGAAGTTTTCGGAAATTAAATAAAGTTTTCAGGTCTCGACTTTATCTTCATTTCTTCAAAAGCTGGACGACAGTTCATAAAAACCATCACTTGGTTCTGAGGTGGATATTTTTGTTTTGGACTTCAAAGAAATGCCAAAATAAAGAAAGACGGTTGTCATGTTGAGACGCTGCCGTCTTCCATCAAGAGAGGTCACGTTAACGGGTTAAAGCATCATTTTAATACAGCATAACAGACACCAACACATTCACAGGCGTCCATGTTACCACGTTTCTCTTTGCTAAAATATCAGATACAGTTAAAATAACCGTGTATGTACTGAGATTATCATGTAAGGACAGAGTCCACTGTCACATGTATGTAAAGACTGTGTGTACTGGAGTCTGCTGGCTTTGAACAGAGCGATACAACATGACCAACAATAAATGTCAGACATTTTAGAACAATCTGAGCTTGCCGTGGCAAAAACACACAATTACCCCAAAAGATTACTCAGATTACTGTCAGTCCTCAGGACTCTCGTTAAACACTAAACCAACTGAACATTTGTCACTTAGACGTGAAACCAACAGAAAAAACATTTAACAGCTTTCCTGTTTCCGAGCTGGAGGATGAACTCTGATCCTCGTCTCTTCTGCTGATGAGGATCATGTGCTCGGATCGAGAGCTCGACTAAACAGCTCTCGTAGCTCGAGTGGCCTCTCAGAGCGGCTCTGAAGTCAGAAGTGACGCTTTTCTTTAAAGGCTGAAGTGCCTTTTGAAAATCTGACAGGTTGTTCAAAAATACATTAAAGACTGGCAGCACATTGATCATGTTACGGGGACACACACTCTCCACACACTGTCTGTAAAGTAAGCACTCTCTCATCGCTGAATGATGCATTTCCACAAACAAAAGTTTCAGAGCCGAGGGCGAAAAAGTTTTTGTTTCTCCTCCTCTTCTACATTGTGAATTCATCACGAGCCTTCGTCTCAGCCTTTAATCATGCTCGATGCTCCTCCCATGAAACATTGATGCCCCGTGTTTCCACCTCGTGATGAGCGCCGCACGAAGCTAATATCAAACAGGGTGAATTTCTTCCTGAGGATGGAGGAGGGCAGGTTTTTTTTTTTGTTTTAGTCTGAGCTACATTTGTGTGTACAGAGCCAAACGTGAGTGGAGCGACCACCTGACAAGTCAGATGAAGTGCTCCTGACACTGTTTCATTGTTGAAAGCATGAGGCTGCCCAGCAGCTTCTTTCTTTCTGTTTGGATGCTGGCAGGGACGAAACTATTGACCCGACTGACCATTGGAAACAGAGTTTGTCTGGTTAGTGCAGGCTGATGATAGTCACACATGTCTAATGCTATATGTCACCTAACTGGCACAGCAGTGATAAAAAAGGCATTTCTTGGTATTTCCATGTATTCTGTTAGCTTAGCCGGCTCAGCATGTCAGGAGCCAAACCTGCCAAGAAAACCGTCCCTGTTGTTAAACTGGCCCCAGTTGGTCTTCGATGCTGAGTTTAGTCCCGGCTGACTGCTGTACAGTCAATGGGGCTGCTATTGCCGCATGTTGGTAGGGGCGTGACGCACGCTCGTGCAACTGGCTGCTGTAAATGCCAATCAGTATCTACGCCAAGCCCCTCCCTGGCTGCCTAGCTAGAATAGAAATGTGATGGAAAGATGTAAATGTGGATGCAGATGTTTGATTTCATCCCAGGCGTGATGCGAGAGTATTCACCTTCATGTGTCGTCGCCTCCGTCTGAAGCGCAGCAGCTCCTTGTGTTGGCGGGCGATGAAGTTGACGGCGGCGTACTCCAGCAAGGCCGAGAACACAAACAGCAGACATACGGCCATCCAGATATCGATGGCTTTCACGTAGGACACCTGAAGAGAGGCAAGAAGGTGTCAGTGATGAGCTGTTTGTTGCTGCATCGTGACTTGATAATTTGCTTAATCGTCACGGAGGATCATAATTTGATTCTGAACAGAGCGACTCTAACGAGCAAAGTAATGATGGGAAGAAAATGAAACTGTTTTTGTCTTTTCCTGTGCAGACAGCCACAGACACACACAGTGAAGAATCCTCAGCCTACACGGGGAGGCAGATATCGGTCGGTTGAGGGTTACTGCAGGTTTGAAGGGAAACACTGAGAGGATGAAAGCTTTAGAATTAAAACTCTCAGATGAAGTGCTCCTGACACTTCACCTGGACCGCCCTGCACAGAGTCAGATGTTAAACCACTGCTGAAACTCTGCAGACTGAGGTCTCGCATCAACGGTGCACAAACACGCGTAACTTCACCTGAAGTTCTAATCTCGTTAAGTTTAGATCACAAATTTTATGACGCGTTGCAGCCAGATGGACAAAGAGTGTGGTGGACAGAGGAAGGACTGTCCAGATAATCAGGGCTAAATGAAGTCTGGTTGGATCATTGTCTGATTGCTATCTGCCCGCCAAGCACCATTATTCAAGTGCATTCACCCCGGCCTGTCATTACAGCTCTGCATCCCCGCACGCTATTACACCGCGCGGCCTGACAGGGGCTGGAGGGATCCCTGTTCTGTCACAGAGAGAGAGAACCCACAATCAGCCGTTTAAGGTCTAATTAAACTCTGACTTTAGATCGCTTTCACAAACACACGCAGTGCTTATCATCGCCGCTCGGCCTGATTGTGATTCAAGCTCGTTTGGCACGGCTTATGAAAACATTTATCTCCTCCCGCCCCCTCTTCAGAGCTGCTGAGAGCCACTGAGGCCGAAACGGTCAACTGGTTCACTCGGTTTGATGGTCATCCAGGCAGAGAGAGAGAGACAGGGAGAACACGAAGAGGATTCTTTACCCCCGTTTAAAGATACGACATTCAGGAAGCCAGGACATTCTTCCTTCCTGTGAAATGCTAAAATGGATTTTTAAAGTTTTTGCACACAGAAAACTTCTTTTACCCCCCAAATATCATTTACCTTGAAATGAAAACCTTTCTGTACAAACAGAAATTTGCTTTGGAGGCGCTTACAGCCGCGCTGCAGGCTCGCTGCTCTTCAGCTGCACTTTTCTTTTTTTTTCACAGAGTAATATTTCGTTTTTGAGGCTGTTTGTTATTTTGGAGTTGTTCGGATCAAAATCAGACTCAGAAAAGAAAATGAGGCAAATGCATTTCAATGATTTCTATGAATCAATTTTAAATGCTGCTTTTCCTTCCTGGAAACTAAAACCAAACACAGCCTTCTTCTGAAAGCTGATTGAAAAGCATTCTGGGAAAGAAAGCGCTAAATGAAGTAAACGAAGCAGATGCACATTCACCAAATTGTTGGACACGGTGTCTCTAAACACTTCATTTCCTGGTGTCCTTTGCTGTTTTACTGCCAAATTGCATCTTCAAACTTTCTGTAACGACATTTACAATCAGAAACGAGCTGAAACAATCTTTGTCTTCATTTTGGTTGTTAAATTCTTATTTTATTTCAAATTTACGAGATCGTAAAAGTCAAAAACAGAGGAAGAAGAAAGCCTCGCACTGTGTAAGACATGACCAGTGATGGGAGGGAGGTAAATCACACTCTCTGCACTGAAAGGTGGACGGCTTCGGGACAGGCTGAGCTCAGACGACCCGAGCCGCAGTCTGCCAGGCCGGGTTCGTTCGCCCGGGTCCTGCATGAGGCTGAGAGCTTCTGACAGACAAACTGACCAGCGGCGGCCTGATGAACTGCAGATTCGGTGGCGTTGCTGAGCTCACGCTTCACAGGACAATGTTCAAAGAAACAGTGGAGGATGCAGCAGCCAGCAAACCAGCAAGCCAGCAGACCAGACCACTGATAGCACAGCTCAGGCGACTCAGCGCAAACTGTTGGTTAAATTTTGTATCAGTGGTGAGGAGGACTTCTCCTCGACCGCAGTCCCCACTCTGATACAATAATAATGTTGTATTTCATCAATACTTCTTGGGACAACAATGTTCCTGTTCAGCATCGGTGTCTAGGTTTATATTAAGAGCTGCGCAGTACGAACCATCGTCCACAAATGTCTTCATTAATTTAACTGTCCCTGTTGTATAAATGGCATCGTTAAAGTCTCAAATATTCCAGATATTATTCTTTTTAAAGGACCGGTGTTTGATTCAGTGGCATGTACTGGTGTAGTTGCTGACTGCGCCCCCCTCGCCTCACCATGCCCTTCCTTCACAGTTTAATGTGACGTAACGTCGTCTCAAATCTTTCCTCTCCTCATCTCCTTTCCTCCGTTCTTGCCTTGCCTGACACGGTCCAGCCCTCCTCTGTGGCATGTGAAAAGAGCCATGTGTTTAGGTGTGTGTGTGTGTGTGTGTGCTATCAATCACACACGTTCAGATGGAGGTGTGTGTGTGTGTGTGTGTGTGTGTGTGTGTGTGTGTGTGTGTGTGAGCAGTATGCCCACCTAAGCTCAGCTGTGCTGTGTGATCATTATTGTGACAGCTGAACTGCGCAGGAATCACGGTTCACTTGTTCAATTTCTAGAGCGCATGAAGCACCTAATGTCAACAAACAGTGTGTGTGTGTGTGTGTGTGTGTGTGTGTGTGTGTGTGTGTGTTGGGGATTACAGCTTCCCTGGACATAATTATACAATCCTCCTGGCTCACGCAAAGTCTGACCGTTTTTTTTCCTGACTTAATCTGAAAATCCCTCACAGCAAAAGATTCTCTCGGTTTTTAAGTTGTTTGTTCTCATCTTTGTTTCTTTGAACTTCCTCTGTGTGTCTCTCCTCTTCCTGCCCTCCATTTTTTCTGCCTCATCCCTCCATCTGTCTGCCTCCTTTCTACAGTTTTCCCTGCACTCTAACATAAATTTGTGAATGAATCTTCTGCCGTGAGTCTTTCCGTTCGTGTTTTAGACACAAACTCCTCAGCAGAAACTAAACAAACGATCTCTGTCTGCATGTTGAAATGTTGGTAACACTTAACAACAGATGCTTAACTGACACAAGATTTAATGCATTAATTAAACAAGATGTGTCATCGATTCGCACAAAGTTAGCTTGATTTATCAAACTGTATGTAAATGTTTTCTGTCATGACCGCTTCATATTTCTGTGAGGACAGTTTCTGATCTGCTTTCAGAGCAAATACACGAGTCTGACATGAACTTTATGTGAGAGGAATCCAGCCAGTCTGATCAGATATCAGTTAATGTATGAAGTACACGCCTGGGATGAAATGAAGTCCTTGAGCTTCAGATTTTTCAGGCAGTGCAGACTGTTGTGAATTTCTCTGCTGTACATTTTTTAACATTTTGTTGAGATTTAAAGAGAAACAGAGTTCATTAAAACTCAGCTTAGTCATCCATGGAATAAAGTTTAAATCCTAAAAGGTTGACAGCGGCCGAACACTTGAAGCCTGAAACAGTTTGAACATGACGGTGATGTTCAGTAAATTTAATGACAGAAACAAACATAAATACATAAAGTAGTTAATAGTTAGATCCAGTCACAGAATATGACTTTCTGCTCACCTTCGGCAGGGAGGCTCTGGAACCGGAGCTCTGTGTGGTCATGGTCAGCACAGTGGTGATGCCCAGACCCACCCGGGCGGGCGCGGCGTCCATGTTGATCCAGAAGGAAACCCAGGACAGGATGACGATGAGCAGCGAGGGGATGTACATCTGGATCAGGTAGTAGCCCATCTGACGCTCCAGGTGGAAACGAGCCTCGATACAGGTGAATTTACCTGGAGGAGGAGAAGGAGAGGAGAGGAAGGAAGGAAGGAAGGAGAGAACAGTTAACTCAAGTTCAGGCTGTGACCGAGGAAGAGCTGTTATTGTCTTTAGATTCACTGAATGTTTTAAAAAGTTAAATCAGGGTTCACAATGAGGTCCTCTTATTTCATTTTATTTAAATCTCTTCTGATGTTCAGCATTTTAAAAGGAACAGAGAGAGCTGCCCCCTCCAAAGAGGTTATTATTTTGTAATGAGACAACTCGTGATACTTACGGCTTCAGAGATATTCACCGCTCTGTTATATATTCATGGAGCAAATCATTTTGTCTCAGTAGGTGTTCTGTTTTTCTACATGCATGTCTCATTTGGTGATGATTGCATCTGCAGTACGATCGAGAAAAAGAGGTCGATTCCAGGAAAAAGAAATAATAATAATAATAATAATGCCGGTCGATGTTTAAACTACTTAAAAGCAAAAATGTTCTTGTGTCAGTTTGCCTGAGGCGCTGCGGTTCCATTAGCACTGAGGAGTGTTTCTGAATTCCCCATTATCTTCATCTGAACGGCCACATTTCCTAAACACTGACACGGTCATGTCCTGTGGGGAAAACAGGTGGAAATGATGAGGAGAACAGGATTGGGTGTCACATCTGCTAGATTACGATTCCCTAGAGGGCGCTGTGGGAAAATGTTGGAGTTCAGAGGTCATTTGCAGGGTCATTAATGCACTATAGGCTTTAAAGCCAATGTGACATAGTGGCCAGACTGGGTAATGACAACAGTGGAGTGTACAGTGTACATGACACACACGGACCCAAAAAGACTTTTTCCCATGAGCTTACAACGTGAAAGTCCCAGTGTCAAGTGTGATGGTCAATGCTCTGTCTGTTTGCAAAGGTGTCCCACAGGGCTCCGTGTTTGGCCCACTTCTGTTTACTATTTTTATAAATAATTAGACTGATTTTCATTAATATGCTGATGATACAGCTTAGTCGCTAGCAAAAAATCCCAGTTGGCGAAGCCTTTCACATTTTCTTCATGTCGGCTGTCTTTGTTTTGTTAGAGGAGGATAAAAAAATGCACTCATAGGAATGATTTGTCCCGTTTATGCTCTCTCCATGCAGGAGATGTGTTTAAACTTTTAAAATACATCTTTTAAGATTTGCCTCCAAAAAACAGCAATAACCAACCCCGCGGTGTGTGACTACCAACCCCCTGCTGAGGATGCTTGTCTGTATTTTCTGAACAGAATAAGCTTAAGGAGAGGAAGGCCGCTCCATTCCTACCAGAACACACTGAAAGGGAATCTATTAAGGATGCCGTTTTTGAGGGATTTAAATGAAAGCAAAAATAGTGTAACCAGCTTGTTCACCCCTAAATAATAAAAAAAAATGATCCGGAGAGACGAGAGGGGAGCGTAGGGAGGAAGAGGGATCAGAGAAGGGGAGAGCTGCTGGACTGGAAGTGAAAAGGAGGATAAGCCGCAGAGGGAAACACATACGCACTGAAGACAGACTTGACAGCTTTGAGACAACATGTCATCTTCCTGCAGCACTAAGCCAAAGTGTAAATCATGAGCGGAAAATCAGAGAGACACAAATGCTCGGCTTTGCTGAATATCAAATAGAAGCAAACATGTTAAATATTTGGAAACAAACACAGGAGGTGTTTGGGGGGATTTATACTGCCAGTTACTTGTTGCATTAACAGCCTGTCGCAGAGGTGTTCGCAGGACGGAGTGGGAGAGTGATGACACATCAGAAAACTGTGAAATTACTGCTTCATTCTTCCTCCTTTCTCTGTGGTGCTGGTAAAATATTAATGAGTGAATCCTTTATTTGCATCTTTAAAATTTTACTGCTGGCACAAGTTTTGGTTTTTGGAAAAACAATAGACAGGCTGGCATTGCTGCCACATATATTATTGTAAATTAGCATTACGCTATACGTCGTGCAATATTTATTGTACGCTGCTGTTTTAAATAAACCAATAAAATGCTGCTTTTTTGTATGAACATAACAATCTATACATGCATTTTAATCTTAGATGCAGTAAATCACACAAAGACTTAAAACCAGATCTTATTCTGTAGGTATAAACGGCTCATTGTAAGCTAACGAGAGGATAATTATTATTTTCACTCATCAAAACAGAGAATCAGTACGGAAGCCCTGAACGGACAAACTGAACAGTGGCTTTAGATCGGGCCTTTCACGTTTCACAGCCACTGTAGTTTATCTATCATAGGAAGGAGAGGGTGAGGCGAGGGGGTTTCAATCAGCAGTCCAGAACAGACCAACCAAACACCGGCCACCCTTGGTGGCCCCCATAGTTTCTCCTTCACACTAGGAAGGAAGGCGATGGGAGGCCACAAACTCCTGCATCAAACGATGAAACCATGACAGTCCGTGATGACGTGACAGTTACAGACCGGCACCACGTTTTATGGCCGAATGAGGATTATACTCGGCTTTGACATCATGTCGTTGGATAATAACCCGAACATTCAGCTCTGCAAACATTGCGGTGATTAACTGGAAATGTTCCGACAGAGTTTTGTTTGCCTCACTCTGGTTTTCAGGGTCTGCTTCTGGTGAAGAATGAAGCTTCAAGCTGGAGAATTTGATCTGTTTAGAATGTGTCAACAGTCCTCGTGACATACCGACATCAGTCCCTCTCACTACTCCACCACTACTCAAACAATCAAGCCTTTCATATTAGCATCTTTTCATGCTTTGTCTTGATAGTTTTCACCCTGCTGGTGTCGCCTCCCTTCAACTCGACATCTTTAACTTGTGGTTTTTGTTTCCTTCGTGCCGGCACAGACTGTGTTTGTTGCAGCTGAAGGTTTGCTGATGTACGGCTGCCAGGAGTGCTGTTAGTCCTTGTGTGCCTGTGAAGGGATGTTTACGCTCGCAGCATGTTGCTTTAAAAAGGGAGCAGAGAGATTAGGAGGGATGGAGTCAGACGCCTCCTCCTCCTCCTCCTCCTCCTCCTCTCTCTGCTCCTCTCTGCTGTTCTACAACAATATCCAATATTTATATATATTTATATCTGGCAAAAGGCCAGTCTTTCAAATGTATTTCAGTCTCTATTTTAGGAGATAAACCGTCACTCTGTGCACTGGCCAACCCAAACACTCTGTGTCTACTCGGTTACATGTTTTTTATTAGAGTTTCTTTTTATGCAGTAACCTATCAGTGCTAAACACATGCTTTGTTTTGGTTTGACAGATTTTAAAATCAATATTTGGGATGAAAATAAAAATTTAAATATAGAAAACGATGTAGAAATTCTACAGTTGTAGTGTGTAACACACACACACACACACACACAAAGAAAATCTGCAACACAGATAATTAAATTAACACACACTGCAGTGGTCTTATTTACATTGCAGTAACAAATGTCCCTGCTTCCCTCTCTGTAATGTAATGAGAGCGCCGGGTTTCATAATAAACCACGAGAGAGCCAGAGAGCAAGATGGCTGACGATCCATTTAATCAAAGAAGATCAATGGAAGCCGGCCTCATCAATTAGAGTTAACCCTAAAAGAGGAGAGGAGAGGAGAGGGGAGGAGAGGAGAGGAGAGGAGAGGAGAGGAGAGGAGAGGAGAGGAGAGGAGAGGAGAGGAGAGGAGAGAGGGGTGAGGAGGAAAAATAAGAAGACTGTAAGAGGGAGGGAAGGAGAAGTGAGCAGCAGCAGCAGGAGGAGGAGGAGGGAGAGGAGGAGGAGGGAGAGAGGAAGAGGAGGAGGAAGGAGAGAGGAAGAGGAGGAGGAGGAGGAGAGTCGATGAAGTTGGACTTGATTTATAGCTGTGATACACTTCAGAGCTTTTAAGTGCTGTCCATATTTTCCATCTGATAAGAAGATTGAAATTATTCAGCCGAGCCCCTATCTCACTCTGTGTGTGTGTGTGTGTGTGTGTGTGTGTGTGTGTGTGTGTGTGTGTGTGTGTGTGTGTGTGTGTGTGTGTGTGCTGTATTTAATACTACACACACTCTTTCTGGCATGTACTGAATGGTTTCCAGTCTTACGTGTGTGAGTGCCGTACTTCACACCGCAGTGTCCTTTAAATCATGCTGTACCTTCATGTAGTGTGTGTGTGTGTGTGTGTGTGTGTGTGTTTAAGTTGGTCCTCCACTCTGCTCTAAACAAATTGCTGGGTGGACCAGCCTCTTCTGCTAACAAGAGCCAGAACGTGAATGAATCCGACCAGGCCTGAGGACGGCCCAGTGTGAAGGTCTGTAGGTTTAAGTACAATAATTTACAACACAATCTATGTGATGCATATGTTGTTATCGTGAAGACACATTTTAACGTGTCATCTAATATCTCACCTAACCTCGCTGTTGAAACACTTGGCCACTCATTTGGAAACACAGGGCCTCTTCGTAAATTTCCACCACGAGCTAGCTTAGCCTACAAACTTCATTTTCACCTAAAATGGCAGAAAGAATCTGTTGTTGTTGTCGTTGTGTGTTGAGGTTTGAGACTCCAAGCTCACTCTTTGAAAGCTGATTTGAGTGGCTGGAGTCGGAGATACATCCGTAGAAAACCGGCTGGAATCGCAGTTTGAAAAATGCAGCTTCACATTTAATGTGTTTGTTTTCCTGTTCAGACTCACTCAAATCAACCTGGATCCAATCTGGATATGCCAAAGAGCAGATTTTAGACAGTGTGTTATGAAAATGTTGTTTCAGGCACCGGTGAGACAATAAAAACACGATCCAGTCCAGTCTGATCGATCCATCAGCTTGAAGGCTCCTCACACACTAAAATGTTGCACGGAGGTTTCTAACACCTCGACACAGCTCTGGAAACTTAGCTTCAGGTTTAGTTAATGTCACACTAAAGGCCGGGCTCAAACACGCTACAAACATATCACCAGCCACGAAGCAAAGGCGCCCTGCAATGCAGCAGAAACCATAATTAGTATTTCACACAGGGCCTTTTCTGTGTGTGTGTTGGCTGGATGGAGGGATGAAAAGAAATGAAAAAGACAACAGTAAGTGAGAAAGAGGAGAAGAGAGAGCGAAACGCTCCCTCCCTCTCTTTTGGAGTCACAATACACTGCAGCTAATAAATCTGAAGAAAAACGACACCTTAATTCCCTCTTAATGCTTGATTGGGAAGCAGTGAGGCATGTGCACACACACACACACACACACACACACACACGCCCACAAACGTACGTACACACAGTCACAGAGGAGCAGCATGGCTGGAGAGTAATAGGCCGGAGATGAGAAAGAGGCAAAAAGAGAACGTGATGGAGTTTGGGGTAAATTGTCCTTGAAGAATCGTGTCTTCTACTGAAGGAAAGAGGAGAGGAGAGGAGAGGAGAGGAGAGGAGAGGAGAGGGGAGGAGAGGAGAGGGGAGGAGAGGAGAGGAGTGACAAACTGTGGCTCTACAGAGCGTTTTAGCCTCTTTTAGCTCATTGTTTTGGTTTGGTTCAGTGTTGCTGAGGCTGTGCAGGTCTCATTCAGTCAGATT
This sequence comes from Nibea coibor, assembly GCA_023373845.1. Classification (NCBI taxonomy): domain Eukaryota; kingdom Metazoa; phylum Chordata; class Actinopteri; family Sciaenidae; genus Nibea; species Nibea coibor. The sequence goes on along the minus strand of CM041739.1, from coordinate 2,253,957 downwards.
AATGTCAATATTCAATACAACAAACTGCCTTCATCAAAAATATAAACACCTTTTCTTTTAGACTTTTCCCGAGCTGAAGGATCTCGGGCTTCATTATTCCTCTCGGTTTGTTGTGTCAGTGAACGCTCTCCTCTGCCAACATAATCCATCCACCTGACAGATGCGGTGCATCAAGATGCTGATTAAACAGCATGACTACGGCAATAACAGGCCACTCCGAGACGTGCAGAGGCTGTTTCACACGAGGCTACAGATGCCGATGTTATACCCTCCAACTCATCGCAAACAGAAGTGTTAGATTTCTATTTCTGTTGTTTAAACCCAAATTAAAACTTTGACTTTAGCAAAGCGTCTCGACAGGATGCGGCTGATAAATGTACGTCAGTGGTTTTCCCTTGTCACTGTCGTGGGGACTGTTTGACAACAAATTGATCAGTCCAATGATCCGTGCATCATTTATCTATTTTTGTGGTGGAACACTTTGAATTATTCAGACAGGAAACACCATAAAAGGAGTCCTGCATGACGTGAGTGGAAACAGACCTCCATGCAAAGCTGCAGATTATCACTGCATTGTTTCTGATGTGTGTGTATGCAAACATGTATGTGTACGTGTGTGCATGAGGATACAGATGTGTGATGAAATGTGTGTGTGTCTGTGTGCGTGTGTGTGTGTGGTGCAGAGTCGTGTCAAGGCTTTTCGTCTGGAGGTGGATCGTTCATCTCCTCAGCGGTGACAGCAGACGTCAACCTCTGTGTGAGTGATGGCTCTGGATCTGAACTAATCAGCCCGCTGCGCACACACACACACACACACACACACACACACACACACACACACTTCATGACCAGTGCTCTGGTGTTTAGAAGATGGATGGAACCTGTCGTTTTTAGATTTTTTAGACTGTTTCCTTGGAAGTTTGTTGGTGATTGATTGATCTGCTGATGATGTTTAATCTTTGCTTTCATTTAATACTTTGAGAGAGTCGCTTCCTGTTGGGCGGGACATAAAGCAGGTAAGTGCCATTCAACAAGGGATGGAGAGTCAAAGTCTTACTGTAAGTTACTTTTCTGTATTTGGCTGGATCATGCTAAGGTTATGTGTTTGTTGTAGTTTGTAGCTGTGGGCAGGTCAGTGACAAAGCATCGAGTCAGTAACGGGCCGGCTGTACATGTAGGTCTGTCTGGATCACCTTTGATGACGCTGGAAGTTATTCAGATTTAAATAAATCCTCGTCAAGTTCATGGAACCATCAAAATCAATTTCAGAATAAAAGCATAATATTAGAGTCAAATTATAACTAACTAATGAAATGTTGTTATGACAAACAAGTCCCAACATTTCCAGAACACGAGGTTGATCAGAATGAAGCGACAGATTTCTGTAAATATTACGACATGTTTGAAGACTGCAGATTGATTTTCATGTCTGCTGTGCACATTGTCACTGAATCATGTGACAAAATAAAAAAAGAAAAAGCAAATGTCTTGACAGTCTTTGTCAGCTTCAGATTCTCAGTTTTTCTTTCTGCAGTGGAGCGAAAATGAAAATATCCCAAACATGTTCGGCTCTATTTGTGTCTTTTCTGTCTCAGGCTGACACACACAAACATGTATATAAATATATATTGAGATATTTTGTTTTCTCTGGAGTGACTGGCGAGGTGGAGTGGACAGATGGTTTTCAGCCACACTTGGAGGACCTGGAGGGAGAAACAGAGCGTGGCGGCCGTCCCCGTCCTCCCCCGTCCTCCCCCGTCCTCTGCTAGATTCTTCTCGCTTGTCTCTTATTTTCTGATTTCTGCTTCTATGAACTCGTTTCTGTTGTTTTTCATCTTCTGACATGACTAATGATCTCTGTCTGTCTATTTTTCTGCTTCTATTCTTCTCTTCTCCTTTTTTTATCCTCTTTCTGCCCAAGAAGTCCTAAAATCTTCACAGAAGTCTTGAATTTTATTCTAATTTCTAGTTTTCAAATACAAAAAAAGTGAGTTTGCGGCTGGGACAAACTTTGCAGCCTGCAGTGTTTTTTCACTGAGCCACACTGAAAGTTTCATGACAATGGAAGGAGAGGAAAAATATTCAAGCGATATGTATTTCCATTTCCAGTGTGCTGTAGTGTTCCTCTGTTATTTCCACATTTCACACATTCAAATAAAAATGAAATTCTGCCTCTGACTCACGCAGAATTCCTCTCGAGGCTCAGACGTTTTTAACATCTCCCTCTCCTAATTTCAAAGAACATGTGCCAAGTCTGAATTTTGATATATCCTCCCCTCATTAGAGCGATACATCCCTCTCTCTGTCTTGTCTTTATTAACCTCCTCTCGCTCTCTTTTCTCTGTTTCTCGCCGTCTTTTCTTTCACAAAGCAAAGCCAGAAGAGAAACAAGGTGCAGCTGACGGACAAAGGACGAGGAAGTGATGGAGGAAGCTGTTTTCATCGCAAACACTTCACATTCCTCAGACATCTCAGGTCCTCTTCTGCACTCACATGACGTACTCCTCCCACTGCAACACGTATCAAATGCACCCTGTTTGATTGCGGCGGTGTAGCTCTGCTGTCAGTGCTGCTGTTCATGAAGCATTTCAAAATGTCCGCCTCTGCACGGCAGCCACCTGTAGGCTCTGAGGCTACGTCAGGAGCTAGCATCCACGCCAACGCTGAACCTACGTCCAGATCATCTACTGTCACGTAACACGGCGTCAGAAAACTGAGACAGTGATCAATTCAAATCATTCAATGTTATCTCTGTGACCATGGAAGAAGGAGCTCTGCCGCTGGCAGCTGTCAGACTCTAACACATGACCCAATGACTTCTTTTTAATATACAGTATGTCTCTAATTAATTATCTTAATTAATTCATTATTATCGTATCTTTAGGGGAAACACTACAGGTGAGTGAGAAGGTCTGTAACTCATCGAGGTTGGAGAAATTATATGTTTAAATATGGAAATGAAGCTTTATCGCATTAAAAAATTTGCTAATTTGCATATGCAATTTCAGAAATCTGCATCCTGGATAAAGTCAGGTTTAAAACAGCCATAAGAAAAATCTATTTTCTAAAAAATAAATCAGAATATATATCCGTGAACACCTTCAGAATATAAACAGGAGTGAAGGCAGGTAACATTCAACATAAAGACAGAATAAAGTCTCTGAGTGGATAATAAACAAGTCTTTCAAGAAAACTTCAAAATCTGCCTGCACTTATATGCATGTATAAAATGATGAGGAAAGAGTAACATGAAGATTTTAAAGCTTTATAAAAGACAGACTGAACCTGATGAAGTGGAAATCAAACATCGAGAGCCGCCCGGCAGAGAAGGAGTCAGCTTTGCTCACCTGTGTTGTAGTGTTTGGTGCAGTAGCGCAGGTCCTTCTCCTCCTTTAGTATGAACTGAGGTAGCGTCAGGCCGTCGGCCACCTGCACGGCTCCCTTCTCATCCCACTCGAATATGAGGTCGTTCATGGTGTAGCCGACTGCAGGAGAGAGCAGGAGGTTAGAGTGTTTTCATCACTGTGCGGGTCACTTATTTCATTCTCCTTCCCCCCCGAGGAGCACCATGATCTTTCTGTTTCTGGGTCGGGGTGCAGGTTCGCCCAGTGAGAGGTCCACCACCCGGCTGGGGGGGTTCTGTTGGCTAACAGCAGCGTCCACAGCTCTCTGAGTGCTTCAGTGAATGTGATCGTTTATATGATCCATATTTAAGCACCATGTTAAAGCTGTGTGTTCACTGACTAACAGAGACGTGGGTTGAGCTGCTCCTCAGTTAGCACAAAGGTTAGAAATGTTTCTGTGTCTTTCTGTTCTTTGTGAGACTTTAACATGAAGCGACACGGCGCATCAGTCAGCCCTGTGTTGTTCTCTCTTTCTTTTATGACCCGCTGCACACGTACAGAACATGTCTGAACTTCAGCTGTGATTCTTCTCACGTCTGTTCAAAGAAAAGGCCACAGAGAAATCTATATCATATCTCCCACCCTGCCAGCTGCAGCTGACTGATGCACCCCTCACTGTGTGTGTGTGTGTGTGTGTGTTTGTAATTTACTCACAGCTCTCCAGCTGCATGATGCAGGTCTGGACATCCATCGGGAAGTTCTTCAGATCCATGGGACAGGCCAGGACCAGTGTTATTCTGCAAACACACACACACACACACACACATGCAGCGTCTCTTAGTACTAAGAGGATTACTCAGAGCTTTATCAGTGTTGCTCAACCAGCCAGCGCCGGGCCATCCAACTGAACCAGGATGTGCTTGAAACTGATAAAAAAATGAATAAATCTATTTATTTATTTATTTTATAAACCAATTTAGCCACTGCTGTTATCCAGACTGATATGAAATAAGCACAACAATAGCTTAAATGACCAACATTAGAGAATATAAACACTGAATTTTATGCTCAACAAAAGAGGTCAGAGAAAGCAGCAGAACTCACTGCAAATCCAAATTTTGGGGGTGAAAGTCAAACTGATGAAATAAAAGTAAAATAACAAAATGCATTTTTTTATTTGCTGGTTTAAGCAAAGTTTACGTTTAAAGTATTAAACATAGACAGATGAACATACTGTTGGTATTTTCAGTTAGTCAAAATATTCAAAAAAGATATTAGTTGCAGCCCGACATGGAGGTGGATTTTCGGAGTAACTTCCTCAATACTAAACATCACAATAGAGGAGAGTGGGAGTGAGGTGAGAGTTTCACTGCAGGCCTCTTCTTCTCTGCCGGGGGACTAACAGGATGAAAACCTGTAGCTGAGCAGGCGTGCACTAACATGGGAATGAATCTTGTTTCATGCAAGGCTGAGCCGTGAAACTCAGAAAATTAAAATGTTCAGGGCAGCCGGTCCCGCGTCGCGGTGACACATTAGTTTTCTGAGTCTCAGGCACCAAAATTAATTACTGCTGTCACATGGAGGGAATGCATCTCTGCAAAAGTCAACTTTCCCCAGAAATTAATGGAAAAGCTATTTTGTAACTGATATGATGCATTACTGAAATGAAAGACTTTCATTTTAAAATGCGATATCCAGCATTTTAAGAAATAAAACTCATTCTGAGACATTATTACTGCTCCAGCCTCAGCATTAGACCTCTGTGTTCAGTGCTGGAGAATTAGTGGCTTTTAGGAGCTAATCAATCAATCAGTCAGTCAATCAATTAATCTGTCAATGAACTAAAAGATGCATTTTCAATTTTCAGCCTCTGTCAGTGTCACCTCCGGCCTTTTCACCCCTGACATTGTCTCCATAGAGGCAGCTAAACCCGGTTACATTGCCCGATCACCTCGCTCCAACCCTGGCTCCGCTCCCTGTCAGCGACCCAGGCCTGTAAACCTCAGGAGCCCGGCTAACAAACTGAGCTAACCTTAGCTAACAGCAGTTTACAGAGAGTTACAGAAAACATTTTCTCCATAAGATATGATCCAGTTTCACCAAATACAGTGAACTAGTTGTTGGTGTGTGACTTAAAGTTCCACACTTTGCAGGTGATCAAACCCAAAGTCACATAGTGCAATAACGTGTGTACGATTGACATTCCCCTGATTACAAGTCAGCGTAGCATCAACATGATTTAAAAGTTGCACGATGTTGCATTACATACATGATTTTATAACAGCCAGGATATCTGATCAATAAAACATGTTGTATAATTGCAAAGCTGTGCTGTGGTAACAAACTAACTGCGGCTCCGGCTTCATTTCTGCAGAGCTCCAGCTGTCAGCAGGTTGTCATGACGAGCGCTGCACAGTCCTTCTGTTCTGCTCTAACAGGACGCTGCTGCTGCTACAACACACACGTCCACTCCGGCCTGATGTACCAAATAAACTTTGCCGCGTCTGCACATTGTTGTAAGTCCCTGACAGGATGCTGAATATGTATTACACACATGATGTAGCCTCCACAGATGTCCCACTTTCTCGGAAACAAGATTCAGCTCTGTGGTTTTTCTGTCCGCTTGCATCGTGACACCTAAATGCCAAATGCTGACAAAGTTAGCGCCTTGCTGTAAACTCAGAGAGCTTTAGATGGAGTTTGGAGAAGACAACAAAACAATGACTTGGTTCTTCATTACTTTTTGGGGATACTAATGTGTTTGGAGGACAGGTCCCATGATGCTTTGAGAGAAGTATATTGTTTCAGAGGAGTCAGTGAGTTACCTCTGGGCATTATTATGAATCTTTTCTCGCTGTGCTAGGATTGGCCGTGTCTGCGCTCGTCAGGTGGCTTTATGAAGTCAGGTGACGTGGTATGAACTTCCTGGGGAGGAAGTTGTGGTGGATGGATGGGTTAAACTCAGCACTATCACCCAGGAGGCCGGAGTTTGACTCACCTGTGACTCACAGGTTTTTCTTTATTATCTGCAGCTCTCAGTCACAGTTTGGTTAGGTTCAGGAAAGGTCCTGGCTCGAGTTTAAATATAACCCTTTGGAACTTGTTAGAAAGCCGTTCTGGCAGAAAAATCTGGTGGCTAACTTTGGTGCTTGAATGCTGCACAAGGTCAGTCCCAAGCCGTGTCTAGCGAGCTACACCTTTACTTCACCATATATGTTTACATATTGTCCAATTGGCACTGGCATTCACATACCATATAAAGAAGCCGTCCATGTTTGCATTGCCCTCGTACACAGGCAGTGATCGCTGTATGATTGTGATACTAAAGAAAATTTCTGGATAAATTCTGGAGATGATAACAAGTATCATTTGTCAGCGGCTTCAGGTATCGTGTATATTCATGATGGATACTGGAGAAGTAGAGTGACTGCAGACTATAGATCTAAAGATGTACTAGTAAAATTGAGACCAATACTTTAAACTAGGTCTAAACTAAACTAAGTCTGTCTGATGTAAAATAAGCCATGGTTTTCTTGAATTGCGCTTCATACAGTTCTTCTTTCTTGCAGAGATCTCCTTGTGCACACCACACATTTTGAGTCCTTGAAATTAAAGCATCACAGATTTTCCTTCTGATATATGACCCTACGAGCACAAATGGGAGCATGTATCAGCTCAGAGCAGAGGAGATTGGACGACGTGCGATTCTGATCGGCCAATCTTGAAAAGTTTCACTTTCATCTCGGAGAGGAGACGCGGCCATCGGTCACGACTCCTCGCATACAGCTCTACTGTTGGACGATAAACATCAACAAACACAGTAAACAACATTTACAAGACCCTCCACCCCCCACCCCACCCGCCCGGGGACGGTTTAATATCCCGAGCCGCCTCTTCGCCTCCGAGATCAAGCTGATCAACGGCGGGTTCATTCTGATGGTGTCAAGTTAAAAAATGAAAGCGACAGAGGGGGAGTGCACGGTTCATCCCTTTTTTTTGACGAAATATATAAAGGGCCAATCTCACTCCTCCTCCTGCTAGACATGAAGGTGAAAACTGAGGTTGATAACGGATCGGACTCGCCGCTGGAATACTAACAGGCTGAGTAGATTACCATGGCTGCCGCAGCGCCTTCTCATTCGCCCCTGAGCAGAGGCAATAAAAGCAAGGAAGAGGAGGAGGAGGAGGCCGGCAGGCTAAGAGGTTCATCGGCACAAGGCGGCTATAACTCTGACAGCCTTGAATGGGATGTCTTGGAGATACAAAAAAAAAAAGTGGGGGAGTGGTAGAGATCTGGAGGAAATAAAAACCTCCAACTTTGACGCAATAAGAGCCCTCCACAGCCGAGGATGAAGGCCGCTGGAATGCAATAAACAGGAAGTCAGTGCCACTTTCTGTCTCCCATCATGGATTTATAACTGATTGCTTCAATATAACCTCCAAACTTGCAACGTTTCTCATCCCTCCTGCGACTCAGAACTTTCTCTGTCGCTGATTTCTATCTTAAAAGCACCGTGTTCCTGCAGCGGCTTCTAATTTTGTTAATTTGGTTGTTGCGCTTTTAAATGAATTAAGTCTGGATACGAATCAAACACAGGGTTTGCTGCAAATCTGCATCTTCTAATAATTTCTTAGTTTTATTTGGATAATACTTTTTTAAAACTATTTGGAGTATTCATGTTGCAGTAATTACACAATCCAATCCACTCACCGTATGCTGTACAGCACGTTGCCGTTTTTCGAAATGCGCAGCAGCTTGTTGTCGGTGGTGACCTCGTGGAAGTTGGCCCCTTTCTCGTTGGCGAAGAACAAGTCAGGTTTCCAGATGGAGTCCAACATAGAGGGGTCGAGGTCCAGCGAGTCGTCGGGGTACTCGCTATAGGCCAGCCGAGGGTCGTTCCACTGCTGCCTCAAGAAGATGTTGACTCTGTAGTCCTGAGAGGGGACAGAAAGGAGGGATCGTATCGGGAGTTAGAGAGAGAGAGAGCTCCATCTACATCTGCATCTCTTCCTCAGATGGATGATCACACATTAAATTTTACTTTCAGCAACTGATATTATCATTTTTGCAGCATCCAGCGGTTTAAGGTTCAGAACAAGCGGAGCAAAGATATTGAAATGGAAATGAAATTTTCTCTGCAGCCACAAACACAAACATCCATTTATCCATCCTGATCACGTCTCTAAAGGACAACACACAGCGGGACGTGAGACGGACATCAGATACCACTACCACCTCTGCAAGGCAGCAGTAAGCACGTCTCGATGTGCTTCACTGTGGGCTGACTCTGCAGGGTATGCAGAGATGAGCATCAACAAAGCAATGAGTTCATCACAACTGCCGCACGAGTCGCCACATCCCAGCTGGTGCACCTTGATGCATTCCACTGTCCTGTCCCGTGTGAGCGTCTTCATTGTGTCAAATGGATCTACAACAATCACACTGCTTCCACCTTACTCTCAAAATCACAAATATAACCAATGCTGTTGTTTCCCTGGTGACAACAGTCGTTTCACTTAATGATACTGACTGTTTTTGTGCTAAAGTTTTATTTTGAAAGTCTGAAAGTCTGCAGATGTGTCCAGCCATGATGCGTCATATTTCGAAGGGTTGGGCAGTGAGTGTGTTGCCGAGGGTCGCTCTGAAGTCTCTCTGTGTGAATGGTTGAAGAGAAAAGATGATGAAACGAGGAAACATCTTGTGACACAACTAATCTGTGATGTAACTCTGGACTCATTCAGCTGTTCTACGTCTCCACCGTCTCCACCCAGAGGAGAAGGGAACCACAATGCATTGCAGCAGCCACTCAAACGACCTGTTTTGCTCTTTCTTGACTTGTAAGATCTTTTAGCTCATACTGTACTCTCGCTATCATCTCTGCTGCTCTCTCCACACACGACCACCACAGCTGTGTTTTTCACTGGAGGTCCAAACTCCCCGTCTGAAGCAGGCGAGGCAGGATGGAGAGAAACTGATACAGCAGAGGAAATGAAATTACAACAAAACAGAAAAAGTTATAAAGCATAAATCCCAGAAACACCTTGAACAGAAGGATGGGATCTGCAGGGAGATGTTCGCTTTTTTTAAAAAAAGGAAAGATGAGGGAAAGGAAGGATGGGGAAAAAAAAAAAAAGACTCGTCAAGGGTCACTGCACTGCTGACTCAAGATGCTCCATGCGGAGGAGGAACATTTCGACAGATACCGGCAGATGTAGCGATGAAGTGATGGACAGGATTTCGCGGACGGATAAGCAGGTTGTTATGGGTCTTCATCCATATGTCATTTTCTCCTTTATGTGAATGTAAGAGCTTTCACTGATCACGGTGAGTTGTGGCCTCGAGCCATATCTGAGATCTTTTTCCCCCTCCGCCTGCGAGCCGGTGTGCAGCCTCAGCCTTGAAGAACAGTCCACGCGGCTTTTTGGCTTCTCTTACTCTCTATTCTACCTGTTGTTTTTTTTTCTCCAGCTTGTATTGGCTGTTCTTTGACTGATAAAACACTTCACAAAAAATGGAAGTTGCCAGAAAAAGCGAGACAGATAGACAGGCAGATGGATGTGTGGAGAGTTGGTACAAAGCTGGGAGGCAGCTGAAGGTCATTGAGATGCTGCTCTCTCTTTAGTCTTACACAGGGAGATGGAGAGATACGGGGAAGACAGTCGGAGGGACAGATGAACAGGAGATAGGAGGCTCAGGCTGGATGTGTACACGTCACAGAGCCTTCAAATAAGAGTCTGATGGGTTTTGGATGGATTCCTCAGGCACAAAAGATAACGCCTTTACTTCTATTGATTGTTGTTGAGCAATTTCATGGCCTTCATCATACTCCTTCTTAAATTTATGATATATTGTATCCTGCCTGCACTGAGACTAAAAAACAGAAGGAATGAGAGTTGGGGATTTAAAATTTGAAAGCAGAGGACCAGGATGTAATTCAACACTCCTAACTCTAGTTAAACATCTGCAGACCAAATATCGCCAAAGTCAGGTGTTTAAAAACTCAAATAATATCTGTGTTAGTCACCGATATTGAAGAATAGTGACGTACGTCATGCTTCATCATCTGATATCAAGAACATCTCTGAGCTGATTTGGTCCTGAGAATTCCTATTTTGGAAATAGTAAATCATCCATGAACCCCACAATACGTCTTCTGTGGATATGAAAGTCAGTGAATAAAGCCGTAGGAATCATACAAAACTCCAGCATTGACTCCTCGTGTACGGACAAGTCTGCAGTGAAAGCGGCTGATCTTCGCTTTAGTGATCTGAATCAAAGATTCGGGGGTTCAGTTTTGGCTTTAAAATGTTTCATTCAGCTGGAATCGGCGCCGGCTGGAGGTTAAATCCGGAGCGCGGTGTGGAAATGAGCCTCCACCATGCAGCTCTAAGACCTTCAGCCTACGCTGTTTAACTGCAAGAGGAAGATCAATACCTTTCCTACAGGCCTGACTGTACGTGTGTGCGCTCTGCTCTTCTATCTTTGTGAGTCTTTGAGTTTCAGAGAGTCTCAACAGTTTTTGAAGTGAGGCGATCTCAGTCCTCGTATCAAAACAAGATGCCTCATATCAGAGTTTTTAGGATCAATGTGCTGCATTGTGTGTTTATTAATGAATAAGACACACTCCCAGTTTGAATGATGAACGTTAAATTAAAGTGGAAAGTCATTAGTCATCATTAGGCATTGTTACTGCAAACGCTGGAGTTGGAGTAGTTGGGGAAAGTTTGTTCTCCTGCAGACTTCGAGGACAAATAATTAGCATTCAAGTCAGTTTGACTCAAACAAATTAGTTTCTCCATTATCAATGGCTTAAATCTTCTAAAGGCAATCAGTCAACTTCTCTGGGACAACATTGTGGTTTTCTTTAATCATCTCAAACTACTTTGTTAATGTTTGGTCAGGAAACTTCCTCCAGGAACCGAGGCCGTCTGTTGTCAGTCTCTGTTGACCCAATAATCCATTTCCAACCTCTTATCTGAAGCAGTTTGATCAAGTAACAACGTCACACTTCTTCCTTCAGACTCAAGTCCCCCAAATTTAACTTGGAAGCACAGGTCAGTTCATTCTTATGGAAGCTGGCTAAACAGCTGATTTCTGAACATAGAATTATCCCAATCTTTCGCATCATGCAGCGCATAAAATGCCAAGCTGGCTAATGATTTCTTCTAGACTCTCTTATCGGACCGAATAGACCAAACTCTGGGTGTGAAATGAGTTATTTCATTTGAGACGCTCCACAAATGCTTCTTTTACAATGTAAGTTCATGAAAGTCTTTATGGGCATCAGGTGACGCCACCATCACTGTCATTACATGAATGCAGCAGTTCAGTTGATCTGCAGGAGAAGAACATGTTGAATGTAGACTCATGTAGTTTTGGGTCTTGTCATTATTGTTCATTTGAATTCACTTTCACTGTCCAGTCTTCCCTCACCTCTTCAAATGACCAGACTTGGTTCAGGTTATGCCAGAATTAAGAATCAATCCAGGCAGAAGATATTAACTGTTGCTCCCTCAGAGCTTTATTGCATAACCTCCATCGCCCGTTCTCCATTCCGTGTGTTGAGAGTCTTTATTCAGCGTGGAGTGGCATTTAGCTCGCTTCTCCATCGCCCTAATTGTCAATTATTGTCAGAATATGGAGCTCAGGACGCCGCGGCCAGGCTGGAACCATCATTAAGCTGCATGGCGTGGCAGAAATGCATCACGGTCACGACATAGGGCCGTGCCAGCAGCACCAGCGGGTGGCATTTAAAGGAGCAATCATCCACGGAGCTGCATGCATGTGAAATGCAGTCACGCGGTGATCAGTCTCAGTGGGACCTCCGCGACGTTTATCACTGTTTAGAATATCTCACATGAAACAAATGAGGCTGACCTTTCATGAATGAGTCACCTTTTCTTCTGCTGCACAATATGATAAATAACAGAGGAGGAGTGTCTGTCGACGGAAGAGAGGGAGCGAGGGAACACAGAGGAGAGGTCCGAGCCCTACGATTCAAAAAATAACACTTGATGCTTTTATGACTCATCTCTCTTGCATTAGTTATTATTTTTTACTGCGTAATGTTTCAATCAGCTAATAAATCACAGCAGCATTAAGAATTTTTAACTCTCTGGGCCTCCGAAAGGGAAATATCATTTTAATTGGTAATTTCCTTAAACCAATCATATTTTCTTTCAACCTTTAAGTCCCCTGCAGTATTTCATGCTGGCAAATTAAATGATTCATTTCCTCGAATGGTCTAAAATGTTTCCATGAATTCCATCGAAACACTAGTTTGTTCCCTCAAAGTATAAATGCTTTTATAGCTGTCTGTAATTAACTTTGCCTTTTTATGAACTATAAGCACGATCTTTCCCAGCTGGTACATTTTTGTCGTTAGCACATACAGTGTACATTAGTACATTTGTGTTCCTGCTCTGTGTAATGAATTATTTTTGTATATTAATGTCGTCTCTACACTCTTATTTCAATAATATTATTTCATCCTCCCTCCCAAAAAAAGGCAAAACACACAATAAGAAATATTTTTTGTTATTGAAATGTTCTATAAATTTCACAGTAATATTGTGAAATTGTAACAAAACATTTAACTCATATAATGCATTAACAGAACAAAAAAGAACTAACTGCACATGATACACTCAAATGTAAATCAAAAGAACTGAAACCTTTTTAATTTAGATTAAAGTTTGAGGCTCATCCACATAAATTATTTTTACTTCATTTGAATTTTCAGAATTCAATATATGTGCTTCTTTAATTAATTTTACAAAATCTGAACAAACCTTTCAGAAGATCAGAAAATGTTTAACATTGAATTGCACAGCGTGCCTTTAACACTGTCGAGGTGCTCATGGATGAACTTTTGGTCTCTTCTTGGTTCAGATCTCAGATCGTGGCTTTAATTCGTTTCTTTTTTTTTTTTTTTGGAAAAGCCTGGTCAGCATGCGGATGTCTTCTGGTCCATAAACCTGAGCTCCATCGGTCAGAGCTCGTCGTGGTCGCAGATGGATGCACATTAAGTGCATTAAACAGACACGGGGGATGGATGGCGCTGCATTCTAAGATTCAAATGGGCGGAAAGTAATTTGAGGGTGTAAGTTAATGATTTCAGGGAATGATTTAGAGTTTCAGCGATTGGATGACTACTCTGAGGTTTATTAAAAATGTTGTTGACACTGGAGGCTCGGCAATAAACGCTTCCTCCTCGTGAGGACGGAGGAAAAGTGCTGCAGGTCGTCGGCATATGTGCGGTAAAAAGTGGGACTCCTACAGCGTGTGCAGGTTCATACTCGTGGTTTAATATCCTGACATGAGGCCGCTGGACTGTTAAATGCTACCCTGAAATTACCATCCACCATCGCCACGCTGCTATGAAACCATTAGCAGAGGAAATGCTGTACTTACACAATACCAAACTCATTTCAGCATGTATTAAACTCAGGCAGTAAACCACGCATGAAAGACTGCAGTCTTCCTCCTCCTCCTCTTCTTCTTCTCCTTCCTCCTTCCAACAACAACAACAACAAAAAGCAGCCATATTCTAATTCCATGCCTGTCATGACATCCTGCCGCTTCCTGGATGCTGCTCAGGTAGGACGAGGAGGTAGGAGGTTACGGAGACTCACACATTATGGCAGCACATCTGCTCAGCTCAGACAACATTACCTTGAGAGAAAGATGCTGTTTTCAATATTTGGCCTCCAAAATAAGAAACAACACCAGCCGCTGCAGCAGCAGCAGGACTGTGGGATGTCAAATCAATTTTCAACAGCAAACTTCTCCCTGGATTTTAGGGTGATTTTAATAAATGACCGTTCAACACCAATGACGCACTTAAACACGGTTTGTTGGTTATACATGAAGTTATCGATCTACAGTGGAAAATCGTGTTTTTAGGGACAGAAAAGCAAATCGAAAAGGGAAACGTGTGACGTGTTGCAGCAATCACACACTCAAAATGTGTTTCGGAGACAATAATACACAAAGTGGACTGGCAGGAAACACGACTGTCATGTGAGTCATTAAAATGATCTATGCTTCATGTTTAGGTGAATAAAACCTCTTGGACACGGTTAAAGAAAGACATGGCAGCGGTTACATGAGCTAAGTTGGCTGAACCACAACAAAGTCACTTTAAAACATCAACCCAAACGTTTGCAGGTAGAACAGCATCAGCGTTCTCCCGCTCAGACTTCTCAGACATGCAGACTTCCCCTTCAGGGGAGGAGAAGCTGTTTGAAACGGCATCTTCCTTTAAGGACGACTACAGCTGTGATAGTGCTGAGCAGAGGACGAGTGATGGAGAGAGGGATAAACCTGGAAGTACTTACAGCGTAAAGCCTGTTCATAGTTTCATAAGGAGGGTGAGAGACTGAATGAATGAGTGATGAGATAACTGTGTGTGTGTGGGAGAGAGAGAGAGAGAGAGAGAGAGAGGGATGACAAAGGGAAATAAAGTGACTGAGGTTTCCGTGTGTGAAGGATAAAGAGTCGGAGCTCTACGCTGAGAGGTGCAGCACAAACTCACACACAGTCAAATCTACTACGAGTCCTGCCAAGTCGGATTCCTTATATCAGATTTAAGCTCAGAGATACGATGAAGATACAGAAGATACTTTCTGTACACACACACAAAGGACAGGCTGGAAAAAAGAGCCATCTGCAACATACAGATACAAATATATAAGCACACGATGAGCAGATTAACGATCATCAGATTTCTGTAACCTCAGAATGAATCTGTTACGTCCACAGACTCACTGGTTCCTCTTACATGTCATCCACCATGTTTCTACAGGAGCCCAGAATGGACAAACTAAACACTGGCTCTAGATGTTTTGCACTTTCCGTGTATCTCCATGTGTGGCTGCAGTAGTTTCTTCTTTATACTAGGAAGAGATGCCAGAGATAGACATCAAAAATCCAGTTAGCTTTCAAAATAAAGCTCACCGAGAGCAGGTTGCAGGTTCATGTTTCATATGGGGTACACGAGTGTGTGTGTGTGAATGATCAAATGTTTGAGGTTTAAGTGTGTGTGTGGCAGAGTGAGGATGGTGTTAGTGTGTGTTCTCTGAAGAAGAGGAAATAACGGAGGGAGGAAACGAGTGACGGAGCGGGATGAAAAGTGAGAGAGGGGGGTTACGTGTCTGTCTGAGTGTGTGTGTGTGTGTGTGTGTGTGAAGGAGAGAGAGAGAGCGTGAGCAAGCAAGCAAGCGGGAGAGCGCTGAAACAGGAATAAAGCCGTGTACCGCCGGGACTTCAACACGCACTGCGCCATTCTACCGACTCCATCTATCACTGTGCTCCGGCCTCGGCAGCATTGTATGAGTGTGTGTGTGTGTGTGTGTGTTGAAGATGGAGGGATACTGTACTCCAAGCTTAAAGCGAGAGCCGCACACTACAACGAACACCACCACCACCGTCCGCAGCTTCCCGCTCGCTCTGCACCGCCTCTGGAGCTTTAAAATGGATTTTCTGGTTTGATAAAAGCTGATAAATCCAATTATTTCACTACTTTGTTTTTGCTGCTAATCCACCCTTCAGAGAGATTAGAGCTCCAACACTGACTGTGGTCTACAGTGGGCGAGCTCAGCCTCAGCAAACAGAGTGTATGATTGACGTGTTGCTCCGTCTGACAGGCTGCGAGTGTGATCAGACACAAAGGTGCAAAATTTATGCATCACACAACATCTGCGTGTATCAATATACAGTATGGCCTGATACTCAAAACAACCAGATTCCATGCAAGTCCACTTAAATATCTGCTATTCCTCAATCTCACGCACACTGAAAGCTTGATAAAGTTCTACTTACAAATAAATCTCTCTCTATTTTTGTATTATTTTGCACAGATGACAAAACAAATTTATTATATTTCTGTTTGGATATTATAGTTTCTTTAAATTACCACATTTCTAGTTAACAGCCATAAATTCCCATATATTTCCCATGATTCCCCAGCCTATCCACCCTACTCATAAATAATGACGCTAAAACGACGTGAAATAAGACGAAAGTTTCAACTGCTGGGTGCAGCTCAGTCTGAGGAATGGCTTGGAGCTGGTGGAGCAGACGTTAGCGGCTGTTATCACTCCCTCAGCTTTTTTTTTTAAATAGTTTCCTTCAGTTATCGCCCATCTGTCCGTCTCACTGCCTCCTCCATCCCTCCTTCCCGCCTCAGTTTTAACGAGGGTCGATTCGGCTCCTGCAGGAGGGAAAACCTGGAATTTGTTCTGCATGACGAGGATCTGCAGCGGGCAGCAGTTTAAATGCGGCGATGCGTGTGTGTGTGTGTGTGAGATCTGGGCGGTTCACCTTGGGATATCCTCCCTTTATTACTGCCCCGTTTTGCCTCCCCTTGTTTCTTTACGCGTCTTCACCTGACTCTTTCTTTTGTTCCACCGGGCTTTAAATACACACGCCACATATGATCAACTCATTGTTTTTGGTGGTAAGATAAATATAGAACATCAGCAGCTCCAGACTTTCACCTTTAAAGGCCTGAAATAATATTTAGTAATCAGCTTTTCAGCACAGGCTCCTATGAACATGTTATTATCTGTCAAGGTTTTTTAGACATTTCTATATTTGTGTTTTGTTTAATAGCCGAATCTCTTTCGTTCTCGGGTTGTCATGAATTAAATCTGATCCAACCAGACTCAGTTCTTATAATTTTGGTTTGAAGCAGCCTCATTATATCAGGGCAGATGTTAAACACAGCAGAATCCTTAGAAACTGTCTGTATTTTGTGTATTTGTAGGGAAAGCTGTTAAAACTAATTCCAGGAAACACCACGACCTTAACGCTCGCTCCGGCCCTGCAGATGGTTCACACAGCCGACAGTCTGGATGCATTTGGTGGATGAAAATATGATTCATGCATTTTATGGAGGTTAGAGTGATGTGTGTGTGTGTGTGTGTGTGTGTGTGTGTGCGTCGTTTTTTTTAGCTACTTTCATGAGTGACGTGGGTGCTGAGATCACACACTGCGGTTCAGTGTTACCGTATCTGCCTTGCTGCTGTGTGAAGGTTGATGGTTCAGTTATATTAACACTAATGGATTTTCTGTGTAATGAATAAGGCCCCACCCTCCCCTCCTCTGCCATCGGTCCCAAGCAGGCGTGACAGCAGCGCCGCCACCGTGTTGTTATGCAAATGGCCGCGGCGGCGGTGATGCGCTCTTTCAAATGAAGTGTTTGAAATGGGAGACAGGCTCAATGAGGCGGAGACTTTTCTAAACACTCAGAGGGCAGAAGGCTTTTAATTTTTGAAAAAAGGAAATAAAAATGAAACTTTGGATGTGCCGAACGTCAGCGCCGCCGCCGCCACTGTCATTTCAATTAATCGCATTTTTCAGGGCGAAATTACCCAAGTCGAAATGGAGCCGCGATGAGATGTGACATTTTCCATTAACTGCCAAATCATCCACACACACACACACACAAGTGACAAATAAATAATATCAAAATCTACACGCCGTGCTGTATTACAAAGTGATAGAAGAATAATTGCTCTTACCATTGTTGTTTCAGCAATGGACCCAAAACTGTTGATAAAAATGTTGCAGGTTACGTTTACAGGCGGACCTGCAGAGAGGGGAAAGAGAGGGAGAGAGACGGGAAGAAGTTAGATCAAGAGAAGAAAAACAAGCTCAGATGAAATCAGAGATGAACAACCGGAGCCGGAAAGACTGTCTGCAGGTTAAACATCGTTAACGTTGACAGGAACTGTTTCAGGTCCGTCACAGAATTGCTCCTCCCGACCATCCCTGACTGTATCTACCCTGATGATGAGGCTAAACTAACAATTTGTTCTCATTGATCCCGTTTGTGTTTGCTGTTGGGAGCAGTTCACTTGTCAGTCACGTCGATCGATGAAATGTCAGTTTAAAGATACTTTGATTGTTTTTTTTTTTTGGGAGCTGAACAAGCTGCAAACACAACACGACATGTTACCACCTCATGTATGTTCCTAACCAGACAGAGCAACATCGTCATCTCATCATCATGTTCCATCACCCTACTTTTAGCTCCAGGTTTGGTACCCACCATCTCTGAAAACATGTCTAGCTTCCAAGTTCTTCTTCAGACGTTCTGTCTGTTGTCTGGTGCTGAGACGGTAAAACAGCTTCCAGCTTGTGGCTGAAAGATGCTAAAATACGATAAAAATTCAAATATCTGTAGGACAAAGCGCCTCTCTGCACTTTCAGCTGCATTCTTGATCAGTTTTACCTCCTGTGGGACAGATATGAGCTGAGCTCGACTGTGGATTGTGTGTTTCAGTTTCTGTGTGTATGGCCGGATATCAGGGCAGCAGAGCGGACTGAAGCTAAAGTGAGCAGACTGCAGGAAGTAAACAAGGTGAAAGAACCTGTCTGGTGAGGTGGGTTCAAACACAGGCTGAGCTGAATAAATAAGTCTCCGCTCGGAGCTTAAATACTCCGACAGCGTTCGCATTCCTGACAGCAGCAGCAGGTTTTGTTCCAGAGTGGCTGAGAAGGAAAAACGTGTAAACATCTCATTACAACTTTAGAACACTAGAAATGAGAAAATCAATGTCACATCCCCCTTTGAGACTTAAAAAAGCTGTCGGTCAAAGTCGGGCGATATCGATACAACACGAGTGTGTCATTTCGAATGAATTCATAATGACTGAAAAAATAGTCCCCCTCGCTCTCTTCTCAGAGACGAGATGCTGCGTTCAAGGTTGTTTTCAGCTGAGCGACTTGAAGAGAAAGTAAATAGCATTCGGGCCTTTTGCGGCCGCTCCATCGATTCACTGTATTACCAGGTTGTACAAACACAAATGAGATTACTCTGTGGCAGGAGTGGAGTTGCAATGAGGAGCGTGGAGGGCGGCCAAACAGACAGACGGGCTCTCATCTCTGTCAGGCAGTGGACGTGATATCGGCTTTAAGAGCTCAGTGACAGGGAGTGACCTCTAAACTTCTCCTTGGAGGCGGGTGGTCGCTGGTTTGATGATGACAGAGGATCAATGTCCCCAGTAAACATATTCAATTACAAAAGTGAGCTACAGAGAGCGGATAACATGACCGCAGCAGGAGGTCTGTTACCGTCAGTGAAGTCAAGTTCAAAAAGTACTTGGCAGGTGATTGGATGAACCGTCTGTCCATCAATCTTCGCTAACCTCTTCAGCCGTCGCCATTGTCGTTTTCGAGAAACCGCGTCCGTCTCATCGGACGCTGACTGGTCTAAACCACCGAGGTTTGGACACAAGCGCATACCTCGAAGCCTTGAGTGCAATCAAGCAGTAACCATGGATATTTTCCAACCGGCCAATGTATCGTCGTGACAGCAGCTTTAAGGAAACCTCTGAAGACTGTTTCCTGTTCACGGCATGCAGGCTGTTTGTCTGTGTTTTACTTTGTAAGACATACATGGTATTATTTATAATAAAGCCAGCAGTGTCTGCCTGAGCTCCAAGGGTAAAGAGTAACTGTGGAGACGGAGTCCGGACGTTATTAGCCTAGCTCAGCACAAATGAAGCAAGGGGGAACAAACAAAGAACCTCTCTGCCTTTCTCTGAACATTAAATGGGTCAAGTGGAAACACTGGAAGCACGAGAGACACCAACAATAGAAACACAAAGTGTTTCCTCATCTGTCTATGCAAACTAATACCCACTTAATCTACTGTTTGATTCTGCGGATGAAAACACTTAATGCTCACGCAGGATTATTGGATACAGTCAGTACTTTTCACTTCATCATAAAAGAGGCTGTTAGAGACTAATGCTTTACCGTAATAGCTCCTTTGCAAGCGGGTCAGTCCCAAACTGCGACTCTGCACTTTTAATGTATAGAAATTAAAATCTGTGCAGCAGCTGCTTCAAACTAAATGTTTGTCATCTGATTTCCTGTAATCCCATTAATCCACCTTGTGTGTTAGAAAATCAAGAGTCCACATCACAGTCATATTTTTATGCATGTAACTTGAGGTCAAACACACACACACACACACACACACACACACACACACACACACACACAGAGTTTGTGTTTAATGTCCCTGCCTAAACTCGGTGTCTAATTCCACTGGCTGGAGGCTAGCCGCGGATGAAGGAAGGGGTCTGGATTATTTTGATGGCCAATTACTCTCCCTGTCACAGTCTGAGGACTGCTGGAGGCCACTGGGGAGGAATATCATCCGAGAGCCATTCACACACATATACCCACTAACGCACAACAAACACACACACACACACACACACACAAGCACGCAACTGTGGCTAAGCCGTAGAGTAAGATCATAAGGTTGAAGATGTACGGTTAAGAGGGGGGAAAATCATTAAAGTTAGCCGGAGGCGGTCGTTCCCTGTACGTGACTTACATGTACAGCATCTAATTAGAACAAACAATAGATTACTCACAGGACTGCGTGAGGAAAAGAGGGTGAAGTAATAAAGATGGAAGGTAAAAAAAAAAAGGAAAAGATATTAAATCATCCAGATTTGCTTCCAGTGCAGCAAATGAAACTGGCTGCAGATGAAATGAGTGTTTGATGTAGCTCAGGAGGGATAGCTGCGTACTGTAGCTGAATGAGGTGAACGAGACACTTAAACTGCCAGAGTTAGAGGTTCAATTACTTCAAAGATAACCGATGCTTGAGCTGCAGGAAGAACGGGAGCTGATTCTTTTGTTTTAATCAGCTGTTTGGGAAAATCTGACACCGCCGGGCGCCTCGTACTGAATCTGATGCATGAAACGCGATCACACGCATCACGTACGGAGGTTTGGTTACCTCCCGACAAACTGTGAGAAACACACACACGTTTTTCTGTGTGTCTGTCTTTAGCTGAAATCCCTGAATATGTTTGCTCCCTTTAGTTTATTAGATTACCGCCGTACTCCTAACAAAGCACTCTGCCACACACGAGTCTCTCCTCTGACACATCCATTTTCAGGTGTGCTGCTACCTGCACGGTTCATTATTTTTTAGGTTCTGCAGATTTTCAACAAGATTCTTTTAAAAGAAGCAGATAAATCTGCATGTAACCCGCAGCCACACTTATTGTGTTCCCTGCCACAACAAACACCGTGAATCTCATTAGAGAAAATGGTGCAGAGGCACAAATTATTCTCCATTAAAGTCCATCAAAGATTTGGAATGACAAAAGGTGCCAGAAACCCTCATAACATGCAAACTGGGAGCTAAACTGAGCACAAAAAGATTCATTTGTGGGAACAAATGACTAGTTTGTGATCAAAAATGCATTCATGTGCACGAAGGATCAAAATATCAAAACAAGTTCCTTGCCAAGAACAGACTTACGGACCAGAGAGGTTTTAGAGCGTCTTACCCAGCAGCCTGCAGACAAAAAAATGTCTTTCTGCACAGATTTTACTGTGAAGAGCTTCAAACCGTGACAGAAAAAGACCGTTATATAATGTAATATAATGTATACAGTAAAACACACGAATGTTTCGTGGCAAAACTTTTAATTTATACGTCATTTACGCTGTTTTCATGTCATTTATATGGCAGTATAACTAGGTTATACCGTATTTATTACAGTAAATTTCTGGCTGCCGGTCTTTCTCGTGTTCCTCATGTGTCTTGACACTTATGACTGCCCCATGTGCACTGAGGCACAGCAGACATGTTTCTCAATGCACCTGGTGATTCTGAGTTCAGGCCTTGTACTTTTCATTTAGTTAATTATATAATTAATCTGCTATCGCGTTAATTACTGATTTTAATTACATATCGTCAGCACATCTTTGTGTGGCCCTACAGGAGTCGAAGCACACAAACTGGTTGTAAATGCACCGCTGATGGAACAAACTCGAAGCTTCTTCGTAAATAATCACTCCACAGACCACTTGACTGTCTCCGGCTCGGCAAACCCAGTGAGAATGAGCTCTGATATGTCTGAGTGCATCAGAGGGTTTATCCACAAAGCAGCCGGTATTACATTATCACTGTGTTTTTATTTTTTCAGGCCTAACTCAAGTCCTCTGACACATTTCCTCTGAGTCCTGGCTCTGTTCAAAATCCCTCCTTCAAAGTCCTCTCAGTCCGTGGCAGGAGGGAGCCGAGCGGAGGGGTATCATAATTTCTCCTCACAGCACGCGAGACCAAAAAAAAACCTGGAGGAGGAAGAGGAGGAGAAGCTAATATCCACTCCTCCTCCTCCTCATTCTGCTTCTCCTCTCCCCCCTCTCCCCCTCCACGGCAGTTCATTTAATAACCATCCAGAGGAGGAGAGAGAGAGACAGTTTCCAATAAAGACAGAAGACGGGGGTGCAGCAGAAAACGACAGAGGAGAAAGAAGCAACAGCTCATTAACTGTCATGGAGGACAGGCTGGCAGTGTGACTCACAGGCTACTGTAGCTGCACACTTATATTTGCCTCAGTGTGCCAAATGGCCTCAGCCACACACACACACACACACTCAGACATGTCTAGTGTTTGTAAGGACTCTTGTTGACACGATGCATTCCCCGGTCTCTTCTATGAAATTCTCAATCAAACCTTTTAATGCTGAAGGACAGCATCGGTTTTATAATATTAACTTTGATCCATCCATTTTGGACAGACTGGACTTCTGGGTCTGTGTCTTAAATCCGCATGGTTCCTAATGGCCAGCAGGGGGCAGCTCCACTGGTCGGATTATATAGAGTCTTATGGAGAAATGTCTGTGTTTCTCAGCTGATTTATGATCTCAGTAAACAGTTTGAACACGAGTTCATGGTCTCAGTCTGTAGTCTGGATCAGCCTCGACCTAAAACCACCACACATAAACACACACGCACACCATTAATGCTAAACTGCACAGACAGATATGCGGCTGCATTGAGGCATGCACACACACACATTAACACTCATTAACATACACTTGTTGCATGGATACGTGCTGTCTGCACGCCTCATTTGTTTTTAACCTTTCGCAGCCGACAACTTAAACGTGTCTTTGTCCTCTGCATGTGTTCAAAGTGTGTCCCTGCTGGCCACCGTACGTCAAATTAACATAAAGCAAATGTCCACCCTGCAGACTGGACTGATTTAAAAGTAAATTAGAAGATTTACATTTAATTCTGCTCAGTGTAAACACTGCTCCATAAATCAGTCAGATTTATACTCTGTGAATCTGTGAGATTCATTTAACCAGCGTTGGATGAGGACATACACACACATTTACTCTGAGAGGGGGACCGAGCTCGAGTCCTGCCGAGGTGTGTCGGCACAAATAAATCCCCTCCACCACACGCACACACACGCACACACACACGCACACACACACTATCCTTCAGCTGAACGCCACTTTCATTAAAAACAAGTGACAACAGCAATAAAGCAGGACGAAACAAACGGCTCCGCTCGGCCTCTCAGCACTTCTGCTAACTGCAGCCTCTCGCTGAAGGAATCTTACAGTAAACAGTCCCTGAGCTCTCAGGCCTTACGTGTGTGATCGCCACGTAGAAATCAAAAGTCTGTGCCACTGAAACACACCGTCAAGAAGTCTGAATCAACGTGTAATCCGTCCAGAAATCTGTAATATTCTTTCAAACTGAAGCTACAGCATCTCCTCACTGTGCTAAACTAGCTGTGAAGCTTTCCCTGAAGACTTTTCATTAGATCCTGATAATTCCTCCTTGATATACGGCTTTGCTCAAGTTTAATAAGTTTTACCAAAAGACTTCTCCATTTCAACCTGTTTCATCTGCTGATATACTGCAGTCATCTGTTCAAGATGAAGCTTGTTAAAAAGACTGAACTGTTTTGAAGCAGCTCTTTATTACACTAGATTAACTGGAAGACTTTTGATTTTATCCTTTTAATTCTTGGTAAGTACGAGGCTTTATTTGAATAAAATAATAAAAACTAATAATAATCAAACTGTTGATGTTCTGATTTGTGTTTTAAAGGGCACAACCACCAGAACTGCTGTGGTCACCTATGATGGGAGTATTCATCAAAACACTTCATGGAGAGATCATGAAGGAATAATAAAGAATCAAAGAAGGGGATGAAATGATCTAAACATAAGCGTGCAGGGTGCCTGTAGTGCACAGTGCATAGTGAAATATTGAGTGTAATATTAAACTATTTCTCTGGCATTCAGTGTCGTGTTCTCAGGACGAGTTTGTTTTCACCTCGGAGCTGAACTGACAGAGAGAAAAGAGTGTTTGGTGTTTGGTCTGAAGGTCTAAACAGAGACAGTGTGAAGATGGCAGCCTGACGAACCTGCCATGGAAGTGGCTGTAATTGCTTTTTTAATGATTCATCGTTCAGCAGGTTTTGCACTCCTCCCTCAGCAGAGTTGGACTTTTTTTTTTGTTGATTTCTGAACCGAGCTGCCGAGTGAGGACGTGGATTTCCAGACATGAGCCTCGCCTCCGATTGAGATATATTTCTGGTTCTGTATCTCATCGACGTTCCAACATAACTGCAGCTACTCTTACTACAAATGTGTCCACTCATGAACCAAAGCATCTACCAAACAGCAGGTTATGCCACAAACGCCATATGTTAGGATGATATAGCAGATGCATAAAGACTGCAGGGAGCGTCGCTGCTGCCAACGTAGTGGTGAATCTCAATTGTCCAGTTTATACTCAGAGCTGCTTCAAATACTCTGGGAAGACTTGATGCAGTGTGTGTGTTTCACAAAGGAAAGAACAGAGAAGCACATTCACAGTTCGAGGCACCTACATCTGTTCATCTCTCCGTCTATTTCAGCCAGCTAAGCGACAAGCTTGTTACACTGTTTGCACATTTATGAGGACGAATAACAACAAACAGCCAATATCTCTGCCAGCAAAGCCCTCTGCTTCCATTACAACCCATATAATAATGCATCGTTGTTGCAGGGGGTTTGCTCCAGGGCAAAATCTTCAGAGAAAAATGACAGCAGCACATTTAGCAGGAAGCATCGCAAAGTTTAAGGCAGGGCGAACAAAGCTTCACGGATCTCTAACTGCAAGTCACGGTGGAATTTTAAACTTCGATACAACACGAATACAAAAACAATGACGCATGTTTCTTTACCAGAAGAAGAGCATGTGACCAGTTGATCAGTGGATTTTCTTCCGCCTTGTTTCATTTGTGCAGCTTTGGATTCAAATTCAGATTGTGTAGACCACTTTCTTTAATCATTTGGGTGCTTTAAACACCATCAAATAGTAACACTGTTTCATTTTAAACATTTGGTCTCACAAAGCATCAGTACCACGTGTGTGCATGTTAGTCTCCTGGGAGAACAATCAAAACGGCTGCTACATCTGTGAATTAAGAATTCATCTCCAACAAACTGGAGCTGTGGAGCGTTGGAGAAATAAACACTGTGTAACTGCACGATGATAAAATATCTTAAAGTAGATCGATAGTGAACAAGGTGGAAACACGTCTGCTGTTACACGTCCAGCAGATTCAACGCTACAAAAAGTTACATTCATGGCTCAGGTGGACGATCAGTCCAAGCAACAGTGACAAACAGCTGATGAAGCATTAAGCAAGATGTGTGTGTGTGTGTGTGTGTTTAATCTATAAACAAGCTGCAGTACTTTGCAGAATAGTCCAGAAAGGAGATCCTGTCACACACAAACATCAAGATGGCGGATTCTTTCTAATATGAGATTCGGGTGAAGCCACACCGACGCCTCGTGCTCTTGCGAGAGCAGAGCGTATAGGTGGAACAGGCTCCATTATCAGGCCTTAGGAGGCCTGTAAAACACAGGTATCTGGAGGATTGTCTTAGCCCTG
The DNA here is from genome assembly GCA_023373845.1 of Nibea coibor. Lineage (NCBI taxonomy): Eukaryota > Metazoa > Chordata > Actinopteri > Sciaenidae > Nibea > Nibea coibor. The sequence continues at coordinate 2,227,879 of CM041739.1, read as the reverse complement.
CTCTCCAATGATTTATTTAACTCTCTCCTTTCCTGATGCCCAATTTGCACTCCTCTAAGTGACACCTCGGTGCTGCAGCGGCGAGGCCGAATTTATTCACAGCAACAAATGGCACGGAGCTAAACAAAGCGAAGGGAGGCGAGGGCAGAAGAAAGTCGCAGGCTACAAATTATATGGAAAACACTCAATTACACGGGAGCGCCTCTTTTGCAATTGAGCTGCCTTCAGCAAAAAATACTACAATGGCTGTGAGGCATTAAATATTTATAGGGCGTCGTCTGTAGGCTATACGGTCCGGGGAAGCAGTTTTACTTTTTATTGAACTAATATATATTACCCACACATGCTCGCGGGAACTGAAGAACATGGATCATTTTACAAGTAGGACTGAGAGAGAGAAGCGTGAACGAGAAAGAAAGAAAGGAAGAGAGTTGTTTTTCTTTCTCGATTGCTGTTTTTTCCCACCATTATGTGCGGACACGACAGCGGAGGAGGTGATCATTTTGTTCTTATCCACGATGCATAAACATCTGAGCTGAAACGCCGGCGAGAGAAAAGAAGTAAGTTTCCCAGGGAACTTTAAAGTATCATAAATCTCCTGACTCGATCGTGAAACGGTGAAATAATGAACATTTTATCAAACGCTGAGAGCTTTATGTTCCTGAAAGTTACTCTGCTCAACTTATAAAAAAAAGTTTGCTAAAAGCCGTAAAACTGATTCTGAGGGGGGGGGGTCTTCAAAAGGAGCTTCGGCCATGAACGCTGCAGGTAGACGTTGGCAGGTTTTTGTGTTTTTATGGAAAATAGAATTTTACTTATTTACTGCATTAACTGGAACATTTAAATAACCAGTTCTGTAACGGAGCCAAAAGTTTGAGGATGCATGAATATAACAAAACTTGCAGTTCCTCTAACGTCCACTTGAGGCTGGCTGCAGAAGTGAGTCAGTCTCCATAAGTCCCCATGTTAGACAGCAGAAATAAACATGTTTACAGCCTGGTACAAAAACAGTTTTGGTCTCTATATTCCCCGTTCATGACAACTGTACTGAGGGTGAATTTATATACAACTCACCTGTTCACATTATATTAAGGCTTAAAGTTCTGCAGGATTAAGAGCGTGGACGCTTTGATTGAGTGTTACGATGAGCGATTGGCTTCAGGTGAGCACCCAGGCTTCATTCAGCTCCACCAATGATCCACGTCTTTGCTCTCTTTACCAGACTGAAAGAGTCTAAGATGCTACTGAGATGCATTATGGGAAATCTATGACCCATATTAGGACCAAAAAGTCAGGATATCTTGCCCTCTATCACATTTTGACTATTTTGTAAAAAAATCTATAAATTCTGGTCAGAAACGTGTTCACATGCTCCCCAAAAATATATCCACATATAAAAATCATAGTTTTTTTTTTCCTCAGATGAACAACCCTTCAAGGATTTTCCCTGACTTTCCGTACATGCCTACAAGCAGGACTACGGGCAGACAAAAATAAATAAAATGCAGGAGAATAACTTTCAGTCTTCCTCCTGCTGCTGCTGTTTTATTCAGTTTTTCCCCTCTATTACATCCAGACACGAGCACGGAGGAGGAGATAAACATCAAGGCCGTGAAACGCCGGCAGGGAAAAGAAAAGCAAACGCTTGAAGGCGGCGAAACATTAAAGCGCCGTCCGTCTCCTGACTCAAACACTATTGAAACAAGACTAGTTCCTCTCTTACTTATGTCTACTGTCTCTAAAGCTGTAGCCAGCAGCTGAGAAAAAGAACCTGTCCTGTTTACTGTTGCTTTTATTCCCATGCAGATGCCGTAGCTCTCCTTCGAGCGCCGCATCCCTCTTCATTTACGCAGACGGCTCTCATTATTCTCCCACATATGAAAGCGTATACCTGGCTCCTCCTATAGGACTGTAAACTCTGTTTGGCTCTAAGCGAGGAAGTAAACAGTGCGGTTGATCAGCGGCAAAGGAAAAAAAAAAGAAAACACACTTCCTGTCACATTTTAATTGGAGTGGTGAGATGAGGAATGGCGTTTTCTCCTGCAGACATATTCAACCATCCATCATCGCCTTTTTCCATGCAGTGAACTTTAGGGAAAACTTCATTTTCCTCCCCAGCGGAGGTGGAGGAGAAGAAATGCCATTATGATATGTTTTACTCCTCCTCTTGCCTCATCGCTCCTTCACTCTCTCTCTCTCTACGACTCTCTCTCTTTCTTTCTCCCTTCTCATTGTCACTCTGCCTCTCACCTCCTCCGTCATTCGAATTCTCTCCTTCAGCCACGGGGTGTTCAACTTTCATTATGAGATGAAATGTATTCAAAGTGGGAGAGGGGAGGATGGAGAGATGGATGGATGCATGGCATCCTGGTCAGAAATCACCTGAGGCCGTGTGTGTGTGTGTGTGTGTGTGTGTCTATGCATATTTACTTAAAATTGGCATTCATGCCTGCGAGCACTTCACTGTGACAGTGTGTGTGTAATTCTCATGTGTGTGTGCATTTCCTCTCCGTTTACACACATTACTCTAACACACACATGCATTAATCAGGAGGCAGAGCAGCATCTCTCTCTATTTATATGTACACATCTATAAAAATGAAAGATGAGGCTGCTTAATACATTTTTAATGCCATCAGATCTGCAGAAACACTGAGTGATGGATCTTCTGTGCCATAGATCAGAAATTCTCAACCTTTTTCCTTTAGGGACTCCTTCCTATCAGAACATAAACTAAGTGACACATTCTATGAATATTTCACATTATATTCAACACGTAACCATAACCGAAAAGAACAACTGATAAACTGTAACATTACGCTAAATAATGAACGCAATAACCGCTTTTCAACGTTTGTGCCAGACAACAACTGAATTTTGAGCATCAGACTTTTCCTGATATTCTGTTTTTTTTTATTTGAACAACACACATCTTATTTCTAGTTGATTAATTAATTAATCATTAATTAAAGTCATTTAATTTCTGCTACATTCTGAAAATAGAGGCCAGTGAATCTCACACACAGAACAGTTTATATCTTAATTATGAAACTCTCCTCATCGACCACACATCAAGAAAGCCTCACGACCCCCAAGCCAAGCTTTGGCGGCCACTAAACTGGATCAGGACCCGCAGATTGGGAACCAGCGCTGCCATTAGAGCTCCAATGTGACATGCTCCTTCATTATGAACACACACACGCGCACACACACACAGTCCCGCTGCCACAAACACTCACTCGAGCACCGAATGTACAATAATCCGCCACGACAGTGCCAAGCTGTTTTTAGGAAACTACTGATGCTTGAAAAAAAACGAATGTGAGCTGAGAGTCACAGACAGGAAGAAGAAGATTAACTCAAGGACTCTCTTCATGGAAATGATGTGACAATAAGAAAAATATCAGCCTCATGCTTTAAAACCCACTCAGATAAATTCTATTCATGTCTGAAGATTTCCATAGATACCAAGTCGGGCTGAATTGTGCAGGAAAAAATAACGAGAATTCATCAAGAATTATCCACTTTTATGTCAAAATTTCCACCACAGAGTCCAAACCTCTGAACATTAGCACTGACCTGATCCGTACATTTGAAGACAGTTAATAAGAATCACTACAAGACTCCACATGAGGAATCAGTCCCTGATGCCCGAGGTGGAAAATAGAGACACGTATCCTCACGTGTCCTGGAAATAAGTTAAAACATTATGGGTGGTCAGTACTGAAGGTTCCTAAAGAGATTATTGGGACTGAGATCCTCCGTTCATCTATAACAGCCTCATTAGGCGACATATCTGATCCCATGTCCCTCCTGCAGAAGGACGGGGACGGCTTGGAGAAAATATCAATAAACATATTGTTAAAAAGTTGCTGCAGCTGAATCTGAAGGTGGAGCCAGATGCTGGTTGGTTGATAACGGGCTCCGACCGTCACTCAGAAGTTAATCCTCTGGAAACCAGCATTACACTGGTGCAGCTGATCGATGTGATCTAACAGTCAGCGTGCACACACGTGCACATCTGAAAATATGTTCTGTTCATGGTAATGAACCGAGGCTCTGATGAATTGGTAAGCAGGACCTTCCAGGCTTTTCCAGGCCAGGTTTTGAGTGACGGGCGGACATGACAGGATGGCAGCTTCTTGACTGCAGAGGGACAGAAATCAATAGAAGGTCTATGGCGGCAGAGTGACTTGAGCTTTATTCCACTGGATTAATGCAAGGTAGTGATGCTGTAAGTGTGTGTGTGTGTGTGTGTGAGTGAGAGAGGGAGAGAGAGAAAGAGAGATTTTTAAAAATACATAAAATAAAACTGTTTGTATTTGCACACATGTTCCTGTGTGTGTGTGTGTGTGTGTTTGAACACGAGCCTCTGTTTGCTTGATCCTTCCTGTCTGTTGTTTGCATGTTTGTTTGCTCGGCCGTGTGTTTGTGCAGATGGATTGTTTGCAGTGTGTGTGTGTGTGTGTGTGTGTGTGTGTGTGTGTGTGCATGTATCCGATGGTCATCCACTCAATAAATCAGTGTGTGATTTAACAGTGTGTCGTGATGCTCTGCCGTTCGCTCAATGCTTTTAATCATCTTGAGAGGAAGGTAGAGCGTCATGTGAGATTAGTGGACACACACACACACACACACACACACACACACACCTTATCCCTCTTGCACACACTTCTTTTCAACATAACTGATAAAACAGGTTGATTCAATGATCGTGCCTCATATTTTAGTTAAAATCTGTTTTATTTTTATTTATTTAAAAATCTAATTACATAATCTGATTTATTTTTCATCTTCATTTGGACCTTGAGAAACTCTGCACATGTTCAGAGAGTATAATGAACTGATGATGGATTTTCAAGGGTGAATGTCTGTATAATACAAAGAAGTCACGTTGACTCATGTAGTCATGAGCGCTGTGATTTTATGTCACGGCTCTTACACTGCGTTCATGTGTTGTTCACACATTCATAGCGTGTGTGTGTGTGTGTGTGTGTGTGTGGATTTGCTCTCAGATTGGTGTCGCACACCTCCTGACAGAACACACTATCCTCTCTGCAGCCTAACAAAGCCTGCCTGTCTCTCTCCCCTCTCCTGGACCCGTCTCTGGCTCTGACAGGTTTTTTATATCCGGATGTTTCACCTCTAAAGACGGAGGTCTGATCCGATGACAGAAGAAGCTTTCAGCTTTAATTAAAATCTGAATTTCCAGAGTCAAACTTTGTCTAATCTGATGTAAAATCACACACACCGCTCTGTGACAGATGTCGATGAGCTCCTGGCTCAGTGATTTAGATGCTTTGGTTTGATCTCTTCATCTCTTTTGGTGTCAGTATCCTTAAAATATTATGAGCAGTGCTTCAGGTGAGATGAGTTCTCTGGACGTTCTCTGGGGTTCTGACTGCAGAGTTTTGTTGTGTTGATTTTATTACTTTCCCCTCTTCATTATTGCTCTTTGATTACATAAAATTCAATCATTATTTTGCAATGTACCAAACATGTTTTTATCTTCTGTATGAATGTTTAAAAGACATGCTGAAATGAAAAATGAGAAACAACTCTTTATGATGGGAAAAAGCACCAATAAAAAGAGTATCGACGTGGCCATTTATAGCTTCTTATTGATTGTGTGTGCATGGAGACATTTTCTGAGCCCTCCCTGAGGATTCTGAGGTGGATGAACAGTCAACGCTGGCCTGCTTTAAGCACAAAAACAATATTTTTCTGTGCTGGTCTTTCACGTCTTAACCTGAGCAGACTGTAAGTATACAGAGGTGCAGAGGAACATTCGTATCAGGCACTGACGGATGACCTGTTTTGTCGTGTGGGCACGAGGATTTGTTGGAATTTCTTCAGTTGAGGAAATCCCTGCAATCACACACACAAGTGTTTCCTTTTCTAGAGGACTGTGCAGCCACATTATACTCTTTAAAATAGGCCACTTGGATGGGCATTAATCTGTGCAGGGGGGATATTCTGCTTTACATTCTCTAAAACCACACTATGGGCTCCAGCCTGCAGTAATCATTTTGCAGTGTTGGCTTTCTGCAGCACTGTGCAATCACATTATAAAGGTGTTCTCCATGAGACAGGCCACTTGGATAAGCATAAATCTACATAGCAGCAGATTTTTCTGCTCTCAATAAAAAAGTAAAATAACCGCAATATGCTCCGACCTGCAGTCGTCACATTAAAGTGTCACCACTCTAAAGCACTATGCAATCATATTACAAAGCCGTCCACCATGAAACCAGGCACTTGGATAAGCATAAATCTACAGAGACAGATTGAATCCTCGGGCCTCTTGCACGGCACCGAGGGGGGAAGCAGAGCCCGGGATCTGTTAGCAGACAAATATCCCGTGGCCTAACATTAATCTGCATAAAGCGCCGGTGCGAGGAGGTGAGTTGTGTGTAATATGTGCCGAACATCTCGCAACAGAAGGAGCAGAGCAGAGCCTCTAATCAGGAGGAACGGCTGCTGCCGGCGGCACTCGTGTCGGGGCTTCAGGCCCTGACCTGCTGACTGGATTCTGCTGAACACGCTGGAAGAGAAATCTCCTCTCCCCCCCCCCCCAGTCCTCTCTCCCTCTGTGTCCTCGTTCCTATCTTTTCTCTCCTCCCGTCTCCCCTTCCTCCTACGTCTTGTCCTCGATGATGGCTTCCTCTCCCTGTCGAGTGTGTGCTCTGCTTTAGGTCTGTAGAGGTTTGTCTGATTCACCTTTTCTCTCCTTTCTTTCTTCATTATTTCCTTTCCTTCTCCGTCCTTTGATGCCCTCTCCTCCTTTATTGTCCTTTAACTGAGTTTGTTTTAATTTGATTTTCTCTTTTCTTTTTCTTCATTAACCTTTTCTTTCATAGATTGTCCTTTCCTTTTCCCTTCCTCGTCTCCCATCCCCCCTTTTTCTTCTCTCTGCTTGCGTATTACATCTTTCCTCTCATCCTTCCACATAATCTTCTCCCCTTCACGTCCTCTCTGCTTCTAAAACTGACATTTCTTCCAAAGAAGTCTGAAGATGACGACTTTGTCCTTAAAATTAGCGCAATCGTTTGTGATGACGGCGTGCGTGTCAGTGACCATCATTACCAGTAAAAGACAGACAGGAAATCCAACACTCGAATCATGAACTGAACAAATCAACCAGCTTTAAACCTCTTTAAATCCTTTATGATGAGCTGTTAGCTGTCAGTGGAGGTGAGTTTGTTTCTTACAGAGAGCATGTTATTATCATTTATCAATGCATCACGTCTAAATGTCTAAAGTGCAGCCATATTTGAAGGAATATAAACATTGCATTGTGGTAATTTCATTTTTCCTGATAAAGCCTCAAACCACCGTGAGAAATATTCTGAGACTGACGCTCCTTCCTCTCTGACACATCTCTGAACTTCTCATGCTATTGTTCTCCCGCCTGCTATTTGAACATTAAAATGAGAAATAATTTCTTATTAGCTCTGCATTTTTCTCTCCCTCTGCCGAGCCGCCGGGTAAGTTATGCATGGCAGCAGCCTGGAGGCAGACGGGCTGCTGCTGCCTGCTAATATAAAAACGTCGTCTCCTGTGAAGCTGACAGTATTGGCCAACAGAATAAGCTCAGGAGGTAATTGGGGTCTTTAGTCTGCAAACCAACAGAGTCTCTCTCAATAGCATTAGTCACCCAGAGTAATCAGACACAAAAGGATCATATCTGCAGTGCTGCGGATAAAGACGCTGCTGAAGTTGGAATTTTTTTGTTTTAATCTTCTTAAGACGGCGCAGCCCAGGTCAACTTTTAGAGTAACGGGACCTCCATCGTTTCCTCAGCATTGTTGTTATAATCATTAAGAAATGTTCAGAAACAGCTTCTCTAACTGTGTCTGACAGCAGACTGCCCCGTGCATCACCTCTGCTCTGTGCTCCATCACCAACTGTAACTGTCTCAAAGTCCTGCAGCACTAATTGCAGGACTGCGAGTATCTGTGTGTGTGTGTGTGTGTGTGTGTGTGTGTGTGTGTGTGTATGGGGGTTCTCCCATGACTTTCTCTCTGTGCATGTAAATCAGGGCCATCAGGCCTCCTGTGCTAAGAGCGTTAGCATGTTAAGCTAATGGGGCAACTAAGAGATTCAACACGAGACAAATGAAAGGACGCGTTACAAAGCTGGACTGTACCACCGTACAGTGGACTGAACCATCGTATAGTATACTGTATTCTAAAAGTACTCTGATGCACTGCGGTACCTTATTCTGTATTCTTATGTACTGTAATATAGTATCATATACTGTACTCTAATGTACTGTCCCGTACTCTTACTGTACTATAACATACTCTATTCTAATGCACTGTAGTAATTATCCTCTCTATAATGTACTATACTGTTATATTATTACTTATCATATCATTACTGTATTTTATTTTACTGGACTGTACTATAATGTACTATACTATAGTATACTATACTGTACTATTCTATGCTATATGCTGTAATATATTACACACCATCCTCTACTATATTATACTATAGCATAGTATACCAGTATACCATACTATACCATACTATACTACAACAAAGTAACTATACTACACTATACTATGCCATACTATGCCATACTATACTATACTATACTATACTATACTATACTATACTATACTATACTATTCACAGTAACTCAGTACATTATACTGCTACGCCGCCCTTTACTGTTTTGTACTACACTACTACTGTCTTCATATTATACTGTACTGTTTAGTACAATACTATACCATACTATACTATATTACGCAATACTCTACACAATACAATACAGTGCATGAAGTACTATACTTTACTGTACGACACTGAACACACTATACTGCACTATATGATACTGTGTCATCCTACTGTGTACTTTACTACTCCATAAGATAAATGACACTGTATGTAAACAAAGCCGCTCCTCTGTGTGCTCGCAGGGTTTGGACCGGTGCCCAGAAGATGTTCTGTGTGAAGCTGTGGGCCGTTCAGCTTGTTTCTCTGCACAACTCTGAGGACCCAAAATGCAATTTTGGGTGAAACATTTGAACGGAGTAAAGGTTGTGCTGACTCAGGATCTGTGTTAACGTTAGCTCCCAGCTGTCAGGTACAGTAGCTGATAGGTGACACAAAGGGTTACAGTTGTTAACAACACTATATACATTTTACTACACACTACAGTTACTTCACCTACATTTGTCCTGCGTGCTGCAATCATAAACATCTATATATACTCCTGCTAAAGCAGCTTGTATGACACTGACACTGTCAGTCTATAGATATAATTAGACTTCAGTGCAGCTGCACCAGGAGTTGCCCGGTGTCATATATGTGTCATATTTATTTATATATATATATATATCTACAGTAAAAATAGATTTACACATCAGCCTCAGGTCCTAAAGAAGCTAAAGATTAAAGCAGTTTTTTTAAAGTTTCCTGACCAGCAGAGTGATGTAGATGTGGGGCCAAGTTAAAAAAGAGCTGAGTGTCTAGATTTACCTTCATGAGGCTGACAAATGCATCCGTTTCTCAGAAAAGGCCTCGTGTTCTGACAGATTTACGGTCAGGAAAACAGGCGGACTCGTCTGCTGTTCTTTCAACACGTTTCAACACTAATGAAACGTGTTAAAGCTTGAAATACTGCTGATGTTTGGAAAATATATTTTAGTCTGTGCTTAGTTTGCTCCTGTCACCAGATGTTCTCCACAGTCAGATTTGGACCATTTTGATTGACATAACTTACAACAATACATGGCAATCTGTGAAACCAAAAAAAAAAAAGAAGAAGAAGAAGAAGAAGAAGGCATTTCCCTAACGTTCGTCGTCTTCTCAACATTTGGAAAATGCCTCATCATCGCATGAGACAAACACAAAACCATGGTCAGGGAAGAAAAGAAGAAGAAGAAGAAAGAAAGGAAAAAAAAAAGAAAAGGAAAGTACCTTTCTTGTGAGTAGCTTCATTTTTGGAGCCTTTGGGGTCTAATAAAAAAAAGATCAGAATTAAACACAGCATATTCTAACAACACGTTACCAACTATACGTTGTTTGTCCTCGTTAAGGAAAACAACCGCTTTGTCTATCAAGGAGCGAACAAGACAGCAAGGCTCGATTATCTAAGGTGTCGCACTGCTGCCAACACTCAGCGTGGGTGAGTGTGTGGCAGTGGGGGAGACTTAGGGGGAGGAGGGCAAGGGAGGAGGAGAGGGCAACATACTGTGAAAAAGGCAATAGCAGGAAGGAGGGATGCACGAGTCTGTAAGAGAGGACACAATCTACTGCCATACTGCAGCGGGCAGGAGAGGAGAAGGCGATGCACTGAGATGGAGAAGGAGGAGGAGGAAGGGTTGCAATGCAGTTCTGTCAAGAGGAGCTGAAGTAAGGCTAGCAAAATGCACTACAGGAGATGCAAGAGGCCAAAGAGAAAGAGGAGGAAGAGGAGGAGGAGGAGGGCGGGGAGAATGCAAAGACTACATGTCAAACTGGCTTCGTTTCAATTTTTATTTTTCAGCCTTTGAGGAAATTACACTTTTATTTTGGTGTCTTTAGTGCAACAGGCTGCTGGTGAGTTGCATATTCCAGAACGACTTGACTGACTTCTAAAATGAAATGAACCCGTCTACTAACAAAGTACTCAAAATGGATCCTTTGTCCCCTCGCAATAATTTGACTCCCGCTACAGAAAATGGAGCTGTAACCCTGACAGGAACGGATAAATGATCTGAAAATCTGAAATGAAACTCTTTCTTTAAATGGGCGCCGTTAATTTGAAGTCATTTAGCTGAAATGGAGCCCATCGGAATGACACAAAGTTCGACTTCCACCCCACCCTTCACAAAAAAATGTAAATCTTCAGAATGGGCCACATAATTTTAGTCATACCACAGAAAAGGGAACTTTTAGTCTCCACAGAGGTTGATTCATAATGGAAAAATGCTGACCCGCTAATGTCAAGGAACTGGAAGCTACGGCCGAACGATTCATTGTTTCACAGTGACAAGGCCTTTCCCCCGTTCACTCCGGGAAAGTTGCTGTCTGCGAAGATCAGCAACTTATCGGATTCATCTAGAAAGTTCAGGCGAGTACGAAAAGCAAAAGATCTTACAGATGCTCCACCAACACCCTGCACAAAACATGACTGCCACACACACCCAAGTGTCTCATAGAGTTTCAATTAAAACTCCTCTCCAGGATGCAGAAATATCCTCACGTAAAGGCCACGGCGTGCACAGCTCATTGTGACCTTCAAACATCTAATGCCTCCTGAGCAAATAATAATAACGTCTGTGTCTTTTGACAGCAAATATATTTCTTTGCAATTAATTCTGAGCAGAAGTTAGAAATGTCACCACGTAGCCTTTGATTTTGCCGCTACATACAGAGGAGGGTTTCTTTTTTTCTCCTTTCATGGCTCAGATTTGTTGATTGATGTCCTATTCTGCCTCCGAACGGCATTGAACTGAGTAAACCGGGCCTGGCCTCCTTTGCTGTACTTGACAACTGCCATTGTGAGGGATTGCGACTACGCCGAGTAGAAGTCTGGGAGCGATATTGTAATCTGTCATTGTCAGCCCCGGAAAAAAAAGAAAGAAAGGAAATGGCTCCTAAGATAGATGGAAAGTATTCGTCGTGACCATGAACTGTTGTAGACAGGTGACTTAAACTTTATAATCTGCCTGAATCCATGAAAGGCAATTTTTCCTCCCTCCTCCGCGCACGGCAATCTCTCTGTGTCAGGGCTAAGCCCGGGCTTAGCCCCGCGGCCAGGCAGCCTGTCGAACATCTGAGCACCTGATCCCGGCATTAAAACACACACAGCAGCTTTGGTTTTTTAGGGGGCGAGCTTTGCTTTGCTGGCAGCGAGGATCTCATAACGCGAGCTAATTACTAGCGCTGTGCAGAATCAATTCTCCAGGCTTTGCAGGGGTGGAGGTGTAAAAACAAAAAGAAGCCTCGCCTTTGTGTCGGAATACAAAGGTATTTTTTTGCTAAATGAGTACAGGGATTTTCCCTAAATGTTTCTTTCTCTCTCTCTCGCTCTCTCTCTCTCTCTTCGCTGTACTCCCGGGCTGCCTGCATCAGTGGGCGATTAGACACGTCTGCCATGTCGAGCCTGAAAACAGGCCGGCTTACCGCCTTCCTGATTGTGTCGCTGTGGTAAATAATTATGTGTCAACCTCTCCATCAGGCCTTTTTACACTGATACGGTGGGCTTAAACCTCTTTTTTTTTTTTATTCCTGGAGCAGGTAATTAGAGGTGTGATGGGATTCCACAGGAGGAATGAATGGCCTTTTATAAAGCAGTATTCCCCCCTCATGAACTTGTTAGCCATGGACCAGTGGACTGCAGAGGGGAGGAAGACAGAGTAATGTAGCTGTCAACTGTTCTTACACATCCCAGATTAGCTTTGCATCGCCTCGAGCTGAAGAGGCTCCACGTTTTTTTTTTTTTTTACTATCTTTAGATGAGGAGGAAACAATGATGATGTGAGGTATTTATAGCAAACTGTGTGAGATTCATTCATTCTGACAACATGGCTCATTAGACGCTGCTCTGATTATCGGCCTGAGAGTATTGCAGGTTTCAACTGCGACTTTTTGGCTGCACAGTCCGTCCAAGCGTCTTCGCTTTGGTTTCATTGGGCCGCACCCTCCTCCTATCAGTCTCTCTTCCAGTCCGTCTTGAGTGCCCTCGTACGTTTGGCTGCCTTTTTGCCATTACCCCTGTTCAATATTCCTCTCTTCGCTGCCCTTGCCGTTCCGCCTCCTCCCGCTAGACGGTGAAGCGTGATCAATATTTTTGTCATAACTCAGGGGAGAGTCACCTCTGCGACGACATTAAAATTCCTCGCTCCGTGCAATATAAGTCCCCCCACTCGTCCGAAATTTCCTGGCTTGGAAAAGGATCGGGCCATTACCTAGAATACTAAAAGAGCCACGAGACCTTCCTGTGGGCGAGGATTTCTGTGTTTGCATCCTCGTAGAAGAGTAGTTCTCGAAATAATAAAAATACGAAGAGGAGGGAGTAGACATTACAGTTTGTATCTCAGAGCTGCTTATTCATGTCTGCTGGAAGTGTTATACATAACTGAGCGATGCTGTAGCCCGGTGGGAACTGTGTTAGCATCAGTATTCTGCTGCTAAGCTAGTGGAAACACAGTCTGTGTGTGCAGCGTGAGGCCCTGGATTGCACTTTTTGCCATCTGCAGTTCTTTCCAATCTCCTACCGTAAGCAGATCCAAGTCGGTTAGCCATTTTGCAAATGCCACCTTCCCTCCCTTTCTTCACCCTCCCTCCCTCCAATCCGTTCTCCCCCCACCCGCAGCCATTCCTCCATCCCACGCTCATTACCTTATGCCCATTAATCCCATTAAGTAGCCATTAAACAAGTGCTGATAACACCAAATGAACGTCAAGCTCCGACAGCTAATAACTACAGTCCCACCTCGGCACGTTCAACCCTGGCAAGGAGAAAAAAGGAGATGCAGAGAGGAACAAGGGGGTGGGTGAGGGGGTAGTACAACAAAGTGTAGTATAGAATAGTGTAGTAACAAGTACTCCAGCTGTGGAGAGAGAGAAAGAGGAAAGAGAGGAGGAGGAGGAAAAAGGAGGAAGCCAAACATGTAAATATACTGCCGTACTTTGTATATTTACTCGTGTCTACTTGTTCAGACAAGAAAGAGGGCGTCATTCAGCTCAGAAGCAAAGTGACACAGTGGTGGATTCTTTTTTTTTGTTACACTGATCATCACTGGGATTTAAGAGCAGGAAGGAGGGAGCTTTGCCAAACCAACCGTGGGAGCAGCATGAAATAAAAGGATTGCATCTGAAAAGAACCCGAGCTAAGGCGGCTACCGTGGCCATTCAAGAGAGCCGGAGATGAAAACCTGATGAATTAGGCCCCGGTGCACACTGAATTTAAGCTTGGCGACGCGTTCAGGGTCTCTTCGGGCGCCGGTTCCTCTCTCACAGAGGAGGAGGAGGTATAGATAGCCGGCTCACTAGCAGCCCGTTCTGGGTTGAGTTTAAAACCAGAAGCTCGCTCGCGGTCGTCGTTCCCGCTGCCACTCGGCTTGAGTGATGAGGAAAGACAAGGTTATGTCGGAGAGGGAGAGGGGAGTCGCAGCTGTAGTCTGTACCATTCATCAAGTGCACACACTCTTACATCCCAAACAGACGCACACAAACACACCTCGCTATCTCTATCACACACTCATACACACTCATTTATCAGTACAGCACCATGTGGCCATTCGTTACGAGTTCTACATCTCCCCGTCCTCGCTGCTGAGATCTCGTCTCGCTCGGCAAGCTCGACTGCTGCCCGCTCAGCTGGGCGACTGACTCAAAGTCCAATTTGTTTCACGAATCAGCAGGATCGGTAAACAAGGACTGAATACAGAGGAGGCCCGAGGAGGAGAGGAGGGGAGGGAGGAAGTGAGGTCAAAGGAGAGAGGAGAGGAGAAGATGCATGGGGTGATCACTGTACTGACGACCTTGTCTCTCATCCATGCAAGAGGAAAATAGAAACGACCAGACAGTAAAAAATGCTTCAGGAGGGATGAAGGATGGCCGGGTGAAAAGAGGAAACGCAATGTGGCAAATGAAAGAAAAAACAGGAGGAGGAAACAAATAATCATGTAATGAACGAATGGCTGCACAGACACTTTAAAAATGACTTGATTACAGTAAGAGGAAAGATTTATGGGAAAGTATCACAAAGGAACGAAGAAGAGAAAAATGGGACCGCGGACAAAAAAAATCCAGGAACGAAATCAAGGAAGGTATCAAAACATGAAGACGTCGATAAATGAGCGACGGAGGAAAGGAGTCGATGAAGAAAAGGGAAAACGGGAGGAAGGAAATGTCAATGAAAGAAGGAGAAAGCAGGACGAGAGAGTCATGGATTATAAATGGCTCGCTCCGAATGTGTCAGGAGTGTTTGCTCTCCTTTCTCACCGATGGAAGAAGAACCTGCTAAATCAATCGGAAGCTTTTTGCCCACGCAGCGGACCCCCCGGTCATGATCAGTGTAATTTCCTCTCATGCTGGCACATTTGGAGCTTCCGGGCGAATCTCATCTCTTCCCCTTTCCCCCCCGTTTCCCTCCCCATGCCCTCCGTACACTGTCGTGGCACAGCATAAAGAAAATTAGCAGGGTTGGTGCTGAGATTTGATGAGGTGTGTGTGTGTGTGTGTGTGTGTGTAAAAACTGTGTGGGTGGAAAGAGAAGAGCAATCATCTTGCATTTAGCAAAACTAGCTGCACTTATGCCGTTACCATTTAACATTCCGCATTCCGGCCACATTCCGGGAATCCTTAACCGGTCTACAGGTCTAAACATGCCAACATTCCAAAAGAGGGTCCCGTGTCCCATGTTCCATGTTGTAGCCGACATGACAGGACATTTTCTCTTTTACTGTTATATGCTGTGATCGTTGGAGGCAGTGGAGGTTCATGGAGGCCGTTTGACTTTGCATGAAGTCCCACGGTGAAGTGCACGGACGCATTTTCACCTCATCCACTCGGAAAGAGGGGTGGCACCAAGCAAGTTTTCTATCGAGCCAATGACCTGCTAGCGACCAGGTAACGCTAGCTAGTTAGGGAGCGAGTCTCTAAGTTTACTACGGATTTACAATGGCGGGCTAACTAATAACTAATTATCTAACTAACTAATAAAGTTTAGTTAGAAATGTTTGATGGAAACAGCAAAATTCAAAAAACACTTTCACCATATTTACACATAAATGTCATCTTGTCATCCGGGTTTTCCGACTTGGGCATTGGCGCCGTCTACAGCTTATCTCATGACCTCCTGACATTCGTATAGCAGAAAAGGATTTTGGTTCAAATTTCTGCTACATTGCCTCAAAACTGTGGATTTCCTTGGAGGTTGGCTGGATGGTAAGTTTGCTGTAGCTCGTTAGCCAGTCAGTCTGCGAGCTACTTCAGTTACTAAGTCGTGAGGTTGCTCGCTAGTGAGTTACCTTTTTTACGAGCTAGTTATGTCACAAGCTAACTAGTACAGGTGCCAGGTGTTGTTTCTTTCTGAATTAATTTTACAAACCCGGTGACGTCAGACTGCCTTCATGAACCTCTACGCCTGCTGCATCTTAGACGGAGCTCCATGAACCGACAGTCCAAGCACATCTCAGTGTTTTCCATTTGCACTCGTCCAATATCCCAACAGTTATTACTGTCAGTGTTGTTGGAACACTGTATTATTATTCCTACACCAAACTAGTCCTCTATCACTGGAGTGTGCAGGGAGTGCTCCC